>CM056053.1:398295726-398915726 GCA_029574335.1 Rana kukunoris | reverse complement strand
ATATATATATATATATATATATATATATGTATATATATGTATATATATGTGTTCAAATTGTTCTCCTACCTTTGCCAAGCCCAGGAAACCATTCCCTGAAGCGCTTGATACACATCCTCACCCACAACCACATGCACTGCACACTGTTGTGTTGCAGCACAATGAATTTAAATGAGTTACACTTGGTGGCGGTTCAGCCCACCGATGGCAACATGCTGTTTCATTTTTGTAGAGGACACAGCATATGGACAGCTCTAAGCATCTGCATGCCCTCATTCGTTTAGTGGACAGTAAAACCATGGCTTAACCATCTGCTTTAACCTCCCCCAAGTCACTCAAGTAAAAAAGACCTGAAAATATATATATATATTTTTTTAATATTTGGAATTGTAAAAAAAAAAAGCATTATATGTGTTGTTTGAAGAAATATTAGGCCCACCGTGGAAATTTGAATGACTGTGGAATGGAACAAGTTAAAATTCAACATAGAAACTTTTCTATTTTTTTTTTTTTTTGTCCTTTTTTCAATTTATTTTTTATTTTGAAGCATATCTCCAACTGTGCACATAATTGTTATGTGTGTGGGGTTTGCTAGCTTTTCATTATATGAGAATGTTCCAACATAGAGTGATTGTTTTGCGTTTTCGGTATAAAAAGCCACCAAACTAAAAATAGTCCAAACAGAAATCAGGATTAGTTACAGTGAGACAACTGTGTAATAGCATTGAGATCAGCATAATAAATGAAGCTTTTTATAAACAGCGGGCACACATTGATTACAGTAAGCCTGCTGGATACACTGATCACTATCTGTTTGATAAGCATTTTACAGTTGTCTTTATTCTTGCTAGCGATATGTCATTCATACAATTCATATTTTATGTGTATTGATGGGGATACGCCATTGTACAACAGGCATTTCCTAAACTGTTCAAGTTGTCTTCTTTTCTATAAAAAAAGTATTGAAGCGTGGCAGCTAGCATTTTCAGAAGAAGGTCAGCAATGGCAGCCTCATATTTCTTTTAGGCTCGGTTCACACTGGTGCGACATGGGATCTGACTTGTGAGAGCACAAGTTGCATACCATGTCAAAATAAATGTTTCCCTATGAGAGCCGTCTTAACTGATCCGTCACGAGTTGCTCCGACTTTAGAAAAGGTTCCTGCACTGCTTTGGTCCAACTGTGATACAACTTCAATGCCATAAAGCAGGGGTCTCCAAACTTTTTAAATAAAGGGCCAGTTTACTGTCCTTCAGACTTTAAGAGGGCTGGACTTTGGCCAGTGGGAGTAGAAAAGGTGTCGCCGTCAGTGGGAACAAATAATGCCCCATTGTTTCAGTGGGAGAAATTGCGCCCTGTTATTGGTGTCATTGGAAGGAATTGTGCCGCCTTTTGTTGGTGTCATTGGGAGCAAATGTTGTAGCAGGCGCAGCACTATGAAATGCCTCATGCGCTGTGGCATTAGAAGAATTGTGATATCTCTGACTTTTCAGTCTAACATGACTGTCTATTACTCTGAAATTCCTCTAGCGCCGTTCTATTGAAGCAGTAAGTTTAAAGAGCACACCAAATGCTTAAAATAACTTCTTTATTAACTTCACTTTTCTTCATATATAATACGGCTGCTTTGCAGCAGACAGTCCATGTACAAAAAACACGTGATGAATAAAGTATAACAAAATGGTGGTTCAAATATTCAATCTTGTCATTTCTCTCTCTCTCTCTCTCTCTCTCTCTCTCTCTCTCTCTCTCTCTCTCTCTCTCTCTCTCTCTCTGTGTGAGGCGCCGTACACACGGCAGAGAACCTCGACGGGCAGAACACATCGTTCCGCCCGTCGAGGTTCTCTCCCGGCCGTCGAATTCGGCGACCCGCCCGTCGGGAATGGCAACCAGCCATTCTTCCAGGCGGGCCGTCGAGGAAATAGAGAGCGTGCTCTCTATTTCGGCTCGACGGGCTTCCCGACGGGAAGCTCGCTGAGACCGTACACACGGCCGAGGTCCTCGCTGGAATGTGCATTCCAGCGAGGTTCTCGCTGATTTTCAGCGAGAACCTCGGCCGTGTGTACGGCGCCTAAGTTATTAAAGCATTCTCTGATTTCTCTGAAAGGTATAACTGTGGTTTGCAACTTGGTTTGCAGGGTTGCTTTTGCAGGGTTAGCTTAGTTTGGTGACTTAGTTGTTCGGTGGAGGTATGGTATGGTATGATGAGTGGTGGAACTATAAGTGAACACACAGCTAGATCAGTATTCAGTTCTAATCACACTATTTACAATAAGAACATATATCTAAAGTAACTCGTACCTATTTTGCCCTGTTGCTTCCATAAAACTGCTTTGGCCTTGTGTCTGTTCTGCTGTGTGTCTGTGGTGGAATAATCTAGCAGCATATGGAGTATTAGGAACCTCCCAGACAGAGTGTTTGTAAAGCTGGCTGTGATAGGTCAAGACTCTGCTCAATGTGAGATTAGCTGTGATTGGGCAAAGGCTTCTGATGAGTCATAAAAGCTTAACTCTACGCTTTTTGGCATGAATTCAACTGTGTTATTGCTTACCTACTGCTGCCATACAAACAAATGACTCTTAAAAGCATATTTTTTCTTTTGCTTCTGTGAACACAACATACAACTGTTATATGACATCCAAGCATAAAATCACAGTGAATAACTGTCTCTCACATATAAACATGTGCTCTACATTAGGTTGTTAGCAGGTTGAGCTGTATATACACGTAGGTTGTATTAGCTACCTAGGACAGGTTCTAGCTGGCCAGCTACAAATGTGCCTCATTCATTGGTGTCAGTGAGGGTAATTATGCCCCATTGTTGGTATCGGTGGATGAAATGGTGGCCCAAGCAAAGGGCCACAGTTTGAAGACCACTGCCATAGAGTGGAAAAAGTCACATTAAGCCGGATCAAAGTCGAAATTAAGTTGCAAAGTCTTATTGGAAATTGCACGTCTTTCATGTTGGTGCAGTGTGAACCTTGGCATCGTAAGATGACATACTAATACTAATTACAATAGTCAATCACAGTAGGAATATAGCAACTGGCCTATAAACCACAGACCCGAGCAGGGAACACTCTATCCCACACACCCAGAAATAAAATGTATGTAAATCTGCATACACTTCATACCTAAACTAAATATAGCCTATTAATGCAAAACATTTTTTTAGCTCATAACTGTTTAAATGTTTCATGCATATAGTAATTCATAATGCCTACCCACGATATTCTTTTTTTTTTTTGTGGTGGGGGGTGTCAACTGATATGGCCATAACATTTGATCTTTTTTTTCTTTCTTTTTTTTCTCACCAAAGGGTGAGGTTGATTTTTCAAATGATGAGTCTAATGCCACGTACACACGACCGTTTTTCATAACGTGAAAAATGCCATGTTTTAAAATGGTCATTAAAAACTATCGTGTGTGGGCTCCAGAGCATTTTTCTCGTCGTGAAAAATGGGCATTAACATTTTTAGAACATGCTCTTAATTTTCTCGTCATTTTTCACGTTGTGTGGGCTTTAACGACCTGAAAAAAAACACTTGTGCTCAGAAGCAAGTTATGAGAAGGGAGCGCTCGTTCTGGTAAAACTAGTTTTTGCAATGGAGATAGCACATTCGGTACGCTGTAACAGACTGAAAAGCACGGAAACTAAAAAGTGCAAATCGTCTCGCACCAAACTTTTACTAACACGAAATTGGTAAAAACAGCCCAAAGGGTGGCGCCATCCGAATGGAACTTCCCCTTTTTAGTGCCATCATACGTGTTGTACGTCACCGTGCTTTGCTCGAGCATTTTCTTTTCACGGTCGTGTGTATGCAAGGCAGGCTTGACAACAATCGCGTTGAAAAAAAATGTTTTTTCTAGGACATTAAAAATGGTCGCGTGTACGCGGCTTAACTATTCATGTGCATGGACTGTAAAAGCGCATTATCATTGATAAGACTCCTGGTCCTTGGACATATGAAAGATGGCTTTTATTCTCTACTATGGGGAAAATCGGCTGATGTTTATATCTTTTTTTTTAATCAGATTTTATTTAGAATTTTTTTTTGTTCCATTTCCCCCCCAAAAAAAGACAAAAGTTGGCACGCAGTGTGATGGGAAAGAAATGGAGACATAAACATGGTGCATTCACGACCATGGAACAGTCATAGCCAGTAAAAGGCACATAAGCATTTATTTATTTTGCTTTGTACATATGTCCCAAAGTCATTATCAAAAGAACGGTAGTGCTTGGACATCTGGAGACTACTTGGGGTACATTAACTCAAGCCAGTGTGAAAATATATATATATATATAATATGGGTTGTCCCGATACCACTTTTTTAGGACCGAGTACAAGTACCGATACTTTTTTTCATGTACTCGCCGATACCGAATACCGATACTTTTTTTACATGTCATGTGACAGTTTTCAAACCACAATACAGACTAAGGATATTTTCTTTAGAATTCTGAAGAACTCTAACTCAAGACATTATAAAAGAATAAAAATGAGTAAAAATGAATAAAAATGTTTTATTTGCTTGTCACGCAGTAGTAAAAAACTCAAAGAATTTTCACAGAACATGTTGATAAATACAAAAAAAGTATTCTATTTAGGCATCGGGAGCATTTTCCCGAGTACAAGTACTCCCGCAAATACTCGGTATCGGTCCCGATACCGATACTAGTATCGGTATCTGGACAACCCTAATATATATATATATATATATATATATATATATATATATATATATATATATATAATGAAAATCCTTTAAAATAGCTGAACACTAAGCAACAGACCTAGTCTGTTTTTTAGAAAGGCTCTTTTGTGCTGTTTTTAAGGCCTTGTGAATTTAGAAATCAATAGTATTTCATCACCTTTCATGAACAAATATTGTGATATCAACAATAAAAAGAAATGTTTCAGTGTTCTAGTATGTGGCTGTATTGTATTTGCATAGTAAGGTAAAGGGTAGTCGCGGTGCTTCTACAATGCTGTACCTTTTTAACAGAAGTCTCTTCTTTGTCTAGATCACCCGGAGATGGTATGGACGTATACACGGTGACTGCTGGAATACTTCAGGATTGAGTACAAGCTTTGTGAATGGACAGTGGGATTTGCTAAAGACTGAACAATCATCCTCACAAGGTATCCAGTCTGCAGTGTTTGTATACATAGGAGGGTTCTGGGGGTGAAAACAGGTGTGCTAATGTCTAAGGCACCTTTCACACTTGTGCGACTTAGAATCTGACTTGTGAGACACTCAAGTCGCATGACAAGTGAAATGCCATGTATCTCTGTGAGAGCCATTCCAATTGACAATACTGAAGTTGCTGTGAAAGGTTCCTTTACTACTTTTGATAAGACGTTTAGACTCTCTAGCATTGAAGTTGCATCAAAGTCACTTAGGACTCGGACTCCAAAGTCGCACTGAAAATCGCGCAACTTTGGAGTCGAATATTGTGATGTGGCTATCATTAATCTCAGCAGGGCCCCTCTGTATATGTTTTACACAAGTGAATATGCACAAGGGGTGAAAAACACACAGGTACCTCAGCAGTATAAATAATGAGCTTAAGATTGATAAAAATGAATAATTAGTAAAAAACACAATGTACAGGAAATTTTGTACAGTATGAGAGGGTAGCTTAAAATAAAGTCCAAGGCTCAGGGGCATGTAAATAATAGAGAGTCCGAGGATGATTGAGAAATTGTTTGTTGTGGAGATCACATATACATGCTCAGGGCTGCCATCATGGGAGAACAGAAACTGTGTTCCAAGTACTGTCAGGAAAAAACAAGGGGAGAGGCGCCTCTAAGAGTAGATGTTTAGGTAATTTAATAAGTTAATATATACAGGCAACTCACGTTTAGTGAAGAAAAAACAAGCATTGTATACAAATTCTTGGGAGAGAGAAGTCCTCAGGTCGGTCACTGGTGTTCTGATGCGCTGCACTGTCTCTAGTAGTCCTTTTCCAATCGCAGTAAGATGTTGGGGCCGGCGGCGGTGGTAGAGCTGTAGGGTCAGGCTAGAATTTTGAATTCTGCGGCAATCTGAACACGGTGACGTCACTGGTATGCGACGCGTTTCCGAGCAGTCATGCCGCGTCATCGCAGTGCGCCTGCTCGGAAACGCGTCGCATACCAGTGACGTCCCCCTCCTTAAATGGGTAGCAGGTGTGAGTTTGTTGCTTTCTAGACATTTGTTCTTCTTTGCAGCATAGTAAGGATGATGATCTATGGCAACCTAGTCAAACAACCAATCACAAGCTGTTTGCAATACGTGAATGAAAACTTTTATAATCTGTTATTTTTGTAAATGGCGAAATGCATTGATACTCACTCTTTTAGGAAACCCAAAATCCAGAAAGCACTTTTAAATACTGTTCTAAAATGCAAACTGAAAATGGGTCCATAGGCCTCAAGTGATCTACCTGTTCTTTGTGCATATCCAGTGCATAACATGGGTGTAATATATGAAGTATAGCGCTGTTTGTATCCGCAGCTTAACCACTTAAGACCCGGACCAAAATGCAGGTAAAGGACCTTGCCCCTTTTTGCGATTCGGCACTGCGTAGTTTTAACTGACAATTGCGCGGTTGTGCGACGTGGCTCCCTAACAAAATTGGCGTCCTTTTATCCCCACAAATAGAGCTTTCTTTTGGTGGTATTTGATCACCTCTGCAGTTTTTATTTTTTGCGCTATAAACAAAAATAAAGCGACAATTTAAAAAAAAAATCAATATTTTTTACTTTTTGCTATAATAAATATCCCCCAAAAATATATAAAAAAAACATTTTTTTTTCCTCAGTTTAGGTCGATACGTATTCTTCTACATATTTTTGGTAAAAAAAAATCGCAAAAAGCGTTTATCGGTTGGTTTTCGCAAAATGTATAGCGTTTACAAAATAAGGGATAGATTTATTGCATTTTTATTAATTATTTTTGTTTTTACTACTAATAGCGGCGATCAGCGCTTTTTTTCGTGACTGCGACATTATGGCGGACACTTCGAACAATTTTGTCACATTTTTGGGACAATTGTCATTTTCACAGCAAAAAATTCATTTAAATTGCATTGTTTACTGTGGAAATGACAGTTGCAGTTTGGGAGTTAACCACAGGGGGCGCTGTGACTTTGAGTGTTCCCTGTGTGTGTGTTTACAACCGTAGGGGTGTGTGGCTGTAGGTGTGACGTCATCGATCGCGTCCCCCTATAACAGGGATGACTCGATCGATGCTGCGGCCACAGAGAAGCACGGGGAAGCCGTGTTTACACACGGCTCTCCCCGTTCTTCAGCTCCAGGGATGGATCGCCGCACTGCATCGGCGATCGGGTCCGCGAGTCCCGCGGTCCCGGTCCTGGAGCTTCGGACCGTGTCACGGGAGCACGCCGCGGGCGCGCGCCCGTGACCCACGGCTGGGTA
This sequence comes from Rana kukunoris, assembly GCA_029574335.1. Classification (NCBI taxonomy): domain Eukaryota; kingdom Metazoa; phylum Chordata; class Amphibia; order Anura; family Ranidae; genus Rana; species Rana kukunoris. Next base: position 398,908,302 of record CM056053.1, on the reverse strand, counting down.
CTAAAACCAACGTATATATACGTTGATGTGCCCAGCCGTGCCATTCTGCCGACGTATATGTGCAGTAGGCGGTCCTTAAGTGGTTAAAGAAAAAATATACCTTCTATAGTTTTTTATTACGCACGCAAGTACACCAACCATGTCCCATGGCTTACCACGTCCAGGAGTGCCAAGCCGTAAGCTAGCGATGCAATCTGTGCTCGTGCTCAGCCAGTCTCTCTGCAATGTCTCTTTTTGAGCCTGAGAGGACCCAGTTGCTGGACAGCCAATGGGAAGTTCCCCCTTCACCCAGGCAGTAAAATGAACATCTGAAGTAGGAACCTTCTCCTCTACAGTGAAATAGATAAAAAACTTGGAGCATGGCATGGCAGGTGATCGCAGATTAAAGTAGTTGTAAAGGCTCAAGGTTTTCTACCTTCATGCATTCTATGTATGAAGATAAAAAACCTACTGTGTGCAATGCAACCCTCCCCCATACTTATCTGAGCCCCATCTCGATCCAGTGATGTGCACAAGAGCAGTGGCCCTCAGGGGACTTGCCTTCTCATTGGCTGAAACAGCTAGTGACCAGGGTGGAGGGGCCAGAAGTTCCAACAAGGGACCTGAGATGAGGAGGATTGAGGCTGGTCTGTGCAAACCATTGCACAGAGCCAGTAAGTATGACAACCCTTTAATATTTTAAGCTAGGTAAATATGGCTTTTGAGGGGGTTTCTTCTGTTAACCAAGTAAGCAATTGTGGGAAACCACAATGCTCATCTTGCCTCTCTTCCAACAGTTGAGTGAGATACCTGAAATTTCCAGGTATAGTTAAGCTTCCCTTCTCTGGTATGACATCACTGTGTGCCATAGGGATTGGCTCATCCCTGTTATATGGGGCCAGGGAATGAATCTATAGCCTGTTGGATCCAACAGATCGGTTTGTACCTTGCAAAGACCTGTTCTATCTTCAGTTCTAGGTCAAAACAGAACAGTCTCAGGAGCATGAAAAGGTGAATTAATGGTGTCGGGGATAGGGTGAAGCTTTTACATTGCCCTGTAAAAGCAAAAGAATGAGTCATTGTAAACCTATAGGCATGGGTGTGCGCAGCCTATTGCAGCCTAAACACATATGCGTTTGACATATTTACCGGCCTCTTCCCTGCTCTGCATTCTGAAACAATGGGAGGAAGGGGAAGCAAGGGAGCACATGGGGGAATCGGGCAACAGAACGGAGAGGAACAGGGAGAGGAGGGGGTGGCATATATTGGTACCAATCTCCTATATTTTCCTCCTGTGGCAGCTGAATATTGACAAAAGGGAGAGGATGAGAAGCCTACTTTTCAGCTGCTGCCGTAGGAAAATACAGATCGCTTACACTAAATTCCACCCCCGCCACCTCTCCTGTTCAGGTTCTGAGGGTCAGCAAGGAAGAATTGTGGATTACATGTCACCTGCCAACCATTCACAGGTTGCCAACACCAGGATTAGGGTGTGCCCAGGCAAACCTGGCACACCCCTACAATCTTCCCTGTTTTTACTTCTTCTCTTTACTTCCCTGACATTTTGTTTGGCCACCAAGAGCAAAAAAGGCCTTATGTAACTCCAATTCAAAACGAGGAGCTTACCCAGTAGTACTGGGTATTTCTCTTCATATCTGGTAGCAGAAAGGAGCAGTGGGGGGGGAGGAAAGGCCAAATGAGTATATGCAGCTGGGGGACAGTGACAGTTCATTGAACCTGCTGCTAAATATATAAGCAGTCGTTTTGAGGCCTACTTCTGAATGTTAGTTCTTTGGGGGTCATTGAGGTCCTTTCATAGTCACTGATTTGGAAAAGTAATGGAGACCATCAGTTTTGGTTCCACTTGCTTCATATTGTTGTCGTCTGTGAATCCACAGGATAATTATGGCACCCAGTATTTTCAGAGTCAGGTTAACAATGACAGGCTACACATTTCTCTTGACAAAACTGATAAACTATTTTTCTTCGGTTTGGTATTGTTCCCTGTTGAATGTTAAAAAATGGTTTTGGATGAGTGATGATTGGCGGCTCTGAGTTAGAGTTCATGCAGAAGACAATTTCCTTTGTGATGACACCTGCTGTTCTTCATTTTACACCGAATAGATTTTGAGAAAAATACATTTTGATTTATTCTTTGGAACATAGATTTTTTATTTATTTTTTCCTGTGGTTATTCCCACTTCGCTAACATATATTATGAGTTGGAATAGTCTAAAATATTAGAACAGAAATATATTATAAAATTCAACACACACGTTTATTTTTATAATGGCGATCACTTATACCAAAATGATTCAACCAGCAATGGTTCTTCATATAACTGACATATACGTACATTTTAATAAAAGGTGTACAGAAAGCCTGGAGTGAAAGAACAAGACGACTTCTTTTTTTTTTATCCAGAAAAAAGTTTATTGAGGCACAAGTAAAAACAAACATACATCGAGGCTACAAACACCAAAAGAAAAAAAAAAACATTCTGGTACAGATTCTGGCAAAAATAAACCATCCCACTGCACCAACCATAAACATGTTATTAGCCAATCCTGGCCCTGCCCGCCTCCACCTCCCACTGTAGAGGGCCCCCATATCCCACGGATGAGGCCCTGTCTCAATCTAAACAACAAGACGACTGCATAGTTGAGGAACCATGATCGTTTTAATTAAGACTTTTAACCCATTTTCCAATTTTTTATTCTATTTAATTTTTCAGCTTTGGTTTTCCATTGCAACGGAGCAATACGTTATTGTGAAATGTCCCCTCTCCACTGTAGAAGTTGGGACTATTCAAGCACCCTACCCCAGGCTTTACTGATGTCTGAAACGCCTTATATAATCGGCTTTATTTCAAAATAATTAAAAACAAGATCAGCACCCACATGAGTGGGAATACATTTTTCCCAGTAGTAATTCTTATTCCTACACCTGCCCCTGACATATTATGGCAGCAGCCTGGAGGAATCAAAAGTGGTAGATCAACACGCAAAGGGGGTTTGACGTCTTAGTGCCATGATTCACATACGAGTGGTTTACAATCACTTCAAGGCTTTATGTACACATAGCCTATTATGACCGCTGGGCGCAGGAAAACACACCATGCTTTTGCTGGTTTTTGCGTGCGACGGTAAAAACAATCCTTTCCTGAACGTGATTTTTCAATGTTTATTAGAGGGAGGTTGAGGGAAGTTGAACGTCCCCTAACTGCAGCAGCTCCTAAATGATTCTAAGAGCTTATGGTGTACATGGACACATTGGGGGTTATTTATGAAAGACAAATCCTCTTTGCACTACAAGTGCACTGCAAGTACACTTGAAAGTGCAATCGCTGTAGATCTGAGGGGAAGATCTGCTGATTTTATCATCCAATCATAGTCAAGCTACAATGCTGTTTTTTTTTTAATTCATTGCATGTCCCCCACGGATCTACAGAGACTGCACTTCCAAGTGCACTTGTAGTGCAAGGTGTATTTGCCTTTTGTAAATAACCCCCATTGACTTTTAGAGCTTAGTTTAGAAGCTTTGGCAAAAAAACTCTAAAAGCTTCTAAACTCAAGTTTAGGAGCTGTGGTGTACATGAATCCTAAAAGGTGTAAAGATCAAAAGCTGGAAGGAGGTGACTTGGAAGGATAGCGTAAATCTATGCTACTTTGGACTCATTAAGTTAAGAGGGTCATGGAGGTCTGGTGAGTGCTCAGTTTGAGTGTGGGCACCAAGAAAGCACTCCTTTTGTGTTTTGGGAAGGTGGTGTTTAGTCATCCTACACAAACTGTTTGCTGGAGTGTATATTGAGAGTTGGATGAAGAACCACTGAATTTTGTATAGACATTTATTTGTGGTCATGTCATTTTTTTTTTTTTCAAATTCTTTATTTTTATAAAAGAATAAAGCATCCAACAGAGCAGAACCATATATAATAGGTGCAATATCTCACATAAAATAAAGGCAAGCCACAGTAACATGGAAGTATATTGCAGAATACAGAAAACACAAGGTATTCCGACATAGAAAAACACAAATTAAATCCCACTTCCAGAAACACTGTATGATATATAAACATTCATTTTACCATCTGTATGCTATATTAATACAATGCCTTAAAGGGGTGGTTCCCCTAAAAAGAAACTTTTAGCATTGCATGTCTTTTCTTAATTACATGTAGAATCGGCTGGTATTTAAAAAAAAAAAACGTCCGTACATACCATTTTCGGCATGTAGTCTCGGTCGGGGTAGGGCGTGCCTACTTGATTGACAGGCATCCGATCGACGCATACAGCGCGTCACAAGATGCCGAAAGAAGCCGAACGTTGGTGCGCATGCGCCGTATAGAGCCGCACCAACGTTCGGCTTCTTTCGGCATCTCGTGACGCGTTGTATGCGTCGATCGGATGCCTGTCCCCATCCATCATACCCGGAAGCTGCGGTGAGGCAGCATGAAGAAAATGGTATGTACGGACGGATTTTTTTTAAAACTACCAGCCGATTCTACATGTAATTAAGAAGAGACATGCAAAATTAAAAGTTTATTTTAAGGGGAACCACCCCTTTAACCTGTTTCTTTATTTTACACGTAACTTCTAAAATACCTTTAATTGATACATTATACTTGTTATATGTTTATCTTTACATAAAAACCTTTTGAACGTAAAAAAAATATATATATATAACCGAGTCCGCTCAGCTGGATATTTCAATTTTTAAAAGAAAGGGTACGAGAACAGAAAAACTAAAGGATGGTTGTCAGGCAATTCAGAAAGAAGGGGCAGAAAGACTTCAATCTCCAGAATCGATTTAAAAGAGGGCTTTCCCCTCATCTGAATATACAAACATGTTCCAATATGACCATGATTTTGTGTATTGCTCTCTCCCGTTTTGGAGGGTGAGCACTAGATCCTCCAAAGTATATGATTTGTTTAAGTATAAAGGACACACTGGATGGACTTTAAATTCTCCTTGTTTTTTTTACTTTATACTTACCACGTTAAATGAGTTGATCAGTGATCACATACTGTATGTCTTTTGACGTTTTACTTTTAATACAAGAGTATTTATGTATATAAGTTAAGCACAGCACTTTATTGTATTTATCACATAATATATAGAAAAGCAAGTTTTAATTGTCATGTGTTCTAAAGAAGGGTTGTCCCGATACCGATACCAGTATCGGGACCGATACTTAGCATTTGCGGGAGTATTTGTACTCCCACAAATGCCCCCGATGCCAGATCCGATACTAACCCCCCCCCCCACCCCCGCCGCAACACCGCTGCAATCCCCAGGATTGGATGGGTGATCTGTCAAAGTGCCCGAGCAAGGGGGAGTGTCTATACGCGGCGGGGAACACACAGCTATTCAAATGAAAGCTGTAATGTTCCCCGCGCTGACTAACTAGGCGGCGGCATCTGCATATACGGTATGGGGGAGACATGGCTGCATATGTGGGGGGACATGGCTACATTTGGGGACACATTTAAAAAAAAGTATCGGTATTCGGTATCGGCGAGTACATGAAAAAAAGTATCGGTACTTGTACTCGGTCCTAAAAATGTGGTATCGGGACAACCCTATTCTAAAGTCTAAATCACACCGTGTCTGTGAACTCCCCCCGGTGATCCACCATCTGCTGTTCTGACAGAGACACTTTACCACACCTGCTCAGGGCATGACTGTTTTGCTTGATAACATTTCATTATACGGAGCGATTGTTCAAATGGGTTTGGCTAATCACTGTAGTAATACCTTAGTCCATGTGTCTACTTTATCGTATGCGTATGATCCGAGGGTTGGTGGAAAGTTTGAACCAAGGCTATGATTCTCCTGTTACTTGTATTTATTTAGTACTGACCTATTTCACACTGCTTTAGGATACGTAATGCTGTACTCAACAGCTCTTGTCCCCTCACAAGAGCTGACAGTCTAAAGTTCCTACCAAGTGGTTTTCTTGGGAGGAAGCCAGCCAGTCTAGGTTTGTGGATTTAGTGGCATCTTTCTAGCCAACCTTTTAAGGAATTTGTCATTAGCTAATCCTAGAAGCCTCTGTTGGAAGTAGCCATTTGCTACTTTGTCAGTGACAACAATTGCAGTAAATCAAAAAGTTAACTGGTACTGCTCTGGAACTAGTATAAGGTCCCTTTGCATGCTTTTTTACATTCTGTACAGTTCTACACTAAGCTGTGGGTGTTAGAAGTTTATTAGATATTTATTCATGTGCTTCATGGGCATTTGAAACTCATTGTTTATTAATGTAATAATTTATTCATTAGCGATCATTATTCTCTTCATTCTGCATTCTGGCTTAATTCCGGAAGCTCTCAAGTAGCTCCAAGTAGGCACGTTTTTCTCTAAATATTTCCTGTCTGTGAGTGAGAAGAAAAAAAGGTTTTAGGAGAATTCTAACTGTGGGAAACCTTCATCAGTTAATATATAGAAGAACTCTGGCTTTTGCTGGGTAATGATGAATGCAGAAGTGTCATTGGAAGAAGTGGCTGGTAATCCACATGTAGTTTTTGCCTCCTCCTAATTATGTTCTAAACTTTGGTATCCAGTGGGAGAATAGCACAACAGCTGTTGTAGTACTATTTTATCCCACCATTGGCTTGTTCAGTAAAGCAAATCCTAAAGCTGGCTATACACTGGTAGAATATCGTTTTAAAAAATATCATTTTAAGAACGTTAGTAGGGTTAGATCAGTGGTAGTTTGGGAAAATGGACTAGTGTATGGCTAGCTTAAGGGTCCATGCACACTGGCTTAAAGGGTCACATTTTTTGCTGAAATGACTGTTTACAGGGTATTGAGACATAATAGTTAACCGATTTCCTTTCAAAAACAATTAAAAACAGATAAAAATCAATCACATAATGTGCCTCTAGTTTCACTTTCGTTTTTGCATCTAGCTTAGTTTTTGCATGTAATTTAATGCCTCTGTGCTGGACAGTGCCATAGAGAGTGATGGTTAGGAAAACAAAACTAGAATCTCCCAGTACTGTGGTCATCAGGAAACAGACAACCAGGAAGTGTCCAGAACAGAGCAGAATTACAGCACATCAGAGCAAAAACGAACAATGAGGACATGGAACCAGGACTGCAGTAGGGTAAAGGAAGCTATTTAGCTAAAAAAAAAAATTCTTTTAGTGACCCTTTACATGCTGCTTCTACAGGAGTTTTGTCCGTAGACGCATCTAACTGTTATGCTGTCTGTCCATGTACATTAGGGCCTTTAGAGGCATATTTTAAGCTCAGTGTTTAGAGGCAGAAAAAAAAACCTTGTTTTGCATTTTTTGATTGGAGCTCTCTGGGAGAAAAAAAAACACTAAAGGGTCCTTTCACACGGAGCGGACCGTTTTTTCCGTCCGCTCCGTGTGTCCGTCAGCTCAGCGGGGTGGTCTCCGCTCAGCTGTCGGTGGACGGGGCGGTCCCCGCACACTGTGCAGGGACCGCCCCGTCTCTCCTCCGCTCTCCCCTATGGGGAGTCGGATGGAAACGGACCGTCTGTCCGTCTTCATCCGATCCGTTTGGGCGGACGGAAGAAAAATAGAACATTCTTCCGTCCGCAAAAACGGATGCGGATCTAGCGGATGTTAGCGGATGCATCATCCGCTAACGGATCCGCTCCCATAGGGAAGCATTGAGGTCCGTTACCGGACGTCGAAAAAACGGACGAACGGAACGGACCTGTGAAAGGACCCAAACACTCTTAAATACGCCTAAACATGCATACAGAAATGCTTTATATGAGTGTTGTTTTTATCTTCCAAAGGAACTGGCATTTGTTAAAGCTCAGTGTGCATGGAGCCGAAGATACAAAGTAATCTGTATACATAGTCATTGCTAGCTACAAACTTCTTAATTTGGAGGGACTGTCCCTCTTTTGAAACCAATTACTCCATCCCTCTTTCCTCTTCAGCTCTTTGGCATTTTTGTTCTGACTTATTTGGCTTTAGCGTCTTTGGCCATTTTGATTGGCCAGCGTGGGATGAAGTATGTCTAGTCAGGAGAGCGTATCTGTGGCCAGGCAAACAAGGTGTTCGCCTTGGGTAGAATTTTCAGGGGGGGCCCCACCGCCTCCTCAAATGACCACGCTATGAATGAATGCTAGCTACAGCACAGTCATCCAGTTCTGGGAGGGTGTCTATTGATTCCCTTTCAGAAACGTGTTCCTGTCGTGATCTGTGATTGCTGTGTCACATATAGGGTTATCACATATAGGGGTAAAGAGACAATTACAGTGGCTCTTTACCATGTGATCACTTGTATCCAATCACAGCTGATCAGAAAAAGAGAATAACCTGGGGGGGGGGGGTGATGCAACCTTAAACATGGAATAAAATGTATAAATGGGGGGGGGGGGGGAGATTAGTAAGATATTAAGGGCAGTAAATTTGGATTAAGTACAGAGTTATCCCACAGCTACCAAATTTTAGAACATTGAGGTAGAGAATCATGTACTACATCAGTGAGATGTTCCATTCTGCCTGCGTATGTGAGCTAGAGCCTATAATAGTTGGCTTAATGTGGGTGTGGAAGTAGACAACCATCCCGAGGGGATTATCCGCTTTGCTGCCAGTAGGTCAAATGCAATCTGTTTTTGACCAGGCTGGGAGATGCCAGGGATAGGCAGGCACAGAAGATAATGAATCGGGTCTATGGGTATATTTTTATCAAAGGTTTTGTCAAATATTAAATGGTTGGATAATGGAACATTCCCAAAAGATGTGAAAGTGGGAACCTACGTCACCATGGCATCTCCAGCACACCCGAGGGACCTTGGAGATCTTAGAGTCATATCTGTAAAGAACCTATGGGGTTCTGTACCAGAAAAGCATTTTATAGGCCACCTCTCTCTGCTCCACACGTCTTGAAGCTTTAGATGCCGAGTTCCATATTTTCTTGGTACGTTTGTTTTATTGCAGAAGAAACATGATGAAAGTCTGCCTGCTGCCAATTTTGTTTACTTACCAAAATTGTTATATTTTGCTAAATCTAGTTGGTTTTGAAAAGCCACCGTAAAGAAAATTTGTATTTAAAAAAAGAAAAAAAAAGCACTTGTGAGTTTAACCAATCCATATTATGCCTATTTTTGCCATGGTCTTTTTATCTGGGGGTGTTGCAGGATTTCTTTTTTTATCATACCTTATGCTTTGTCACACCTCATCTCAAAATATTGAGTAGTATGTATAGTGCACAGGTCTGTAAAGTGAAAACTGGTTGATATGGGTTTTTATACTTTGTATACTATATTTTGTACTGCCCCAAAACAGGTTTGGCACCTTTTGCAATTTAGCTTTTACTGCCCCCCTCAAATCATTAAGTTTCACCATACCCTAGGAAGCAGAGGCAGGCTCCTGTGTTCTTCCCATCCTTGCTGTACCTTGCCATGTGGTAGAGCTGGAAGGGAAACCCTGTGACTAACAGGAAGGACTCAATTTCATTTTACAGATACTGTTAAAGAAAAACAAAGTGTTCTAGTGGCAGTGTTAATACTTGGACACCTTAGTACTTAGGAGTTGCAAAGCTGCAACTTTTCTTACTATCTAGGTATTGTGTGTTTTTTTTTTTTTTTGCATTCCAAAAGGTTCAAAGTGCTAACATGCCGTATAGGGATTTCTGTTTTTGCTTCTTGAACATGCACAGCTGATGGCTTTTGTAAGACAAACCAATGTTTAGGTAACTGTGCTTAGTCAGATGTTCACTGCCATTTGACAGTGGTCACCAGCTGGGAGAGGATGAGTGTTTGACAACCAGCCCCATCACTGTGACTTATACCGCGTACACACGATCACTTTTTGTGATGGGAAAAAAAAACAACGTTTTCAGAAAAGTCATTTAAAATCACTGTGTGTGGGCAAAACGTTGTTTTATTTCTTCAAAAAAACGACCAAAAAAAAATACGACCATGCTTGAATTTTTTGTGTCGTTTTTCGTGTCATAAAAAGTGATGGTGTGTGGGCAAAACGATGTTGAAAACGACATTTTTAAAGCCGCGCATGCTCAGAGGCAAGTTATGAGACAGAGCTTCAATGGTACAGAGTGCCATCGAACGTGGTGTACGTCACCGTGCTTTGCTAGAGCATTTTGGAAAAACTATGGTGTGTATGCAACGTCGTTTTGGAAAATGAAGTTTGAAAAACGTAGTTTTGTTTCATCACTTGAAACGTCGTTTTTTTTCATCACAAAAAGTGATCGTGTGTACGCGGCATTAGACTGTTGGTGTATAACCTCTTTCCCTCCGCGCCATAAGCATTTTACTGCTACGGCGCGACGGGGTTATCTTGGGACGACGTCCCTGGGACGTCGTCCTTCACTTTCGCGATTGCGCGTCCCCTGGGACGCGCTCGCGAAAGTGTCCGTGCTCGCCGGGTCTAGAAGACCCGGCGCATCACGGATTACGGTAAATTGCCGCTGATCGCGGCCGTTTACCACGTGATCGCGCCGTCAAATGACGGCGCGATCACTTGTAAACAAACCGGCGTCATTTGACGCCGGTTCCTCCCTCTCCTCCCTCTCCTCTCTGTACAGTGTGCAAGGAGAGGGGGGGGGGCGGGGTGTCAGCAGCTGAGCTGTGGCTGGATCTGTGACAAATGCAGTCACAGATCCAGCCATCCCTCAAAACATCCCAGCTCTGCAATCCCCCCAGTACCCAGCAATCCCCCCAGTACCCAGCAATCCCCCCAGTACCCAGCAATCCCCCCAGTACCCAGCAATCCCCCAGTACCCAACAATACCTAACAATATCCCAGTACTCAACAATACCCCAGTACTCAACAATACCCCAATACTCGGCAATACCCCAGTACTCGGCAATACCCCAGTACTCGGCAATACCCCAGTACTCGGCAATACCCCAGTACTCGGCAATACCCCAGTACTCGGCAATACCCCAGTACTCGGCAATACCCCAGTACTCGGCAATACCCCAGTACTCGGCAATACCCCAGTACTCGACAATACCCCAATACCCTGCATGATACTTTGCAATACCCCAATACTCTGCAATACCCTGCGCGATACTCTGCAATACCGCCTATGGGGATTTTTAAGTAGCGAAGTTTGGCGCCATTCCACGAGTGTGCGCAATTTTGAAGTGTGACATGTTGGGTATCTATTTACTCGGCGTAACTTCATCTTTCACATTATGAAAAAAAATTGGGCTAACTTTACTGTTTTGTTTTGTTTTAAGCACAAAACAGTTGTTTAAAAAACACACGTTCAATAAATTTCTGCGAAAATACCGTGCGAGATAAAAAGTTGTAACGGCCGCCATTGTATTCTCTAGGGTCTTTGCTAAAAAAGCATATATAATGTTTTGGGGTTCTATGTAGTTTTCTAGCAAATAAATGATGATTTTTCCATGTAGGAGAGAAATGTCAGAATTGGTCTGGGTGTTCCAGAACGCCTGATGGCGTTCCCTGCATGTTGGGCCTCTGTATGTGGCCACGCTGTGTAAAAGTCCCACACATGGGGTATCGCCATACTCGGGAGGAATAGCAGAATGTGTTTTGGGGTGTAATTTGTGGTATGCATATGCTGTGTGTGAGAAATAACCTGCTAATATGACAGAAACAAGTTTTTTTTGTTTTTTTTTACAGAATTTTCAGTCGTTTTTCTTTTATAGCGCAAAAAATAAACACAGAGGTGATCAAATACCACCAAAAGAAAGCTCTATTTGTGTGAAAAAAAGGACAAAAATTTCAAATGGGTACAATGTTGTATGACTGAGTAATTGTCATTCAAATTGTGAGAGCACCGAAAGCTGAAAATTGGTCTGGTTAGGAAGGGGGTTTAAGTGCCCAGTGGTCAAGTGGATAAGCATGTATAGGGATGTGTTGGTGTATAAGCATGTATAGGGATAAAGAAAGGCAGAGACATAGATCTGCACCTTAACATAGAAAAGTACACAATAGTTGGGTCCACTATGAGCCACCACAGTCTCTGATTCAATAAAAAAAAATGCAAACCTTGTTCAGAGGACTAATTTTGTGCACACGGGAAATTAGTAATGACTACTTGAGCCATTATTATTTCAGAATAACTTGCCAAAAGCAATGCGTATAGGTTGGAGTGTACACATAGGGGTTGATTTATTAAAGGCAAATAGACTGTGCACTTTTGAAAGTGCAGTTGCACTCTGCAAGGGCAATTGCTCCAGAGCTTAGTAAATGATGGAGATCTCTGCTGACTTCCATCATCCAATCACATGTCAGCAAAAATGCTGTTTTTGCAATTTTCCTTGCACATAATTGGATGATGGAAGTCAGCAGAGCTCTCCATCATTTACTAAGCTCTGGAGCAACTGCCCTTGCAGAGTGCAACAGCACTTTCAAAAGTGCACAGTCTATTTGCCTTTAATAAATCAACCCCATAATCTTAAAGAACGTTTTTCACATGAGAAACAAGTTCAGAAGTTGTAAAGCAAAATTGAAAAGGCTTGACTTGTTTTTTAGCTTTCATATAGTAATCAGCAAAGTAGGAGGTCTTTGAATTAAATCTCCAACCAGTGGCATATCTAACTAACCACAAATTTATCTGCAGAAAACACGAAGCAGCAAAAGATGCCCAGCTGCTTACGGGGAAGCTCCAGATCACTATGTATCCTCTGCACTTGACAGATCACATGACCAGTGCAGGGGATGCATGCTGAAACGGCACTGCTTTGGTCATCGGGGCCTCCACTGTTCTTTGTAGGCAGAGTTTTGTTAACTCCTCCTCTTTACATGCTCTTCAGGACTGTGTTTTAAACGATTTAACTAAATCACTACTGTAGTGAGGCAGTAAAGCGGGCATGCTCAATCCGTGGCCCACAGACTTAAACCTATGGCAACCCTGCGTAGTCTCCATTGGGTGCATACTGCTCTATTGAATGATTGCTGATCCTGCAAAATCCTGGCGGCTGTCACATACAAGCTGCTATTGCTGCCTGCTCTTCTTTCTTTCCTAACACAAAGACACAAGGAGAAGAGCTTTTAGTCAAGTGGATTTCATCTAGTGGCATCCATATAGGTGTTCTGAAGGTGGATTTCACAGTTCTGTGATGAGCTTGGTGTCATTCTGGGAGCATGTGAGTGCATTAGGTTTATTGTTTATTATTATTATTATTGTTTATTGTTTGTTTCTTATACAAGGCGCATAGTTCACAAAACATGTTTGCATCAATGCGCCTGCTTCCCGTCCAATCGCGTTATCAAAAACATGCCAAGAGAACAAACTTTGAAAACAACATAAAATCGAGTGGCGGTTACAATAAATATATAGACATTCTAAAACTCGATACTGCATGTATGCATAATAAAAACGTTAAAAACTGCATAAAAACAATAAAATAGGAAGGGGGGGGGGGGGGAGGGAGAAAAGGGAAGGGGAAAAGGTAGAGAAAGAGATATCTCACCCCAAACCACTAAAGGCCCTAGTAAACAACAGGGTCTTCAGATCTTTTCTGAATACCTGGTACTTCTCCTGTTGTTGCAGGTGGCATGGAAGCAGATTCCATAACTGGGCAGCTTGAACTGAGAAAGCTCTGCCCCCCCATTTTTTCAGCCTATAAGGCCGAACCACCAATCTAGTTTGTGACGTGGCCCGTAAGGTTCTCGTCACAAACTGTCGCCGCAATTTCTTGCGGATATAACATGGGCCTAGATTATTAAAGGCTTTGTAAGCAATACAAAGAACCTCAGGCCGTGTACACACGGCAGAGAACCTCGACGGGCAGAACACATCGTTCCGCCCGTTGAGGTTCCCTGCCGGCCGTCGAAATCGGCGACCCGCCCGTCGGGAATGGCAACCAGCCATTCTTCCAGGCGGGCCGTCGAGCAAATAGAGAGCGTGCTCTCTATTTCTGCTCGACGGGCTTCCCGACGGGAAGCTCGCCGAGAGTGTACACACGGCCGAGGTCCTCGCTGGAATGCAGCTTCCAGCGAGGTTCTCGCTGGTTTCCAGCGAGAACCTCGGTCGTATGTACACGGCCTTAAATTCTGATCTCTCCCGTATTGGGAGCCAATGGAGGCTCTTCAGGTGGGTGGAGGTGGACGTCCGCCCTGGTAGCCTGAGTGCCAGCCGAACTGCCTGATTTTGGATTTTCTGCAAGCGTCTAATCTGGGTCTGAGGCAAGCCCATGAAGAGAGCATTGCAGTAATCCAAATGGGGTAATACTAGTGCTCTAACTACAGCAATTCTGGCAAAGCTTGACAGAAAGGGTACAACCTTGTACAACAGCCTCATCTTGAGGAAACATACCTGGGTAATACTGCCGATATGTGCATCCAGGGACAGACCGGAGTCCAACAGAACGCCTAGGGTCCTCACCTTTTCGGCAGTTACAGGGAATCTCCCCTCCTCGTCCGGCCAAGGCAATACCCAGTGTAGGTTCTGGACCGATCCCGTCCGGAGAACCTCGGTCTTTGCTTGGTTCAATTGGAGACAATTGTCGGCCATCCACTGTTTGATGGCCCCAAGAGTCTCTAAAAGATCCGCCTCGGCCCCTGGCCCTCCGGCATCAATCCTGGTATACAACTGGGTATCGTCAGCATACGACTGACATCTCATCCCACGGTCCCTTATCATATCCAGCAGAGGGCGCATGTAGATGTTAAAGAGGAGGGGAGATAAGGGGGAACCCTGGGATACCCCACAACCAAGGTGTCATTTTATCTTTGCCAGTTTATTGCACTTATGGGCATACGCTCCCCTGGTCTGCTGGTTTGTGGCTGCAAGGACCCTGATATAGTGAAGGCTGCAACACTAGTTCGGAGCTTTTTTGGCTGCTTACACCTGAGCGCCAGAGTTGGATACACCTTTTGTTAGACCGGTCCGCGGGCAAACCAACCCCCCACTCCACTCTGATCCCTTGTTTTGACAGCGAGCAGCTGTGTAATTCATTTACTGTGTTCTGCAAATGTTAAAACCACAAGTACCAACAGCCTTGGCCGTTGTTGGCTTGGAGTTCTCAAAGAGTTGAGCACATACTCCAGTAGTTCATTGAGTCTCCCTTTCAGAGTGTAACTGCCTGCCTGTATCGGAGGTAAGGGCAGACCGCGGCATTACACCCACCATCTGCTGCCGTGGATGCAATGCATTATAGGCCCCTAACAAAAAAAAGAATGCAAATTGTTTACCTGCAAAAAAAGTGCATTTTTTTTTTTTGTATTATTATTATTTTGGAAAGGTGAACATATCCTTTAATGGTGATCTGGTTAATAAAAAAAAATAGATTTATGTGGTTAAACAGTGGGTAAACATCCAATGGGGATAGGTTCCATGGAAAATGATCCTGATTGTTGTTTAAAATCCTTTATTATGCGATTTTAAATAAAAAATTCTAAATTATTTAATTTTTATTGTCGCCTGCCAGTGGTTACCAAATCACTTAAAGGGGTAGTTCCCCCAAAAACCTTTTTTTTAACATTGATTGAGGCTCGTTTTGTCAAGGGGAATCGGGTGTTTTTTTTTTAGAAACGAAGCAGTACTTACCGTTTTAGAGATGCATCGTCTCCGACGCTTCCGGGTATGGTCTTTGGGTCTGGGCGTTCCTATTTGATTGACAGGCTTCCGACGGTCGGATACATCGCGTCACGATTTTCCGAAAGTAGCCGAACGACGGTGCGCAGGCGCAGTATAGAGCCGCACCGGCGCTCGGCTTCTTTCGGCTACTCGTGACGCGATGTATGCGACCGTCGGAAGCCTGTCAATCAAATAGGCACGCCCAGACCAGACGATCCTACCCGCAAGCGACGGAGACGATGCATCTCTAAAACAGTAAGTACTGCTTCGTTTCTAAAAAAAAAACACCCGATTCCCCTTGACATAACGAGCCTCAATCAATGTTAAAAAAAGGTTTTTGGGGGAATTACCCCTTTAAGTGGCCTGCACTTTTTAAAAAGATGAGCACCCTTGCAAGTAAAAGCAGATGGGGGCAGGGGGGATAGAATTCAAAGTCTGTGACCGCAGTGTCTACACCGCTAAACTGTATATAAAGTAGAGCGCTTTCAGCATTGGTCTGTGCTTGTGCATTTAATGCAAAGCTCACACTCCGAATGACATTTGTGTTAACATTATTCCAGAAACGTATAGAATCACAGAAAATATGCTTCTTTAGCCAGTTGCCATTTGCCTTTTCATTGTGACAGTTTCATATTTTTTTTTGTTAACTCTATTGAAGACGAAGAAACCACAGAGAGGAAAATACAGATGTACGGAGGATATCTTGTTACGCACATAGACATTATCTGTGTGGCAATGAAACAACAAAAATGAAAGCATCAACTCGACCAGTGTCTTATTCATTGTCATTTATATACTAAATTCTCAAATTACATGTCCCAAGTGGTAGCATTGTGCACACAAGTCAAGCTTCAATCCCCCCAAAAGTCCCACACTGGCAAATTTGTCTGGACAGTTTCTGTTGTTACAGTATGTCATTTTTTGTCATATGGAGTTATTTGGTTAACCAGAGACATCTATTGATCTAGAATAGGGAAGGTTGACTGCGTCAATCGCTTTATGGGCCATAAATTGCTGAATGCAGGGCATGACCATATCAGATGGACAAAGTCCACTTGAGACTGTTGACCGCACAGTTTGTATGGGATAATCAACCCATTTGGTGTAGATGGATCGTGTCAGATATGGTAAATAATGTATGATTAAATAAGTCAGTCAGAATTGCCAACAAATGGGATTTCTATAGATCATCTCAATCTTCAGATGTCCATCTCTGACTGCCAGAGGAGCCTTGCCTAGTTTGGCAGGAAGAAACTGAGAATACAAGGTGGATATCTGGCCCTTAAAATGTAATGATTCCAATTAAAGGGTATGGCGATATTTGATTGTCAGTCAGTGGCATATTCTCTTTAAAGCAGATCTAAACTATGTTGTATATCTAAGCTATTTTATATCTCTTCCACTCTGCTACCTATAACTTAAACTGCTGAGGACGTTGTGTCCTACCAACCTGTCCAGTAGCTCTGAGCTTCCCCCACTGGTACCCAAGTACAGCCAAGGCACCCAAGCTCAGCACACATGTTACAATCTGATTGTACAGTCTCCTTAAGATCTACAAACAAGTATGCAATGCAGATTGGATAACAAATTGTGTGGTTTAGGTTGGTCTTCATATTGCATAATTTTGGCAGATCTAAAATGAATTGTACATTATTAGTAGTAGTATTATTATTATATTGAATTTTTATATAGTGCCAACAGTTTACGTAGCACTTTACAATATAAAAGGGAGACAATACAGTAACAATACAATAAAATACAAGAGGATTAAGAGAGCCCTGGTCAGAAGAGCTTACAATCTAATAGGGTGGGGCAGGTGGTACAAAGGTTTTTAACTGTGGGGACTGAGATGATGAAAGTGATAAAAGATCAGTTGGAGGTATGATGGGCTTCTCGGAAGAGATGAGTTTTCAGGGATTGCCTGAAGGCAGCTTGAGTAGGGGATGGGTGGACAGGTTGAGGTAGAGCGTTCCAGAGAATAGGAGAGGCTCTGAAGAAATACTGGAGACGAGCATGGGAGGAGGAGGAGACTAGGACGCTTGAGAGTAGGAGGTCTTGAGAGAAGCATAGAGGACGGTTTGGGTGATTTTTGGAGACCAGATTGGTAATTTGGGTCAGAGAAGAGTTGTAAATGGCTTTGTATGTTGTGATTTTGTATTTAGAATTTAATTTGCTAGGTGATCAGGAGCCAGTGTAGGTATTGGAGGAGAGGGGTGGCAGGCGATGAGTGTTTGGTAAGGTGGATAAGTCTGGCAGCAGCATTTATGATAGACTGAAGAGGGGATAGCCTATGAAGAGGTAAGCCAATGAGAAGGGAGTTAGGTGAGAGATAACAAGGGAGTGAATGAGTAGCTTGTTGGTTTCATTTGTTAAAAGGGGCATATTTTAAAGATGTTACGGAGGTGAAGTCTACAAGCTTTCGGCAGCTAATGGATTTGGGGTTAAAAAGAGTCTAGGATTACACCTACTTCTCTGGCATGAGGGGAAGGATTGATTGTTGCATTTTTTTTTTTTTTTTGATGGAAAAGTCATGGAGGGGGTCAAGAGCAGGTGGGAATGTTACCAGCTCCGTTTTAGAGAAATTTTGTTCAAAGTGGTGTGACATCCATGCCGATATGTCAGTAAGTTAGTAATGTGAGAGGAGACTGAAGGAGTGATGTGAGGAGCAGACAGATTTGGGTGTTATTGAGGTATAGATAGTATTGGAAGCTGTGGGTGATTATCACATGACTAAGGGAGGAGGTGTAGATAGAGAAGAGAAGGGGTCCAAAAACAGAACCTTGGGGGACCCCCAAAAAAAAGGGGCAATAGAGAGAAGGAGACTGAGTTGTAGGTAACACTGAAGAAGCGCTGTAAGAGGTCAGAGGAGAACCAGGATAGAGCATAATCTTGGAGGCTAAGGGAACAGTTTGAGAAGGAGTGGGTGGTCGACCGTATCAATGGCCGCAGAGAGGTCAAGCAGTAGTAGTATGGAGTAGTGGCCATTTGTTTTTAGCAGTTAGAAAATCATTAGTGAGTTTTAGTTGGGCAGTTTATGTGAAGTGCTGCGAGCGAAAGCCAGACTGCAAGGGGTCAAGAAGTTTATTTTCACTGAGGTAGGAACTAAGACGGTTGTAGACTAAGCGTTCTTGAAGTTTAGAGGTGAATGGGAGCAATGAGATGGGTCTTAAGTTGTTTAGGTTGGTGGGGTCCAGTGAGGGCTTTTTAAGTATGAGAGTGATCTGGGCATGTTTTAGAGGGAAGGGGAAGGTGCCACTAGAGAGGGAGAGATTTAAGATGAGAGAGAGCAGAGGATGGTATAAGAGGGAGAAGGTAGAAGTTGTTAGGGAACAGGACCCAGGGGACAATTGGTTAGGTGGGCATCTGAGAGGTTTTGTAACCTCTTCAGTAGTAGCCAGTTCAAGAGAGAGTATTGAGTGAGGAAGATGTACGCACAGTGGAGGTGTCTTCACGTATTGCATCAATTTTGTCTTTGAAGTGATTGGCAATCTCTTGGCCAGTGAGTTAGTGGGTGGGGGACGAAGCAGAGGGTTAAAGGTTGAGGAAAGCTTACGGGGGGCTGGATGACAAGGTGTTGATGAGAGAGACAAAGTAGGCTTGTTTGGCATCATGCAGACGGGAATTGTATCTTACGTGGGCAGATTTATATAGAGTGAACTCCTTTAGGCATTTGGTTTTATGCCACAGTCGTTCAAGAGCATGGCAATGGCTCTTGAGATTTCTAGTGTTGTCAGTTTGCCAGGGTTATAACGGTTGGGGCTTGATTCTGTGTGTAGTTAGAGGAGCAATGTGGTCAGTTCTCTACCTATGCTAGGAACAAAGTGTGTCTCATATCTCAGCTCTTATGCAGCTGAGATTAGAGGGTTTGTGATCACTTCTAAAAAAAAGTTTAAAAAATAAATAAGGTATTTCTCTATTTTTTTATATCTTAACATAAATATTGTCTTTCATTTTATATTTTAAACTTATGGTTGTTTTACAAGGTGTGGGTTTACAATCACTTTAAAGTTGAAGAGTAACTCCACTTTTGTTGGGAAAATGTACATTTCAAGGATTTTAACAAACTTTGTTGCAGACTCCTACCTTTTTGTTATTCTGAAGAAATACCCGTGTGCTTTTCTGTGTCCATGTGGAAAGTGAAAGTAATGGGAGTGGTTTCATAATTATAAATCCGCTGCTGCACCTACAGGGTCCCACTCCTCCTGAAGCCCCCCCTCCCCCCTCCCCCCCCAAAAAATTACATGCCAAATGTGGCATGTAAGGAGGCAAGGAGTGGATTAAGCGGAAGTTCCATTTTTGGGTGGAACTCCGCTTTAAGTGCTGTGTTAATTAACATGCTAATTAGATAGTTGTCTGCCAAGTTGTTGCTAGAGAAAAGATGTAATAAAATATTTACAAAAATGTAAGGAGAGTACTCACTTTTGTGAGATACTATGTATGTATGTATGTATGTATGTATGTGTGTGTGTGTGTGTGTGTATATTGTAAGGGGTTAGCTCGGTAGCAGGGGTGTGTGACCCCCTGGGTGGGTTCAGTACACACTGAACTATACAGAGAGGTAGCCGAAGACGCTTGAAAACAAAGAGTTTGGTTTATTCTTCCATATTGCTGGAAACAAGTGCAAGCATCCAAACGGCATAAACAAAACATAAAATAAACCCACTTGGGGCGTCTACCTTCACCACACAGGAACCTATCTATGGAGTCTGGCACAGCCTACTGCTGGGCAGACACTGCTGGTCATACAGCAGAGAAACAATAGTCTTTTTGATTTTTATCATACAGAAAAATCAACAACCACCTCACCTCTTCAGAAGTCTTTCTGACTGCTCTCCTTAACTCAAAAAGCCTCAGGATGCAGCAATCAGTAGTCATCCTCTGGATGATTTATAGAGGCCTTAATTGCCTCATTCTGAACAGCTGACAGTTTTGCAACGCCCTAAACCTTTCTGGCTATTTCTGCAGCCGACACCTAAGGCCCCTTTCACACGTCCGCCTCCGCTCGTCCATTTTTACAAGTCCGTAAACTGACTTGTAATGGTTCCCTATGGGATTGCGTCCGTTAGCGGATGATGCATCCGCTAACGTCCGCAAAGATCCGCGTCCGTCTGGATCCGGTTTTTCGGACTGAAGAAAACCCTATTTTTCTTCCGTCCGGCGAAACGGAACGGATGAATACGGACAAACGGTCCGTTTTCATCCGATTCCCCATAGGGGAGAGTGGAGAAGAGACAGGGCGGTCCCTGCACAGTGTGCGGGACCGCCCTGTCCGCCGACAGCTGTGCGGGGATCCCCGCTGAGCCGATGGTCACACACGGAGCGGACCGAAAAACGGTCCGCTCCATGTGAAAGGACCCTAATAGTAATTGGTGAATTGTCTAAACAAGGCAGAAATGTATCTTCCGTCTGGGACAACACCCACAGATTTACCTGACTTCCTGTCACAATATGTATGTATGTATGTATGTGTGTGTGTGTATGTATATGTGTGTGTATGTATGTGTATATATATATATATATATATATATATAATTTGCTTTTATTTTGCCACAAAAGTGGAGCTACCCTTGCTTGCTAATATTGTTCTGATGATTAAAAAATTATTTGCTGTTACCAAAAATCACTTTTCAATAATTTGTACAATAGTTGTACCCTTGAATATCTGCTTGCTATTTTTCCTAGAGCTCTAATTTCAGAGCTAGTTATTACTTATCAATTGAAGGCAGAGGCAAATATTTAATATGATAGAGTAGATACATGTATATTTTCTTACAAATACAACCGGCCCTTTGAGAGCAACCATAATGCTGATGCGCCCTGCAATAAAATTGAGTTTGCATACCTCCCAACTTTCTGAGATGGAAATGAGGGACACCTATTCATAACAGTACATAGGACACACACCCTGCCACGCCCCCTAAAGGAGAATTGTAGAAAATAAATTGATTTGTAAACCCACAAGTGTTTTTTTTACCATTACTAATTCCTATTATATTGGCGCTTGGAATTGAAAAATTGGATGAAAGGATTAGCACTGTAAAACACTTTTTGATGGGATAAATAGTGCATTTTGTATACAACTATATAGATCAGACCAAAATGAGGGACAAATGAGGAGCTATGACGGACAGAGGGACTTATTTCCAAATTGGGGATAGTCCCTCAAAATCGGGGACAGTTGGGAACTTTGAGCTTGACACCCCCGATCTAGCATATTACGTGTGGCCGATTGAATAACAACCCATACAAACACAGCAATGCTGAGATAGTCGATTAACACCTACATAGCTTCTCCTGCACTAGATCGGAGTCTAGTGTGTCTGCTGTCCTAAACCAAGATTATGGAGTCAGTGATGTAGTGTCATGGGAATAGGGCTGTGATGTCTGTGTGCCTGTGTTGGAAGGAAACATTTGATGTGTTCGGATATGCCATTTGGTTTTCAGATGTACCAAGTTGTCAGACATCTGGGAACTGCATCTGAATGAGCTGCTGATTGCCAGCACTGTGAGCTTTTGTCAGTTCCCATGAGTCAAGTTCACCGGGGAATACACAACAGAGAGCTGTCAACTCCTTCCCTGCCGGAGATCCTTGACCAAATCTGGCCCCGTACATTGACAGCCGAGGACCACAGAGACGTAAGTGCTCTGCCTATTGTAGCTTGATGGTCGCTCCTTATAAGATCAAAGATTGTCTGATTTCTAGTTATCTTTTTTAGTGGATGTATTCTTAAATCACACAATAGGAATTTGGGAGCCATTTAGATAATTCTACCTTCTCTAAAAAGGTTGCAGATAATCCTAATTCTTTATCAACAAAGGAAATGGGAAAAAGAGGGGTTTAATCTTTTTTTTTATTGATCAACCTGTCATTTACCTGCATTTATAAAAGTTTTAGAAGTTCCAGTCATGATATCGGGCACTACAAGGTGACTGTACTTACCTGTATTATCAAGAACATTTTGTTTAGGGGACATCCAAAACATCTTAACCATATGCTATTACTAGGGTTGTCCCGATACCACTTTTTTAGGACGGAGTACAAGTACCGATACTTTTTTTCAAGTAGTCGCCGATACCGAAAAACCGATACTTGTTTTTAAATGTGTCCCCCCCCAGCCATGTCCCCCACATATATCCAGCCCCACATATATTGCAGCCATGTATGTCCCCCACATATTGCAGCCATGTATGTCCCCCACATATTGCAGCCATGTATGTCCCCCACATATTGCAGCCATGTATGTCCCCCACATATTGCAGCCATGTATGTCCCCCACATATTGCAGCCATGTATGTCCCCCACATATTGCAGCCATGTATGTCCCCCACATATTGCAGCCATGTCATGCAGGGGGATTAACGGCGGTATGCGGCAGAGGCGGCATCATATCTACAAGTATGAGGGACAGGCAATGGCTGCAATATGTACAAGTACAAGTACTCCGATACCGATACTAGTATCGGTATCGGGACAACCCTAGCTATTACTGACCTCAAAGTCAAAGATTAAAAAAAAAAAGCAAAGGTCCATGTTGGATCTAACATTTGGCACATTACCTTCCATTGGGTTAGTTTATTGTTTTCTAGTGCAGGTTTTTAAAATGGATGGTGGATTTTGCTTGGGCATTTACAGTCAACATGCACAATTCTCCTTACAAGTACATTTTTAGTTTTTAGTTTTGTTTCACAGTGCTGTGGTTCTGGGTTAAGCTCCTTCCCAGAGTCACCATCTGCATAGACTTATGCCTCTACACACGACCGATTTTTCCCAACGGGAAAACTGCGAGGAGAGCTTTTGGCCGGGAATCCTGGCCGTGTGTATGCTTCTCGCAGTTTTTCCAACAGGAAAACCGCCAGACAGAAAAAGAGAACCAGCTCTCTTTTTTTTCCCGCCGGGAAAACCGCCGACTTTTGCCCAGCGTTTTTTGGCAGTTTTCCTATGGGAAAAACTGCAATGGCGCATACACACGGCTAGGATTCCTGGGCAAAGCTCCACCGCAGTTTTCCTGTTAGGAAAACCAGCCGTGTGTAGGGGGAAAGACTGCCCGAGCAGGTTCTCGACTTTCCCCGCACGTATGTACAGGGCATTAGTATCTTCTCCCATCACTGTTGGGGTTATTTACGAAAGGCAAATCCACTTTGCACCACAAGTGCAAAGTGCACTTGAAATTGCACTAAAAGTGCACTTTGAAGTGCAGTCGCTGTAGATCCGAGGGGGGCATGCAAGGATAATAAAAAACAGCATTTTAGCTTGCACATGATTGGATGATAAAATCAGCAGAGCTTCCCCTCATTTCAGATCTACTCTCAGATTTACAGCGACTGCACTTCCAAGTGCACTTTCAGTGCAATTTCAAGTGCACTTTTCACTTGTAGTGTGGTGTCACTCCCTTGCAGTTCAGCTGTTTAGGTTTTCAGTTATACAAAGGAATCTGATGGCATCATTTGGTTCTGTAATGGCTGCAGTGGCACTTTTTAGATTGGGATGTTTTTTAGGTTTCATTATTGCTTGTGAAAGTGTCTCTCGCTGCTCCAAACCTTACTGAAACTCAACCACTAGTAAAAGAACAGCGAAAGGGCAACATACATCTGGTTCTGGTATTAAGGGCATGACACCAGAGGATGATGCAAGTTATATTTGAGCTATTCTGTCACTGCTGAATGTTCCAAACTTGCTTGATAATATAAGAAGACAGCACAGTGACTTTCTTCTTCTATTATCAGCATTGAGTTCAAATCCCAGTCAGGACACTATCTGCATGGTGTCTGCATGTTCTCCCTGTCTGTGTGGGTATATGTACTCAGGTTTCCTCCCACACTCCAAAGACATGTTGGTAGGATAAATGTCAAAATTGTGTGTTTTGTATACATATTGAGCTTGGATTGTAAACTCCTTTTTAAAGGGGTGTTCCAGCCAATTTTAGTGTTTATTAAAAGTCAGCAGCTACAAAAAAACACTCACCTGCTCCACGTTCCAGCGGCGCGCCGGCCTGTGCTCTGCTCCTCTCCCCCCCCTCACTGGCTGGCGTCTTCATCCTAAGTGTGGGCACCCGACCGTGAGAGCTTTTGGCTTCACGGCCGGGCACCCACTGCGCATGCGCGAGCGGCGCTGCGCTATCTCATTGGACAGGCGATCGCATGGGACCTGTCATGTGTCCCAGCCGATCGCCTACAGGGAGGGGCTGCAGTAAGGCGATTAAGCTATTCGCCTTACCAGCCCCTCGGCGAAAGGAGGAAGTGGGACAGGAAGTCCCACTCCTCCTGAAGCCCCCACTCCCCCCCAAAAAAATTACATGCCAAATGTGGCATGTAAGGGGGTGAGGAGTGGGATAAGCGGAAGTTCCAATTTTGGGTGGAACTCCGCTTTAAAGTGGTTGTAAACTGTTAGACCACTTGTACCTACAGGTAAGCCTTTTAAAGTGGAGGTTCCGCCCAATTTTTAATTTTTTTTTAAAAGCCAGCAGCTACAAATACTTACACTTACCTGTCCAGCGCGCCAGCGATGTCGGTAGCTGAGGCTGAGCAGTCCCTCGTCTGCACCCGCGGCCATTCTCTGTGAGGAAATCGGGAAGTGAAGTGTTGCAGCTTCACTCCCTGGTTCCCTACTGTGCATGCGCCGTCACTGGTCCCGCTCTCTCCTAGGAACAGTGTGTTCCCCAGGCGACAGCGGGGGTGTGGGAAGGGGCATGACCCCCGCATGAGTCTGTTCCCGAAAGTGGGTGCAAATACCTGTCCTAGACAGGTATCTGCACCCCCTTGTCCCCTGAAAGGTGCCAAATGTGACACTGGGGGGAGGGTTTACGAAAAGCTGAAGTTCCATTTTTGGGTGGAACTCCGCTTTAAGGTATACCTATAGCCTATAAGGCTTGCCTATACCTATAAGGCATACCTGTAGGTGCTATGAATATTTCTTAAATTTGCACAGTTTAGGAGATATTCAGAGTGCATGCAGCTCTGAATGTCCAGCTTACAAAGCCAGACTTTCAGAACCCTACTGGAAAGGGCGGCTCCTGCGCACATGCGAGGGAGCAATATCATTGCGGCTCAGTGACAGAGCCCGCTAGCACAGAAGGGCTTCTATCTAAGGTAAGTATTTCATAACGTACTGGTATGCGATTTATACTAGCACACTATGCCATTGACTCACACACATTTTTATATTTTTTTATTATTCAGCGGTTTAAGGGCAGGGATTAATATATGGGCCGGTTCGCTCTGGGGATCGCACAGGAATGTGCTGCGTGTCCCTGTGGGATTCACATGCAACTCTGTGCGGTGCAATTTCAGCAGATTTTAATTGTGGGTGGGCTGAAATTGCACAACCCTGCACCATTAGTAATGCAAATACTTCTTTGGGAAACTCACTGCAACTGCATTGCATGGTACATCTATACCATGCACTTTGGTGCATTGGCAACCTGCATTAAAAGAGAAGTTTGGGATTTTTTTTATATTTGTTTTTTTAAGAAATCCCCCGCCATCCCTAAAAATAAAGGGGGGGGACTGAGCGATCAAACACTGCTGGTCGCTTGGTTCTTAAAGCTCCATGAGCAGAGAACTAATAATTGTCTGTCACCGCTGTCACTGCTGTCGTTGCCAGTCCAGGCACCTGGGTAAATCCCGAACACATGGTCGCAATCTTTCCTCAGGCTGGAGAGGCTCTGCGCCATTGGCTGAAAACTGGTCACAGAAGTGAAGAACAAACTGCACTCCTGTGAATCCACAGGAGAGAAGTACAGCCAAACGAGCTTAGGCTGTATTTCTACTTTTAATATCGACGCCTGCTGCAGATTGCAACTGCAGTGCGTTTTGAACGCATTGCCGGAAACTTGCATGGAACATGGGTTTCCCGCATCTCATTCTGGTGTGAACTTGCCCTAAATGTTGAGTATGTAAAGCAATGTAAATTAGTCAGTGCTATATAAATACCTTTTATAAAAGGAGCCAGCGTGTGATCAGCTTTCCAGCAGTCAGACAAAACCGTAATGACCAGCTTTTTAAAGCACCAATTGTTGTTCTGAATGTGTATGACCCAATTGTTACTAACATATGCCATACCTCTTACCTCTTATATTGTTAATCAAGCTTTCTTTAATAAAAGTTTGTAAACAAAACAAAATAAAAAATTGTCAATTAAATACGTATATATACCTCTTCTCCCACCCATGCTGCCAAACCCTGCTCTGATCCAGAGAAATCCCCAGCTGAAGTCTTCATCAGGAACCAATGCATTGGGGACTGTTGACCTCCCCTGCCGCACTCAATGGTTCCTCCCTGTCATTACTGTATCCTGTAGCGACGTGGAGACACCAATTAATGCTGCAGGAGACTTGTCGATTAAGAGCCCTTTCACACTGCAAGCGCCCGTAAAATAGCGGTAGAGCTTTACCAGCATTTTTTGGGCACTTTTAACCCCGCTAGCAGCTGAATAAAGGGTTAAAAGTGCCTACGAAGCGCCGCTGCTGAGGCGCTTTGCAGGCGCTGCCCATTGATTTCAATGGGAAGGGGTGCTTTAGAAGCGGTGTGTACACCACTCCTAAAGCGTCTCAAAGAAGTTGCTCACAGGACTTTTTTTGATGTCCTGCCAGCGCAGCGCCCCGGTGTGAAAGCACTTGGGCTTTCACACTGGGATTGCAGATGAGACTTTTTTATGCGCTAGTTTTAGCGCTAAATCGCCTGAAAAATGCCTCCAGTGTGTAAGGGGTCCAACTCTGCTGGAAGATTTCAACCAGATTAGAGCAAAATTAGCGTTTGGCGGTACTTGCAGCAGGAGAGGTAATTATATCCTTGCATTACAATATAGCATGCATGTTATATTATTGTTTTTGAGATGGGGTCACTTTAAAACTATTAGTATCAGTCATCATCTTATGTATATCAATAAGAGAGAGTAAGCACTTTATTTATGGAGAGTAGTATATAAATGATTTCATGTAACACAGCAAGAAGAATTTGTTTAAAACATTTTTTTTTTTGCTATAAACAAATCAGAATTGAAGAGGGAGTGCACAGCAACAAAAAAATTGGAGTGGTTTTTCCGCATTGCGAATGACTAAAGTTAACCCCTGGCTGTGTGGCAGAGAGCGAGTTAAATTGTGCACGCCGGGGCTGTGTCATTGTGGTAATGTACTGTGATCTGACAGAGGAGGCATTGTTGCTCATGAAACAAGCTGGCCGCCTAATAAGGAAGCGCTGTGTGCTCTGCATGCAGATTCAAACTGTGACCCAGCTCTCAGCAATCTTTAAATTCCAGTCTGATGGTGGATTAGCTGGGAGGCATTTGTAAAGCCTGGCTCTTTCACAGGGGTCTCCGGTTAGAGCTCCTTACAGCCCAGGCAGAAGTTCCCAGATCCGGGTAAGTGTTCGCTTTGCCTTCTGTGTGTAATATTACGCTTTGGATTGTTGCAGCTCGGTGGAATATGCTTTGCAGGAACATGTGCTTCAGATCACAATAGCGCAGCACTTGGGGCTGATAGGAGAGAAGCGAGCACATTGTATAGGGAAGTCACAGCGTGCTATATGGTGTAATGAGACCTATCGGTTGTCTTGTGTACTAGCGGACAATGTGTGGACACCGCTACTCGAGACATGTTAGCAAAGTCATGTATTCACTATGCTGAACCACATTATAGTCCTAGCAGAGCAGGTTTAATGGACCGGTATAGAACTTTTATTTTATTTTTTGTGTTTTTCAGTGAAAACCAATGGGATTAGGTAGGAAAATGTTATTGAACAAACCCAGGAAACTCCCAGCAATGTTATCAATGCTCATGTTTATTTTAAAAACCTCAAAATGTGTGACTGTCCCTACAAAGAATTGATTTGGTGTGTCTAGTGTTGTCACCAGATACCGCAGCATTGTGTACACCTAAAAGCTTCAGATCGTTTGCCATTTTTAAGGCTGGTGTTCGTGTTAGCCCTGAATCCAAGAATACCTTGGTTGGCAGAAATTGAATCCAACGCAGGCAAAAAGACAAATATGACTGGAGCGCAGGATAGTAAAATAAAGAAAAAACCTAGGGTGTACAAACATGCATTCCTACTGACAGCAAGAACACAACTTCATAGCACTGACTCCCCATGTTTGTAAAGTTTTGTACCAACTAAAAGTGGGGTACAGCTTTGCATTAGAAACCTTTACAAAATAACTTCTATTTTTTTTACATTTTTAGATAGGGGATTGAAACCGCTATGACACTTGAGGACTGTTGTAGTGGTGGAATAAAGCAAAGATACTTGTGTATAGAAAATAAACTTTTTATCATTTTTTATTTTTTCAGGTATATAGCACCGGCAATTTATGCAGAGCTTTGTCTGCTGTACATTCACATCAGTCCCTGCCTCAAGGAGCTTACAATTGAAGGTCCTTATCTCATATTATTATTATTATTATTAGGGTTGTCCAGATACCGATACTAGTATCGGTATCGGGACCGATACCGAGTATTTGCGGGAGTACTTGTACTCGCGCAAATGCTCCCGATACCTAAATAGAATACTTTTTTTGTATTTATCAACATGTTCTGTGAAAATTCTTTGAGTTTTTTACTACTGCGTGACAAGAAAATAAAACATTTTTATTAATTTTTACTCATTTTTTTTCTTTTATAATGTCTTGAGTTAGAGTTCTTCATAATTCTAAAGAAAATATCCTTAGTCTGTATTGTGGTTTGAAAACTGTCACATGACATTTAAAAAAGTATCGGTATTCGGTATCGGCAAGTACATAAAAAAAAAGATTCGGTACTTGTACTCGGTCCTAAAAAAGTGGTATCGGGACAACCCTAATTATTATTATTATTTAGGTACTTATATAGCGATGTCAATTTACGCAGCACTTTACATATACATTGTAAGCTCCTTGAGGGTAAGGACCGATGTGAATGTACAATGTATATGTAAAGTGCTGCGTAAATTGACAGCGCTATATAAGTACCTAAAAAATTATAATATGAGATAAGGACCTTCAATTGTAAGCTCCTTGAGGGTAGGGACCGATGTGAATGTACAATGTATATGTAAAGTGCTGCATAAATTGACAGCGCTATATAAGTACCTAAAAAATTATATGAGATAAGGACCTTCAATTGTAAGCTCCTTGAGGGTAGGGACTGATGTGAATGTACAATCTAAGTTCCCTAAACACATTCATATACTAGGGCCAATTTTAGACAGAAGCCAATTAACCTACCAGCATGTCTTTTGGAGTACATACACTTACCAGTGTCACCGAAGGCCTGACTCGCACCTATACATTTTTTTTGCATATTTGCGCTATAGTCCATTTAACATGGTTTGCTATGGACCACGTTGTGTAGTGCAAAATGCATAGGTGTGAATAAGGCCTTACACAGGAGCTAATTAACCTACTAGCATGTCTTTGGAGTATGTGAGGACACTGGAGTAAAACTATGCAAGCGCAGAGAGAACGTGCAAACTCCATGCAGATGGTTTCATGGTGGGGATTCAAGCCAAGAATGCCCTTCAGACTCATATTTTTGCAATAATCACATTTCTAAAGATCAGTGACTAGCATGGATAAATGATGTGGTATTACCATTAGCCAGTCAGTCGAGTCTAGAAGCCAACAAGAATTTTTTAGATGCTAAAGAGCATGGGCCAGATTCACATACACTTAATTTTGTGCTGCATAATCGAAATACTCTACGCTGCCGTATTTTACCAGGCTCTACACCGAATCCTGGTAGATTTTTGCCCGTACGCTACGGCGGCGTAGTCTATTTCTCGCCGCGTAATCGAAATACGCGATTAGGGGGCGTGAAGCATTTAAATTAGGCGCGTCCCCGCGGCAATCGAACTGCGCATGCTCCGTTCAGAAATTTCCCGCCGTGCATTGCGCGAAATCACGTCGGTACGTCATTCGTTGTTTGAGTAGCGTCGTTTACGGACATTCCTATTCCCGGACGTTTTACGTCAAAAATAATAAAAGACGTCGAAAAACTTAGAAATTTGATGCGGGAACAACGGCCATACTTAACATGGGCTGTCTAATATTAGAGCAGCAAAAAGCTGGTATAGTGTTATGCAAAAAAAAGATGACTAAAGGTGCCGTAAGAGATTGCGATTGAAGATCGTAATTTCGGGGATCGCCGGCAAAAGCTCATTAGCATACCCCGACACGGAAAACGACGGGAAGTCCACCCAGTGGCCGCAATTTTATTGCAGCGTAGATCCGAAGGCGTACGAACACGTAATCCAGTCGAGTTGAAGCCCGCAGCCGTCTATTCATGGTTTGAGGTTTCCGACTAGCTAAAAAACTTGCGTAATTTGAAATTACTCCAGTCTAACACCAGTTAGACAGGAGTTACGGCTCTCTGAATCTGGCCCCATGTTTTTATAGACTAGAAGGCTGGCCATACATTATACAATTGTACAATTTTCCTTTAGATTTACCAAAACTGTGTAATACGAGGTCAAACCTAAACACTTTCAATTTGTATTCAATCAGGCAGGCCCTTTTACTACATTGTTAAAGGTATAGCTTAAGGAAATTGAATAAGGAAATTATATCTTGTATGGCCAGCTTAATTGAACAGGTTCAAAAAAGTTATCGCTCCTAAAATATTCCAGCTAGTGTCTGTCTACGTTAATCTGTGCCACTGAGTCTATGGCGACTGTTACAGGTATTTTCACATCTCTAGGGCATATTGAGATTCCAACTCAAGTCCTTCACCTATTGATAAACTAGTTTTAGAATCTTTAATCTTAAAGGAATTTTTTTTTTAGCTAAATAGCTCCCTTTACCTTACTGCAGTACTGGTTTCATGTCCTTATTGTTCGTTTTTGCTTTGAAGTTGCTGTAATCCTGCTCTGTTTTCCACACTTCCTGCTTGTCTGTTTCCTTATAACCACAGTGCTGGGAGCTTTCTCACTGTGGTCTAAGCTGTCATTACTGTGTGTCTAAAACTTCCCAGAACCAGTCAGATTCATTTTAAAAACAAAACACTGCCCTGGATTTGTTTTTTGTTTTTCGTGTCTGTTTCTACTTCACAGAAACCTGAAGCCAGTTCAAAAGTGAAACTAACCTGCAGGCACATTAAATGATTGATTTTTATCTATTTTTAATCATTTTGAAAAGGAATCGGTTAACTTTTATGTCTCTATACCCTGTAAACAGTAATTTAAGCAAAACATTTTTTTTCCTTTAGTGACCCTTTAAAGTGTGCAGTGTGTTTCCCTGAGCTTGCTTTTGCTAAAGGACCTTATTCATACTTCATGCCTTTTACTTTTATCAAACCTTTTTGTTTATAGTTTTCAAAATAACATTTTATATGTAGTGGAGATTCTGGTGATTCCTCTGGCACATGCGTGTTTCACTTTTTACAGAATGACAGATGTCATAGTAGTCAGTAGCTTATGGAGAATGGTAAATATCGCTGTCATGCAGCATTTTGCACAGAAGCCCCCAAATGGAAACACTTCTGGTGGTGCGACAGATATTTGGTACTAGTAAACATCTTTGTTTGGATTCTTTAAAAAATAGTTCTGTTTCAAGTGTTTGAAAAGAAAGCTGTAACTAGTGTGCCGTTTAATTAAACACTCCGGCTGTATCAATATTTTGTCCAATAGAGGTGTGCCAAGAGAATGATGGCACCAGACAGTTGATTTTCTACTATACACTGCACTATTATAATTTATTTGACATGCGATGCACCAAAAAAGGATGTCGCATTCAACAATTTGCATTCCTCAACAACTGCTCATCTTTTTTTATCTGGCCCATGGTGTTTGTTTAGAAAAATTCCAACTTGGCTACAAGTATAAAAGCTCAGCCTCAGATAAGTCTTCCCGCATCCCATAAGGTAGTGGAACCATCGTAGGACCCAATTTGCATTGCCGGGGCTTTGTCAGAGATCCAACTTTAAAGAGGAGTTCCACCCAAATTTGGAACTTCCGCTTGTTCCACTCCTCACCCCCTTACATGCCACATTTTTGGGGGGGGGGGGTGGGGGCTTCAGGAGGAGTGGGACTTCCTGTCCCACTTCCTGCTTCCGCCGAGGGGCTGGTAAGGCAATTAGGCGTAATCGCCTTATTTCAGCTTCTCCCTGTAGGCGATGGCCTAGGACACTGACAGGTCCTAGGCAATCGCCTGTCCAATCAGCGGCGAGCCGCGCGCGCATGCGCAGTGCGGCTCGCGCATGCGCAGTGGGTGCCCGGCCGTGAAGCCGAAGGCTGTCACGGCTGGGTACCCACAGTCGGGATGGAGACGCTGGCTGGGGAGGAGGGGAGAGGGGCGGATCCCCGGTTGGCACGTCGCTGGAACGCAGGACCAGGTAAGTGAGTGTTTATTAAAAGCCAGCAGCTACACTTTTTGTAGCTGCTGACTTTTAATAAACACAATTTTGGGCTGGAACACCCCTTTAAGGTGGTAATTTTCTTGCCGCATAAGCCCTAGGTTCAGATTTTACTCTATGTAGGGTACTGGATAGAAATGTTTCCCTAACAATCACAGATGTCCCTTGTATTTATAGTCTAGTAGTGCATGGGTCTTCAAACTACGGCCCTCCAGTTGTTGAGGAACTACAATTCCCATCATGCCTAGTCATGTCTGTGAATGTCAGTGTGTTACAATGCCTCATGGGATTTGTAGTTCTACAAAAGCTGGAGGGGCGTAGTTTGAGGATCCCTGGTCTAGGGAGACATGGGGAGAATCACACCAACGGGCTTAAAATGGCAATAGATTACTTATTTTTTCAATCAGCCAGTTCATCCCAAAAAAAAAAAAACACCAACTCTTAACAGATTTCCCTTTTTAAGCATGTTCTTCTATTCGGTACCTAGGGATCAGAGTTCCAATGCAGGCATCCCAAGTGTTCAATTTATACTTTTCTCCACAACTCCATATGCAGATTTAACTTCTTGTGCAACCGAAAGCCTCTTGGTAGGATCAATGTCCTCAAGATGGATATAATCCCTTGTTTTTTATGCCTGTTTCATATGATCCTGATCCACTTCCCTTTTATATTTTCAAAAAAATCACCGTCTG
Organism: Rana kukunoris; assembly: GCA_029574335.1. Lineage (NCBI taxonomy): Eukaryota > Metazoa > Chordata > Amphibia > Anura > Ranidae > Rana > Rana kukunoris. The sequence goes on along the minus strand of CM056053.1, from coordinate 398,874,808 downwards.
TTTTCTAAATTCATTTGGAGCGCAACTCGTCCCAGAATCCATTTCAAAACTAAAAAGGTGTCCCTGATGCTTCTCTGTTTAATAAAGCGTCAGTTTTTATGTTCATCATTGGCTGGTTCCATCACTTTTCATCCAAACTATGGGTGCATCTAGAAGGCTATATGAAGACCTCCCTTCATACATACAGGCGTGGGAAAAGGAAATTAAAGGATCACTAAAGGAATTTTTTTTTAGCTAAATAGCTTTCTTTACCTTACTGCAGTACTGGTTTCATGTCCTTATTGATTGTTTTTGCTTTGAAGTTGCTGTAATCCTGATCTGTTCTCCACACTTCCTGCTTGTCTATTTCCTTATAACCACAGTACTGGGAGCTTTCTCACGGTGGTCTAAGCTGTCATTACTGGGTGTCTAAAACTTCCCAGAACCAATCAGATTCATTTTAAAAACACAACACTGCCCTGGATTTGTCTGTTTTTGTTCTGTGTGTCTATTTCTACTTCACAGAAACATGAAGCCAGTTCAAAAGTGAAACTAACCTGCAGGCACATTATATGATTGATTTTTAATCATTTTGAAAAGGAATCGGTTAACTTTTATGTCTTTATACCCTGTAAACAGTCATTTCAGCAAAAAAAAAAATGTTTCCTTTAGTGACCCTTTTTACCTTACTTTTTCAAAAGTGTTTTACCCTGACACTTTAAATCACCCCCTACCACAAAATCACGGGAAATTAAAGTGGTGGAGTATCGAGGGACATCTATACCATCTGGTTAAAAGTTGAAGCACACAATATCTGACACATGCTGGCGGTACCATACCTTGCAGGGCACCATGGTCCACATTTGGTGTGACTGCCCACACATACAGTCATATTGGAAAAAAACGTTTTGACCTGTGTTGAAGAGTCATGGCAACTTGTATCCAAGCTTCACCCAAGATTGCTCTTCTATCCATGATCCCCAGATCCTTTAAATCTGCTAAAAGAGATGTTGTCAAACACTTTATTGCAGCTAGAGCTGGAAATAAATGGCTGCGCCCTCCCTTAGGGAAATGGGCAATGGAAGTAGACTAAATAGGGGACCTGGACTACTTGTTGGCACAGGATACCAGAAAGGGAGGACCAATTTTCCCATGCCTGGACCACGTGGTTCATGTTCCGATGCTCCTCCAGTCTTGGCCCTAGGAGACTCAACCCCCCCCCCCCCCCTAATCCTCCTTGGCCTTGATGGAATGTCCCTTCTATTCGGCTTTTTACTTTGCTTACTTCCATAGCAACCCCAATTTCCTTACATAGTTGATCTTTTACAGTTGACTTTTTTTTTTTTCCATGATGATGCATAAGGGATAGTTAACACACATGAGTTTCCCTATATACTAACTGAAATTTATGTTGCATGACAGTTGCTCTTTCCCCCAAAGTATTAGGTTACTGGTACATTTTGCTATTGGTATGGGGTTTGGGGTTGTTTATGTAATATTGCTCTATACCAGGGATCTCTGAACTACGGCCCTCCAGCTGTTGCAAAACTACAAATCCCATGAGGCATTGTAAAACTCTGACATTCACAGACATGACTAGGCATGATGGGAATTGTATTTCCCGAATAATTGGAGGGCCATAGTTTGGAGACCCCTGCTCTATACTAAACAATGTTTTTTAGACTGCTGATAATCCTATTCTGGCGATGTTATGTTTGTACCTGTAATATTTGTTTTTTTATTAAAGCGGTTGTAAACCCGCATAGAAATTTTTATGCGGTGCATATTAGCTCATTATGAAATACTTACCTCAGAACGAGGTGAGAGGAACTTACCTGGTCCACGCCGAGCGAGATGTCATCTTGCCTGGCGTGTCTTTCGGGTATCGCCGCTCCAGCGCTGTGATTTGCTGGAGCGGCGATGTCTTCACTCCCGTGCATACGCGCAGGAGTTTTCAATTCGGCAAGGTCCGGTCCTTTAGTCGAGAATCCCCCCTGCGCATGCGCCGCTGCAATCAGCGGCGCATTGCAAGGGGAATATCTCCTAAACCGTACAGGTTTAGGAGATATTCTCCTTACCTACAGGTAAGCCTTATTATAAGCTTACCTGTAGGTAAACATTTTAAAAACGGGTTTACAACCACTTTAATAAAAAAAAAAAACAATGCAAAAAAAAACAAGGAATCCTCCCTGTTGAGATATTGTATTCTGACAGCGGGGACTCTCCACTGTCAAAATACTTTAAGCAGCAGCTGCAGCTCATTGGCTGCAGCTGCTGAATCGAGAAACGTTTTCCAACATTCCCGCACATTGATCGGAATTCGGCTGATTCCTATTGAACCTGCCAAAATGTAATCCATCTATGGCCAGCTGTAATCAGTAAGCCAAGAGTAGCTTTCCAACTTCAATAACCCATACCAACCATTTGGAATCGATCTTTTACCGATTTATCGTCTGTGAACTGAAATGTAATTTAGTTGCCTTGCGTTATTACACTTTGCATAACATTATGGTGCTTGTTTACTTCTATACCAGATAAACCGGTTGGTTTGCAATTGCCTAAAATCACGTCTTATCCACCTGTGTTGCTGATAAATAGTTACCTATATTTAGGAAATGAAATCACAAAAATATCTTTTATCTGATTTTCTATCCATTTGTTGCTCATTGGTTAACACACGTGCCTTGCAGCTCTCAGTAATGGGTTCAGATTTGACCTGAGACAGTATCTAGTTTGTATGTTTCCTGTGTCTGTGTGGTTCTGAGTGCTGTGGTTGCCTCCCACAATACAAAAATGCTTTTGTGTGCATGTATTTGTGTAAGCATAAGTGTGATGAGTACAGGAGACTGGTCTTCAGGGACGGGAACTAATGAGAATGGTGCTGTATACTCTACCGTGTGACTGATGTTTGGTTTTATTTAAACTTCTCAGTTTATGCCTTGTTGTGCCTTATGGTCATTCTCTTTACATTTTCTCTATATAGCAGGTTGTAGTGTCACTTTTGGTGTTGTTTTGCAGCAAACTGTGAACTAAGAAATCACCCAACAACCATTTGGCTTCGTTACCGGTTGTTTCTCCACATTCAAGCAAATGGTTCCATAAGTAGAGCTGCCTTATTGTCAGGACAAGCTAAGGATGTAGTATTTTTCTGTAAAAGGTGATTTACATTGTTTAACCATCTATAAATAGCTTCCTTTACCTTAGTGCAGTCCTCCTTCACTTACCTCATCCTTCCATTTTGCTTTTAAATGTCCTTATTTCTTCTGAGAAATCCTCACTTCCTGTTCTTCTGTCTGTAACTCACCACCATAATGCGAGGCTTTCTCCCTAGTGTGGACAAAGCCTCCTGAGGGGGCGAGCAGGAGTGTCAGGACGCCCACTAACACACAGCTCCTTTCTCTATCTGCAAAGTAGAGAGTGTCCTGACTTGCCTGCTCGCCCCCCTCCCCCCTCAAGAGGCTTTCTCCACACCAGGGAGAAAGCCTTGCATTACTGTGTGGAGTTACAGACAGAAGAACAGGAAGTGAGGATTTCTCAGAAAAAATAAGGACATTTAAAAGCAAAATGGAAGAATGAGGTAAGTGGAGGGCTGCATTAAGGTAAAGTAAGCTATTTAGGGGGAATTTTTTTTCCTTTACAACCCCTTTAAGGACCAGTGCACGACGATATACGTCAACACAATGGCAGCGCTGGGCAGATAGACGTACATGTACGTCCCCTTTTAGATGCGGCATTGTGGGTGTGCGCAGCAAGCTCCGTGAGTCCGACTGTGGGTCCCACGGACTCGATGTCCATAGGGATACCCGCGATCATCTCATGGAGTTGAAGAATGGGGAAATGCTAATGTAAACAAGCCTTCTTCCCATTCTTCGTAGTGACAGGATACATAACAGCTCCTTGTGATCGGAAGTGGTGATCACTGTCGTGTCACACGTAGCCAACCCCCCCCCCCCCCCCCCCCCATACAGTTAGAACACATCTTTAGGACACGCTTAACCCCTTCAGCTACTGGTTAATTCCTTCACTGCCAGTTTAATTTTTACAGTAATCAGTGCATTTTTATAACACTAATCGCCGTATCAATGACAATGGTCCCAAAATGGTGTCAAAGGTGTCCGATGTGTCCGCCATAATGTCAGTCACAATAACAATTGATGATCGCTGCCATTACTAGTAAAAAAAAAAAATATATTAATAAAATTGCCATAAAACTATCTCCTATTTTGTAGACGCTATGGGCCAGATTCACAGAGCCATTACTCCGGTCTATCTCCTGATAGACCGGAGTAATTTCAAATTACCCACGTCGTATCATTAGTTTGAATCCTCAAACCATGATACGACGGCTTCGGGCTTCGATCCGACAGGCTTACGCCTTCGTACGCCTTCGGATCTACACTGCAATCTTTTTGCGGCCGCTGGGTGGAGTTTGCGTCATTTTCCGCGTCGGGGTATGCAAATTAGATTTTTTCGGCGATCCACAAAGTCACGATCGGCCGTCGCAATCTCTTACGGCATCTGTAGTTAGCTTTTTGCTGCGTAAAGTTAAAGCTGCTATTATCCGCTCTATAGTTAGACGGGCCATGTTAAGTATGGCTGTCCTTCCCGCGTCGAATTTCAATTTTTTTTTTTTTGCGCAAGCCGTCCGGGAATAGGAATGTATGTAAACGACGCTACTAAAAAAAATAAAAAAAATAACGTAACGACGTTATTTCGCGCAATGCACGGTGGGAAATTTCTGAACGGAGCATGCGCAGTTTGATCGTCGCGGGGACGCGCCTAATTTAAATGATTCACACCCCTAATCGCGTAGTTCGATTCCGCCGTGAGAAATACACTATGCCGCCGTACCTTACGGGCCAGAAATCTTCCTGAATTCGTCTTAGAGCCAGGTAAAATACGGCGGCGTAGTGCATCTCTGATACTCTGCGCCAGGGCAATTGTATCTGAATCTGGCCCTATAACTTTTGCGCAAAACCAAAAACTGAGGAAACAAAACGTTTTTTATATATATTTTGGGGATATTTTTTTTAATTGGCGCTCAATTTTTGTTTTATAGCACAAAAAATTAAAACTGCAGAGGTGATCAAATACCACCAAAATAAAGCTTGGTTTGTGGGGGAAAAAAAGGACGTTAATTTTGTTTGGTTGCCACGCCGCGCGCAATTGTCAGTTAAAGCGATGCAGTGCAATATCACAAAAAATGCTCTGGTCATTAAGGGGGGGTAAATTAAAGCTGAACCCTAGGGGCATATAAAAGACACACATTTAAGTGGTGGTAAAGTCTGGGAGGGAAAAAAAATGTATTCCCCCTGCAAGTTAACGGCATCGCATACTAGTAAGTTATAAATGACTTGCCTTAAAACAAAGACCTCCATTGGCACGCTGTCATTACTGACAAGGCTTCAATCTTTACCCAGTCTTCCTTCTGGGTTCGCAGGCTCCAGCCGTTTAAATGGCCAAACCAAAATGCCCCCTAAAAACTAGTGTCCCCAATTAAAAATTTCAGGGCGGGGTTTTAATCGGAAAGGAGCGTGGCCTTGGCAGGAAGGGTGGGTCATATTTAAATTAGGGGGGGGTGCACAAGTTTAGTCAGGCCTAGGGCAGCACAAAACCTAAATACACCCCTGGCGTCATGTCACAAAACTGAGGTAAAAAAAGAAGAGGAGCCTCTAAGTGTAGCAATATGGTTACATTTAATGAAGGTACAATATTTAGCAACTTATTGCTACACTTAGAGGTGCCTCTCTTTTCTCTTTTATACACTGTAAAAAAAAATGCTTTGATATACAAGTGCTTTGGATTACAAGCATGTTTCTGGAAAGAATTATGTTCATAATCCAATGTTTTACTGTATAAAGAAAAGGATAGTGCACTTTCACTAATCACATTTTACAGGCCTCCTCTTTTTAAACACTCACTGAAAGCAAAGTGTTCCCTTTTTAATGCAGAAACGCAGACAGTAACATTTCATTACCTAATTAGTTTCATATCTAAGCACACTTTTCTCTGAGACATTGCTTTTTGAAGACCTGTAAATGCAATAGCACAGCACTTTGATCCAGGATATACGGTGAGGGTGATGATTGGGTTTAGCTTTTTGTGATGAGACGTGATGCTGGGAAGGGGATGTGGTACAACAGCAGTGTAAGCGCTCACCGCAGACTTGGCTCAAAGCATGCACAGATATATGTAAGACATCAAGACGACTTACTAAACACATCTTACAGTGGTGTGCATGACCAGAATGTGACATAAATAGTGCTGAGAATTACATGCCTTGTTATGCTGCTGCAATATTTCTGGATGTTGTTGAGAATAAACACCAGTCTTGAGACCAGAGGGTTGTTTCAGGCGTGATCCACCCGCCCTGTGGGCAAACTTGTGGTAGCACGCTGTATTAACTTGCTCTTAGCTGAACTTACACTGAGCCTCTGGAAGCTGGAGAATTGTGGAGCCAGTGGTGACTGATCAGCAGGGAGGACAGTAATAGTCACGACAAATTTTGTATGTCTGAATGGTAATTACTCATAACACACTTGGGCCCCTTTCACACTACTGTGACTTCAAAGGCGCACGATTTTGCGGAATGCCCGTGTAAGTGGCATCAAAATCGGACCAATGTAGTGCAGGGACTACTTTGATTGGTTTTCATTGGAAATCATGGGGAACGACTTGTCATGCTACTTTGCCATCACAAATCGTGGGATAAGTCGTATAAGTGTGAAAGGGGCCTTATAGAGATCTGATTGCAGCATATGTGGGCACCCTTAACAGTGACAAACAACTGACCAAAAGTTGAAGCATTAACTTTTCTCTGTGCTGATGATGGAGATCTTCCAGCAATGAAGAACTTTCAGATGATGGGTCCATTTTCTACATCTTACCACATACAAAAAAAATGTTGCCTTGTCTTCTTCTTTTTTTTATTTTTTTTATTCAGCCTGCAGGCCCAATGAAGAAAATCTAAAATGTTCTTCAACTTAGGCTAAACGGCACAGATGGACAAATCTCCTGCTGAGGCCATTGTATTCTAGAGAAAAGGGATCCTCTGCTCCAGGTGTATGCAATGCCTCTATTGCAGTGGTTCTCAACCTGGGGGTCAGGACCCCCTAGGGGGTCAAATGACGATATGCCAGGGGTCACCAAATCCTGAGCTGTTCCTGAAGTCCACCAACTCTTCCAGCATTTTTGCGGCTGCCCAGCAGGCCTGTCCCTTGAGCCTGTGGCTGCCCAGCAGGGCTGTTTCTGGTGCCTGTGGCTGCCCAGCAGGGCTGTTTCTGGTGCCTGTGGCTGCCCAGCAGGGCTGTTTCTGGAGCCTGTGGCTGCCCAGCAGGGCTGTCTCTGGAGCCTGTGGCTGCCCAGCAGGGCTGTCTCTGGAGCCTGTGGCTGCCCAGCAGGGCTGTCTCTGGAGCCTGTGGCTGCCCAGCAGGGCTGTCTCTGGAGCCTGTGGCTGCCCAGCAGGGCTGTCTCTGGAGCCTGTGGCTGCCCAGCAGGGCTGTCTCTGGAGCCTGTGGCTGCCCAGCAGGGCTGTCTCTGGAGCCTGTGGCTGCCCAGCAGGGCTGTCTCTGGAGCCTGTGGCTGCCCAGCAGGGCTGTCTCTGGAGCCTGTGGCTGCCCAGCAGGGCTGTCTCTGGAGCCTGTGGCTGCACAGCTGGTCTGTTCCTGGAGCCCTCGGATGCCCACTCGGCCTCCTCACAGCCGCCAGTTCAGTTCACGGCAAAGCTGGGGGGCAGAGACTAGAGGTCAGCTGACTGGTGAGGAATGTGAAGTGGGAGGGTCTGGAGGAGACCCTATCTCCTGATTTTGGCATAGGTGTCACTACTATGAGACACCACAAAGCCGGAGACACAGTGAAGCCGAAGACACAGTGAGAAATACTACCTATGAATATAGTTGCCATTAAAAGTCCCCACTACAGTTCTCAGATCAGCAGAAGACCTTGATCAAGAGCAACTAAGTTGGGTGATCCGAACTCTCCCCAGCACTGCCACTGATCCCACCCCATCATCGGCACCGCTGTTCATCCCAACTCCCCGCCAGCACTGCCACTCATTCCATTTCCTCCACTAAGGAGTAAGAGAAAGGAGAACAAAGAGAAAGAGTGGTACATCCTAAAATGTACCATAAAGGGGTTTTAATACTGTGTGAGTGTAAGCAGGGCCGTCTTACTGAGCGGGCACCCCTGGGCACAGCCCAGGGCCCCAAGTGCTCATAGGGCCCCATCAGGGCTGGCTCCGATCTAGGGGGATGCAGTACGGAGGTCGGGTAGCATGATAATTGCACGTACTGCACGGTGATGTGATAGGGGAGAGACAGGCTGCGGGTGTATCTCCCCTGCTCGTCCCCTCCCCTTTCTCCTGTCAGCCGAACAGGAGAAGAGCAAGCAGCTCCAATCTGTTTCATTTGCCATGACACCCACCTTCCTGTCTGCTTTCCCCATTGGCCACAGCAGAGTTAGCACTGGAGATGCATCATGGGAACTGTAGTCCAGGCTGTCACCTGAGCCTCTGTAATCATTGCCGAATGTCAGCTGAAAAGCAATCCACACAGATTGTTTTACAAAGGTATTTAACAGGCAATAAGGCAGCCCTCACCACCTGTTTTACCCCCTCTAAATGCTGCATTGCACGCGGTTTTGGGGAAGATTCAGCACAGAACTTTTTATTTGAATGGGTTGCATTTGGTGGGCAGTAATGCCCACCAAATGCATCCGGTTATATAATTCTTGTATAACTCAATATAATTCTTGCTGCAGTCATGAAGAAAAGCATTGTGGCTGCAGCATGTGCACAAGCCCAGCTATGGATCTTCTGGTGTCAATTATACCTTTGCCACTTGCCACCCACACGCACTATTTTTATTGAGCTTGGGCAACACAGGCATGCCAGCTACTTGTTTTCTGGGTGTTTGGGGCACACATGCATGCCCCCACCAACCCATGCTATGATTGGAGACAGCGCAAGTTAGACAGGTTTCAGCCAATGATTTTGTCAGAAACCTGCTGATCAGCTGTGTCCAATCACAGCACAGAGTCCTGCGTTTACAAACACACAGGACTCTGTACACAGAACAATGACCTGGCTGTTTCTTCTCTGGGTGGGGGGGGGGGGGAGCAGGGGGAAAAACAACAAGATCAATAAGCAAAAGCAACACACATAACACTTGATAGGCACATAGTTAACCCCTTCCCAGCCAGTGTCATTAGTACAGTGTCGGTGTATAGTATTAAATCTGACAACTGTAGTAGCATAAATTCGAAAAGAAATTCATTTTTTTTTATTTGGTATGTTTTATATTGGTATACCAAAATATTATTTCTTGTAGGGGCCCAATTCAATACTTTGCCCAGGGGCCCATATTGCTATTAAGATGACCCTGAGTGGAAGGGACTCCGAGTGCTAAATGTCCGTGGGTTAGGGGAGAAAATTACTTGCCTTGGGTGCCAACAACCCATGCTAGGAAAATAATTTTACTGTTAGGGGTCCCCACAACTTGGGAAATGTTATCAAGGGGTCCATTTTGGACAATGTTGTATTATGATTGGATCATTTTGCTTCAATAAAGGAACATCTTTTCTTGTAAAAAAACAAACCAAAACAAAAGGGTGCTGGCTATGCACAGGTGCATTGGATAGAAGAAGATTCTGGACTGCCACACTCCTTAAAACTGTGTCTGTATTGTACAAATAAAAGTAAAAAAAACAACCAAAGCGATGCAGTCAAAATGTAGTGAACAACAAGAAAAAGGTGGCTGACATGTTTCACATCATGTGATGCTTTGACTGTATCGCTTTGGTTGTTTTTTGGACTTTATTTGTACAATAAAAGACATTGTTTTAAGGAGTGTGGCAGGATCTTCTTCTATCCACTGATCGAAACTTAGCTGGTTCCTGCTGAACCAGCCAAATTTTGATCCATCCATGGCCTGCTTTGATAGCTTGTATAATATGATATATTTTGTGATTACATCTGCCTTGAATTGAGCTGTCAAACATCAGTTACATTTCTCTGCGATCACAAGGTGCTGCAAACACTTTCAGTGCCAGCTTATCAGGAAAAAACAAATGTGGTCAGATAAGAGCTTCTTATCTGTCTGACCAACATTTTCTCTGAGAAGCCTCAGTGGGTGGTGGTTGAAGTTTCTCATAGACATGAAGTTGTCGTACAGTCTAGATCTCTTGATCGAATATTTTACCAAAACAAAACCATTCAGCTCAATTTACCAGCTAATCTGCTACCAACCAAATTATTCTTTCTAACAGTTTGCGTTAAAAACAGGGGTTTAGTTGGCACACATCTGCAAATACATGCGTAAGCTGCAAAGCCACTCCAAGGCACCCCAACATTTCTGCAGTGCTCTTGTAAAGTTATGAGAGCTTCTATAGTAGAAGCACATACATTTTACTGGATAGAGGGCAGGAGAGCTTGGCGGTAGCCCACCCCTCCTTAAAGGCACAGGGGCACACTGGACACCTGACACATAGCAGAATGGCCGCAAAGGTTTCCAGTATGTCCCCACATCAATATTGCATTAATAACAAACAACTGGCCACTGACCCCACCTATAACTGGCCTTCACATCAATGAACACACTGAAGGGCATGCAAAACAAAACCAGAACATTTCCCAGCTCAACTCTCCAACCAGCCAATCTGCTACCAACCAATTATCCTGTCTAACAGTCTGTTAGAAACAGGGATTTAGTTAGTTATCTTACCATAATCTCATGTCTGTACCTTTTTTAGATTGGCCACAAGAAGGAAAATTGCTTGATTCCCATATCAACAGTCAGTGACAATGGGGGAATGCTTTCCTGGAGCTAGCAGCTATAGCCACTGGCAAAAATCACAAGACAAATCTGACAGGCTGGTTGTGTCCGAGTCGATCGATCAACTTGGGTACAATCAGCCTCCGCATACATGGTTTAAATCTCGGCAGGCTCAGCAGGGATTCAAACAGTCTATGAACTTCTGGGCCCTAAATACATTAGTGTACAGTCTATAGCCCACAATAAATGAGTTGGTGCTTAAAGGTGTAGGCACAAATGGTCTGCCTTGCAGTGTCCTTTATCCTAGCTAGTGCCCTACACAAAACTACATTGGTCACACAAGTGCACAAACACCAAAACACACAGGATTGGGAAGGCCTGATGTTGACTTATCTAGGAGATAATTGGGCAAGTAATTGTGCCCTCTGAGAACTCATTCATAGACCGTACATCATTATCCAATGTGCCTGAAGACAGCTCTGTTGGGAGTTTGCCAATTGAGCACCTTAAGATGTAAAGCCTAATGTTCACAAAACTTTACCGGCAGCCTACGTCACTCTATTTTCAGCCATGTGACCATCATTTTTACATTTCATTGGACTCAACTCAAAATGACTATCATCTTTGTTGGAAAATAAGAATACTTGTGGTGTCTTAGCTTTGTGAATTAAGCCTTGTAAGTACAGAATTCATCAGACAACATAACATGAATTATAGGAGGTTCCGGTAATCATGTACAGCCACAGTTGACTATTCAGCTAAGCTATTACAATGATTGTCTGGCAGCAAGTATACTGATACATACAGATTCAGATGTACGCCAAGAAGAATATTTGCAGGTCTCCCCTATAAACCGCAGCTTTGCAGAACTACTAAAACCTTTAATGCTCACAAATTAGACTAAGCTTTGATTTTTGTCTTCATAGACCCAAAGCCAGATTACCTTCTGTCAACGCTGCATTGATGTCTCCCTGAAAAATGGTACTTTGACTTGGCATATTAAAAGGTGACGATACCAATGAAAGCATATCATCAGTATGGGACTGAAAGAGAAGAAAGCTTTGACAGTACCGTAAAGGTAGACAAAGCTTGCCTCCTGCTACTCAGGCTTTACAATAACAATGACATAAAGATTGTTGAAAAGGAACTTCACCGTGGTTTCGTAAAATCCAAAGTCAGCTACAATTATGTCATCCACACCCAGATGAAGAATAAGGAAGTGAAGGAAATATGACCAATAGAAAAATATTTGCTCCTGTAAAGAAAAATAAGCTATTTCTTAATAGGCTTGGGAAGGATTAGATAAGGATGGTATCTTTCATTTTCTGGTGACCTCCTGCGAAGAATTTGGAGTGCCTTAAAAATCTCACTGAAAGTTAGGCCGTGTACACACGGCAGAGATCCTCGACGGGCAGAACACATCGTTCCACCCGTCGAGGTTCTCTGCCGGCCATCGAAATCGGCGACCCGCCCGTCGGGAATGGCAACCAGCCATTCATCCAGGCGGGCCGTCGAGCAAATAGAGAGCGTACACACGGCCGAGGTCCTCGCTGGAATGCAGCTTCCAGCGAGGTTCTCGCTGGTTTCCAGCGAGAACCTCGGTCGTGTGTACGCCGCCTTACAGGTTTCTAAAAATGTACCCCCTTGTGGCGTAACTCGGAATACCCGTAACTGGCTAAACTGAGGGAATATTGTGGGTGGAGGAAAAAGGGCGCATTCTATCTAGGTCAGTTATTTTTGGGCAACGTATTCAAATCTCATGATCAACTACGATGTTTCGTTCATATTTCATGTGTGAGGTTTACAACCACTTTAAAGGGCAATCATTTTTTTTTAACACTTGTTATGCAGCCAGGTTGCACAGCACACACATAGGGCACTTAAACACGGGTTAACTTCAAAACTGCCAGTAAAACGCCTATGCATTTTAGTGGTTTTTAAAGGACATGTGACTCAAAATTTGCACCAAAAACACTTAGTGGGGCGCTTTTGATGCGGTTCCCATTTAATTCAATGAAGAATAGCATTTCTGGTGCTCTTTTTTTTTTTTTTTTCCTTGCGCTTCCCAAACATGCTTTGAACAGGATATTTTTTTCACCGCAACGGAAGTACACCGTCCCAGTGTGAAAACATTCATTGATTTTAAAGGGAAGCATTTTTCTTGAGCTTTTCAGGCTCTTTGTGCTTTTAAAAAAAAAAAAGTGCTTGGAAAAACTCCTCATTGTGAAAGGTCCCATTATGCTGGCAACACACTAGAGAGCCAGAGCGCTGTTTTCATAAAACGCAGCAGTCCAGGTCTCAGTGGTCTAACGCAGTGGTCTCCAAACTGCGGCCCGAGGGCCGGATGTGGCCCTTTGCTTGCCTTTATCCGGCCCTTGGGGCACTATCCCTCTCACTGATACGAGACACTATTCTGCCATCTGACACGGACAATGGAGCACCATTTCTCCCACTGACACAACTAATAGAGCACTATTCCTCCCTATGATACCAGCAATGGGGCACTATTCCTCCCCCTAATACCAGATGTTTACTAACAATGATGACAAGAAAATTTCCACTCCCGCTGGCCAAAGTCCGGCCCTCCAAGAGTCTGAAAGGCAATAAACTGGCTCTTTGTTTTGAATGTTTGGAGACCCCTGGTCTAACGCATCCCCTGCATAGTATTCCAATAACAATGCTTGTGCTCCCTGAGCAGCATTGTTGATTAAAGCAGTGTTTCCCAACTCCAGTCCTCAAGGCACACCAACAGGTCATGTTTTCAGTATTTACCTCAATTGAAACAGCTGTGGTAATTACTAAGGCAGTGAAACTGATCGAATCACCTGTGCAAAATAATGGAAAGCCTGAAAACAAGACCTGTTGGTGTGCCTTGAGGACTGGAGTTGGGAAACACTGGATTAAAGCACTGTTCATGGGGGCATCATAGGGCCATCGGGGACCCACGCTGCGGGTACGGTGACAGTTTTTATACTTTAATTGCAGCTCCCAGGGCGTGTACCAGTCTCTACTGGATTTATTAGGTTGTACACTCACCGCAAGCTTAAAAAAATAATGTTGCATGCTCAATGCGTGCTTAGAGCGATAATACTCTGATCCATAGGAGATGGTTGTGTATATACTGTGCCATTTTGCAATTCTAGTTGCTACTTTTGAACCTGGTACCTTTTTATTGCAGCATGTATACCCCTGAGTTCTATTATCACTTGCCCTGGTGTTTATGTCATTTGCTGCCTTTTGAAGTTGGTTCTTTGTTGTAGCGTGTATACCCCCGGGTTCATATTATCCTTTGCTCTGGGGTATTTACTATCTTTGAACTTTTTACTATATTATAACATGTATACCCTTGGGTTCATATTAGCACTTATACCCTGGTATGTATGCCATTTGCAGCCTTTGAATTTGGTACTTTATTGTAACCTGCAGACTCCTGAGTTCATATGATCACTTGCCCTAATATTTTTCAGAACACTTGTTAGCACATCACCATCCTTTATTCAACTTCATGAACTGATTCATGACAAGTGTGTGAGGTAAGCAGTAAAATTGTTCTTTCTTTGTTCATCTTTGAGTGGAGATTTTTTTTTTTTTTTTATTTGTTTGTGAAATCTATTCAACTGTGCCCCCAGTTCAATGACTGTGAAGGGGGAGCCATTGGGGAAAGAATCTTCATTCTTTATTTTGTTAAATTGGCACTTTTGCCATAACAACTTGATAATAAATAATGTTCTTTAGCTAGAAACATCCATTCCACATGAACAATTCCACCACAATAATTAGTGTGTGCTGTAAATTGCCTCCAGCATTGCTTCTTGCTGGAGGCTGCCATTTTACTGAAGCCCAGAGCCCCTGAACAGCAGTAAATCTTTAGGCTGTCAGTAGATCAGGCTCTACAAATTCAGCAGTACCTAAAAATAGAGAGCAACTGAGCATGTGCAAAATGTTTGTTCGAGCATTAATACACTGCCCAACAAGAATTATCTAGACTTTGTGGCTATGTGTGGTGAAGAGTCTAAGGATGAACTCAGGCATGTTATTTGGCTATACCGTATTTATCGGCATATAACGCTCACCTTCACTTTTAAGAGGGAATTTTCGGGAAAAACGTATCTTTTAGATAAAGAACTGTAAAGCAAAATAAGGATCAGTGCCCATCTGCAGCCCCACCGATGCCATGAGTGCAGCCCCACCGATGCCATGAGTGCAGCCCCACCGTTGCCATGAGTGCAGCCCCACCGTTGCCATGAGTGCAGCCCCACCGTTGCCATGAGTGCAGCCCCACCGTTGCCATGAGTGCAGCCCCACCGTTGCCATGAGTGCAGCCCCACCGTTGCCATGAGTGCAGCCCCACCGTTGCCATGAGTGCAGCCCCACCGTTGCCGTTAAGTGCAGCCCCACCGTTGCCGTTAAGTGCAGCCCCACCGTTGCCGTTAAGTGCAGCCCCACCGTTGCCATGAGTGCAGCCCCACCGTTGCCATGAGTGCAGCCCCACCGTTGCCATGAGTGCAGCCCCACCGTTGCCATGAGTGCAGCCCCACCGTTGCCATGAGTGCAGCCCCACCGTTGCCATGAGTGCAGCCCCACCGTTGCCATGAGTGCAGCCCCACCGTTGCCATGAGTGCCCCCACCGTTGCCATGAGTGCAGCCCCACCGTTGCCATGAGTGCAGCCCCACCGTTGCCATGAGTGCAGCCCCACCGTTGCCATGAGTGCAGCCCCACCGTTGCCATGAGTGCAGCCCCACCGTTGCCATGAGTGCAGCCCCACCGTTGCCATGAGTGCAGCCCCACCGTTGCCATGAGTGCAGCCCCACCGTTGCCATGAGTGCAGCCCCACCGTTGCCATGAGTGCAGCCCCACCGTTGCCATGAGTGCAGCCCCACCGTTGCCATGAGTGCAGCCCCACCGTTGCCATGAGTGCAGCCCCACCGTTGCCATGAGTGCAGCCCCACCGTTGCCGTTAAGTGCAGCCCCACCGTTGCCGTTAAGTGCAGCCCCACCGTTGCCGTTAAGTGCAGCCCCACCGTTGCCGTTAAGTGCAGCCCCACCGTTGCCGTTAAGTGCAGCCCCACCGTTGCCGTTAAGTGCAGCCCCACCGTTGCCGTTAAGTGCAGCCCCACCGTTGCCGTTAAGTGCAGCCCCACGGCATAAGGACTACTGTTTGTGATAATGGAACATTAAATAGTAGCCACTAGTTTGAGTAAACCAAGGAAAAAACGATAATCATAAACTTTCTTGAGAGGGCTTGTTTAGGGATTTTACCATAAACCCTGGGTCAGTGACCAATCTGGTTAAAAAAGCCATGACTGCTGAAAAGCATAGGCTCGTTATGACCAACTAATGTACAAAAACCTATCCCACCAAAAAGACACACAGGTTGATTATGTTGGAAATAGGGCAAGACCACAACTGTTATTGAACTTTCCAAATGTAACAAATTTCAAAGTACCACATAACAATGCCAGTAAATTATACCATGAGCATCCATAATAAAACCTCAAATAATCTAAGAGGCCTGTCTTCACCCCATAATTAAAACTGAGGGCATAGCCCATAAAGCAACATCAGTCCGTGGCAAGGTAAAAACCACCAATAAAGCTGTGACAACATCACAACGGGCAGGTGGGTGGTCAACACTTGTGGCATCTGAATCTCCTTAAAGTAGTTGGACATGCCCCTGCATAGCTTTTTCTAGAGTTCAGGCTCCACCCAGTCACCTCATGTCTTGGAGGCCAATCCTAATGGAGCCACTTAACTTCTCTGTTTTAGGTAGAAGACCTTGTAGATGCCAAGCTTACAGCAGTCAAGGCTCTCCCATTTACTAAGGTGGTGTTTAGGAGGCCTTCATTAGTGGACTGTCATCTTAAAGGGGTTGCAAAGGTACAATTTATTTTTTTTCCTAAATAGCTTCCTTTACCTTAGTGCAGTCCTCCTTAACCTACCTTATGCTTCGATTTTGCTTTTAAATGTCCTTATTTCTTCTGAGAAATCCTCACTTCTTGTTCTTCTGTCTTTAACTCCACACAGTAATGCAAGGCTTTCTCCCTGGTGTGGAGTGTCGTGCTTACCCCCTCCCTTGGACTACAGGACAGTCAGGACACCCAATAACGCACAGCTCCTTAATCTATCTGCAACGTAGAGAGTGTCCTGACTCTCATGTAGTCCAAGGGAGGGCGCAGGCATGACACTCCACACCAGGGAGAAAGCCTTGCATTACTGTGTGTAGTTACAGACAGAACAGGAAGTGAGGATTTCTCAGAAGAAATAAAGATATTTAAAAGCAAAATGGAAGGATGAGGTAAGTGAAGGAGGACTGCACTAAGGTAAAGGAAGCTATTTAGGGGAAAAATTGATGTTTACAGCCCCTTTAAGTGTATGCGGTGTAGAGTGACACGCCAATGCCCATACATATGTATGGGCACCTTTCACCTTGTTTGTAAAACCTGTTGCTTTGCGTACAGTGGGAGCAGCAGTCTTGGCAGTGCAAATAGTTTTCTAGATATTTGAACTAGTCTTTTCTAATTGAGGCGGCATATAAGCTGTGCTTAAGCTGTAAGCGTTGACTGTGCATATGATAAACTGCCCGCAGGTCTATTCTGCCCATTTCTGTCCCACAGAGGCATGGCATAAAATAACTTCCTGATCTTTAAAAAAGAGCTAGTGTGCGTCCTTAAAGCATTTTCTTGCTGCTGTGACTTAATATAATAGCGATATTCATTAGAGACAGCATGGGGAACTGTGTTAAAAGCTGCTCTGTGCTAATAATAACTGGAGATCTGCAAAGCCTCTTCTCTCCTCTGCTCTTGCTAATGTATTTGTGGCACATTTTGTCCCTTGTTTATTTCTGAGTAATTTCCATGTTTTCAGCCAGTTTTGTGTCCCAGATCCTCCTGCTATTTTTATAAAGGGGATATTTGCATTATTGAAAAATGCCTCTATTTGTTTTTTATGTTTCAAAAAATATCCATTTATATATATTTTTTTCTTTTTACAACTACCTTGAGTTGTTTATGCTAAGAAAAATACGACCAACAACTAGTCGAAATTCCTCCTTACTGTGCAGCTATGTAGGACATGAATAGGTTCAAGGATTAACAAGTACGAATGGTGCATAACTGGTAGGGTACAGCAGATGTCTAATGGAGGTTGGCTGAAGAGATGACTGGTATCTGTTGCTGTGGGATGTTTTAGTAGGCCCAGTGTGGAAACCAGACATGGTAGGAGAATGCATTGTTGACCATGGAGACTGGAGACATTTTATTTGGGGAACAAGCTTCAGGAATAGCTTGATGCTACTGGATGTTGGTAAAATTGCTCTCAGTGGTAAAAAAACACCCATACTAAAGCCCACACATTGTTTGCAGACTTTAATACTGTATTGTGTGTGTTGAGTGGTCATCTAAAAGTGGACCTTTTAGAAAGTTTTTGTTCCAGGGGTTCTTGCTCTGGATATCTACATATGCAGTATGAAGGGCAGTAAACATTTAACTGGTATCGGTGGGTTCTCGTTGATCAAATCAATTCTAAATTGTTTGCATGTTGCATTCTGTATATAAAAACTATGCTTAGAATATTTTTTTATTATAAAAAAAAATAGTTTGTGTTTTAGCTTTTGGGTTTTTAGTACTTTTTTTTTTGCTGCATTTTTTTAGGGTCCTGGTAAAAAAAAGGGCTACAAATCTATGCAGAGCATTCCATGTGGATAGGAATCAGTCGCCACTCGTTCTCAAGTTTATTCCTCCTATTCTTGTCATCTCATGCCCAGTGTCTTGTTTGGTCATGTGACTTCAGCATTGGCACAATTGTACAGATGCTCTATTCCAAGGGTCTCCAAACTTTTATAACAAAGGGCCAGTTTACTGCCTTTCACATATTAGGGGGTCAGGACACTGGCCAGTGGGTGAAGAAAATGCTCTGGCATTCGTGGGAGTAAACAATGCTTCGTTGCAGCAATCTGTGATCACCTGAGCCCTCAGGGTCGCAGGTTTGATCCCGGCGGGGTCCACTCAGCCTTCAATCCTTCCGAGGTCGGTAAAATGAGTACCATTGATTTGGGTAATAGTGACTATGTTACTATATAAGCGCCTCGAGACCCGATGAGCTACAGCTTCGGCTGTGGCTTCAGAAGCTTGCCTGGCAAGAAGCTTGCCTGGCTTCAGAAGCTTGCCTGGCAAGTTAGGGTAAGACAGCGCTATATAAGACTTGCATTATTATGGTCAGTGGGAATAAAAAAAAATTATAACATTGCTGTCAGTGAGAGGAATAGCGGTCCATCATTCGGATTTTTGGATTTGAGTGACTTTGCCCTAGCTTTGTAAATCATCATTCATCTCGTTTGAAGGAGTAGTACCCCATTGTTGTAAGTGGAAGGAATAGTGTCCTTCATTGGTGTCAGTGACAAGAATATTGTACCATTATTGGTGTCAATGGAAGTAATAGTGTCCCGTCAGTGGGGTGAATTGTTCCTCATCATTGGTGTCAGTGGGAGAAATTGTGGCCCAATTTTGGTGTCGGTGGGAGGAATAGTGCTCTATTGTTGGTGTCAGTGGAAGGAGTAGTGCCCCGTCTTTATCCTGGCTGGCTAAAGGCAAACAAAAGGCCAAATCTGCACCCTAGGCCGCAGTTTGAAGTGCCCTGCTCCATACAGTACACAGCTACCATCCAATTGATTCATTTGTTATCTCTTGTGAATTTCTTCTGGTTTTGTTTGTAGGCTGAACAGTAGATTTGGTTTTCAGACTTGCTGTCTGTAGTATCTCCCTCATTTCTAGAGTAGTATGGAGTCTGGATATTATAGCCCTTTAACAAGCCTAGGTTTCTTTCGCCTGAATTGCATATTGGTAAATCTTTCAAGTAGTTGAGTGACAGGCCCTGTACAGCCTGACCGCGTTAATAGAGCAAAACAGAATTGACATACTCCTGAATTACAGCTGAGGTTCAGGACATGAAGCTCTATGAAGCACGACGAATCAGCTGACTCAGGTAGCAGGGATCTTACAGCAAACCTCTGTTCTGCATGTGAAACAAACGTTCTACTTACATTTGAGATTTTATAGCTGGGATAGTGGCATTTTTATGTTTTCCATCATTTGATTGTGACCATTAATACTGCGATTTCAAATGTTTTCTATGATTGTGTTTGCTAGGTGGAGAAAGAAAAAAACATGCACAGATGGGTGCTAGACTTCCATTTGAGCATGTTGTTATTTTTTTTCTGATAACCTGCTGGGGTACCCATTGGAAGGTGGCCATGTCTGTTGTAAGCAGCCTAACCTGAGCCAGTGAGATCTTCAAATGTTTTTGCTCTCTCACTACTTTGTATAAGCTCACATCAAAGTCCCAGCACCTTTTTGAAAGCTCTCTTCTTCAGGTGGAGAAAGATGACGGATCACTTCCAAGCTTTTACTAAAACATTTCCGATGTATTTTAAATACCCTAACTGAGCAAAAACCTCTGTAATTCATGTACATATATTTATATTTTGTCGTAACCACTAGGCCCCTTTCACACATGCTGTCAGTTTGTTATCCATCCGTTGATGGATGAAAAACTGACATCGATGCATCTCTATGGAAAGACTGATGTAAACTGATGATCATCCATTTACATCAGTTAACATCCACATCATCTGTTTTTTTTAAATGGATCAAAGCTCTATTTTTCTTCCGTTTAAAAAAAATGGAAACTGACAAAATGGTAGTGGATGTAATAAAAAACTGATGGGCACTAATGAAAAACTAATGGGCACTGATGAATACATCATCCATGTGTGAAAAGGGACCTAGAAAGTCTTGGGGTCTTTTTTCAATTTTCTACATTTTTTGTTTACATGGTTTACATTATTTTAGGCCCGAAGATTACTTAAAACCCTCAAACATATATTTTTTAAAGCTGACATGCTAGGGAATGAAGCTGTGATAGTTTACATTTTTTATATTGCATGCTTTTAGGACAACAGTTTATGAAATGCAAAATTTCGGTAAAAAAATACAAGTTAGTTTTAGCACACATAATCACAGTAAATTGACTACATTTTGGGGTAAAAGATGAGGTTGCACTGAGTAGAAAACCAACATGTCAACTGTTAAAATTGTGTGTAAATGGTGAAAAACACCATAGTGTTTCCTGATGATAAAATCATTGATCTTACTTTGGTGTGCTTTTGTACGTAGACATCCCAACGCATGTGTTTTGTGTGTGTGTTTGTGGGAGGGGGGCTTTTTTTTTATAAATATATGTCTCTTTAAATGTTTAAACCCCTTTTTTTAACGTTATTTCTAGGGTTGTCCAGATACCGATACTAGTATCGGTATCGGGAGCGATACCGAGTATTTGCGGGAGTACTTGTACTCGTGCAAATGCTCCCGATACCTAAATAGAATACTTTTTTTGTATTTATCAACATGTTCTGTGAAAATTCTTTGAGTTTTTTACTACTGCGTGACAAGAAAATAATGTCTTGAGTTAGAGTTCTTAATAATTCTAAAGAAAATATCCTTAGTCTGTATTGTGGTTTGAAAACTGTCACATGACATTTACAAAAAAGTATCGGTATTCGGTATCGGCAAGTACATGAAAAAAAGTATCGGTACTTGTACTCGGTCCTAAAAAAGTGGTATCGGGACAACCCTAGTTATTTCTAACATATATTTCTATCACATAGGGGACCAATCACCATACACGCATTTTAGCAGTTGTGGAAGTGATCGGGAGGCATCACATCCACTCTTGTCACTTCCACGTGAAAGCCACCAGTCTACTTTACAAATGTATACTCATGCCCGGCCAGTATAGCAGCTGGGAGTGTGTTTAAAAAGCACCAGAATTCAGTGCCATTGCTGGAACTCGAGTAGCCAAAGGAGAAGTATGGGATAAGTAAAAAAACAAACTTTAATATTGCCTCCATGCTGCAGCATCAAGATTCAGCTGTCTAATACTGAGAACTGAGGGTTTACATGACCGCTGATTGCTCAGTTCTCAGTCTGTTCTGAGCGGAGAGTGGTGACTGTCAGTCACTGCTCTCTCGGCTCTGATTCTCCAGTGCTCATTGGAGTGCCGGCCTGGGGGAGGATAAGAGCATCTGGCTCTCAGCCGTACACTGAAAGGTGGAGCCAGCTGTCAGCCAGCAGCCACGTAGATTCCAACAATCTTGTCAGGATCCTTCCAGAGCCTGGCTCAGCTCTGCCCTCAGCTAACATAGTGTAATATAAAAATGAAAGTAAGTCTACTTCTGTAACTGAAAAGAGAAGTATGGCCAAAAAATGTGACACCCTAAGACAACATGCAATGAGGTGAATACAGAACAAACTGTACAGCTGTATCAACCCTCGGTGTAAAGCATAGGTCCCAACTGTCTTCTTTGAAGACCTTATAAAAGATTGTGACACACAGATTTTCCTGCCTAGAGAAGCAATTCCCAACCAAAGGTCCTCCAGAGGTTGTTAGGGGTTCCTTGAACATGGATCAATTCCTAAATCTTAGGCAAGTAACCAGTGTGACCAATTACCTTTTTAGCCATTTGTAAGGATGCATTCTTCCAGCTGACAACCAGTTTAGACCTTCTCATACTCTCTCCTAATGACTACACCAAGATAAGGGAATCCTTCTCCCACCATTCTGATACCCCGTACACACAATCGGAATTTCCGATGAAAAAACTCTGATGGGGGGGGGGCTACACACGATCGGAAAATCCGATGGAAAAAGTCCATTGGACTTTTTCCATCAGATTTTCCGATCGTGTCTAGCCCCATCAGAGTTTTTTCATCGGAAATTCTGATGAATTCCATCCGAGTTTAGATATAAAACATGTTCTATATTTTTCCGATGAAATTCCGTCGGAATTCCCATGTGATTTGGCCGGGCAAACGTCAGATTGTGTGTACGCGGCATAAGATGGAACGCCTCTACTGACCACCAATGTAGAGGGAACTTTTCAATTTCCCAACATAGTATGCCAGAATTTCTCCATTGACCAGCAATGTGAGGAAATGCTAAAATTTTCATTGTCTTTCCATTATTATTTTTTAGAAAAAAATATCAAGTTGAAAATATGGGACTTTAAAGGTGTTGAAACTTTTAATGGATTTTGTGATAAATGCAATTCTTTTTAACCAAGTATGATTATGTTTTTTTTTTTACGGTTTCAACACCTTTAAAGTCCCATGTTTTCTACTCGACCATTTTTTCTTTACAATAGGTGATGTGGTGTTGATCATTACAACTGGACTTGCTTATTTATTAGTAACTATCTCCATTATTATTTTTTGTTTCTTTAATACCGAAAAAGATTTTGTTGTATAGATTAGCCCTGGGTGTTAAATATTCCCAAGTACATCACATTTCTTCTTCTTTTATTACAACTTGCTGTTGATGCTAATGTACCATGAGCTATAGATCTAGTAATTATTAGTAGGGGTTTATTAGAACTGAACATTTTTTTCAAAGTTAAAAGGTTGAGAATAACTGGCCTTGAGGAAAGTTTTTTTTTTTTGTTAATTATCTGAATCAATATATCTCAAAACATGATAAATTATTAATTTATTGGAAGAATTATATTTTCATAATGGGCTCCCTGTGTTTCTGCTGAAGGTAACCTTTCTACAATGTACCTAATTAAATTATATTGGCGTTGGTGTCTTGGATAAGCAGTCTTATTTACTACGGTCGTTTGATTTGCCTGTATGTGCTGCAGTGACGAGTACAATATTTGCATTTATGACTATTTGCACAGGTATCTGATTAAATGTTGAAATAAGGTCATCTGCAAAATTTATGCAAACAAGTCACCTCTAATGAACGGATATGGATGGGCGACTGGCTTTGTTGCCGATCTGTAAATTGGTAGAGCAATTAAATGGTATTTTTTTCAGACACTTTATTTTCTGGGAAGTCATTGTGTATACTTGGCAGCGCCTTTCAATATAAAGTGTATTGGTTCGGCTTAAAAATACAGGTCCAGGGAGACTGCAGGTATCCAGATTACCTGACCTATAGAGAATGAAGTAAAACTGTTGCAAGAAATAGGTGACCGCCATTTCTGGCTTCTTTATAAAAAGGCAAGCTACCTGGCTTTAGAGCCACTATGCATCTCAGAATAGTTAAGTAACCATTTAACCACTTCAGCCCCGAGCCTGTTTTTCAGATTCGGTGCTTACGAGACTAAAACAGTTTTTTTTTGCTAGAAAATTATTTAAAACCCCCAAACATTATATATATTTTTTTCTAACACCCTAGAGAATAAAATGGCGGTCATTGCAATACTTTTTCTCACACCGTATTTGCACAGCGGTCTTACAAGCGCACTTTTTTTGGAAAAAATTCACTTTCTTGAATTAAAAAATAAGACAACAATAAATTTGGCCCAATTTTTTTATATATTGTGAAAGATGATGTTACGCCGAGTAAAATGATACCCAACATGTCACGCTTAAAAATTGCGCCCGCTCGTGGCATGGCGTCAAACTTTTACCCTTAAAAATCTCGATAGGCGACGTTTAAAAAATTCTACAGGTTGCATTTTTTGAGATGCAGAGGAGGTCTAGGGCTAGAATTATTGCTCTCGCTCTAACGTTTGCGGCGATACCTGACTTGTGTGGTTTGAACACCGTTTTCATATGCGGGCGCTACTCGCGTATGCGTTTGCTTCTGCGCGCAAGCTCGTCGGGACGGGGCACTTTAAACATTTTTTTTGGGGGTTTTCGTTTTTATTTCTATTTATTTTATAATGTTTAACACTGAAAAAAAAAAAAAAAATTATCACTTTTATTCCTATTACAAGGAATGTAAACATCCCTTGTAATAGAAAAAAGCATGACAGGTCCTCTTATATATGAGATCTGGGGTCAAAAAGACCTCAGATCTCATATTCAGGCTTAAATGCAAAAAAAAAAAAGCAAAAAAAAAAAGTCAAAATGTAAACAAATTAAATGTCTCTTTAAGACGCTGGGCGGAAATGACGTTTTGACATCACTTCCGCCCAGCAGAGGTATGGGGACGGCTGAGGGACATTTTTTCCCTCAGTCGCATTCAGTCGCTTTCCCCGGACAGCCAGCAAGAGGACCCGATCGCCTCCGCCGCTACCGACGGCTACGGTAAGCGGCGGGAGAGCGGCGGGAGCACCCTCTCCCGTCGCCGGTAACGGCAATCTCGCGGCGAATTAAGGACCGCCTCCTGCACATATACGTCGGCAGAATGGCATGGTATGCCATGGCTGGGCACAGGCACGTACCTGTACGTCACATTTAAAAGTCCAGCCTGTCCGAAGCGCCGTGACTGCGCGACCCGCGGACCTGACCGCCGCAGGTGTCCCGCGATCGGTCACAGGAGCTGAATAATGGGGAGAGGTGTGTAAACACACCTTCCTGGTTCTTCTGTGTGGCAGTGTCACTGATTGTTTGTTCCCTATTATAGGGGACGACGATCAGTGACGTCACACCTACAGCCACGCCCCCTACAGTAAGAATTAACCCCTTAGCGCCCCCTATCGGTTAACCCCTTCACTGCCATTGTCATTTTTACAGTAATTGGTGCATTTTATAGCACTTTTTGCTATGAAAATGACAATGATCCCAAAAATGTGTCAAAAGTGTCCGATGTGTCCCCCATAATGTCACAGTCACGAAAAAAGATCGCTAATCGCCGCCATTTACTAGTAAAAAAAAAAATATTAATAAAAATGCCATAAAACTATCCCCTATTTTGTAAACTCTATAACTTTTGCGCAAACCAATCAATAAACGCTTATTGCATTTTTTTTTTTACCAAAAATAAGTAGAAGAATACGTATCGGCCTAAACTGAGGAAAAAAAAGTTTTTTTATATATATTTTTTGGGGGTTATTTATTACAGAAAAAAGTAAAAAATATAGCATTTTTTCAAAATTGTCATTCTATTTTTGGTTGTAGCACAAAAAATAAAAACCGCAGAGGTGATCAAATACCACCAAAAGATCCATTTGTGGGGAAAAAAGGACGCCAATTTTGTTTGGGCCACATCGCACAATTGTCAGTTAAAGCGACGCAGTGCCGAATCGCAAAAAGGGGCGAGGTCCTTCACCTGCATAATGGTTCGGGTCTTAAGTGGTTAAGTAGACGGTGCTACTCCAGTGATCTACACTTGTTTCTGGGTCCCATGTGAGCGACTGCCATGCTGCATTCTAAACACAGGTTGGCGGCTCAGCACTGGTGCTCTTCAGAGAATGCTTCGCATTTTCTGATTGAATGGAAATCATTCTCTGAGTAGACAGGAACTAATCAGATCATGTCTGAACAAGGATCTTCATGATGAGATCACTAGTTGGACCAATGTAATTGTGAATGATCTGCCAGCTTGTGTTTGTCAGATTGATTACTTATTTGTTATTACCTGCCCCGGCACTTGACTAGGAGACCCAGGAATTGTGGGATATGTAGTTTCTTCACAGGAAATGTCAGTTCTTGGCCTACAGACAGAAGCCATGCATCAATCTGTGCAGTGCCATGCTGCATGC
The DNA here is from genome assembly GCA_029574335.1 of Rana kukunoris. Classification (NCBI taxonomy): domain Eukaryota; kingdom Metazoa; phylum Chordata; class Amphibia; order Anura; family Ranidae; genus Rana; species Rana kukunoris. The sequence continues at coordinate 398,848,572 of CM056053.1, read as the reverse complement.
CCCATGCTTTTATAGAAACTGAAATCTCTGACACAGCCATGTAAAGATCTAAGCTACTATAGGCTGTGTGTACAGGATAATAAATGACATATTGAAACGACATGATCAATATACATCTTGTGTAGGTAGGAAGATTTATAATGTCCTCAAGAGTAAGAATGTCTAACTAAAGTCCGAGTTATTTCTACTTTTGTGCAGGTGTTCTAGGTTGCCATGCAGTTTTATTCCAGTTTTGATGACCGCTGCAAAAATCTGAGTCTCTTATTTTCTGGTGACAATTGCATCAAGGACAAATAGAGTATAAAATGCCCCAGCAGGAACACAAACCTAAGATGCACACTAAAAGTAGATAAATTGGTGTAGGTGTAGTATTATCCAAAAGTGATCCTTTCGTTGGTTCAGGCAGTATGTAGTGTGAGGCCTTGTACACACGATGGGATATATCCGCTGTAAACGGTCCCCGGACCGTTTACAGCGCATATTTACGCCGGGATGTTTTGATCCGATGGCTGTACACACCATCGGATCAAATTCCCCGCCGGCGGACAGCGCGGTGACGCGGCGGTGACGTTGATGCCGCCACGTCACCGCACCAGGAAGTAAACACTTCCGCGCGCATGCGTCGGATCCATTCACAGGATAAGACGCATGTGCGGGCAGATATGTCCGCTGGTTTGCCGTACTAACCAGCGGACATATCTGACGGGCAGCTATCCGGCGGAAAAATTCCAAAGCATGCTTTGAAATTTTTCCGCCGGAGGAATCCGGCCAGAACGATCCGTTTGCCCCTACACACGAGCGGATTTTTCGGCTGAAATGGTCCGTCGGACCATGTTCAGCGGATTTATTCACTCGTGTGTACAAGGCCTAAGGGTCACTTCAATTGGATCTAAACTCTCTCAATCAACATTAACTTTTATTTAATCCTTCTGCTGCCTGCATTTGTAAATCGATAGGAAGGTCTATTATATCTACTACTTTATTTCATTTCTTCAGTTGCTTCCTGGTCTCTTGCTTCAGCTAAAATTATAATCCCAGAAGTCTTCTTTTGTATTTTTTTGTTTTTCATCCGAAGGGAGGAGCTTTCTCAGCTACGCACACACTCCTGCATGCCAGAGCTAAGGGCAGATGGATTCCAGAAAGTAAATGCTACATGAATCATCTGCCCTTAATTGCGATCGCCATGGCCAGAAATTCTAGGTGGGTGTTTTTCCAAAGTGATTTCTCTTCCTGTCAAACAGCCTTTCCTTTTGATCCCCTGCAAGTCTAAGCTGTGTGAAGGTTACTAAGGCTTTCTTGTCCTGTTGGCCAAACAGTTAATCATGGTGCAAACAACTGGTGAGTATGTGCCACTCTCTTATCTATTTGTCCATTTTTTTTTTTATGGTACAAGTGGATCTCCTCTTGTGAACAACAATCCATCATCCATCAAATCCATCATGACATAGTAACCTTCTTGGCCTTTCAGGATCAGAGCTGGGGAATTGCTGGCTGCCTAGCATTACCTTTTAAATAGCTGGGAATTAACAATTTATTTTCGTAATGGTTAGAAGAGATAGGGCCTGGCGTTCCCAGGTGTGCCATGTTATAGATGGCAGGCACTGAGCCCCAATATTTCTCTTTGCTATGAAATACTGTCAGTGGTGGCAGTTTAATGAGAGCAATGAAATGTTATGTGGCATTTAGCAAGAAGGCAGGAGCGTTGTGATAGTGCTAAGGAATTGATCACTGCCAGGCTCGGCTCTATTCTTTGCCTGTTCCTGTATATATTTATGAAAGCTCAGCGTCCCTCTGAGGTCTATTAGGCTTAGTATTGTTATATAGTTATAAGCCTAGGGGCAGTTTCCCCAATCTTCTCATCACATAACTGGAAACTATAAGGTAGACTGTGCTCCGCTGAGATGTGAATTGAGGAAGGTTATCATAGGGATGGTAAAGGCTGCTTATTACATGAAAGGGATTGTGCAGAGCACACCTCCCAATAACCCTTAGGCTAGTTTCACACTGGGGCGTCGCGGGCGTTGGTGGTAAAGTGCCACACTTTAACATTTTGGCGTGATTTTCGGGCGCTAGTGGGGAGCTTTTAACCCCCACTAGCGGCCGAAAAAGGGTTAAAACCGCCTGCAAAACACTGCTGCAGTGGCGGTTATGAGGCGCTGCCCATTGACTTCAATGGGCAGGGGCGCTTTAGGAGCGGTGTATTCACCTCTCATACAGCGTCTCAAAAATGTGTCTGGCAGGACTTTTTTTTTCATTGTCCTGCCAGCGCACTCAGGCTTTGACACTGGAGAGAAAAGAGTGGCATTTTCAGAGCACTTTGCAGGTGCTATTTTTAGCGCAATAGCGCCTGCAAAGCGCCTCGGTGTGAAAGTAGCCTTAGTTGTCTTAAAATCCAACTCCAGGTCCCCCTCTACCTCTCCTTCAAAAAAAAAAAAATCAAAAGCATACATTTTCAAAGACTGGCTTCATTCCCTTGCATGGCGAGTTTCACACATTGGTGCATAGCAGTGCCATGCATTTTAAAGGGCAGCCTAATGAGTTACACCAAGGGACCTGCATTGCAGCACACCGTAGCTTGTTACCATGCTCTGTGCTGCACATCAGGTAAATGTTTTGTTGTGCCAAGGTGCATTGGCAGCCTAACCAATATCCGGACTGCCCTAATGCAATGCACATTAATGATCAGCATAACTCTTTAAAACATGTGCGGAAATGTTACCACTGTACACTGCAAAGGTGTGAAGGGGCCTTTTATTTTAGTTTAGTTTACCAGGTGGTCATGTCTCAAATGCTTTCCTCTTCTCCATTTCCATCTTTAAAAGGTGGGAGGTCTTCAGTGCTTCATAGAAAGTATACAGCATTACAGTGTGATGACACGGAGCTCAGAGGGTGTGATAACCTTCAAACTGGAAACATTTTACTTTAGCAAATGGATATTCCTATGGCTTTTAAAAGATATTTTAAAATTTCATCTTAAAACGACTTAAACTTTAATGTCTACTCAACCTGAAACCTGACAGACTTCCAAGACACCAGTTTAGTGGTGTATCTCCGTACTGCCACTAAGCAAACAATAGAAAGACCATGGCCATCACCCTCTCACTTACTGAGTGTAAAATACACTTTGAAAGGAAAAATTGACAGTTAAACTTTGACTCAATGCCTAAATTGAAGATAATGGGGCAGATTCACAGAGAATTAGATTCTCGTAGAGTATCAGAAATACACTACGCCGCCGTTTTTTACCTGGCTCTACGTGGAATCCAGGTAGATTTTGTCCAGTAAACGACGGCGGCGTAGTGTATTTCTCCCGTCACAATCCATCTGCGCGAGTAGGGGGCGTGAAGCATTTAAAATAGGCGCGTTCCCGCGGCGATCGAACTGCGCATGCTCCGTTCGCAAATTTCCCGCCGTGCATTGCGCAAAACACGTCGTCACGTCGTAGTAGCATCGTTTACGTACATTCCTATTCCCGAACGAGTTACGTTAAAAAAAAAAATATTTTCAAATCGACGCGGGAACGACGGCCATACTTTACATGGGTTACGCACTGTTAGACCAGCAAAAAGCTCCTCTAACATTACGTAGCCAAAAAATGACGTAGGCGATTGCGATGGACACTCGTACCTTCGTGGATCGCCGTAAAAACTCATTTGCATATCCCGACGCATGAAAACGACGCGAACTCCTCCCAAATGGCCGCAAAAATATCGCAGTGTAGATCCGAAGGCTTACGAAGACGTAAGCCTCTCGGATCGAAGCCCGAAGCCGCTGTATCATCTAGTGATACGGCGCGCAAAATTTGAAATGACTCCTGTCTAACACCAGGTGGCAGGCGTAATTGCTCTGTGAATCTGGGCCAATATGTATATCTCTGGATCTCCTGTTTTTTTACTGGCAGACTTCGATCAGCGATATCAGAGATAACATAGCTCTTGTGACCTAGGTCAACATATGTCCTAGACAACCCTGAGGCACTCAACCCCAGGCCCTCCCTCTTATCTTTTTTTTTTTCTTCCCCCTCCCTTATATCTAGCCCCAAAATTAGGAAATTGTTGATTCCTGGTTGACTGGCCAGAGACCTGTTCTACTCTATATTGTGGATGGGTTTTAATACAGGCCTTTTCTTTATTTATATATATTCTTTATATATATATTATATATATATATATATATATATATATTTTATATATATATATATATATATATATATATATATATATATATATTGATGTGACGAGTGACGCAACGCGTGGGGTAGGAGCCGAGAGACGCAATCGACGGAGCTAGATCCGCATGAGGAGATTGTCACACTGAGCTGTATCAGACACTGCTTGTGTTTTCTGTCCTGGGATTCGTGAGTGTGAATACAACGCTGTAGTCCTCCTTCTCTTTGTTTTGTTACAATACTGCACCATGAGCGTTCTCCTTTTTTCCCCCTCATGAGCTGTGTTTCTCTGGGTTAACAAGTGTCAGCCATAGACTGTGGCAGGAAGCGCTGTGAAGGATTGAGCATGTCATTGGATCTCCATACCATTGATTCAGTCTAGATGCACGGACTGTGAATTGGTTTTCTGCTGCTTTTTATTGCCTTTTGCCACTGTTTTTTTTATTGGCACTGTTGCACTTTATCAGGTTATTGGTACCTCATCCTCATTGTATGTGTTTATATTTGGTATCATTGCATTATTATTTACATTTATACATGTTGTGCACTGTATAGCGCATTATTACATTTTTATTGACTTTTTATCGGTTTAGTACACCTTTTATGTATGCAGCTTTATCATTTGGTTATTTTTGTTGTTTTTTTCCTTTTGTATTTATCACAGTAGCGCTGTAGTACCCTTATATATTTATATTTATGACATATTTTCAGTTGTTTCACACTTTTTTGTTATGTATATAATTCCACATGTGTTAATTCATAGTTTTGATGCCTTCAGTGTGACGCTACAATTTTCATAGTCATGAAAATAAAGAAAACTCTTGGAATGAGAAGGTGTGTCCAAACTTTTGGGCTGTACTGTGTGTGTGTGTGTGTGTATATATATGTTTATTTGATAGACCCATGAACCGTATATGGTGGACTGTGTCACCATCTTTTGATGTATCAATCAGAAACATGTTTTATAAAGTAAGTACAGTACCTTGTACAACCGTTCATCTACTCAATAAATACTTTTGAAAGAAAAGGTGTATCCTTGATTGAAGACTATCCCACAGCCTCTCCCGCTGTTTAGTTTAACCTATAAATTGAACTTTTTACATAACAATGGAGGTGTTTTTTCACACTGTATTATGCATATAATCTGCCTGTGCATGGGCACCATAAGTGTTTCACAGGTCTGTAGCTGATGAAAGGTAAAATCCAGCAATCTGAAAGCCCATTAAAAGGATTGACGGCCAAGCTGTGCATGAACCATTTATGAATTCTAGTGCAGTAACGGAGGTATTTAAAGCACAGAGCCTCTATGGTTTTAGCCTGCAAAGAGATTCCTGAAATGCAGCTTGACAGCGCATACAAATGTCCTGTTCATTGGCGATTAACAGCGCTGTTTGTTAAGTGCTTGAGATGAAGGCTCTTCCACTTTAGCCACTTGTAATGAATTGTTAATTCGCTTTTATGTGGAAAGAAGCACTGCACCTTCTGCTTTGTTACTGTGGCCGACCAACACCCTGCTGCTTTGTTCTCTACGGGAATTCTGCGTATTGGTTTATTCTGATTATTATTGCTGGAACGTGTCTCTTTTTTTTTCACAAGGGTGGCCTGAAATGATGCCAAGTTCTTATACATGGTGTAGGCTAATTTACCATTTATAAACAAGTCCGGGTGTGCATGCAGTGAGCCGAATGCAAGGCAAAGCGACCAGTGTTTGTTGCACAGATTTAGGAGCTCATCATTTGATGCTGAAATCTTATTCAGTTTGATTTGTCCTGCTGGGAGAGCCTCTGACAGCCAGACAGAATACTGGATGGAAACCACAAGCACTGAATATGTTTTTGCACCTAGCGCACGAATGTACACCAGTCTAAATGAAATACCTAGGGAGGCTACAGATTAGAATCTGTCAGTCATTCCCGTTCCTCTTCTTTCTTTCATTACATTTTTGTTGTCAGCCTAATTTCAAATTTCAGTTGCTGAGCAGTTGGTGTTTGTAAGAATTCTATATGATTACATTTTACAAATATAGGAAACTTACAGGGTTCTCACGAATGCTGATTGAAGGGCTCCAGAATGTCTGTTTTGAGCAGAGAAATTTGGCTTTTCAATTTTCTCTGGGGTTTGCAATGCCCAGATTGAGGTCTGGAGTCCAGAGACTTCAAAGAGCGTTGGGAGGGCAGAACCCTTTAAACTTCTTCTCTCCAGGTTTTACCAACGACCAGCAGGCTGTGTGTGTACAGGTGTGCACATCCTTTATAGTCAGGGCTTCACCCAGGAGGTCCCCTGCCCAGACCAGGGTTGGGCCAGTGCAGAAAGGTATAGAGATGTACATGAGTACAGTAGTGCTGGGCAACAGTCCGTAGGGCCAGATCAATGGCCTGCGCTTGAGGCATGAGCAGCGGTGAACCAGGAGGCTTACTTTTGTTTATTTTCATGTTTAATGGTGGCAACCTCTGCAGGGGCAACTTTCTTTTATTATTTTTTCAATTTTTTATATATATATATATATATATATATATACAGAGCTTTTTTTCTCAGAAAATAGGTGCAGGAACTCAACCACGACCCGTTCAGATTTCACAAACAGTAGAAGGGTCTTAAAGGGGCATTAAATACCAGAATTGCATTACATACAGTGTGCAGAGTTCAGGGGGTTACAAAGCAGTCACTTGTAAACACAGAAACCAGACTTCTGTGTTCACAAGTGATTGTGGTGAGCGGGCACCAAAGGGTCTGAGCCAAAGGTGGTGGAACTGAGTTCCACCAAGTTCCCCCAGAAAAAAAGCCCTGTATATATATATATATATATATATATATATATATATATATATATATATATATATATATATATATATATATAAATATATATATAAAATAAGAGGTCTTTCACACTGAGGGCCCTTTCACACATACAGACAGTATGTCCGTTTTTCATCCCTCCGTTTTTGGATAAAATACGGACATACATGTATCCCTATGGGTTAGCGAGTGTCAGCGGATGAACAGCCACTGATCCCTGATCTCAGCGGTCCCTGCTATGGACTGATTCTGCAGACGGAGGAAAATCCTATTTTTCCATCCATCTGTAGAGCGGATCAGGTGAACACGGACAGACGGTCCGTGTTCATCCGATCCCCCCATTGGGGAGAGCGGAGATCTGACAGGGCGGTCCCTGCACAGTGTGTGGGGACTACCCTGTCATCTGCCAGCTCAGTGGGGATCAACGGAGTGATCCCCACTGAGCAAGCGGATAAGAAATGTATGGAACCTCACGGGATCTGTACGTGGGAAAGGGCCCTGAGGAATTTAAGTGCTTTAGCGTTGAATAATAAAAAAAAAGCACCTGAAAAGCTCACGAAAAATGCTTTTTGGAAAACTGCACGCAGATATACAACGGCACAATGGCAGCGGTGGGCAAATGGGCGTACAGGTACGTCCCCTTTAAAAAGCAATGCAGCCCGCGATAGTGTCACGGAGAGGCAGCTTTACCGCCAGCGCCTCAGTGTGAAAGTAGCCTAAAGGAATTAGTATGGAGAGACTAAGTAAAGTTTGTCATGTGGGTGTCCTGGGTTTCTATTTTTCACATATGTCTCTTCCTCTTTTATTATGACAGTTCTGAATGACAGCTGATGGCAAAAAAGAGAACCAGCTTAAGATATAATAGATAGCACATCCTAAACTTTTACAACTAAAATGGAAACTTGAGCTGCCCAGTGTGTCTACATTTCACCGCAGTATGTGAAAGTCTCGTCCCATTCAGGGTTGGAACGTATGCTACCTGGTATGTTGATGCAATTGAAGGCAGACATCTGCCAGACTAAAAGTATGGTGAAACACACTATATTGTCATGGGACTTTTTTTTTTTTACAGTGATTTTTTTTTTTTAGAAGGGTAGTGGATTGTCAGTGTGTTTTTTTTTTTTTAAATATTATTTACATTTTATTTTTTTAATTATTTATTGCAATTTATTTTTCTTTTTTTAAATCAGCTGGGGGGGGCTTTGGTGAGATATCAGGGGTCTTAACAGACCTCTGATATCTCCCCTCTGAGACAGGTAAAGGGACTGAGGACACAGATTCCCCTGTCCCTTTCTCAGCAGCTTCAGCTGCGCTGAAAATGAAAGGAGAGAAGACAGTTGCTTTTCTTCATTCATAAACTGAAACATTGTAAACATAGCTTACAATGTTTCAGTTATGTGAATGGACAGAGTCAGTGATCACTGACTCTGTCCATTCGGAACAGTTAGGATTTACCGGCTCCTACACAGGGACACAGGGATGGAGATGGCAGCACGGAGGGGGACACAGGGATGGAGATGGCAGCACGGAGGGGGACGCGCGGATGGAGATGGCAGCACGGAGGGGGACGCGCGGATGGAGATGGCAGCACGGAGGGGGACGCGCGGATGGAGATGGCAGCACGGAGGGGGACGCGCGGATAGAGATGGAAGCACGGAGGGGGACGCACGGATGGAGATGGCAGCACGGAGGGGGACGCGCGGATGGAGATGGCAGCACGGAGGGGGACGCGCGGATGGAGATGGCAGCACGGAGGGGGACGCGCGGATGGAGATGGCAGCACGGAGGGGGACGCGCGGATGGAGATGGCAGCACGGAGGGGGACGCGCGGATGGAGATGGCAGCACGGAGGGGGACGCGGGGATGGAGATGGCAGCACGGAGGGGGAAAAAGAAAAAAATGGAGGGCGCACCGACCTAGTGTGATACTGCTAAATGAATTTTTATTAAAATATTAAAATCAATCATTATACTCACAATGTGGAGTTAAAATCAGGCTTAAAAAGACAGTACAGCAGAGCTTGATAATCACTTGAATCTAGAATCGATGTTTAGAGCTGACGCGTTTCAGGGGCGTACCCCTTTCCTCAGAGCTTGGTGGTCTGCAGTGCTCCCTCGCCATGAGGCTGTGGGAATATGTATGCACCCATGCACAACTGAATGAGCATGTGCCGGAAGGTCAAGGTCACGGACCACTCCTCCCACAAAAAAGGAGGGGTTAATCCGGGACCCCCCCCCCCCACTCACACACAGGGTCCGTGAGTGCATACAATTCCCACTTGCGCATATATATATATATATGCATGCATGTGCCCACTTCCCTTCAAATAGCCTGAAGCTCCCATGATGATAATCACATCCTTTGTGTTGCACCCAATGGAGACTGTAAAAATAATAATAATAGTAATAGTACTACCAGTAATAATAATAATAGTAGTAACACCAGTAGTGGGAACAGATATGTCTCCAAAATCAGTATAGGGCAGACATCCCCATATACAGGGAGGCACTGCATGTCATATAATCAAGACATGTACAGTGGCCACATTTTTGTATCCATACTGGCGTGGTGGGAGCGGGGTATTTGATGGGAAGTGTCCTCCTGTTCTTTGTGTGTGTGTTAATCCCGAGAATGCGTTACTGTACTGTGCCTACCTCACTTTAGGAGAGCGCCACATACTATCTGTTTGCCCAGTCTGCTCGATGGACGTCAGCTGGAACGCACGCCAGCTGTAGCTAGAAGAGGCTGCGCTCCAGCAGCAGGGACCGATGATTCTTGCGCATGCGCACGACGTGCTATACGCTGCGCGCAGCGTGCATCTGATTGTTTTCCATGGGTAGACAGTGCGTTTCAGCCGTCAAAACCAAAGGGCTGGAACGTCACTTTCATTCTACGTGGCGCTTACCCATAGGGAAAGATCGGATAGGCCCCTCTAGTGGTGGGAGGGTGAAATCTCCAGACCCACAATTGCACAGCTCTACATCGGCCGGAAGGGCCCCCTCAAGTGGTGGGAGGATGAAATCTCCTCGTACCCTGTTGGCCAGGCTTTCATGTTTTCAGTGAAAGCCTGACCCCAAACGGAGCCCATCCGCTGACCCTATAAGAGATGTGCATCCACACAAGACTGGGCACATGAATGAGTTAAGAAGGAACCCCCTTCCAGATGCAGCTCCATATTATATTGTACTATATCATATTAATAGGAGACATGCTATAAGTATGTATTGAAACATATATATCTATAGTGGAATCTGGCATGAGTCAAAACGAATGCAGACAAAGGGCCATATGTGCAAATACTCATAGACATATCAGTACATATGCATACCGAGCTGGATGGACACCAATCTAGTGGTGGTACAGTGATCATGTACCCAATTGTGTTTCCAGATGTATAGACGTGCACACACACACACACACACACAAACCCCACATAAATTGGCTTTGTGGGAGGACTGCAGACCCTTTTAGAAATCTGCATTACATACACCGTGCAATTAAATTGTTGCAACCTCCCTCAATTACTTTTGGAATTCCTAGCATAATGGTTTCCTTACATCTAATCCCCTCACCTGCAGCTGGCTTAAGAGGGGACATAAGGTTTTTGTTTTATTTTGCTTTACTACATGTTCTTTATATATACCTTATTGGATTGTTATTTCTAGTAGAATTGCTCTCTATTTTTCATACACTAAAGAGATGATCTGAGTGGGCTTGAGAGGGGCTATAGAGCCTTCTTGGATTGCCTAATCTCATACCTAGATATCTCTTCCTTATTGTCTAATAGGTATCTTGTTTCTCATGTTAAGGTATGCAGTTCGATTTCTTCGTTTAACCCATTCGGCACCATAGTACCCAGGGTAAAAATCCAAAAGGCCTCTCTTTTGCAGAGGATTTGGTATTTTTTCCCACTATCGAGGCCATTGTGGATGGCCTCTATACCGAAAACTTTTAGGCCCTCTATTTCACCATTGTGGACTTCTCTAAAATGTTTGGGTATGGAGCCCTTGTCTTTTTTTGTTGAAATGTTACTCCTGTGCTCATTCATCCTGGTCCTCAGTTGTCTTGATGTGCGTCCCACGTACAGCAGGCCACATGGGCATAGGATGCCATATATGACAAATGTGATTCCACAATTGATGAATTGTTTGATCATATGACTTCTTCCGTCTATGGAGATGGCAGCACGGAGGGGGACGCGCGGATGGAGATGGCAGCACGGAGGGGGACGCGCGGATGGAGATGGCAGCACGGAGGGGGACGCGCGGATGGAGATGGCAGCACGGAGGGGGACGCGCGGATGGAGATGGCAGCACGGAGGGGGACGCGCGGATGGAGATGGCAGCACGGAGGGGGACGCGCGGATGGAGATGGCAGCACGGAGGGGGGCGCGCGGATGGAGATGGCAGCACGGAGGGGGGCGCGCGGATGGAGATGGCAGCACGGAGGGGGGCGCGCGGATGGAGATGGCAGCACGGAGGGGGGCGCGCGGATGGAGATGGCAGCACGGAGGGGGACGCGCGGATGGAGATGGCAGCACGGAGGGGGGCGCGCGGATGGAGATGGCAGCACGGAGGGGGGCGCGCGGATGGAGATGGCAGCACGGAGGGGGGCGCGCGGATGGAGATGGCAGCACGGAGGGGGGCGCGCGGATGGAGATGGCAGCACGGAGGGGGGCGCGCGGATGGAGATGGCAGCACGGAGGGGGGCGCGCGGATGGAGATGGCAGCACGGAGGGGGGCGCGCGGATGGAGATGGCAGCACGGAGGGGGCGCGCGGATGGAGATGGCAGCACGGAGGGGGGCGCGCGGATGGAGATGGCAGCACGGAGGGGGGCGCGCGGATGGAGATGGCAGCACGGAGGAGGACGCGCGGATGGAGATGGCAGCACGGAGGGGGACGCGCGGATGGAGATGGCAGCACGGAGGGGGACACGCGGATGGAGATGGCAGCACGGAGGGGGACACGCGGATGGAGATGGCAGCACGGAGGGGGACACGCGGATGGAGATGGCAGCACGGAGGGGGACACGCGGATGGAGATGGCAGCACGGAGGGGCACACGCGGATGGAGATGGCAGGAGGGAGGGGCACACTCGGATGGAGATGGCAGGAGGGAGGGGCACACTCGGATGGAGATGGCAGGAGGGAGGGGGACACTCGGATGGAGATGGCAGGACGGAGGGGGACATGGACCGCTGACTGTACAAGTATCGGCTAAAGCATCGGGAGCATTTGCCCTAATACAAGTACTGGGGCAAATGCTTGGTATCGGTACCGATACTAGTATCAGTAAAACCCTAATAGAAATGTAGTCCAAATGCGTTTCTGCATATATGTTTTTGGTGCATTTTCAGTGCGTTCCAGTGCACATCTTTCCCCTCCCTTTTTTTTTTTTTCTTCACCTTAAACAATGACGTGTGCATTTTGGTCTGTTCTGGTGCAGTTCAGTGTGGGATAAAATGCAGTATGTTCTTTCTGGAACTCGAACACACTGGAACTGACTGCACTGGTGAGAACCGGCCCTTTAAACAAAATTTGTGGGTTCTGCGATTGCCAACCTATGCTCTTGAAGTTGCATGTTCCCAGGCTTTAATGCTGATACTTCAGCTGCGGTGCTTTGAGTCTCTGACTCCCAAGTAATATAAGAAATTTCAACTTCATTCTAAATTTCATTTGCAGCATCTGCAGTTCAAACAGTTAAACTTCTCAGAAGAAAACCAGCCATGACAGCCTACATAATTCTTGTGTGACAGCTCTACTTTAAGACTCCCTTTAGATTCATTTGAGGTGCATTACTGCATTTAGAATAGACTGCCAATGTAAGATAACAAACAAAACAAATCCATGTGTCTCTTTTATGCAGCATATCGAAATATAGGGCATGTGGTGTGCTGCAGGATCGGTGAGGTGCTACCTTCTGCAGTGGGTTGCCATTTTAAATAAATGGCGCCACAACCCAGCACGCAAAGTGGCGCACGTTAAGATATCAAGCATCTTACTGTGTTACCGCAGTTCATAGGTGTTCTGCTGGGGCCCTAAAGCCTCGTACACACGATCACATTTTCTGACCGGAATTATGTGATGGCAGGATGTTGTTGGAAAATGCGACCGTTTGTATGCTCCATTGGACAATTGTTGTCGGAATTGTCGGATAGCATGCGTTAAAATTTTTCGACAACAATTGTGTGATGTCAGATTATCCGATCGTGTGTAAAAAAAATCCAAAGTGCAAACACGCATGCTAACCATAAGACAACATTAGCAGAAGTTGCCCAAAGGGTGGCGCTAAAAAAAAACACAACTTTCCGTGTTGGTTGGCAAACAATTCTTTGCCATTTGTATGCAATCCAAGTTAATGGCCAATGCCCTTCGGACAAAATTCCGAGGCTTTGTCCGCAGAAAATCCGATCGTGTGTAAAAAGGCTTTAAGGTGACCTAAGACATGAGATGGTGGCCACAATGCACAGGGGATTTAGACTTGTTTGTTTGAGCAGCTGCATGTCAGAATTCCATGTTTTTCACCTCGAGGTTCTGCAACGCCTCTGCTAGTGTTACAAATGTTGACAGCAAAGTGATGACACATGGATATAAACAAAGGCATATAAATGACATGATACAAAAAAAACAAAAGAAGGCATGTGAAATAAACAAGAAATAATATAATTACATATTAATTGCATGACAGAATACAATGTTTTTTTCACCCTAGTAATTTGAAAGGCCTCTACTATGAATTAAAATGTTGACAGTAAAGTGATGACATATAAATCTAAACCAAGGCATATAAATATGTCATATAAATGGCATAATACACAAATATAAACAAAGGCATGTGAATTAACATAATGAATATAAACATGTATAATTGCACATCGAAATACGCTGTTTTTCACCGTCGCCGTTCTGAAATACCTTTTCTATTGTTACATATGTTGACAGTATAGTGATGACATTCCTTTCCCCTTTATAGTTGCTGTGACAGCTGAGCTCCTCTGCTCCCGCTTGGCTCGTGGCCTCTGCAGTGCTTGTGTATTCCATGAATCAGCCCGCAGCATTGTGAAAATCTGCTGAATGCTTTTATAATGTGTTCATTCACAAACTGTGCTCTGGTCAGATACAGCTATGTGGCTTTCCAGTAATTACTGCTAATGAACTAATTAAAGATTGATTTAAGTCTGGGTTAGGCTTGTAATATTTGATGAAGTCTGTGCACATTGTGTGGAAACAAGTCATTTCTGCAGAGCAAGTTGTAGGAATTTAAAGATCTTCAATTCATCTACTTCTCCGTGACTAGATTTGAAATAATGTTAATTTATTTTAGTTCTAATGATGATGGAAGTAGAAGTGGGGGCGCATAACAATTATCATATTTGCCGTACAGGCGCCACTGATGTGTGTCCAGATTAGCACTGTGCCTGGGATGTAAGGATTGCACTTTTATCTCAATCTTAGATTTTGTACATATTACAAACCACAAAATTAATTATTTTACTTCTTAGTTACCATTGCCTCACTGGCTCAACTAAGTTATACTCATCAGAATTGAAAATGAGTCCCTAACATGCATATAAAGAGCACAACCTTACCGTCTGAGTATTTCAGTTTTTCATGTAGACCAGGAATATTGAATTAAAATTCAAAACACGTTGGTAACAACATTTTCTTCTGAGGTCCAAATCTCATGTTTGTGCTATGACTCAAATCCTTCACATCACACCCCCCCCCCTTCTCTTTATTCACATCCCAGCCCCCTTCCCTTCTCTTCCTTTACATCATATACCCCCTTCCCTTCCTTCACATTACAGCCCCCCTTCCCTTCTCTGCCTTTACATCATGCCCCCCTTCCCTTCTCTTCCTTTACATCATGCCCCCTTCCCTTCTCTTCCTTTACATCATGCCCCCCTTCCCTTCTCTTCCTTTACATCACAGTCCCCCTTCCCTTCTCTTCCTTTACATCACAGTCCCCCTTCCCTTCTCTTCCTTTACATCACAGTCCCCCTTCCCTTCTCTTCCTTTACATCACAGTCCCCCTTCCCTTATCTTCCTTTACATCACAGTCCCCCTTCCCTTCTCTTCCTTTACATCACAGTCCCCCCTTCCCTTCCCTTTTCTTCCTTTACATCACAGTCCCCCCCCCTTCCCTTCCCTTCTCTCCCTTTACATCACAGTCCCCCCTTCCCTTCTCTTCCTTTACATCACAGCCCCCTTCCCTTCTCTTCCTTTACATCACAGCCCCCTTCCCTTCTCTTACTTTACATTACAACCCCCCTTCCCTTCCTTTACATTACTGCCCCCCTTCCTTTCTCTTCCTTTACATCCCAGTCCCCCTTCCCTTCTCTTCCTTTACATCCCAGTCCCCCTTCCCTTCTCTTCCTTTACATCACAGCCCCCCTTCCCTTCTCTTCCTTTACATCACAGCCCCCCTTCCTACCTTTCTCTTCCTTTACTTCACAGTCCCCCTTCCCTTCTCTTCCTTTACATCGCAAGCCCCTCTTTCCTTCTCTTCCTTTTAGGGCTGCAACTAACGATTATTTTCATAATATATTAGTTGGCCGATTATTGTTTCGATTAATCAGATAATAGCCTTATGAGCCAATTTGTTGTTGGGCAGATTACAAACACAAATTGCCACAAAAACACATTACATGCTTTTCTGCAGCTTTTCCATTGAAGTATATTGAACAACAACAAAAAAAAAAAAATAGCACCGTTTTGCGTTAAAAAGTCCTTGCCCTTTCCAAATACGCAGCAGCTGAAAAAAAAAACATGAACGTGTCCCATAGGAAAACATGTAAATGAACTGTAGTGTGTTTCTGCAAAAAGCACCAAAAAACAGAGCTGTGACCCCTGGCCTGAGATGTTTAGTAACATAATGGGGTTAAAAAATGTAAATAAGTACAAAAAGAGCAAATAATCGCTACTATTAGGGGTTCATTTTTTTACTGTGGGACAGTGAAAGTAATATTTACAGTTTTTTGTACTATAAAGGGCAATTTTTTTTTTAACCCCATTATGTTACTGGCCGATTAATCGATTATGAAAATTGTAATCGATTAATTTCATAATCGATTAGTTGTCAATCAATTAGTTGTTTCGATCATACTTCCTTTACATCACATTCCCCCTTTCCTTCTCTTTACATCACAGTCCCCCATTTACATCAGTATTCAGTCCCTCTTCAAATCACAGCCCTCCCCATGCTACATCACAACCCCACCTTTACATCAGTGTCCTTAGTCCCCACATCACCGCTTACCCCTTTACATTACATGCCCCTTTCACATAATAGCATTCTCCTTTACATTATAGTTTCCCTCCTACATTTTTATCATGGTCTCCTATTTACATCAATGTCCTTGGCCCCCTATGTACAACAGTCTTCCTTCCCATTACAGCCCTCTTTTATATCACATTCGACCTATACATCAAATGTTCCCCCTTTACAATAGTGTTCTCAGCCCGCTTCACATCAGTTGCCCCCTTTACCTCTCGGGGCCTTAAGTCCTCCATTATATCAGTGACCGCACCCCCCCCTTCATCAGTGCTCACTTTTTTATATTACAATCCCCTTCTTAACATCACGGAACACACCCTCCCCCATTGCTGTCACATTAGTGCTTCTGTTCTGCTAAAACGGACAACTTGACAAAATCTCAAACCACAACTTCTGACTATCCAGCAGAACACCAGCTATGGTACACGATATAATGAGTAAACATTGTTAGTGTGCCCACTAAATAACCAACAACATGGCCACAAAGCGACATCCCCCCCCCCCCCCCTTTAGCCGTTGTTCTATCAAAACAAGCCAACTCATCAATCTCCAATTATAGCTGCTTGGAGAGTCACCGGAAGTGATTGGAGATTTTGGCGAGGAGTTTTAAGAAGAAAATAAATATTTGAGATGATGGGAGTACAGCTGTGTGTGTATAGCTGTATTTATTTCTGAGATGAGGGGCATATCTCCTGCATGTATAGTCATATGCCTTCTTGAGATGAAGAGGGCACCTCTCTCCTTAGATAAGGGGAGCTCATCTTTGGAGTGTAGGGCCGTTTGCCTTCCTGAGCTGAGGGGGGCGCACATCGCCTATGTGTATGGCCATGTGCCTTTCTGAGATGGAGGCACTTCTATGCTTATGGCTGAATGCGAGGGGTATATTTCTTGTATGTAGTGAGGTATGGCTTTCTGAGATGAGGGTGCATCCTATGTGTATGTGCCTGTGTTTTTCTCTCTCCTTGGATGCCTTCCTGACATGAAGGGGGTACGTCTCCAGTGTGTGGGGTCGTATGCCTTTTTGAGATGATGGGGGTACATATTATATGTGTGGGGCCATATACCTTGCAGAGATAAGAGGGGGTCACTTTTTTCTTGTGTGTATGACCAGTTGCTTTTCTTAGATGAGACAGGGGACGTCTGTTTGTAGGGCCTTATGCCTTCCTGAGATGAGGGGGGCACATCCAGTGTGTAGGGCCCTATTACTTCCAGAAAGGCACTTCCTTGTGCAGGGCTGTTTGCCTTTCTGAGATGATTTGTGCATCTTATGTGTGTAGGGCCATATTCTTTCCTGAGATGAAGGGGGTTGCCTCTCCTGTGTGTAGGGCCGTATGCCTTTTTAAGATGAGGGGAGCACATCTCTTGTATGTAGGGACATACAGCTTCCTGGGATGAAGGGGGCACATCTCTTGTTTAGTAGTGCCTTATTCCTTTCTAAGATGAGGGGGGCACATCTCTTGTTTTGTAGGGCCTTATTCCTTTCGTAGATGAGGGGGGCACATCTCCTGTATGTAGGAACATACAGCTTCCTGAGATGAAGGGGGTGCATCTCCTGTGTGTAGGCCGTATTCCTTCCCTAGACACAGTACATGGTGATGTGACTGGGTTTTCTATAGGCTTAAGTCTAATCTGTGGCTCTAAGTGTGCAAATTAGAATCCAGCTCTGGAGTTATCCGGATCCTAGAGGTATCGCCTCACTGAGCTTTACTTCTTAGAATTTAATAAATTCAATCAGCCGGAAATCTCATCCCTCTCCTCGCCACACTGACACATAAATCTTGCAACACAGATTGATGTTTCAAATTTCTTAACTCCAGTTTACAGCAGTTTGCATTCAGTGTCACAATATTTCCCTTGGCTGAGATTGTTTCATCATATGGAGGCTGAGGGTGAGCGCTGCAAACTAATGTCTCATTTACATACTGTGCTGTTTGGTGTGATAATTAGATGGAGTGTCAGTTCCGTGTGTCTCTGGCAGAAGAATGGGAAGGAGAAAGTAGCTAGCCATACGATGCCCAGTTCTTTTCTAGCTGTGCTGCAGACTTGAGATCCATCGGAGACAATATGGTGTTGCCCAAGTTTACAACACATCTCCAGCCAAAAAGATTTTTTTTTTAATTTTTTATGCTATTTTGGTTGGTGTGGAGAGGGATGAAGAACCTCTGTCATGTGTTTATTGCAGTCTGTATCTCTGGGCTTTGCAATAGGGTCCGCTTGTCAGTTATTCAGGCAGACCTGATCGGATGTCAGCGGTGACCTGTCTGCTTACACCCGTTGCTATCCGATCTGATCCTCTCTACCAAACCAGATAGATGGTGGTCCTATTTTCCATCCGTCTGCTGGATCGGATGAAAACGGACAAGTGGTCCATTTTCATCCAATCTCCCCACAGAGGAGAGCGGGACTCTGTCCATCTCCACTCTGCTTAGAACGGAGGCGCCCATGTGAAAGGGGCCTTTCAGAGACTTCTCCACTTTTCCTGTCTATTTGAGGGTCAGAACAGGGAAATAAAACTCCATACTTCCTACCAGGCAAAACAGGAAGTAAAGTGAGGAAGATTTGGAACATCCGTCAGAATTTCATTGTTTTCTTTGTCCCGTTGGGGTAAATTTACTTAGGCTGCTTTCACACTGAAAGCGCCGGCCGTTAGCGGTAAAGTGCCGCTTGTTTTAGCGACGCTTTACCGCTGTTTGACTGGTGCTTTTGCGCTGCTAGCGGGGCACTTTTCAGGGGCTTCGGAAGCACTGCCCTTTCATTGCAATGGGCAGGGGCGTTTTGGGAGCGCTACATACAGTGCTACCAAACCGCCCCAAAGATGCTGCTTGCAGGGCTTTTTCTACTGTCCCACAAGCACAGCGCCCGATTGTGAAAGCACCCATTTCAGAGAATGTAAGGCATTTCTTGGGTGCTTTTCAGGTGCGATTTCTAGCGCTAAAATGCCTGAAAACTGCCTCAGTGTGAAAAGAGTCTAAAACTGCAGCTCTCAGAATCTGGTGCAGCTGTGCACAGTAGCCAATCGGCTTCTAAATGCAGCTTGTTCAATTAAGCTTTGACAATACAACTTGGAAAGTGGTTTCTATGCAGAGCTGCACCAGATTTTGCACACTCTATTTTAGGCTCCTTTCATAATATTGGTCTTTGTTCTGACGTTACGTTTTCTGGACCAAAGTCGCATCAAAAGTCAGACCAAAGTAGTGCAGGAACCTTTTCTGAAGTTGCAGCAACAACAAATCCCCCCAGCAACAATAAACCCCCTGAAACAAAATCTACCTTAACAGCTTTACCCCAGGAACAATAGGCCCCACCAGCAACAATGGATCTCACACCAGCTAGTATTGCCAGACACTACAGCAATAATAGACCCCTCCCTCCAACAGTAGATCCCTCCCAGCAACATAAGCCCCCTAGCAACAAAAGACCCCTGACTCAACAATAGATCCTCCCTCCAGCATCAATGGACCCCCCAGCACACTTCAGCAACTCTTGCCATTAGATACATTGATTGCTGGAGGCGACGGAACTGTGTTCCCCCACATTCCGGATGAAAAAAAGCCTTGCTCCCCCATCCCTGGAAGTACTGGGTATGTCCTGCTCCCAGAACAGAACATATTGATGGGGAGATTAAGGGAAAGGAAGGTATATTTCTGAGATGCATGGGGAATAAAAATGTGTTTTGTTCGGGATAGAGTAGGAATTGGCAAATTCCATCAAATGTTTCCCATACTTCTCTCGTTGGGGATATTGTAGCCCCAACAGGAAGTACAGTGAAATCTCCAACAAATTCTATTGGTTGGTCCTTGCTCCATCAGCATCTTCCTTGCCATATGCCTGTTTTACCCTAAAATTTGAAATGTGCTTTTCGGGTCATCCGTTATTTTTGTAGAGTCTCCTCATTTTTGCAGAGAACTGCATGGCGAGCTGGAGAGCTTTGGGAACATTCAGATGTATATTGCATCAGTTGCACAAAGCTTTCAGCAAACAGTGATGACAGAAGGATATCTTGTCACCCATTGTTGCCAAGCAGATATCTGACCATTTGTGGCTTTTCTATGTCATTCAACTGTGTATAGGTCTGCAGATCTTTTCCTACTCACCTGGTATGTCAGAAGTGGATAGTGGAAGTTGTGCAGTGCAGCATCATTGTAATGATCTAGCCCAACATTGACATATACCTATATTAACAATATGGCTTTCTGTTCACATACAACAGAGGGCATGCAAGGGTTAGCTATAGAGAATGAGCAGATAAAGAGGCTTGAGAATACTGATATGCTTCTCATCTTACATAAAGTAAGCAGAGAGGTATCAATTCTTCCAGCATGAAGCCTCATGAATATGGAGATTGCCAGTCCCCTAGAAATGAATGTTACTTTAGCAACGCCGATTACCCTGACAATTTTGCCCAAGTTATGTGCGCCTTCCTATATTGGCTCCACAAGCCTGCTCTGACTTTTCAAGCTGCTTGTAATATAACATATTTTTATCTCAAGGACCATTAATGATCTCAACAAAGAAGGTAGGTTTAAAGAAAAACTAGGGCAAATTTTGAGTTGCCACCAGAACAGGAATAGCGGTTGGAAACTTCCAATAGGGACACTCGTTCTCATGACAACTCTCAGATGGGATTTCCCTCACCTTGAAAAGATATCCGCTCACTTCCTGTTCAGAATGCACAACAGGATATGAATAGAAATCTCATGAATTATAAAAACAAATCGCATACAAATCCCTGCTTAGAAGGGTGGGTGCAGAACAGTAAGAAAACCTTGAAGGGAAACACTTTCAAAACAAATTTCCCCACAGTGCCTATACTTAGAGAGATGTATGAAGGCTCTTTTTAATTGTTTGATCCCCTGCAGATTTTGTAAGTTTGCCCACTTACAAAGAAATGAAGGGTCTATCATTGTTATCGTAGGTGTAGTTTAAATAATAGAGACAGAATATCAACCAAAAATCCAGAAAAAAAAACCAAATGTTATAAATTGACTTGCAGTTCAGTGAGTAAAATAAGTATTTGATCCCCTACCAACCAACCAACAATAATTCTGTCTCCCACAGACTGGCTACAGTGGTACATAGTCCTGTCAATTTAAAAAGGTGCTCCTAACGACAACTCTTTGTTTATAAAAGACACCTGTCCACAGAATCTTTATTTTATTCAAACCTTGCTATCATGGGCAAGACCAAAGAGCTGTTAAAAAAGGACATCGGGGACACGATCATAGGCTGCACAAGGCTGGAATGGGCTACAAAACAATCGGGAAGGAGCTTGGTAAGAAGGAGATGACTGTTGGAGCAAATATTCGCAAATGGAAAAAAAAAAAATACAAAATAACCATCAATCGCCCTCGGTCTGGAGCTCTATGAAAGATTTTGCCTCATGGGGTAAGGATGATCATGAAAAAAGTGAGGGATTAGTTTAGAGCTACACGAGAAGAGCTTATAATGATCTCAAGGCAATTGGGACCACAGTCACCAAACGAGCCATTAGTAACACAATGTTGACTGAAATCCTGCAGCACCCGCAAGGTGGCACATGTACAGGGCCCATCTGAAGTTAGCCAATGAACATCTAAATGATTCTGAGAAGAATTGGGAGAAAGTGCTGTGGTCAGATGAGACCAAAATTGAGCTATTTGGCATTAACTTGACTTGTCGTGTTTGGAGGAAGAAAAATATGGACTATGACCCTAAGAACACCATCCATACAGTCAAGCAGGGAGGTGGAAACCTTATGCTTTGGGCTCTCTGCTGAAGGTACATGATGACTTTGCTGCATTAAGGAGCCAATGTATTCTAAAATCTTGGGTGAGAGCCTTCTTCCCTCAGCCAGAACACTGAAGATGGGTCTTCCAGCATGACAATGACACAAAACATACTGCCAATGCAACAAAGGAGTGGCTCAAGAAGAAGCACATTAAGGTTATGGAGTGGCCTAAGCAGTCTCCAGACCTTAATCCTATTGAAAATATATAGAGGGAACAGGAAACTTCAAGTTGCCAAGCACTAGCCAAGAAACCTTGGCCTCGTACACACGATCAAATCTGTCCGCTGGAAACGGTCTGCTGGACCGTTTCAGCAGACAGATTCGATTGTGTGTACGGCCGAGTCGACGGATTTGGCCACCCGACAGATTTCAAAGCATGCTTTGAAATCTATCGGGTGGGAATCCGTCCGCCCGACATGTCTGCTGGTTAGTACACTTACCAGCAGACATGTCGTCCCGCACCGCCACCGCACCTCCGCCGAATGGATTCGGCGCATGCGCGGAAGTGTTTTACTTCCTGGTGCAGTGACGTGGCGGCGTCAACGTCACCGACACGTCAGCGCACCGTCTGCTGGCGGGGATTTTGGTTTGCTTGTGTGTACACGCGAGCAAACCAAAATCCCAGCAGACAGATTTGAACAAATCTGTCTGCTCGTGTGTACGAGGCCTTAAGGATTTAGACCTGGTTCAGTTTCAGTTCTGCAGAAACCTACTATGATCCATTTATTATGTTTTTCAGAGGGTCGTGTTTACATCTATGCATTTTTGGTGCCATAAACTTCAATGGATCAAAAACGTGTATTGAAAAATTCAAAATGCACCTGGAAAATGCAAACTGCAACCTGCATAGCTGTGAACCAGATGGACTTGTGTCTTTTTTCAAACCTGACTATGTAAGTATGTAACCAGGCCTTAGAGAATATCTGTAAAGAATCTATCAAAATCCATCCTTAGATGTGTGCAAATCTGTTAACCAACTACAAGACACATCTTACCTCTCTGCTTGCCAACAAGGGTTTTTCCACCAAATACAAAGTCATGTTAAGCGTGGGGATAAAATACTTATTTGACTTGCTGAGATATAATTTTTGGTTGATATTCCATCTCTATCATTTAAAATACACCTATGATAACAATGATAGACCCTTCATTTCTTTGTAAGTGGACAGTTAAAAAATCTGAAGGGGATCAAATATTTATTTTCCCCACTATAGTGTGTATAATCTGGGCACAGGCTTTAAAGTACCCCTACAATGCCAAGTTACTTTTGTCATGTCTGTTATACCTGTTTCCTAATGTTTTCCAATTCAAAAGAAATGATGAAATAATCATAAATAACAAAGTTAAAGATGGGCACAGAAGAGGTTTTTCTGGCTATTTAATAAAGATAATGGCTGACATATCATGAGTCTTCCATTGGGCAGGACTTTTACATTTAAAAGTTTCTAAAGAGAGTGTGTGTTCACTTTAAAACGTCCTAAAAAAACAAACCACATCCTCTAATAGTACTAAATTGTCCAGCTATGTCTCCATGACAACCGTCTCCCATCTTGTACTAGCAAGGATCCATATAAGGCTATTGATGGTTTCGTAGGCCTTTGGGTCAGGATGTTTATTTTGCTACTAATTTCCATTTTCCTGAACATAAAAGATGATGATACAATCCTACAGAAACAACAAATCATCCCTAACAAAAACGGATGATCATATCCATGCATTAACCTCCAACTTTGCTCAGAAACGTCATCTGAGGTTGGAATAAAATATATTAGTGTCAGTGTGAGCTAGACACGCTTGATTTATCTGGCCCAGTGAGCAGAGCACACAGAATTGAAATGACAAGACAAGCTAATTAGCTAACGTAATTTAATTAATGCTCTGCCTTCCTCTTCTTTATGCTACACAATTACATTTTTTTTTTTTTGCATTAATTTGAGGACAGGGCTGATATTCTCCTTAGATATGATTTATCTGCACATGATATGCCTACAGGTTTGGCGCTTTTACATTCATAGCGTGTTGTAATATTCTGTCTAATATGGCTGATTATGCTGGCGCAGTTCATGATATGTCCCCTATTGTGCTACATTGAAAGGTATTTACTGGGGAGAGTCATCTATTATATATAGGAAAGATGGTCCACAACGTGAGCCATGGCACAACTGGATACAATGCCTTTCTCATAGTGTAGTAGTGTATTACTAAGCTTACTTCTATCTAGGAATAATGAGGAGGCAACTATGTGGGTCAGACCAGCCAATATCATAATCTTCTGGGACACTTTGCAGCTGAGCTATAGTTTCCCAGCTCTTTACACGCAATTCTGTTTTGGAGGACCATGAAGTGCTATTTACCAGTCATGATATATTGAAAATAAATATTATTTTCTTTCTCGTACATCACGGGACACAGAGCGGCATATTCATTACTATGTGGGTTATATGGAGTACCTTCAGGTGTGGACACTGGCAATCTCAAACAGGAAGTCCCCTCCCTATATAACCCCCTCCCCTAGAGGGAGTGCCTCAGTCCCTCAGTTTTTTCGCCAGTGTCTTAGGTGTTGGTCACGGAATAGCTTTGCTCCACATCCTTGGGATTAAGGGCGGGCTAACCGGATCTGTCCAAGGAGCCTCAGTGCCAAAGTGGACAGTACCCGGGCCCCAAGCCGTGGGGTTTTGCCTATAATGCTCCTCTTTGGAGGGCTGGACCCTGGGCCCAGGACTTGGAGTTTGTAAAAACCATAAGTTCCTGTTTGCCAGGGTGCTCTATAGGTCCAGGACAGTGGGTACCTTCATAGGACCCCAGGGCCTGAAGGTCTACTACGCTACCCACGGAGATGGGAGAAGATTGGATCAGTTTGCTGGACAAACATCCTGCAGCATGGAGCAGGTAAGGGGGAGCCTGCGGGACTTGGTTCGACAGCAGGCTCTCCGGGGTAACCTAAAAGGGGGGATAGCCTAAGTATGCTCTGCATGGGCAACCTTGTTCACTATGTCTGAAGAGAGACAGGATGACACCTTTTCTCCCCCATCACTAGGTCCCCCTGTCTAAATATGTGTGCTAGCTAAACCTGCTGTTTCTTCCTAGGGCTAGTAGGGATCCCTAGGGGCCTTTGGAGAGTCCTACCTGGCCGGGGGTTTGAATCTGCCGCCTGTTTCTGCGTTCCTGGATCTCCAGCAGCGCGGCTCCTCCATGTTCCTCCTGTTTCCGGCATACGCGCGCGCGTGCGCTGCACGTCTTATTGACGTTTTTTCGCGCCGTTCAGACAGGAGGGCGGGGGGGGGCGTGCCTGCGGCGTCATACAGGGGCGCGCCTTTGTGCTGTTATAGACAGCAGGCATTGTCAGTGCTCAGTCTGAGGCTGATTTTCAGAGGAGAGGACGCAGAGCGGCAGAACAGTGACTCCCGGTGGCGGAAGAGGGGTAGTACATGTGGACTTTGTTCCAATACCTTTTTGTTAAGCCAAGAAATTCCCCTTTTTTGCAGCAGGTTTGGAGGCTGGCAAACTTAGTGTGGGGTCACTGTATGTTGTCAAAAGAAAATATATAATATATTTAAAAAAAAAAAAAAAAGAACATACGGGATCCCATCAGTTTTTGGGCATTAGTGATCTATTGTCCCCTAAACTCTGATTTTTGTACTCCTGGCCACTACAGTCTGTTGTGTGGGCGGAGTCCCTCGATTTTGTATTATGGCTTCCAAAGGTTCGGGGTCAAAGGGTACAAAAAAGACCAAAAAAACAAAAGGGTTCCCTTTCTGATTCTGATATGCCGATACTTTCCCCGCAACTTATTAACATAAGAAGCGCCTTGGATGAGCCATTAGGGGGATCTGGTGCGGAGGCTGGCCCAGATCAGCCCAGCCCTGTGTTTATCACAGAGGAGATGCTAGCCGTATCCCTAGGGGGGCTAGAAGAGAGAATAGCAGCATTGATCGCTAGAGCTATTCCTGGTAAGAAACGGGTTAGATCCCCATCACCAGGAGGTGTATCCTCAGATGCTGAGATTCTCTCTCCGGAGGAATTGGAATCACAGGAGGATCAACTAGACCTGAACCAAGAGGGTTCAGGGATTGAGGGGTCTGCCTCGGAGGAACCATTTTCAGATTCCCAGACAGAAAGACTGTGGGTACAGTCTTTGACGGACATGGTCCGCTCGGCATGGTCCGCTCGGCATTTAGTTTGCCATTGCCAGAGCCTCAGGTTCCTCCGGTATCCTCTCTGGGCTCTTTGAAAGCTCCGTTAAGCAACGCAGTTTTTCCGGTCCATCCTCTCTTGGAGGAATTGATCTTTCGGGATTGGGTATGGCCGGACAGGATTTTTCTGCCACCGAAAAGATTTGCGATCATTTACCCCATGGAGGAAAAATTCTCCAAGAGGTGGAGGCTCCCAGTAGTGGATGCAGCCATCTCATGTGTGAATAAATCACTAACTTGGAAAACATACATATGTTTAAAGATCCGGTTGATAAAAGATTAGAGACACTTTTAAAAGCATCCTTTGCTACGGCAGGAGCAGTGGTGCAGCCAGCGGTGGCTGCAATTGGAGTTTGTCAGGCATTAAAAGACCAGACAAAAGAAATGTTTGTTAGACATGCCTACCCAACAAGCAGAAGAGTTTTCTGACATTCCCAGAGCTCTGTGTTTTGCGGTAGATGCTATAAAAGATTCCATCCAGCAGGCCTCTCGTTTATCACTATGTTTGGTGCACATGAGAAGGCTCTTATGGTTGAAGAACTGGGCGGCGGAGCCCCCATGCAAGAAGCTTCTGGCAGGGTTTCCCTTCCATGGAGGACGACTCTTCGGAGAGGATCTGGATAAATATATTCAGACTATTTCAAATGGCAAGAGTACCCTTTTACCGGTCAAAAAGACATTCCGGGCTCCTACATTTAAAAGGCAGCTCTTTCCTGTCTCGGGGCCCTCTAATTCCAGGCAGTATCGACGGCCGCCTGCACGATCCAACGTTAACAGTAGAGCGCAGGGACAGACCCCTGGGGGTAAGAGGCCGTGGTATCGCAAGCCGTCAAAGACAGCCCCTAAGTCTGCCTTATGAAGGGGCGCCCCCACTCTCGCGGGTGGGGGGAAGGCTTCGTTTCTTCTCAGAAGTTTGGGAAGCCAAGATCCCCGACAAATGGGTCCGGGCATCTGTAACCACAGGTTACAGACTGGAGTTTCTAAGGTATCCTCCGCCTCATTTTCAAGAATCAAGGCTACCAAGGGATCCAGCAAGGAAGGCCTCAATGCTGGCAGCTTTGGATCACCTGCTTGGCCAGGACGTAATTATAGAAGTGCCAGCCCAAGAGCAAGGCCTAGGTTTCTATTCCAATCTCTTTGTCATACCAAAGCCCAACGGCGATGTCAGGCCAATCTTGGACCTAAAGAGGTTAAACGGTTACCTAAGGGTTCGTTCCTTCCGGATGGAATCCATCCGGTCAGCAGCCGCCGCGCTTCAGAAGGACGATTTTCTGGCCTCCATAGACATAAAGGATGCTTACCTTCATGTACCAATCTTTCAGTCGCATCAAAGGTTTTTACGCTTCGCGGTGGGGCAGCGACACTTCCAATTCAGGGCGCTCCCCTTCGGGCTGGCCACGGCCCCCCGGGTATTCACGAAGATCCTAGCCCCAGTTCTGGCCAATTTAAGGATCCAAGGGGTCACAGTCCTAGCATACTTGGACGACCTTTTAATCATAGATCACTCACGGCCGGGTCTGCAAAAGGCAGTAAACCTCACGGTTCGGTACCTCGAAGAATTCGGCTGGGTCCTGAACCGGGGAAAGTCAGCGTTCCAGCCTACAAAGCAGTTGGAATACCTCGGCATTAGGTTAGACACAGAACATCAAAAGGTGTTCCTGCCCCTTGTAAAGATCGAGGCTATCAAGGGGTTGGTTCAGTTGGTTCTAAACAAGAAAAAACCAACTATTCGCCTGTGTATGCGATTACTAGGCAAGCTAGTGGCCACATTCGAAGCAGTACCATACGCTCAGATCCACACTCGAGTCCTACAGGCAGCCATTCTAGCAGCCTGGGGCAAGAGGGCACATGCCTTAGAGTCCCCTTTGACGCTATCATCAAGGGTCCGACAAAGCCTGGCCTGGTGGTTGAACCCTCAGAATCTTCTAAAGGGAAAATCCTTCAGCCCTGTTGTCTGGAAGGTAGTTACCACAGACGCCAGCCTGGCAGGCTGGGGGACGGTCTTCGAGGGGTTCTCCCGCCAGGGAACTTGGGTGAAAGCAGAGAGGCAGCTCCCCATCAATATCTTGGAAATCAGAGCTGCTCGCCTAGCCCTTCTGGCTTGGACCTCCAGATTAAAGGGGTTCCCGGTGAGAATCCAGTCAGACAATGCCACGGCGGTGGCATACATAAACCACCAAGGGGGAACCAGGAGCCAGGCCGCTCAGAGGGAGGTGAACTTGATTTTTCAATGGGCAGAGGTTCATGTACCCTGCATTTCAGCGATATTCATTCCCGGAGTGGACAACCTGCAGGCAGACTTCTTAAGTCGCCAGAGTCTGTTGCCGAGGGGAGTGGTCTCTGCATCCCCAGGTCTTTCAGACAATCTGCCAGAGGTGGGGAATGCCGGACGTAGATATAATGGCATCCAGGTTCAACAAGAAACTAGACAGGTTCGTGTCGCGAGCGAGGGATCCTATGGCCTGCGGAACCGATGCGTTGGTTTGCCCTTGGCATCAATTCAAACTTCTATATGCATTCCCTCCACTACAGTTACTCCCGCGCCTGTTGCGCAAGATCAGAGTGGAGAACAAGCCAGTCATTTCTAGTAGCTCCGGCTTGGCCCCGGAGGACTTGGTACTCACTAGTCCTGAAGATGGCAGTGGGAGACCCTTGGAACTCTTCCTCTACAACCAGACCTACTCTCACAAGGCCCGATCCTCCACCCTACATTACAGCGTCTAAATTTGACGGCCTGGAGGCTGAATCCCTGATTCTCAGGGGTAGAGGTCTGTCTAGGCAGGTAATTCCTACCCTGATTAGGGCTAGAAAGCCGGTCTCCAGGGTGATTTATTACAGGGTGTGGAGGAACTACGTAGGCTGGTGTGAATCCAAAAGATGGAATTCCCGCAAATATACTATTGATAGGGTGTTAAGTTTTCTCCAGCTAGGAGTGGATAAAGGCCTGGCACTAAGCACAATCAAGGGACAGATCTCAGCTCTGTCAGTGTGGTTTCAGAGGCCGCTGGCCACCCACTCGCTGGTAAAGACCTTCATACAGGGGGTCTTGCGTATTAATCCTCCTGTCAAGTCACCAATTTGTCCATGGGACTTAAATCTTGTCCTGTCCACTCTACAGAAACAGCCTTTTGAGCCGTTGGCTGAGATTCCTTTAGTCTTACTGACAAGAAAGTTGGTTTTCTTGGTCGCCATAGTTTCGGCCAGGAGAGTGTCAGAATTAGCAGCCTTATCGTGTAAGGAACCATATCTCGTTCTGCATAAGGACAGGGCAGTTCTCCGGCCCCATCCTTCCTTTCTACCAAAGGTTATATCCAAATTTCACTTGAACCAGGATTTGGTACTTCCATCCTTCTTTCCAAAACCTACATCTAGAAAGGAGGGGTTGCTGCATACCTTGGATATTGTCCGGGCCATGAAGGCCTATCTTAAAGCTACAGAAAAGATCCGGAAAACAGATGTGTTATTCGTTCTACCAGATGGCCCCAAGAAGGGGCAGGCAGCTGCAAAATCCACCATCTCGAGATGGATTAGACAATTAATCATTCAAGCCTACGGTTTGAAGAGGTTGCCTCCTCCGTTGTCGGTAAAGGCCCATTCTACCAGGGCCATGGGCGCCTCTTGGGCAGCACACCATCAGATCTCTATGGCTCAGATATGCAAGGCGGCAACGTGGTCATCAGTCCACACGTTTACAAGGTTTTATCAACTAGACGTGAGAAGAAATGCGGATTCTGCCTTTGGTCAGGCAGTACTACAGGCTGCAGTTTGAAATCCTCGGGATCAGAAACACCCTTGGTTATAAAAAAAAAAAAAAAAAAAGAAAAAGTTTTTTTTCTTGACTAAGTTGGAATTATTATTATGATTTGAGTTTATCCTCTAAATTGAATCCTTCTTTGGAAGATGTCTCCCTCCCCTCATTAAAGCATTGCTTTCGGACATCCCACATAGTAATGAATATGCCGCTCTGTGTCCCGTGATGTACGAGAAAGAAAAAGGGATTTTTAAATACAGCTTACCTGTAAAATCCTTTTCTTGGAGTACATCACGGGACACAGAGCTCCCACCCCTCTTTTGGGTGACCATTTTGGGAGGCATACTGCTTGCTACAAAACTGAGGGACTCCCTCTAGGGGAGGGGGTTATATAGGGAGGGGACTTCCTGTTTGAGATTGCCAGTGTCCACACCTGAAGGTACTCCATATAACCCACATAGTAATGAATATGCCGCTCTGTGTCCCGTGATGTACTCCAAGAAAAGGATTTTACAAGTAAGCTGTATTTAAAAATCCCTTTTTATTTTTTTACAATAGACTGTAGTTTACGTGATTAAAATTGGCCCATATTTTTTACATTTTGTATATTTTTGAGTAAATATTAAAAGCATGACTTGTTTAGAATAATAAAAAAAAAATTGTGTATGTATATAATATATATATGTATGTATGTATGTATGTGTGTGTATATATATATATATATATATATATATATATACAGAGCTTTTTTTCTTAAAAAATAGGTGCAGGAACTCAACCACGACCCGTTCAGATTTCACAAACAGTTGAAGGGTCTTAAAGGGGCATTAAATACCAGAATTGCATTACATACAGTGTGCAGAGTTCAGGGGGTTACAAAGCAGTCACTTGTAAACACAGAAACCAGACTTCTGTGTTCACAAGTGATTGTGGTGAGCGGGCACCAAAGGGTCTGAGCCAAAGGTGGTGGAACCGAGTTCCACCAAGTTCCCCCAGAAAAAAAGCCCTGTATATATATATATATAAAATATAGTGTGTGTGTATGTATATGTATATGTAATATTATATACACACACACACACACACACAGTTCTGCTCATAATGTATTTTTATTTTTTGGCAATTTTTCAGAGAATATGAATGATGGCAACAGAAACTAGTCAAATGACCCTGATCAAAGTTTACATACCCTGGTGATTTTGGCCTGATAACATGCACATACGTTGACACAAAGGGGTTTGAATGGCTATTGCAGATAACGATCCTCACCTGTGATCTGCTTGCTTGTAATTAGTGTGCATACCAGAAAAAAGACCAACTCATATATGGCGGCATGTTGTTGCCATCATCCCGTAGTAATTGAAATAATCGAAAAAACCTCAGAGATTGGGATTTTGTGGGCAACACATACAAAAATTCAAAAAATATATAGAAAAATTAAACAATTTATTACAAAAATATATATATTGAAAACACATTAACAAATTTATCAAAAAATTACATGTTTATACAAAGACATAAACGATGCAATACTCTCCGTCATGCGAAACCATCACCAAGATTGGGAGGTAGGTTGTGGCAGAAAGGCCGACGCGTTTCGAATGTTAAACATTCTTTGTCAAGGCATATATAAGCATTGCATCCGTTGTGTTAAAAACATTGTGCTCAAAAGGGTCCAGGCCACCGGTCCCCTGCATGGGGTGCCCCAGAAATCTGATGTCCCTAGAAGTCGACTAAGTCCTACTAAATCATGCTCCTAATGCTCATAGGGTGGACAGAACTAATTAGTTCAATTGAGACGTCTCGGAGACGTTTTTTCAAGCTGGTGGTCGGCTGAAAACCATTGCTGGTGGCCAGCTGGATATCCAGGCTATTTTTCAAACAAGATAATTTGCTACACATCTCCTATTGGACATTTATGCCATTCAATTGAACTAATTAGTTCTGTCCACCCTATGAGCATTAGGAGCATGATTTAGTAGGACTTAGTCGACTTCTAGGGACATCAGATTTCTGGGGCACCCCATGCAGGGGACCGGTGGCCTGGACCCTTTTGAGCACAATGTTTTTAACACAACGGATGCAATGCTTATATATGCCTTGACAAAGAATGTTTAACATTCGAAACGCGTCGGCCTTTCTGCCACAACCTACCTCCCAATCTTGGTGATGGTTTCGCATGACGGAGAGTATTGCATCGTTTATGTCTTTGTATAAACATGTAATTTTTTGATAAATTTGTTAATGTGTTTTCAATATATATATTTTTGTAATAAATTGTTTAATTTTTCTATATATTTTTTGAATTTTTGTATGTGTTGCCCACAAAATCCCAATCTCTGAGGTTTTTTCGATTATTTCAATTAGTGTGCATACCTTCCGACTGTCCCTGATTTCAAGGAACTGTTCCTGATTTGGTGCATTGTCCCTCATTCCTCCTCATTTGTCCCTCATTCCTCCTCATTTGTCCCTCATTGTGGTCTGATCTATACAGTTGTATATAAAATGCACTTTTTATGTCTCAAAAAGTATTTCCCTACTTTGGAAATCGAGGGAACCCCCTTCGGTTAAAGCATGGATACAGCATATGGGTAAAACACTGTTGATGGAAAAATATATCTACCAGCATAGGGATAACGCAGGAAAATTCCTCAAACTATGGGACCCTTGGCTGGCAGTGCCGGGGCTGAGCCCCTTGGAGCTAGTCCAGGCAAGGCTGTTTGGGGGGTTGTAGGGGCATGGAACAACTGGTAGAGTCCCAGACCTAGCCACAAGGGGGGTTAATGGCATAATGATTGTGCAATATGGGTTGGAGAAGTACACTTGTTGTCTGATTGTAAATATGAGTTCGTGCCTGTTTTCATGCTGGATGTACGATGTTGTTCTTTTACTATTTGTATGTTGTGTGAGCAATAAACACCTTTTTGATTCAAAAAGTATTCCCCAGTGCTAAACCTTTCACCCAATTTGTAAATTGCTACATTTTTAAATTTCAAAAGCCAATATAAAGGAATAGTAGTGGTTAAAAAAAGCACTTGTGGTTTTAACAATTTTTTTTTTTGTATTATTCGCCTTTAAAGGAGCATGGCAGGGGTGTGTCCTATGCTTACATGCTTTTGCGAATAGGCGTCCCTCGTTCCCGTCTCAGAAAGTTGGGAGGTGGTAGTGTGTGTGTGTGTGTGTGTGTGTGTGTGTGTGTATAAAAGGTCAATGAGTTTCTGCACTCTGGACAGAACCCTTGCATCTTTCATCCAGTGCTGCACTGACATTTCTGGATTCTGAGTCATGGGGAAAGCAAAAGAATTGTCAAAGGTTCTAAAGCAGGGGTCTCTAAACTATGGCCGAGGGCCAGATGTGGCCCTTTTCTAGCCTTTATCCGGCACTTGGGGCACTATTCCTCCCACTGATATGAGGAACTATTCCTCCCACTGACACCAACAATGAGGCACTATTTCTTCCATGATATCAATGATAGGATACTATTCCTCTTACTCATAGTGACACTACTCCTATTGACCACCATCCCTAGGGCCATATTTATTCTCATTCATGCCGGGCCTGTGACATTTTCTGCCTCTGCTGGCCATATTCTGGCCCACCTCAAGCCTAAAGGACAATAAACTGGCCCTTTTGTTTGAAAAGTTTGGAGACCCCTGATCTAAAGGATGCAATTTTTATGTAATGTGGTAGAATAGTTGAGCCAAAAATTTCCATTCAGTTTAGGGAAGCCTTTTTTGTTTGTTTTAATGTTGGCAAAAACACTGTGCAAGACGATCTCCTCCTTATCAGCTTGTCAGTACAATGTTTTCTGTACAATTCTCTTTAGATTTACCTTCAGCTATGTAGAGCAAGGGCCTGCCCTATTGGATACAATTGAAACTGTTGCTTAGTTTTGACCTTGTATTATATGTTTTTTTGGTAAATCTAAAGTAAAATTGTACAAGGTAATTGAACATGTATGGCCAGCATAAGGTTCTCTAACAAACCTCTGAGCGCTTTACAGAACAGCTGTATTTATACTGGGATTACACACAGGTGGACTCTATTTACTATTAGGCGACTTCTGAAGGCAATTGGTTCCACTAGATTTTAGTTATGGGTATCAGAGCAAAGAGTAGAGTAGAAATGTACGCCACACTTTTCAAATATTTATTTGTAAAAAAATTAAAACTATTTATCATTTTCCCTCCACTTCAGTTATGTACTACTTTGTGTTGGTCTATCACATAAAATCCCAGTAAAATAAGTACATTTACATTTTTGGTTATAACATGATAAAATGTGGAAAATTTTAAGGGGTATGATGGCTTTTTCAAGGCACTGTACGTGGCTGTTTTTATGTAGAGTTTTCTGTGTGGTATACGTGGGGCATTGGTGTGCAAGCAGGGAGTTGTTGGCTAGCATCTATCACAATTTAAACTAATCTGATATAAAGCCTCCAGGATCTGTCTTGTCAAATGGATTCTAAACAGCACAATGGTATTGAATAGCAACTCAGTTGCTGACTGGAAGAGTGCAGTAAAGAAAGGAATAAAGAAAAAAATACAGGATGCATGCCATACCAGGTGCAGCAAATGAGTGGATAATACCATAAATATAGCCACTGTCTGATTTTTTTTTCTTAATACTGCTACTATGCTTCCACATAGCTGTTTGTCTCTACTCGGCTGTCTTTTTCAACAGGACTTGCTGTAGCAGCTTTGTTTTATAGCCTCCGAAGACCATTCGACTGTTATGGGGCCCAGAGCTGTGTGGCTGCACGTATTTTAATGCAGGTAGCATTAGCCTGTTACGTTTTGAATGAAATGAAGGTTGGGTATTGTGGGACTTCTGTATCTCCACTGGAAGGGCCTTAACCACTTGAGGCCCGCGCTATAGCCGAATGACGGCTACAGCGCGGACCTGAATATCCAAGCCGCCGTTCCCCGTGCGCGCTCCAGAGCGCGCAGCGGGGAAATTCTGCGTTGGCCGTGTCCCTTGGACACAGGCAATCACAGATTGCGGCAAACGGCCAATCAGAGTGGCCATTTGCGATGCGATCTGTGTGGCCAATGAGAGATGATCTCATATGTAAACATATGAGATCATCTCTCATTGCCGTTTTACACAGAGACAGCGTCCTGTCTCTGGAGAGGAGACCGATCTGTGTCCCTTGTACATAGGGACACAGATCGCCCCCCACCCCTCCCACAGTTAGAACACTATGCAGGGAATACATTTAACCCCTTCCTCACCCCCTAGTGTTAACCCCTTCAATGCCAGCCACATTTATACAGTAATTAATGCATATTTATAGCACTGATCGCAGTATAAATGTGAATGGCGTCAAAAGTGTCCGATGTGTCCGCCATAACGTTGCAGTCCCAATAAAAATCGCAGATCTCTGCAATTTCTAGTAAAAAAAATAAAAATAATAATAAAAAATAATAATTCTGTCCCCTATTTTGTAGGCGCTATAACTTTTGCGCAAATCAGTCGCTTATTGCGGTTTTTTTTTCCAGAAATATGTAGAAGAATACGTATCGACCTAAACAGAGAAAAAAGTGTTTTTTTTTTTTTAAATTGGGATATTTATTATAGCAACAAGTAAAATAGGTGTTTTTATATATTTTGGGTTTTACTTCTATGTCTTCAAAGTGATCTTGTCACAAACTGGGCAATATAAGAGAAGAGTGCGGCCCTGACTTGGCTCACACACTGTTGTGAAAGGAACTCTGCAAGTATAACAGAGCCCTTTTCAGGGGAAATGCTGGTGTTCTTTTATGTACTATTACTCCAGGACACTTGTCACATATCACAGTGCTAAGGGTTGTAAATTAGGCTATCCTTTATCTAGTAGTCGTTTCCAGATATGACAACTTTAACTGAGAAATTAGCAGTTTACAACCAACCCACTTTTATATACAGCTTCAATTAAGGCAAGCATCATCTTGGTGCTACTTTGTGCTAAGAGCAGCTTTATGGTGCCATAAACTGAGAATATTAGTATTGCTTTTGTTAATTTGCTAATTCACAGTGTAAGTAGAATGTGACACTGACAGTGATCAATAGCGGAGAACAGATATTACGAGCTCAGAACCTTGTCACTATAATCGCAGATAACTATGAGAAGTCTATCATATCTACTTTGACATGTATGGTTATAAGAACACTTTTTATGCCATTGGAGGTGGGTATCAAAAGCTATTTGAATGCAAGATATACAGCACATGTAAACCGTGTTGAATCATGAGTATGGGAATCGGCACCTCCTTTAACCACTTCAATATCGGGCACTTACGCACTTCCTGCCCAAGCCAATTTTCAGCTTTTAGCGCTGTCGCATTTTGATTGACAATTGCTCGGTCATGCTACACTGTACCCAAACAATTTTTTTTTGCATTTTTTTCCCCCACAAATAGAGCTTTCTTTTGGTGGTATTTTTTGCGCAACAACTAAAAAAAAAACGAAAATGTTGAAAAAAATAACGCTTTTTTTATATTTTTTCTGTCATTTTTTTTTGTAAATAAGTACATTTGTAAATAAGTACGTCTTTTTCAATTACGGGCACCAATGAGGTGGCACTGATGGGCACCGATGAGGTGGCACTGATGGGCGGCGCTGGTATGAGGCACTGATGGGAACTCATAGGTGGCACTGATCTGTACTTAGGGGTGGCACTGATGGACACTGAGGGGTGGCACTAATGGACACTGAGGAGTGGCACTTGTTTAGTATTTTACCAATCGGTGCCCATGTTGCCAGTCAGTGCTCATGTGGATGGCCATGGGGGATGTACCTGGCCATCCACATGTTGCCCCCTTCCTTGGTGGTCTTGGCGGCTTCCCTGTGGTCTAGTGTGGGCCTCCGAGGAGGGGCTGCGTTGATAAACAATCAGCGCGAACCCCCCCCCCCTGTCAGGAGAGCCGCCAATCGGCTCTTCTCTAATCGCGTCTATCAGACGTGAGTGAGATAGAGCCGATCAACGGCTCTTCCTGGAAGCTCTTTACCGAGATAGCAGCAGGAGCTATTGGCTCCTGTATCTCCTATCAATCTATCTAATGAGGACAGAGACATCGGCTGGAGCTGTTGTGCTTGTGTTAGTTGCTGGAACAGACGGGTTCAGGTAAGAAAAAGAGGGTCCCTTGGGGGCAGCTGAAGCACAGGTTTTTCACCTTTAATGCATAGAATGCATTAAGGTAAAAACCTTGAGGCTTTACAACCTCTTTAACCACTTCAGCCCCGGAAGGATTTACCCCCTTCCTGACCAGAGCACTTTTTGTGATTCGGCACTGCGTCGCTTTAACTGACAATTGCGCAGTCGTGCGATGTGGCTCCCAAACAAAATTGGTGTCCTTTTTTTCCCACAAATAGAGCTTTCTTTTGGTGGTACTTGATCATCTCTGCGGTTTTTATTTTTTGCGCTATAAACAAAAATAGAGCGACAATTTTGAAAAAAATGCAATATTTTTTACATTTTGCTATAATAAATATCCCCAAAAAATATCTAAAAAAAAAATGTTTTTCCTCAGTTTAGGCCGATACATATTCTTCTACATATTTTTCGTAAAAAAAAATCGCAATTAGCGTTTATTGATTGGTTTGCGCAAAATTTATAGCGTTTACAAAAAAGGGGGTAGTTTTATGGCATTTTTATTAATATTTTTTTACCAGTAACGGCGGCGATCAGCGTTTTTTTTTCGGTACTGCGATATTATGGCGGACACTTCGGACAATTTTGACACATTTTTGTGACCATTGGCATTTTTATAGCGATCAATGCTATAAAAATGCATTGGATTACTATAAAAATGCCATTGGCAGTGAAGGGGTTAACACTAGGGGGCAGGGAAGGGGTTAAGTGTGTTCCTGGTGTGTTCTGACTGTATGGGGGGGGTGACCTCACTAGGGGGAATCACTGATCTTCTGTCCATACATTGTATGAACAGGAGATCAACGTTTCCCCCGCTGACAGGACCGAGAGCTATGTGTTTACACACATAGCTCCCGGTCCCCGCTCTGTAACGAACAAGCGCGGTTGCCCGGCGGTGATCGCGCCGGGCGCGTGCGCGGGACTCGGGCGCGCGTGGGCCGCCGGCGGCGCGCGCCCCCTAGTGGCCGCAAAAGATAGGACGTAGAGCTACGTGCTCTCGCCTAGCAGTGCCGACCTTCCGCCGCGGTGCGCGGTCGGCAAGCAGTTAAAGTGGAGTTCCACTCTGAAAAAAATGTTTTCCCCAAAAATCTAGTAAAAATATATATTTTTTTCTTACCAGAAATAGCGGTTGCTATGTGGAAGTTCCTAATCTGCCTCTTCCTAGTCCTCAGCAGGTCTTCTTCCTCGTCCTACTCGCAGTGTCTTCTGCTCAATGGGGTGTGCTGCCTTCTGGGACCTGTGTGTATCCTAGAGAGCAGCCGGCCCATTCACAAAGCGCTGCACGACTCGCGCATGCGCAGTAGGAAATGGGCAGTGAAGCCGCAAGGGACCTGCGGCGATCCCTTGCACATGATGGGATATCCTTTTGCAAAGTGTATTTCCATGTTATTCACTAAGGTAAGGGTGAGTTCCAGTGCAAAGTAAACGGTCCATTTGTCTTTAGTAAAGCCACCCCACTGTCTTCATGATAAGTGTTATTTGTTGCAAGTTGCTCTTGAAATAACAGGTTCCCACCAATGATGAAAACCACCATATTTTTAATAATTCGATTTTTCTGAGCTGAACTGACATAGTGCACTTGCTGCAACTTTATTGCCCAATGGAACCTGTAAACTATTATCCACTTGGGGTTGATAATGGTATGGTCGTGTGCCAGTGTCCTAATTTACATAGGGGAAAGCTATATTTGGTTATATGTCATACTTGGGCTCTGCTTCTTGCTCTGCTGTACAACACAATGCTTGTGCTTCACAGCTCGCTCTTATAATGCAAGTCCTTGTGTCGGCCAATGTACTCTGTGTGGTAGATATCATATCTCACTAACTGTTAGGTCATTGTCACACTTGCGGTCTGGTCACTGGTGACATCATGGTTTCTATGCTCAACAGGGCAGAGAGATGCACATTACTAGTGAGTGTGACTGTGGCAAACCTAGCCACTTCTGGAACGCTGGACGTTACATGTCAAAAGGTTGTCTGTATTATATGCTATGTATTCTGCTGGGTCTTATGTGGGCATAGTAATTCATATGCTGGCAGCCGTAAGCCACTAGCATTCAGTACTTAGT
This sequence comes from Rana kukunoris, assembly GCA_029574335.1. Lineage (NCBI taxonomy): Eukaryota > Metazoa > Chordata > Amphibia > Anura > Ranidae > Rana > Rana kukunoris. Next base: position 398,809,421 of record CM056053.1, on the reverse strand, counting down.
TTTATGTTGCCCAATCAGTGTTCGGCAGTTTTAAACCGAACTCCCACAACACATAACCCCAGACCCCAGCTATCAACCGACTTTTCCCTTGTGCAGCAATGCCTGATGGGAGAATTATCCAAACTGTTAAGTTCCCCATCTGGTCCTCCCTGTATTACCCCTGTTAAATCTATTTGGCTGTTTGGAAACCCCTTGCATGGGGAATTCTATAAATATGGAAGCCTGTGAATAAAAAGTCAGTTGACTCTCAGAGCTGTGTGTCGTCTGGTTACTGAGGGAGATTTGGGACATTGCCTTACTTGTCAATGCTGACTGTGGATTTACCCTGGTTACCAGCGGAGATCGTGGAGTTTAATATTGCTCTCCGCTACAGTGACATTCTGTAGCTTTTTTGTCAGTGAAGGGGCTATGCAATACCCATTTAACCAGCTACAGAGCAACCTATAAAATGGTTATTTTTACTTTTCTTTTGGCAATCATGACACCGGCAAGTTGTGACCAGCGACAGGATTACAAGTGTAACATTGGCCCTAAGAGTGGTTCTGCTCCCTCTTGGGTTTTTTTATAAATCTCAAAATGTTATTATATTAAAAATGAATGAACGATCATGTAGAAGTGTACAAGTCGAATCTTCAACTACTTAACCTCCCTGGCGGTATGATTCTTTAAGATTTTAGGTGCTAAAAGCGGTACCATTATTTGCAAGGGAATTTGGCGTTTTATACTGTAGGCTTGTAATTCTTAGGAATAACTCACTTAAATCTATTCAAACAAGAGTCTAATAGGCATCCCGGGTATGATTTTTTTTTTTTTTTTTAATTAAAAATTATAATATAATAAATAATTATAAAAAATGATCACAAATGATAATATAATTATAGTAAAAATTATTCAATAATGTAATCAAATCAAAATCACTGAAATTTGCTCAGTTGCAGAATTTTTGCTGTCATTTTTTTTTTTTTTTTATGACGAATTTCCCCATAAATCGCTATCGCTAAATTCTGCAAGTGATTCTGATTTATTATCGCTGTTTTTTAGCTGCTCTAAAACAATTTTTGCCATAAAGGGACACTTTTGGTTGCTATGGGCAATCTACAGTTTGCAGGGAGAAAGAAAAGTTTTTATTATACAAAATGACATGTAGTGTACAGGGCAGACCACTAGGGACATGGGGGGTGTGTATTTTTTACATACAGTACTGTAATCTATAAGATTACAGTGTACTGTATGTATAGTGTTTGTTTACTTTTTTAAATTTGGCGCCGTTCCCCCCCCTACGTCGCGACGCTCGCAGGGAAGGGAATCGGCGGAACACACAGCATCAGGCGGACATCCGCCCGCCGTGTACTGCGGGGATTCATCGCTGGATCGCAGAGAAAAGGTAAGTAAACTTTTTCTGCATCCAGCGAGGTAAGCGCGTGTGTGGCACGGGGTTACCGATATTAGCTTAAAAATCTCACCCCGTGCCACACACGTGAAGACCGCCAGGGAGGCTAGTCTGACCGGCGATCCAGCGGGAAACCCCCGCCGGATCGCCAGGAATTTTTGGGGGAAAAAAAAATGCACCCCGAGCGTGACTCGGGGTTACCGCTTCTGGCACTGAATGTTAACCCCGAGTCACGCTCGGGAATACCGCCAGGGAGGTTAAAGTGAGCACGGCAATATTAAGATTTGTTCCATTTAAGCTTTCACATTGTAAGAAATCCATGAACCCAATGATTAAGGGTGACCTTCACTCCCATCGTTCTTCATAACTTTGATGGCTGTCATTTTCTGCTAGTGGATCTCTATATATCTCAGATGAATGAAGGTTAATCGGAGAACACCTCAGATGTCAGCGCAGGTCTGTACATCAGCAGACATAAAATGCATTGCACATGCCCTATGTTTATACCCATTTATTAAATGCCATTATCGCCAAAACTTCGATAGCGGTGCATTCTAAATGGCTACAGCTTATGAGTGAGTGAGTGAGTGAGTGAAAAATGTATAGAGCGCAACACTAGCGAACTGAATCGCCTCTGGGCGCTATTTCCATTCCTTGGATAAAGGAAGGCTTTTCCTTTAGAAGAGATGAGTTTTAATCATTCTCCAGAAGGCCAAGTGGTCGGACTCCAGTCAGATGGTGGTCGGTAGTGCATTCCACAGTTGCGGTCCTTAGACAGCAAATCTCCGATCTCCTTTGGACTTATATCTTGCCTTTGGGATGTACAGTAAATTTTGATTTGTGGATCGCAGAGTGCGATTGGGGTTGTGGGCTTTTACTTTTTCTCATAGATATTGTGGAGCGTTTCCTTGAATACACTTGTGTGTAAGGCAGAGTGCCTTAAAAGTAATTCTGTCTTTCACTGGTAGCCAGTGAAGGGATCTTAGCGAAAGGGAGATTGACTCCCACGGTTTTTTACCAGTCACTAATCGAGCTGCCGTATTTTGAACGACTTGCAGAATGAGTGATTTGGTATTTGGGGAGTCCTAAATAGAGGGCGTTTGCATAGTCGAGTCTGGAATTGACGATTGTACTCACCATGACTGCAATGTCCTCTTTAGGAATAAAAGGGGTGAGTCGGCATAACTGGCACAGCAGATGATGAGATCCACTGACTACCGCCCCTATTTGTGCATCCATTGTCATGTGGGAGTCAAAAATGACTCCGAGACTTTTGACTTTGGCGCTCGGGGTGATAATTTTTCCCAGGATGGGCGGTGGGGTCCAAGTTGAGGTGGGGAGACTTTTCCTGTTTGCGTTAAACAGGAGAAGCTCTGTTTTCGATCCATTGAGTTTTAGATAACTGGATGTCATCCAGTTATCTATAAGAATGAGCGATCTCTCTAATCCCAGCGAATGATCCTTTCCGTTGTTAACGCGGAGATACAGTTGAGTGTCATCTGCGTAGGAATGGTAAAGTAGCTTCTGGTTGCTGATGATCTCAAACAGGGGACGGAGATAGATATTGAACAGTATCGGTGACAAGGGAGATCCCTGAGGGACTCCGCATGATACCGTACGCATTTCTGACGTGAAAGATCCCAATTTCACTGTTTGTGACCTGTTTTTCAAGAAGGAAGAGAACCAGGGTAGATCCTCTTCCGCGACTTTGGCCACTTCAGCTAGCCTGATAAGTAGTAGTCCGTGATCTACCGTGTCAAAAGCCGCACTTAGGTCCAACGGGATCAGGAGAGAAGATTCTCCTTCATCTGCGGCCTCTAGGACGTCATCCCATATTTTTACCAGAGCTGTTTCAGTTCCGTGCCCGGGCCGGAAACCTGATTGAAACGTATCAAGTAATTTTTGGGTTTCTAAATGCTGTTGTAACTGTTGTACAACTTCTTTCTCCATTGTTTTGGAGAAAACATTTAGCCCCGTTATGGGTCTCCTATTGTTGGGGTCTTTCGGGTCAAGGGTGGGTTTTTTCAGGATAGTTTTTATTGTACCTTGTTTCAACAAGGAGGGCACCATGCCCTCCTTGAATGATTGGTTTATAAGCTGCGTGATAGCAGGTGCCAGTATATCGGCACTTTCCTTCAGCAGTTTAGTGGGAATAATGTCATTGGGTGCTGTGCTGTTGCGCAGAGTCCCAATGATATTTTTTGTGGCAGCAATGGAGATCGGTTTTAAGGTGAATTTCTGTGCTTGAGGCGGGTATATAATGGTATCAGGGTTGGGATTCGGGGTGGGATTCATGCAGATTCCATTTTGCTCAATACTTACCCGGATTCCTTCAATTTTATTAATGAAATAATCCGATAGTTTGTTGCAAAATTCTTGTGAATCAGCATTGGGGGGCTCTAGGCAGGCTGGATTCATCGATTGCGAAAACCAGCTTGAAGAGTTCACGGGGGCGGTTTAGGGCCTTGGAAATTCCTGATTAATCTGAGAATTGGGAAAAAGCTTGCTCCTCCACATCTCCATGTGTCTCCAACTATTATGAACAAGTTAATACAACTCTATGTTACATCAAACCCTGGTGAGGTTACATAATATGCACTGCATACCGACCCCTAACTGTACTAGATGTAATTATACAAGAGCTGACTTTGCTCATATTATGTGGGTGTGCCCGGTCATGCCAAGGTATTCGAAGCAGGTGACTGATCTTCTTTCCTCTATTCCAGCCTTTCTCAACCTGTTTACTGCTGGGGAACCCTAAAAATAATTTTCAGGTCTCGGGGAACCCCTGATAAAACACATTCATTGGGGGTCAGTGGGAACAATGCCCTTTACTTTGGTGGTCAGTAAGAAGAATGCTCTTTTTTACAGTAATGGTAAGAATGCCCTCCTTACAGATAACTATGAAGATCATTGGTGTCATACCACTGGCTCCTCCAAGTCGAATTGGCTCAGAACTACGTAGGCACCCTGGCCACCTCTGGAGGAACCCTAGGGTTCCACGGAACCCTGGTTGAGAATGGCTGCTCTATTCTATCTCTATCTGTGCCTTGCACCCCGAGCATGTTTCCTGGGAATTCTGGATGAGGAACAGTGGCAGAGGTATGATAGAACTATGCTGAGAGAAACGTTGTTTTTGGCCCAAAAAGCTATCACAATTAAATGGATCCAACCCATCCCCCAATCTGTCATTCAGTGGATACAGATGGTGAATCAAATACTGCCACATGAGAAACTCATTTATGAACATAGAGGATGTCCCAAGAAATACAATAAACTCTGGGATGTGTAGTTTTCTTCCTCTCTCACCATGGGTAGTGATTAGTGATATACAATTTATGATTGACCCTTGTCTTAGACCGTGGTATAGCTAAATATAATGACCCCGGGCCTCATTTGTCGGTTTGTAATCTTTTGTGTACCCAGGAGTGTATCCAGTTACTTTATTTTTGGACATTTTAATAAAGTTTTTGGACATGTTTTTGCTGACCTGTTCATGTCTGTAAAACCATGTTTTATATTATAACAAAGTTATATGTTTTATTGTTGTGCATCTTTTTTCAATAAAAAAAAAGTAAAAAAAAAATGCATTGCACATTGGATAGTGGCATCTAATAAAAAGCTATTACATTTATCAAAGGACTGTGGGCATTAAGATGTTGTCCTCCATACCTATGTAAGGGCAACTTTAATGGTCATCCAATCCAAAAGTAGTTTTTCAGGTATTGCTGAACTTTCATGTTCTGAACATGTCACTGTTTTGGTAAATCTTTGCAGCAAATGTCTAAATGCATAAAATATTGCATGTGTATAACAATTGGGTTTCTAAATGGAAGTATGTGTACTTCCATTTAGAAACCCAATTGTTATACACATGCAATATTTTATGCATTTAGACATTTGGTGCTATGTCCTAGATCAGAGGTCTCCAAACATTCTAAACAAAGGGCAGGTTTATTGTCCTTCAGACTCTTGGAGGACCAGACTTTGGCCAGCGGGAGTAGAAATTTTCCTGGCATCATTGTTAGTAAACATATGGTATTAAGACGGTGGATATTAAAATCCTGGCTAAAATTCTATCCTCCAGGCTAAACTCAGTAATACTTTCCTTGATACATACAGACCAGACCGGTTTTATGCCAGGGAAAAATACGGCAATGAACATACGTAGATTGTTTATGAATATCCAGGCACAGCATGATAATATGGGGTCGAGGGTGGTGGTGACATTAGACACGGCTAAAGCCTTCGACTCGGTCGAATGGCCCTACCTTTGGGAATGTTTAGAATGCTATGGGTTTGGCCCGAAATTTATCAGGTGGGTGCAACTATTATACCAGAACCCTCGGGCTAGAATCTTTGTTAACGGGTGGCTCTCAGACCAAATTTCACTGGAACGGGGTACGAGACAGGGCTGCCCCCTGTCCCCACTGCTATATGCCCTGGCGGCGGAGCCATTGGCTATGGCCATTAGGACGACCCCGGAGGTGATGGGCCTCAGGAAAGGAGATACCTGGGAAAAGATAGGGTTGTATGCGGACGACACGGTACTCTACTTAGCAGACCAGGGCCCATCTCTTGGAGCGGCGCTGAATATTATAGAACGGGTTGGGCAGTATTCTGGCTTAAAAATTAATTGGGACAAATCAAAAATTCTTCCACTAGACCTGTTTCCCCCTCCCGCTGTGTCTCCAGCTCTACCATTACAAAGAGTGGCAGAAGTTACGTACTTGGGGGTGAGGGTCACCAGAAATTTGCAGGATTATATCACTTTGAATGTTGAACCTTTATTTGCAGTTATCAAAACCAGAACCCAGGCTTGGTCGAGGTTGCCGCTGGGAGTTATAGGGAGAATTAATTTAGTAAAGATGATACTGCTGCCTAAAATCTTATATATGATATGGCATGCTCCCTTATACATTCCCTTGAAAATATTCAAACAGATGGAGGCACTGCTCAATTCCTTTGTATGGGGCTCAGGTAGGCACAAGCTAGCATGGCACATTCTCAAAAATCCTACAACGGAGGGGGGATGTTCCCTTCCGGATATTCAAGACTATTATATAGCGTCACAGCTGTCCCACCTCTATCACTTTAATACCACTGAGTCGCAAAGGTATAGGGCACTAGTTTGTAATAGGCCGGGCAGCGCACTTCACACACCTAGTCAGGCGATCTTTCGGAGGGGACAGGGAGGGAGTAAGACAACGTACTTTGAGGCCGGAATGTTATTGCACCACCGCAAGGTCTGGGAAATAGCACTTAAGAAGCAAGATAGATCGCACATACATTCACACACCCCGCTGTGGAATAATAGTTGCCTGCCGGAGCTGAATAAGGTACCAGATCCCTCGATCTGGGCCTCGTATGGGGTGTTGTACCTATCTCAGGTCCTAACTGGGAATGGGCTTAAACCATACCCGGTGCTAAAGGAGGAATTTTCTCTTCCTCAACACTTACTATTCCGATATCTACAGTTAAAGCACGCTCTCAGGAGACAGATGGCCTTGGTAGAGGTAGAGCTGGATACTCCACCGGTTCTTGACGTTATCCTTGGAACAGACTCTACTAAACTTATATCTAACATTTATTACGTTCTTAGGCAGCGCAGGGTGTCTAGAGTATCTCAGAAAGCTAAGGTGCAGTGGGAACAGGATGTAGGACCCATTGAGGACTCTGACTGGGAAGAGATATTGGAGGGGGTCAAGACTGCGTCCCCTAAGGTTTCTGACAGACTGACACAACTATATATCATACACCAGGCATATCTCACACCAATACGTTTAGCAAAATTTCAATCCGAACGAAATCGCCTCTGCCCCAAGTGTACTTTGACGGAGGGCACTTTCTATCACATGCTGTGGCACTGCACTGACATACAGGCATATTGGCTGCAGGTGACACAGTTCTTACACGACAACATGGGATCACCTGTGGGGATGGACCCGAAGCTTTGCTTATTGGGACTGCTGCCGGACGTGGAGGTGGATAAGTTCCAGACTATATTCATATATGAATCATTGTTTCTGGCTAGGAAGGTGGTGGCTAAGACCTGGTTTCGGGGGACAGCTCCGACTCTTAGAGAATGGAAGAGGGAGGTGAATGCAGTGCTTCCATATAGGAAAATGATATACATACATAGGGGCCGCTCTCAAAAGTTCGCTAATGTCTGGGATAGATGGCTGGCAGATGGGGAGACATGTACGGAATGATGCAGAGTCGCCCCTGGAGTGCTCACCAGGGACCGAGAGTGCACACAGGGGGAGGTAGATCTTAGGTGTGCACCCTTCTAAGCACTCCGCAGCAGGGTGTGCCTTGGACAGTAGTCTACCCGGGGAGTTGTATTGATTTATATTGAATGTGTAACTAAAGATGCTGTGTGTATACCGGTGCTAGTTGGAATCTCTGCGCTGTATGATTGTATGCCTTGCTTACATCTCAATAAACTTGTTTACTTGGTTAAAAAAAAACATATGGTATTAAAGAGAGAAATAGTGCCCCATTGCTGGTATCATAGGGAAGAATAGTGCTCTATTAGTTGTGTGATTGGGAGAAATGGTGCTCCATTGTCAGTATCAGATGGCAGAATAGTGTCTCGTATCAATGGGAGGGATAGTGCCCCAAGGGCCGGATAAAGGCAAGCAAAGGGCCGCATCCGGCCCTCGGGCCGCAGTTTGGAGACCACTGTCCTAGATTGTAAGCTCTAACAAGCAGGGCTCTCTGATTCCTCCTGTGTTGAATTGTATCGTAACTGTACTGTCTGCCCTCATGTTGTAAAGCGCTGCGCAGTTGCGGCCCGTCCATAAGGGGCACATCGCCCCTAATCCATGGGCCCTGCCCCTAATACATGCAGGTCACCGGACATATGAATTTCAATGGAATTCATTTTTTTGATGCACATGATTACAGCCCGAAGCTCTAATTGGCTTCAAAAAAGGGTTGGCTCGGGGCACAGAGCACTTTACCCTAAACCCACCCAGTTGTGACATTTGTGTGTGACAATTAATATTTGCTATTGTCTTCCCGATCCTCCTCCTGGCCAATCAGGAAGCAGGTCAGGAGACCCCGATTGGCCAGGGGATCTTAGGACTCCCAGCCAATTGGATCTCAAGACCCACTTCCTATTTGGCCGGTAGGAGCAGCAGCCCTACCCCGGATTCTTGTCCTCTGCCTCCTAAGGTAAGAAGGCCTCTGATCGCCGCCTTCCCGTACATCTCCCGCGTGGCATTGGTTGGTTTGTCGCCCCCGCCCAAAATATTGAGCACCAGCCATCCACTGGTGCTGCCCAAACTGTTGGCACTATATAAATCCTGTATAATAATTGTACTGTACAGAGATCTCACCACTGTTCCAAGGAAAAGCCAAGAATAGTGTAGTAGACCGACTAAAGACAATCTTCTGACCTAGGTATTTAACTTTGAGTTCCTTTATTGTATCAGCTACCTTTTCACATTCTGAGTATGGTGGTTTCCTAGACCCAAGCAGAGATCTATTGCATACTAATAATGGATAGGACTATAATATTTGTCATCCATCAAAAATGCCATTAGATATCATTACACATGATTTTTTTAATGTCTGTAGAAACAACTATTGGTAACTTTCCCTGATGGTATAATGCCATATTGATTATTATGTGCCAGAAGCAATTTGTCAGCTTCAGATATTTGACTCACCTCTATTAGTCTCAGCAAAGACCGCTGACTCATCATCACCCTTCTATTATCTTTATATTTGTGTAAGAGGACAGTATATACTACATGTCCTTGTGTTGTTACATCAACATCCAGTAAAATCTGCAGGGAGAAACCTGTTTTTCATTAGCTATAAAGATTTTTGAAATTGCATTAGTTTCAGTTCATTAGGTTGTATAATTACATTGGCTGTGAGGCTATACAAGAGGAAAATGGCTTGAAAGGAGGTCCCAAGGGACAGCAGATTAGTTTTTACTGTCCTGGTCTATTGAGGCCGAGGGAAATTGTTGTGTGTTAAATCCGCAAATGTAGGACAGGAGCACAGCACAAAACTCAATGTCAGACGTTCCAGCTATTTCAAGGGAACCAACAGATTTTTTTTTTCTTTCATTATTGCTGGATAAGATCTAATTAAAGCAAAAGACTGGGCTGGGCTTGCTATGATAATGTTTAAAAAAAAAAATTCTATTTGGGGGTTGTTGTTTTTTTCATTCACCCCCATCTATGTTAAAAGTGGGCCTCTATGATTACATTCTTGCATCATCCCACACACTGAGGAACCTATAGGAAGGTGTGAAAGTAACGCTTTCCCCACATTTGAATTATAGTGTTACCCAGGGGAGGAAGTGTGCGTCTTACAGATGCATTTACTGAACCATTAAAGAAAAAAGAAAAAAAGTGTACAGTACAGTCTGTGTCCTCAATGAGCAGGATTTGCATCTCTGCAACCGGTAGGAGAAAAAGTTCAATCCGTCAAAAAGGTACACTTGGTCCTGCAGCTCCAAAAACCACAGGTTATCGATATACTGCTATCATACTTGGCAAGACCAGAGGTCATGGATCTTGTGCAATAAATCTTATGTATTTGAGAAGTTAGAATCAGACTAACAATTTGATATCTAGGTATAAGGGGCTAATCCCAAACCAGCCCATCCAGGTTTAAGGAGCTCATCCAAAGCCAGCCCACAAAACCATAAACAAAAAAGGGTATTTTCCCAGCAACTAATATTGAATGCATTAACTTTTTACTTCAGCCCTTATCCTAAAAACATCCTACACCCTTCCCAAGAGGTGACAGATACTGCTGCTCGCTGGACTTCTGAAGAGCTGGGTCTCATCATGGAGATAGTTGCCAACCACAAGAACTGAACTATGGTCCCACCATAGCATATGGCTGCAACTAGTTGGCTGTAGTCCACTGGCCTGACATGTTCGCCTTTAAGCAAATGTTAAGTGGGATATCCAATTTCTTTTGTTAAACCTGTACTTTTGAGTAATATTTTAAAGTAAATATAAGGCTGTAGAGCTTGTAGCAGAAGATGTACATTCATGCTTGTAGTGTTTCTGTAAAGCACCTCTAGGAGATACTGGAGCCATGGGTAGACATTATGCAAATACTGATTTGGTGTTTAACATAGGTTTAGCCACACTACCTTCCTTAGTGCTCGGGCCTGTTGATTGGCCACTTGGGCATTGAGTGCTGCATTACAGGATGGGCAAGGGACTTTGCAGAAATACTCTAGGAATGGAAATGCACCTTTTATGTAAAGCTTTACATTTACTTAAAATCTATTTTCAAATGCACAGATTGTTTTCAAGCCTATGAATGAGAACTGAGGTAATTAAGGGTGTAGTTGGCTTAAATGGTGATACAAAATTTATGATACAAACTATCATCCCAAAGATCCCAAGAGTCATTGCAAGTGTGTAAAATGTGAATATCACTTCAAAAAGTATTTTTAGGTTTATTATCATTAAAACATAGACATTTATTTTTCTTTCACTTGAATTTTCATTAGAAACAATGAAAAAAATGGACAGTTGCATAGCGCAAAAATATTATGCAATAACATGAACAAATTCAAAAGAAGTTTCCCTGCAAATATTGAACATTTAAGCAGTGGTGCAAAAATGAAGGATAACCAATCCATGCAACATTGGATTGTTAGGGGGTCAGTTAGCAGAGCAATGCCTGGAATTCTTTTATGCGCTTCTTTTCCAAAAAGGGCCCTTCAACTGGACACCATGGAACTAGAAAAAAAACAATATAGTCATCCATGGGACCAAAAAGACAAGCCACTCGTACTTGTGGGCAAAAAGACCCAAGGCAGAGAGGGACAGAAGAAAGATTTGAAAAAGTAGAAAAAAAGGAAAAGGAAAAAAAAGAGGGAGGGGGGGCATCTCTGTCCTGGAGGCTCGCTGTGGGTAAATTAACACATCATATTAGATTACAGTTCCAGGAAGAGCGTAAGCGGTTGTGTAGATGGAAATTAATCTAGCCAGGGCTCCCAGGTACCCAAGAATTTATGTGTGTCAGTTGGTATCGGCTTCAGTTTTTCATTCACCAGGATACCGTGGCCTTGACTTTTCACCTAATCGAAGTTGAGAATTGGTGTCTTCCACACTTTTGCAACCATCTGTTTCTTGCCCGAGAATATGTGGGTACCATTTCTTTTTAACCTGGAAATGCCATACACAGAAATGCAATTCATGTAAGCACCAGTCATACCTTAACTGATTGCATAATATAATCATAAAGAAGATACAGCTGCTATTAGCCTAAAGAACATTTTGAACAAGACATGGCTTACTATTCATGCTCCGGTTCATCCAAAAGGTGTTTAGCAGGTCAGGGCTATGTACAGACCACTTGAGTTCTTCCACACCAAACGCAGCGAACATGTCTTTATGGAGCTGGCTTCATGCATAGGCAGCACAGGAACAGAAATGAGTCCTCTCCAGACTGTGAGCACAAGGTTGGGAGCATGCGTTTATCTCAACCTTTTTATTATAGAGAAACTTGTGAAATAATGTTCTGGTCTCAGGGAACCCCTGATAAGGCTCACTGTACATTAATGTGATGGTCAAGAAGAATGCTCCCTACATTTGTGGTCAGTTGGGATAATTCCCCTCTAACATATGGCTAAAAATATTATTGGTTTCAGTGGTATATCCCTTTCATGACTAAGCCTATGTATGACATTTGGTGTTTACAAGTTAAAATCTGTATTTTTTGCTAGAAAATTACCTAGAACCCCCAAACATTATATATATTTTTTTAGCAGAGAATCTAGAGAATAAAATGACGATTGTTGTAATATTTTATGTCACACGGTATTTGTGCGGCGGTGTTTTAAACGCAACTTTTTGGGAAAAATTAACTTTAATGAATTTAAAAAAAATGAAAAAGTAAAGTTAGCCCAATTTTTTTGCATAATGTGAAAGATGAAGTTGCGCCGAGTAAATAGATACCAAGCATGTCACGCTTTATAATTGCACGCACTCGTGGAATGGCGTCAAACTACGGTACCTAAAAATCTCCATAGGCGACGCTTTCAATTTTTTTTACAGTTACCAGGTTATCGGAACAGAGGAGGTCTATTGCTAGAATTATTGCTCTCGCTCTCGCGATCGCGGCGATACCTCACATGTGTGATTTGAACACCGTTTTCATACGCGGGCGCGACTTCCGTATGCGTTTTCTTTGTTGCGCAAGCTCGCGGGGAGGGGGGCGCTTTAAAAAATGTTTTTTTTTTTTTTCTTATTTATTTTATTTATTTTTATAATATTAAATTGTGTTTTTTTTTTTTTTTACATTTTGATTACTTTTATTGCTGTCACAAGGAATGTAAACATCCCTTGTGACAGTAATAGGTGGTGACAGGTACTCTTTATGGAGGGATCGGGAGTCTAAAAGACCCCCGGTCCCTCCTTTACACTTCAAAGTATTCAGATCGCCGAAAACGGCGATTCTGAATACTGTTTACTTTTTTAAATCCGGCGCCGTTGACAGCCGAGAAACCCGGAAGTGACGTTGTGACGTCGCTTCCGCGTTTACACATTGCAGGCTGAATCAAAGCCGCGTACGGCTTTCATTCAGTCTGCGCCCGGACACAGGTCACGTCGGATCGAGGATCGGGTCTCCCGGTGGGACGGGAGGCCCGGTCAGAGCGGCGAGAGGCGGCGGGAGGGGGGGGATGTCCCCTCCCGCTCCTCCGGCATAACAACCGAGCGGCTTTTAGCCGCATCGGTTGTTATGTTTGGAAAGCCAATCGCCGGCTCTAAACAACGGTACCGGGATGATGCCTGCAGCTGCGGGCATCATCCCGGTATAACCCCTGAAACCCGAGGACGCATATCTGCGACCTGTCGGCGTGAAAGGGATATTATTGTATCTAGGTAGCAGAAAATGTCCCTGGCCCAACGTACCTCTAGCCAACTCTAAGGCCGCGTACACACAGGGAGACATGTCCGCTGAAACATGTCCAACGGACTGTTTCTAGCGGACATGTCTCTTTTCGGATTTTGGTCCGATGGCGTGTACACACCATCGGACCAAAATCCCCTCGGACTGTAGACGAGGTGACGTGGCAGTGACGTTGACGCCACCACGTCACCACTCCAGGAAGTAAAATACTTCCACGCATGCGTCGAGTCCATTCGACGCATGCGGGAGATTTATGTCCGCTGGTTAGGCGTACTAACCAGCGGACATGTCCGACGGACAGGTTTCCAGCGGACAAATTTCAAAGCATGTTTTGAAATTTGTCCGCTAGGTCGTACACACGATCGGATATGTCCGCATTATCCAACATCGCCTGCTGAAAGATACCGGGGTCATGACTGCAGCTGCAGCCATGACCCTGGTAGAACCACTTAAACCAGAGGATGCACGGGTACATTTATATGGGGCAAGTGGTTAAAGTATGCCTGCAACAGACAAAGTATTTGTATGCAAAGCAACAATATCAGAGCACCCTTCTCAGAAAACAAATTTTACGTTTGAGGGTCCTTAGCCTCAGGGCCCTAGTGCAGCTACACGCAATAGGTTTGTCTACTGCTGGCTTTCATACAAAAAAGCCAATTATAATTTTCAGGCTTTTACTCACACTAATATAGCATCTTTTTCGAACAATGAGGTCAGGCTGTATGTTATTTTGAAAATGTAGCCTTCTTATTAGAGGTTTCAGAACAGCTTGCTGCCAATTCATTAAAACAATAACTGGCTTTATTGCTGAATAGGCTGCGTATAATAACCTTGGGCATCGCTCTTACACTTCAGCGTATTTGCTGCTAGAATGAAATATTGATTTTACCGTTGCTCTAAGGTATAAATTACTTGAATATCGTCTGAATGTTGATACTTTGTAATTCAGTCCAGAGAAAGAAAAGCCTAATGTACAATACAGGTAACACAAAGCTCTTAATATTGACACTTCTGTGGTGAGAATCACTTTGCCTGGGCATACCTTTATGTTCCTGAAATGTTTTGTACAAAATGTCATTGAAGCCCAGTCATTAGTCTAAAAGATAGAATTCAGAGAGTCGTGGTTAATGACTCCTACTCTGAATGGGCTAAGGTTATCAGTGTGCCCCAAGGTTCAGTGTTGGGACCCTTCCTTTTTAATATCTTTATAAATGATCTATGGCTTGGGATTAAAAGTACCATTTCAGTCTTTGCAGATGACACCAAGCTATGCAGTGGAATAACGTCCTTACAGGATGTCTCCAATTTACAAGCCTACCTCAATGCACTAATTGGTCAACTAAGTGGCAATGAGGTTTAATGTTGATAAATGTAAAGTTATGCATGCATCGTACATACTAGTGGCATTACAACTGGAGGGGTCTGTAGTGGAGAATGATCTGGGGGTTTTGGTAGATCATAAGCTCAATAATGGCATGCAATGCCAATCTGCAGTTTCCCAAGAGAGCAAAGTCCTTTCTTGTATTAAGAGAGGTATGGACTCCAGAGAGTGAGAGATATCATTTTTCCCCTGTACAAATCATTAGTAAGACCTCATCTGGAATATGCAGTTCAGTTTTGGGCACCAGTTCTCAAAAAGGATATTGGGGGACTGGAGAAAGTGTAGAGAAGCTCAGCCAATCTGATAAGAGGCATGGAGGAGCTCAGGTATGAGGAAAGATTAGAGGAACGGAGTCTATTCCCTCTCGATAAGAGGAGATTAAGGGGGGGGGGTATGATCAACATGTACAAATATATAATGGGTCCATATAGGGAACTTGGTGTTGAGCTATTGACTTTAAGGTCAACACAGAGGACAAGGGGGCGCACAGTACATCTGGAGGAAAAGAGATATCATCTCCAAATATGGAAAGATTTCTTCACAGTAAGAGCTTGTGAACATGTGGAATAGACTCCCTCTAGAGGTGGTTCTGGCAAAATCAGTATATTGCTTTAAAAAATGCCTGGATTCTTTCCTAAATAAACATAATATAACTGGGTAATAACATTTATAGGTAAAGTTGATCCAGGGAAAATCCGATTGCCTCTCTGGGGATCAGAAAATATTTTTTTACCTTGCTGTAGCAAATTGGATCATGCTTTGCAGGGCTTTTTCGCCTTCCTCTGGATCAACTGTGGGTGAAGAACTGTGTATATGGGATTGTATTAATTTTTTTGGTTGACTGGTATCTTTTTCCAACCTGACTATGTAAGTCTTTCTTACAGTGACCCAGAATAGAGCTTGAAGTGCCGCTCTAAGCAGGGAGATCGATCCCCCTGAGCCTCAGAAATAGGAGTGCCGGCATACAGGCTCACTTATCCAGTAGTGACAGAATGTGTGTACATGGAGAATGCTGCACTCCCGACCAAAGTGTATATACAAGTGTAGGAGGGTCTCAGCCAGCTCTGCTCAACAAACCATGCCCCTTGATGCATTTTCCTCCACCCACTGGGGCTTAGTCATAGAGGACCTCTATGACTAAACTCTGGTGGGTGAGGTAAAATGCTTCGGGGGAAGGGAGGATGGTTTGTGGAGCAGAGCTGGCTGTGGCTTGTCCTACACTTGTATTCACACTTCGGTGGGTCGGGAGTGTGGCGGTCTCCATGAACACACAAAAAAATATATATATTTCTTACAATCTTGATCTAATCAAATAATGACATGAACATTTGTGGAATTGCTTAGATTATTTATTGTGTATATTTGTGTAAAAGGATACAAAGGAGTCCCTTGTCAATATGTCAATATGTAGGACATGAGGTTTTCTGGCATTTCTCATTGGAAAGCATGTGCAAAGAGACGGTTCCCCCATTGGACTTGTATGAAAATCTAAATGTCCTGTCTTTATAACTGTGCAGTCTTATGCCTTGTACACACGATCAGTTTTCCCGACAAGGAAAGTGCGATGTATCAGGAATTCTGATCGTGTGTATGCTACATCACACTTTTTGCGTGAGAAAAGATTGAGCGCAGGATTTAAATTTTCGTGACAGGAAAAATTCCTATCTGGAATCGCGGTTGTCGCTATGCAATTACGACGCAAAAAAAAACGTGCATGCTCAGAATCAAGCAGAAGAGCGAAACTGCCTATTGAATTTCATTGATCTCCGCTCGTTGTATGTGTTGTAGGTCACCGTGTTTCAGACAAGATTTGTGTGACCGTGTGTATGCAAGACAAGTTTGAGCTGTTTTCCTGCTGAAAAAAAAAAACACTGTTTTCCTGTCGGAAAAACTGATCGTGTGTACAGGTCATGACTTTAAATGAATGTATTTCCTCTGTTAAAGGAGTTGTAAAGGAATTATTATTATATTTTTTTTTTAAATAACAAACATGTAATACTTGCCTCCTCTGTGCAGTTTGTTTTGCACACAGTGGCCCCGAACCTGGTCTTCTGGGGTCCCTTGGCGGCTGTCGCAGCACCTCCCCACAGCAACTACACACAGACACTCGAGTGAGTTTGCATGGTGTGTAGCTGTTGCCCTCCCGTGATACAGTGGCAGCCATGCCATGTCATTGGATGGATGAGCTGCTTTCCATCCATCCACTGCAGCTAATCAACAGCCGGGCTTCAACTCGAGGATGACGAGGGCGAGTGTGGGACATTCGAAGGGTCAGGCAAGTAAAACGGGGGCTCGGGGGGGGGGGGGCGGCCTCACCTGATGTTTTTTCAGCTTAACCACTTTGCAACCGCCCTATAGAGAGAGTACGGCTACAGGGCGGTTGCTTAACTCTAAGTGGCCATTAATTAACGGCTTCTTAGAATCGCGCTCCCGCGCGCCTCCTGAGGTGCACACACGGGAGCATCCGTGACCGCTGGGTCCTCTGGCATCACGGATCACGGTAAATCGCCGCTACGGAGCGATCACTTGTAAACAAACCGCCGTCATGTGCTGACGCCGGTTCCTCCCTCCTCTCTCTGTACTGATCGGTACAGTGTGAGAGGAGAGGGGAGGGAGCGGATGGCAGCGCCAGTGCTGTGGGCTGGATCTGTGACAAATGTAGTCACAGATCCATCCATCCATCCCTCCCTGCTCAGCCATCCCTGCTGCAATACTGGGCAATACTCGGCTGGGCATACTCTGGCCATACTCTGCACTGTCCCCGTGAGCTCGCATGCAGAAGCGAATGCATACGCAAGTCCCGCCCCCATTTGAAAACGGTGTTCAAACCACACATGTGAGGTATCTCTGCGAACTTTGGAGCGAGAGCAATAATTTTGGCCCTAGACCTCCTCTGTAACTCAAACATGTAACCAGTAAAAATATTTAAAGCGTCGCCTATGGGAATTTTTAAGTACCGAAGTTTGGCGTCATTCCACAAGCGTAAGCAATTTTGAAGGGTGACATGTTAGGTATCTATTTACTCGGCGTAACTTTATCTTTCATATTATGCAAAAACATTGGGCTAACTTTAATGATTTTTATTTAATTCACAAAACTGTTTTATTTCCAAAAAAAGCGCATTTGAAAAATTGCTGTGCAAATACCATGCGCTATGAAAAGTTGCGAAAAACCGCCATTGTATTCTCTAGGGTCTTTGCTAAAAAGCATATATAATGTTTTGGGGTTCTATGTAATTTTCTAGCAAATAAATGATGATTTTTACATGTAGGAGAGAAATGTCAGAATTGGCCTGGGTGCTCCCTGCATGTTGGACCTCTGTATGTGGCCACGCTGTGTAAAAGTCTCGCACATGGGGTATCGCCATACTCGGGAGGAATAGCAGAATGTGTTTTGGGGTGTAATTTGTGGTATGCATATGCTGTGTGTGAGAAATTAACTGATAATATGAAAATTTGATGAAAAAGAAGAATTGTGGGAAAAGATTACAACTTTAAAAAACTCACCAGGACTCTTTCAAAATACCTTGGAATGTCTTCTTTCCAAAAAGGGGTCATTTGGGGGGTATTTGTACTTTTCTGGCATGTTAGGGTCTCAAGAAACGAGAGAGGCTGTCAGTACATCAGATGTGAGGAAATTGATAAATTTTCAGTAATTGGTACCATAGCTTGTAGACCCCATAACTTTCACCCAGACTAAATAATATCCAACATTTTTTTATTTTTTTTACCAAAGATATGTAGCAGTATACATTTTAGGCCAAATTTTTGAAGAAAAAATACTTTTTTGCTAAATTTTATAATAGAAATGAAGAAAAATTATTATTTTTTGCAAAATTTTGTTCTTTTTTCATTTATAGCAAAAAAACTAAAAACCGCAGAGGTGATCAAATACCACCAAAATAAAGCTCTTTCTTTCTCGTACATCACGGGACACAGAGCGGCATATTCATTACTATATGGGTTATATGGAGTACCTTCAGGTGTGGACACTGGCAATCTCAAACAAACAGGAAGTCCCTCCCTATATAACCCCCTCCCCTTGAGGGAGTCCCTCAGTTTTTTCGCCAGTGTCTTAGGTGTTGGTCACGGAATAGCTTTGCTCCACATCCTTGGGATTAAGGGCGGGCTAACCGGATCTGTCCAAGGAGCCTCAGTGCCAAAGTGGACAGTACCCGGGCCCCAAACCGTGGGGTTTTGCCTATAATGCTCCTCTTTGGAGGGCTGGACCCTGGGCCCAGGACTTGGAGTTTGTAAGTTTGTAAAAACCATAAGTTCCTGTTTGCCAGGGTGCTATATAGGTCCAGGACAGTGGGTACCTTCATAGGACCCCAGGGCCTGAAGGTCTACTACGCTACCCACGGAGATGGGAGAAGATTGGACCGTTTTGCAAAACGTCCTGCTGCATGGAGCAGGTAAGTGGGGAGCCTGCGGGACTTGGTTCGACAGCAGGCTCTCCAGGGGGATCTCAAGGGGGGTAGCCTGAGTATGCTCTGCATTGGCACCATGGTCACTATGTCTGATAGACAGGATGCCCTGAAATGTTTCCCCCCATAACTTGATCCCCCTACCTATCTATGTATGTTTGCTAGCTACCTGCTGCTCGCTGGTTGAAGATCTTTTAAAAAAAAAAAAAAAGATCTGTCTCTAGGCTAAAGGGACTCCTTAGGGGCCTGTGTTAGCCTTACCTTGCCGGGATTCAAATCTGCCGCCTGATGCGTCCTCCAACCTGCATTCCTGGGCTCCAGAGTGCGTCTCCTCCTGGGCTCTCCTCCCCCGACAGTCTCGCGCGCGCGCGCATGCATATAGAAAATGTTCGCGCCGTTCGGGAGGGGGGGGAGGGGCGGGAGTGTGACTGCAGTGTAGAGTGGGCGCGCCTTTAATTGCTGTTATACACAGCAGGCGCGTTCTTAGCTCAGTTCAGAGCTGAGCTGGAGAGAGAGAGGACGTAGAGCTGGCAGCACAGTGACTCCCGGTGGCGAGAAGGGGTACTACATACTGGAGTCAGCTCCAATACTTTTTGTTAAGCCAAAATCCCCTTGGCAACAGGTTGAATGCTGGCAAACATGTTGGGGGTGGGGCTGTATGTGGTGAATAACATATAAAAGAAAAACATACTGAGCCCCACCGGTTTTGGGGCATTAGTGATCCTATTGTCCCCTAAACCTTATTTTTTTGTACTCCTGGCTATAACAGTCTGTTGTTGTAAGCGGAGTCCTTCGCTTTTGTATTATGGCTTCCAAGGGTTCAGGATCAAAAAAAAAAAAAAAAAAAAGAGAAAAGGCAAAGACAAAGGGGTTCCTCCTCTGGTTCTGATAATATGCCAATACTTTCCCCACAGGTTATTCCTATAGGGGGTCACCCTGGATAAGCCATTAAGGGGGTCTGGTGCTGAGGCTGGCCCAGGTCGGCCCAACCCTGTGTTATCACAGAGGAGATGCTAGCCGTCACCCTAGGGGGGCTAAAGAAAAGAGGTTAACAGCTATGATCGCTGGCTCTTTTTCTGGCAAGAAGCGGACTAGATCCCCATCGCCAAAAAGGGACAGAACCTAGAGGATCTACCACTGTAGAATCGTTTTCAGCCTCCCAGGCGGAGAGTCTGTGGGTCCAGTCTTTGACAGACATGGCCCACTTGGCATTCAATTTGCCATTTCCAGAGCCTCAGGTTCCTGCGGTATCCTCTTTGGGTTCTTTTAAAAACGCCTTTAAGCAACGCAGCGTTTCTGGCCCATCCTCTGTTAGAGGAATTGGTTTTTCCAGGATTGGGACGACCGGACAGAATTTTTTCTGCCGCCTAAAGCTGACGAGAGGGTAGTCTTTATGCACGTCTGCCAGGAAATATTTGTGCTTGCAGGCACTCTTTCCCCTGACCAAGTGCTCTTTAAAAAGGGGGCCCGGATGGCTCAGTTGGTAGAGCATCGGACTTTTAATCTGAGGGTCCAGGGTTCAGGTCCCGGTTCGGGCACTGCTTTTCAACTACCCGTGAGGTCCTTGAGGCCGCATCTCCCGGAAAGCGCCCGATCTCGTCTGATCTCAGAGGCTAAGCAGGGTCGGGCCTGGTTAATGCCTGGATGGGAGACCACCTGGAAGGTTGTCTGTTATTTACCCTATGGAAAAAAAAAAAATCATTTTTTCTAAGAAAGGGGGCGCTCCCAACTGTGGACGCAGCCATCTCATGGGTGAATAAATCATTAACTGGCCTAAGGGGAAACATACAAATGTTAAGGTCCCGGTCAATAAACGTTTAGAGACACTTTTTCCAGCATCCTTGGCTACAGCCAGCAGGGGCTGCAATTGGAGTTTTGTCAGGCGTTAAAGAACCAGACAAAACAGATGCTTAAGACATCCCTGCCCAATAGGCAGAGGAGTTATTGGATATTCCCAGAGCTCTGTGCTTTGCGGTAGAGGTTATAAAAAGACTCCATCCAGCAGGCGTCTCGTTGTCACTATTTTTAGTGCATATGAGAAGGCTCTTATGGTTGAAGAACTGGGCGGCCGAGCCCATGTAAAAGACTGCTGGCAGGTTTGCCCTTCCATGGAAAGATCTGGATAAATACATTCAGACTGTTTCAAGTGGCAAAAGTACCCTTTTACCAGTCAAAAGAAGTTCCGGGGTCCTGCGTTTAAAAGGCAGTTCCCCCCCCTGTTCCGGTGCCCTCAAATTCCAGGCAGTACGGACCTCCTGCGCGATCAAACTTTTAAAATGGATCGCAAGGAGAGGCCTCTGGGGATCGATCCCCGACAGAGGGGGTCCGATCATCTGTGGCCGCAGGCTACAGATTAGAATTTCTAAAAATTTCCTCCACAAGGAAGGCCTCAATGCGGGCGGCGTTGGTTCATCTGCTTACCAGGGCATAATGGTAGAGGTACCAGCCCAAGAACAGGGGCTAGGTTTCTATTCCAATCTGTTTGTCATACCAAGGCCCATCGGCGATGTCAGACCAATTTTGGACCTAAAAGGTTTAAATGCTTACCTAAGGGTTCGCTCTTTCCGGACAGAATCCGTTCGGTCAGCAGCCGCCACACTCCAGAAGGATCTAGCTTCTATAGACATAAAGGATGGTTACCTTCATGTACCAAGTCTTTCAGCCACATCAAATATTTTTGTTTTTACGCTTCGCAGTGATACAGCGTCACTTCCAATTCGTGGCGCCCCCCTTCGGGCTGGCTACGGCCCCCGGGTATTCACGAAGGTCCTTGCTCCAATTCTAGTCAGTCTAAAGGATCCAAGGGATCTCTGTCCTAGCATACCTGGACGACCTCTTAATCATAGATCACTCGCTTCCTTGGTGGAATGCGTAGTAACCCTCATGGTTCAGTACCTCGAGAGGTTCGGCTGAGTCCTAAACTGGGGAAAGATCAGCATTTCAACCTACAAAGCAGTTGGAATATCTCGGCATGAGATTAGACACAGAACAGAAGATGGGTGTTCCTGCCCCTGGTAAAGGTCGAGGCTATCAAAAGATTAATTCAGTTGGTTCTAAGCAAAAGAGAACCAACTATTCGCCTATGTATGCGATTACTAGGCAAACTAATGGCCATGTTCGAGGCGATACCACACGCTTCCACACTCGGGTCCTACAGACAGCAATTCTAGCAGCCTTGGTTCTGCCCAGTGGTCTGGAAGGCTGGAGAGCGGTCTGGAACGGGTTCACTCGCCAAGTAACTTGGGCAGAGGCGGAGAGGCAGCTGCCCATCAAGGTCTGGGAGATCAGAGCGGCTCGGCTAGCCCTCCTGGCATAGACATCCAGATTACAGGGGTCCTCGGTGAGAAGTCATTCAGACAATGCCACAGCGGTGGCATATATGTGAACCACCAAGGGGGAACCAAGAGTCAAGCCACTCAGAGTGAGAGGAACTTGGTTTTTCGGTGGGCAGAGGTTTATGTACCCTGCATATCGGCGACATTCATTCCCGAGGTGGACAACCTGCAGGCGTACTTCCTAAGTCGCCAAACCCTGTCGCCGGGGGAGTGGTCCCTGCATCCACAAGTTTTTTTCAGACAATCTGCCAGAAGTGGGGAGTGCCAGACGTGGAGGTCATGGCATAAGGATTCAACAAGAAGCTAGACAGGTTCATGTCTCGAACGAGGGACCCTATGGCCTGCGGAACCGATGTGTTGGTTTGCCCTTGGCATCAATCATAGCTTCTATATGCATTTCCCCCGCTGCAGTTACTACCCCGCCTGTGGCGCAGGATCATAGCACAGGCCGGTTATCCTGGTAGCCCCAGCTTGGTACCGGAGGGCATGGTACTCACTAGTCCTGAAATTGGCAGCGGAAGGCCCTTGGACTCTTCCTCTATGGCCAGACCTACTCTCACAAGGCCCGATCCTCCACCCTGCATTACGGCGTCTAAAATTGACGGCCTGGCGGCTGAATCCCTGATTCTCAGGGGTAGAGGTCTGTCTAGGCAGGTAATCCCTACCCTCATTAAGGCTAGAAAGCCGGCCTCCAGGGTAATTTTGTTACAGGGTTTGGAGGGCCTACGTAGGCTGGTGTGAGGCTAAGAGATGGGTTTCCCGCAAGTATACCATTGATAGAGTATTACGTTTTCTCCAGCTAGGAGTGGATAAAGGCCGGGCATTAAGCACGATCTAGGGACAGATTTCAGCCTTATCAGTGTGGTTTCAGAGGCCGCTGGCCGCCCACTCGCTGGTTAAGATCTTCGTACAGGGAGTCTTACGTGTTAATCCTCCGGTCAAATCACCACTTTGTCCATGGGACTTAAATCTTGTTCTGTCAACTCTACAGAAACAACCCCTTGAGCCGTTGGCTGAGGTACCTTTGGTTTTACTGACTAGAAAGTCGGTATTTCTGATCACCATAGTTTCGGCCAGGAGAGTATCGGAATTGGCAGCCTTATCTTGTAAGGAACCATATCTCATTTTACATAAGGATAGGGCGGGGTTCCGTCCTCATTCTTCCTTTCTACCAAAGGTTATATCCAGTTTCCACCTGAACCAGGATGTGGTACTTCCATCCTTCTTCCAAAACCCACCTCTAGAAAGGAGGGGTTGCTGCATACGTTGGATATTGTCAGGGCCATAAAGGCCTATCTTAAAGCTACAGAGAAAGTTCGGAAAACAGATGTGGTGTTCGTTTTACCGGAAGGGCCCAGGAGGGGTCAGGCAGCTGCTTGATCCACCATCGCAAGATGGATTAAACAATTAATCGTTCAGGCCTGCGGTTTGAAGAGGTTGCCTCCTCCTTTGTCGGCAAAGGCCCATTCTACCAGGGCCATGGGCACCTCCTGGGCAGCACATCATCATCAGATCTCTATGGCTCGAATATGCAAGGCAGCAACGTGGTCGTCAGTCCACATGTTTACAAAATGTTATCAAATGGACGTAAGAAGGAAGGCGGATACAGCCTTTGGGCAGTCAGTACTACAGGTCGCGATTCAAGCTCCTCAGGATCTGAGGGGGCTCCCTTGATTTGATTTGAGATTTACATTTCTCGTTTAAGTTGGATTTACTAGTATTTGAGTATACCTCTAAATGAAATCCTTCTTTGGAAGATGTCTCCCTCCCCTCATTAAAGCATTGCTTTCGGACATCCCATATAGTAATGAATATGCCGCTCTGTGTCCCGTGATGTACGAGAAAGAAAAAGGGATTTTTAAATACAGCTTACCTGTAAAATCCTTTTCTTGGAGTACATCACGGGACACAGAGCTCCCACCCCTCTTTTTGGGAACATTTTGGGAGGCATACTGCTTGCTACAAAACTGAGGGACTCCCTCAAGGGGAGGGGGTTATATAGGGAGGGACTTCCTGTTTGTTTGAGATTGCCAGTGTCCACACCTGAAGGTACTCCATATAACCCATATAGTAATGAATATGCCGCTCTGTGTCCCGTGATGTACTCCAAGAAAAGGATTTTACAGGTAAGCTGTATTTAAAAATCCCTTTATTTGTGGGAAAAAAGGACAAAAATTTCATTTGGTTACAGTGTTGTATGACTGAGTTATTGTCATTCAAACTGTGAGAGGACCGAAAGCTAAAAATGGGTCTGGTTATTAAGGGTTAAGGTGATTTAAGTGGTCAAGTGGTTAAAGCATAGAATGCATTAAAGTGAAAAAAAAAAATTTCCTTTACTACTCCTTTAAGTTTCCCATAGATGGGTAGAATTTTGAGGTTCCTAGGAAAAGGATCTTTTTTGCAATGAATTCAAATGTTATAAGAATTTTTTACAACATTTCCCTAGGACTTCTCCTACCATTTATGGTCAACTTGTTGTATAGTTTGTGATTTATAAATGTACTTTTTAATTACACATACACTCTAGTTTCCTGCTTTGCAGTGCTATATAATGGGTCCACTTTACTGCTCTTAAGCTGGGTACACGCGGATTGAAATTTGCCTGGGTCAAAAGGAACCAGAAGAATTTCAATCTACGAAGTGGTATCAAAGTTTTGAGACTATTTTTGTAACACACCAAGGCACAGGGACCACCAACCTTCATAAGTCAGTGTGCCGAAATGCACTGGTGCTATTCTGACCACGTGCATTAACACATCTGCAATTTCATAATAGACAGAAAAACACAAAATTCTGCTTGAAACTGGGCAAATCTGCCACAGTGATGTTTGATATGATTTGGCAATTTTACGGTGATGCTGCAATGAGTCGTTCAAGGTGTTTTGAGTGGCACGCGTGCTTCAAGAGCAGATAAACATCACTAGAAGACAACAAGAGATTAGGGAGACCTTCAACGCGCTCAACCCCAAAAATGTCGAAACCTTGCATCAACGACCATGTTGCAGTAAGGTGGGACATTTTATTGAGTTGCAAAGCTAATTGTTGAATGGATGAAGGCAAAACATCTCCAACATTACAGAAGGTCCAGTTGAATGTGATCACTGCTATTTATAACATGTCTGGATTCATTTAAAACCCCAGTGGACATAGTGGTTTGGCTTGTATGCTGAACTACTAGCTCAAAAGTTTTGAGTCATCGACCTGGCACATGTATGCAAAGGAGAAAGGCTCTGCATACTTGTTATTGACCAACATTAATTAATAAAGCCTAAAGGGTCAGCATTACATCTAGGCAACTAGCAGTATGGGGAATAGGAAGTTGGCAATGGTAGCTTCCATGTTTCCCTCAGGAGGTTGAATGGAGCCATGTCAAACGAAAAAGGCTCCATCTCTCTCTCTTATTTATGTTTATATATATATATATATATATATATATATATATATATATATATATATAATTTTTTTAACAAATCTATATTTTATAAAAATTAACATGGAAGCAAAGCAAGTAAGTGTGTTACATGAAAGAAAATCACATCAAAAAAGGTTACTGAAGTACTGCACAAAATAGTGCATCCTTTACCTCCTGTCATCTTTCTATGCTCCTAAATATACATACAAGCCCAGCAGATCCAGCATTTTCTTCTCCTGCACTGCTCTCCTCCTACAGGTCTCATTACAGCTGCCATCTTTCTTTTGTATGTAGCGCCCTGCTACTTTCATAGCTGCTGCTACCTCTAGTCAGAGATTTAGTTGCCTCTGACTGTGTTTTGCCAAATTTGGGCCTCTGTTCCAGCCATGGCTGTACTGTGAGTGACCACTATTGCTGCCTGGGGTGCCAGTACCACCTCAGACCGAGGGTGGCAGCAGTTGAGTCAGGGTGTATTGGGTGTTTTTCCTCAGCAGCCAGTCGGTGGGGGTTGGTAGTCTTGCTGTGCATACTGGGGGAGAGTACTTAAGGAACAGACGTCATTGGTTCGCGGTCGTCGATCGCTAGTCTGTAGTCCCACCACCCCCGTGTATGGCCCTCATGGTTTGAGGTGCGTGTTAAAGTGTTCCTGTCTCTGGGACCACGTTGGTCTGCGGTTGTGATCTACTGTGTGTGCCCGATAGTCGGACTGGGTCCACAATAGCAGAGTGGTCCTGTGCTGTCAGTCCTGAGGGAGGAAGCCACCCATTGAAGAACCTGTCTGGGGGAGTACTGAGCTCAAGGCTGGTATCTCAGGAGAGGACTTGAACTTCATCGAAGGACGCACTATACTGAAAGGCTGAATGATGGTCGCCTGTCAGTTCTGAATTTACCCAAGTTTGTTCAAGAGAGAGATCCGGGTGCTTAATCCTGTGTTGAGAAGGATTCTGGACCGAATACCCTTTGGGAAGGTCTGTGGCAGAGACTTTGCTGAAGTTTCTGTGTGACATTTTGCATCCCCATCACAAGTGCATATGCTGATGATTGGCTCAAAGCCACACTAATGCATGGTCTGGTTATTCTAGGACAGTGGTCATCAACCCTGTCCCCATGGCTCACTAACAGGCCAGGTTTGCAAGATAACTGAAATGCATCACAGGTGATATAATTTGCTTCTTGCAGTATTCTAGTCTGCATCTCCCCAAGGTAATACATAAAATCTGCCCTGTTAGTGGGCCCTGAGGACAGGGTTGATGACCACTGCTCTAGGAGGTTGTGGGCTACAGGGGAAACCTCATTTTTAGTCAAGAAAGGCAGAAGCTCGGACTGGTATTTTCAAAGGAAGGCATTTGTAAAAAATATATACAGAAATAATAAAAATGATCTGCAAATGTTTTAAGGGGGTGTAATATAATGGAAAGTAGATGACAAGAGTGAAAGTTCACTTTGAGATAAACAGTGCAGTAGTCGCTCAAAATATAGACTTGCTTTAATGCACTGCACTTTCCATTCAGAATCACCCTTGTTGCAGGGGTGTATTTAGGTTTTGTGCTGCCCTAGGTCTGACTAAACTTGTGCACCCCCTAATTTAAATATGACACACCCCTTCCTGTCAAGGTCACACCCCTTGCGGTTCAAGACCCACCCTGAAATTTTCAAGTGGGGACACTACTTCTGATGGCCTGGGGGGGGGGTGCAATGGATTACCTTAATTTGCATAGATTTCCTCTCACTTCCTGTTTGGCTATGGGACAGGAAGTGAAGGGAAATCTCTGCAATGGCACAGAATGGTAAAAAAATTGAAGCGACGCCCCCCCCACAGTTGCAGCATGCCAACCACCACATACTGGAAGCAGTGAGGCCGGTTTATAGGGGCACTAAACTAATTTGCCTAACAGTGTAGCGCATGGCGGCAGGGACACTGTCCATGCTGCCCCCCCTGAAAAGTGCTGCCATAGACCTGGGCCTTGTTGGCCTAAGCCAGGATACAGCAATGCCATGTTGGTTCATAATGGGTTCTCTCTTAAGCTGTGGCTTTTGTATTTTTAGCAGTTGCTTTGAATTTGTTGGCACTTTCAAAATGAGGTATGGTTTATTTGCTCATTTATATTTTCAGTTCCTGTAATGCTGTTTAGGCTAATATACTGTGGGTCATCATTGCATTTCAAATTTCCGAGAATTGCAACCTAAAAAAAGGATTGTGAATCTGTATTGAATCTCTAGTCGGTGGTTTTCATAGAAAGCAGAGTCTTTTCTAACCTGCTGTCCGCACATACTGCTGTAACGCTGAATAGATCTGTCAGATGACAGGACTGTGGTGTCACCTTGTGGCCAGATATGTTATACATGAAGGAGAAAATGCTTTTCTCTGTGCATACAAGAAATGTTTGCATTCCTAGTTATTGAGCATCATATTTAGTGAAAAACTTTATTTAGGAGAGCTTTTATATATTTGGTGTGCTGGCCGAAGGGATTAGTTAAAACTCTGAAAATTATTTACAGTTAATTACCACTTACAGCATCGATGGTAACGATGTCTGTGTGCCTCTATGTGGAGAAGATGTGCTCTTTATTTGTAATGCCACGTTGGTGTTCATGTGATGTATGAGCCATGCTGCATTTTCAATATTAAGTGAACATGTGATAGACCAACATTTCTCAACCTTTTTAACACGGAGGAACCCTTGAATAAACGTTCTTCTCTCGGGTAACCTCTACTAATAATTATTGTATCTACTTCTACTATATAAAGGTGTGATCTGGCACTGGAGTGAATGCTGTCTATATGTGTGGTCAATGGAAAAAATCCCCCCCTTACTAATAGCTAAAAAGATCTTTGCTGCCAGTGGTTACTTATCAGAGAGACCCAAATTTCTTATCGCTCAAGGAACCCCTAGCAACCTTGGTTACCACCTAACCACTTGCTTACTGGGCACATAAACCCCCTTCGTGCCCAGGCGAAATTTCAGCTTCCGGCACTGCGTCGCTTTAACTGACAATTGCGCGGTAGTGCGACGTGGCACCCAAACAAAATTGGCGTCCCTTTTTTCCCCACAAATAGAGCTTTCTTTTGGTGGTATTTGATCGCCCGTGCGGTTTTTATTTTTTGCGTTATAATGAAAAAAAGAGCGACAATTTAAAAATATATATATATTTTTTACTTGTTGCTATAATAAATATCCCATTTTTTTTTTTTTTTTTATATTTTTTTTTCTCAGTTAAGGTCGATACGTATTCTTCTACGTATTTTTGTAAAAAAAAAAAAAAAAAAATCACAATAAGTGACTGCTTTGTGCAAAAGTTATAGCGCCTACAAAATAGGGGACATAATTATGATTTTTTTTTTATATATTTTTTTTTTACTAGTAATGGCGGCGATCTGCGATTTTTATTGGGACTGCGATATTGCGACGGACACATCGGACACTTTTGACACATTTTTGGCGCCATTCACATTTATACAGCGACCAGTGCTATAAAAATGCACTAATTACTGTATAAATGTGACTGGCATTGAAGGGGTTAACACTAGGGGGTGAGGAAGGGGTTAAATGTATTGCCTGGGTGTGTTCTAACTGTATGGGGGGAGGGGGGTGACTGGGGGAGGTGACCGATGCTGTCTCCCTATGTACAAGAGAAACAGCATCTGTCACCTCACTGACAAGACGTGAAGCTCTGTGTTTACACTCAGAGCTCCACGTCCCTGCTGTCTCACCGACGATCGCATGTACCTGACGGACATCGCGGCCGCCGGGTACACGCATCGGATCCTCGGTGATGCGTCGGGACTGTTTTTCCCCGCCGCGCGCCACCCTGTGGCGCGCGCGGGGAATTACAAGCAAATCACGTCCAAAGACGTCAACCCGGCGCCTCAGGTTTGCGCTGTTCACGTCTTTGGACGTGAAGGAGGATTGAAGTGGTTAAAGAACGCCTACCGCAGATATACTGCAGCATGGCACAGTAAGCCAATCAGCGGGGCCAGCGGACCCGATGTCCGCCTGCCACCCGCGATCGCACCCCAGAGAGGCAGAACAGCGATCTGCCTATGTGAACAAGGCAGATCGCCGTTCTGACAGGGAAGAAGATGGAGATCTTGTGTTCCTGCTAAGGAACATCAATCCATGTCTTCCTCCAATCGGACCATCCCTTACACAGTTGGAAAGCACCTCCTAGGGACACACTTAACCCTTTACTCGCCCCTGATATTAATCCCCTCCCTGCCAGTGTTATTAGTACAGTAACGGTGCATATTTTTATCACCGATCACTGTAATAATGTCACGGATTCCCAAAAAAGGGTCAAGTGTCAGATTTGTCCTCCGCAATGTCACAGTCCTACTAAAAATCGCTAATCTCTGCAATCACTAGGAAAAAAAAGGCATTAAAAAAATCATAGTTTGTAGACGCTCTAACTTTTGAGAAAACCAATCAATATACACATATAGGGATTTTTTTACCAAAAATATGTAGCAGAATACATATTGGCCTAAATTGATAAAGAATTTTTTATTTTATTTGTTGGAAATGTTTTATAGCAGAAAGTAAAACAAGTTTTTTTTTTTTTTTTTTTTTTTTAAACTGCCGTCCTTTTTTTGTTTTATAGCGCAAAAAATAAAAACCACAGAGGTGATCAAATACCACCAAAAGAAAGCTCTATTTGTGGGGGGGAAAAAGAGCATCAACTTTATTTGGGTACATCATCGCACAACGTGCAATTACCAGTCTAATAATGAAGTGCAGTTTCGCAAAAAATGGCCTGGTCATTAAGGGGTAAAACCTTTTCGGGGGCTAAAGTGTTTTTAACCTTTTTAGGAAAAAAAATTAAACCTGGAAGCAAAATGAGTGAGAGTGTTGCATGTAAAAAAAAGGTTTACAGAAGAATGTCGCACTCCCACAAGAATATTGCGTACTTTACCTCCTGTCATCTTTCTATGTTCATAAATATACTTGCCAGCCAAGCAGATCCAGTGTTGTCCTCTTCTCTTGCACTGCTCTCCTCCTACAGGTCCCGTCTCAGCCACATCTTCCTCTTAGGCCGCGTACACACGGAGGGACATATCCGATGGAAACGGTCCTCGGACCGTTTTCATCGGATATGTCCGCCGGGCTATTTTGGTCCGATGGCGTGTACACACCAACGGATCAAAATCCCCACCGGCAGACAGCGCAGTGACGTTGACGCCGCCACGTCACCGCACCAGGAAGTAAACAACTTCCACGCATGCGTCGCATCCATACGACGCTTGTGCGGGCAGATATGTCCGCTGGTTAGTGTACTAACCAGCGGACATATCCGACGGACATGTTGCCGACGGACACATTTTAAAGCATGCTTTAAAATTTGTCCGCCGGTCAGACATGTCCGCTAGCCCATACACACGATCGGATTTGTCCGCTGAACTGGTCCGCTCAGTGAGGTTGGATGGAGAGCGTTTGTGAACAGCAGTTTTCAGTTCTTTCCACAGATTCTCGATTGGATTTAGGTCTGGACTTTGACTTAGCCATTCTAACACCTGGATATGTTTATTTGTGAACCATTCCATTGCAGATTTTGCTTTGTTTTGGATCATTGTCTTGTTGTAAGACAAATCTCCGTCCCAGTCTCAGGTCTTTTGCAGACTCCATCAGGTTTTCTTCCAGAATGGTCCTGTACTTGGCGCCTTTTTAAGAAAAGCAGGCCCAAACCATGATGCTGCCACCACCATGTTTGGCAGTGGGGATCGTGTGTTCAGGATGATGAGCTGTGTTGCTTTTACGCCAAACATAACGTTTTGCATTGTTGCCAAAAAGTTTGATTTTGGTTTCATCTGACCAGAGCACCTTCTTCCACATGTTTGGTGTGTCTCCCAGGTGGCTTGTGGCAAACTTTAACCGCTTAACGCCCGCCGTACGACTATGTACGTCCACAGAATGGCACGTACAGGCAGATGGGCGTACATGTACGCCCCAGCCTTCTATCGGGTCGGGGGTCTGATCGGGACCCCCTTCGCTGCGTGCGGCGGCTTACCTTAGGGAGCGATCCGTGCCGAGGGGGCGGCTGCTCGATTCTGTCCGCCCCTTCGTGATCTTATCCAGCCAATCTGCATAGCCCCCGCCAAGTCACTGCCTCTGCCTGTATAATGTAAACACTGGCAGAGGAAGTGATGTGAGCTCTCCTCTCGGCGGTATTTTCAAATCGCCGAGAGGAGAGAAGACTCACAGTAAGTTGCACAAACACTACACTGACACCACACACATAGGCACATTTAACCCCTTCCGATCACCCCCCCCCCCCCTGTCACACTGTCACTGATTGCAGTGATCATATATTTACTGATCACTGCATTTAGTGTTGGTGTGACAGGCAGTTAGTGTTAGGTACAGGGTAGCCCCGTACCCCCCCAATAAAGTTTTAACCCCTTGATCACCGCCCTAGTTAACCCTTTCACCCCCTATTGCCAGCGTCACTAAGAGATCATTTTTCTGATCGCTGTATTAGTGTCACTGTTGCCGCTAGGTAGCCAATTTATTTTTTATTGCGATTTTTTTTTTTTTTTTTTACTCAAGACTTGTGGCTGAATACATTTTGTCCTAAATGTTTGACTAAAATTTAGTTTATTCAATTTTTCTTATAACAAAAAGTAAAAAATATTATTTTTTTTCAAAAATGTCGCTCTATTTTTGTTTATAGCGCAAAAAATCAAAATCGCAGAGGCAATCAAATACCATTAAAAGAAAGCTCTATTTGTGGGATGAAAATGACGCAAATTTTGTTTGGGAGCCACGTCGCACGACTGCGCAATTGTCTGTTAAAGCGACGCAGTGCCGAATTGTAAAAACGCCTCTGGGCAATTAGCAGCATATTGGTCTGGGGCTTAAGTGGTTAAACGACATCTTTAAGAAATGGCTTTCTTCTTGCCACTCTTCCATAAAGGCCAGATATGTGCAGTATACGACTGATTGTTGTCCTATGGACAGAATCTCCCACCTCAACTGTAGATCTCTGCAGTTCATCCAGAGTGATCATGGGCCTCTTGACTGCATCCCTGATCAGTCTTCTCCTTGTATGAGCTGAAAGTTTAGAGGGACAGCCAGGTCTTCGTAGATTTGCAGTGGTCTGATACTCCTTCCATTTCAATATTATCGCTTGCACAGTGCTCCTTGGGATTTTTAAAGCTTGGGAAATCTTTTTGTAACCAAATCCGGCTTTAAACTTCTCCACAACAGTATCTCGGACCTGCCTGGTGTGTTCCTTGTTCTTCATGATACTCTCTGCACTTTAAACGGAACTCTGAGACTATCACAGTGCAGGTGCATTTATACAGAGACTTAATTACACACAGGTGGATTCTATTTATCATCATTAGTCATTTAGGTCAACATTGGATCATTCAGAGATCCTCACTGAACTTCTGGAGAGAGTTTGCTGCACTGAAAGTAAAGGGGCTGAATAATTTTGCATGCCCAATTTTTCAGTTTATTTGTTAAAGTTTGAAATATCCAATAAATTTCGTTCCACTTCATGATTGTGTCCCACTTGTTGTTGATTCTTCACAACAAATTACAGTTTTATATCTTTATGTTTGAAGCCTAAAATGTGGCAAAAGGTTGCAAAGTTCAAGGGGGGCGCATACCTTCGCAAGGCACTGTATGTACACCTTGTGTTAAATGGGGGTCTATTTATAACATTTGTGCAAGAAATGGTTTATAAACAAGTGAGTCAGAAACATTCATGCAAGCTGAACAAAATTTCTCTGTTTTATAATAGATTAATCGTGTGCTCTCATTGAGGTATTTTAGAAAACAAGACCACATTTTGGCCAGTAGATGGAGCTGACAATACAGGAATTATTCTATTGGAACACATACAGGCGGTCCGCTACTTACAAACATCCAACTTACAAATCACTCCTAGGCCGCATACACACGATCGAACATGTCCGCTGAAACTGGACCGCAGATCGTTTGTACGGCCTATCGGACCGTTTTCCAGCGGACCAATGTTTTAAAACATGCTTTAAAACCTGTCTGATGGAAACCTGTCTGTCGGACAGGTTCGATGGTTAGTACACAAAATCATCGGACCAAAAACCCGCGCATGCTCAGAATCAAGTCGACCCATCCTTGGAAGCATTGAACTTCGTTTTTTCATCACCTCGTTGTGTTCTACGTCACCGCGTTCTGGTCTTACTTACAAACGGAGGGAGGCAACATGAAGCGAGAGGAAATCTAACTTTAGGAAGGGAAATTCTCTCCTCTAAGGCCCCGTACACACCATTAAATAAATCTGTTCAAATCGGTCTGACAGATATATCTGCTGGTTAGCGTACTAGCCAGCAGACATATCGGACAGACGGGTTCCCAGCAGACAGATTTTAAAGCATGCTTTAAAATCTGTCTGCTGGAAAAATCTGTCTGTCCGCCCGTACACATGATCGAATTTGTCTGCTGAAACGGTCTGTCAGACCGTTTCCAGCAGATAAATTTAATCGTGTGTACGCGGCCTAAGGCGGCGTACACACGAGGGGATATGTCCGCTGAAAACGGTCCGATGGACCGTTTCAGGAGACATCTCCGCTCGTGTGTATGGGCTAGCGGACAGATTTCTCCACCCGACAGATTTCAAAGCAAGCTTTGAAATCTATCCGGTGGGAATCTGTCCGCCCGACATGTCTGCTGGTTAGTACACTTACCAGCAGACATGTCGGCCCCCACCGCCGCCGCGCCGCTGCCGAATGGATTCGGCGCATGCGCGGAAGTGTTTTACTTCCTGGTGCGGTGACGTGGCGGTGACGTGGCGGTGACGCGGCGGCGTCAACGTCACCGCCGCGTCACCGCGCCGTCCGGCGGCGGGGAATTTGATCCGATGGTGTGTACACGCCATCGGATCAAACTCCCGATGGACATATCCGATGGAAATGGTCCGTGGACCGTTTTCATCGGATATGTCCGATCGTCTGTACGCCGCCTAAGAGTTATAACATTTTCAAAATCCAATTGGCATTGGGACAGAAAGTGAGGTGAAAAATGTCAACAAATGTTACCGGGGTGATGATAACCCTTCCCTATGCTATCCAAAAATAGATTTTTTGGCTGGAGGTTCACCTAAAAACAGATTCAACTTAAGAACAAACCTATAGGGCCAGATTCAGGTAGATGGGCGCATCTTTATTCTTGAGTAACGTTTCTCATTTACGTTACTCCGCCCAAACTTTAGGAGAAAGTACTGTATTCACAAAGCACTTGCTCCTAAAGTTGCGGCGGCGTAGCGAAAATGGACCGGCGGAATTCAAATTGGGCGGGTAGGGGGCGTGTAGTATTCAAACTAGGCACGATCCCGCCGCGAACGCACTGCGCATGCGCCGGCTGTCAATGTATCCCAGTGGGCATGCTCCACATAAGGACGGTGTTTTCTACGTGAACGTCAATGATGTCAATCCCCATTCACGGACGAGTTACGCAAACGACGTGAAACTTTTTCAATTCGACGTGGTCATGACGGCCATACTCAACATAGGATACGCGTGCTTTTTGTTGCTTTATCTTTACGCCGGGAAACCCCTTACGGAAACGTCGTTAAGTGACTGTGGATCTCGCCTAGTGGCCATTTTAAAATTGCAGTTCCGATACAACGGCGATATACAATTACGCCGCTCGTATCTGAACTCAATCCCAGTGTATCTTGTTTTCTGATTACAGAAAACAGATATTGACGGCGTAGGTTAGAAGTTACGCGGCTTATCTACAGATAAGCCGCGTAACTTCTACCTGAATCTGGCCCATAGTCCCTATCTTGTTTGTAACATGGGACGGCCTGTACTGTGAAATGTTGTTTCTGCCATTCATGCAATATCTTATAACTAGACTCATTCGTGTTTTGTAAAGCTAAAGGGACTGTATTATTTTAAGTTGTTTTGGGGTTTTTTTGTTTCATTTTTTTGGTATGTTCAGGACTGTGAAAGTGTAAAATCGATGGTATATTTTTCCATAGAAGCATTAAGCTGCCAAAAGTCATGTGTAGATGTTGTAATGTGTGTCTTTCTTTTCCAGGAAGTGAAATCCCGTTATACAAATGAGGCCACTTGTTGAGCACGTACCCAGTTGGTGAGAATGCCTCCACTGGTACAGGAAGCTGTGGCTGTCGTAAATGGCGAGGTCAGCAGTGAAGACAGCCTACTCTTGGTATGGGGCGGCCTGGCTCTACTATCCAACTTTCTTTTCATTACCCTCCTCTTCTTCCTCTGCTCTAGCTGTGACAGGTAAGATCACATCATTTTGTTATGCACTAAGGACTAGACATGGATGTCACGCAAAGTACATCTGATCACAGCCCCAAAACACTGGCTGTTTATTAGAGCTGAAAATACAAGGCTGTCGCATATATTGTAAATAAAATTAGCAGAGATCAGCAATGTGACTAATAGCAGTCACTACTAAAAGAAATTAATGTAATCTATTATTATAAAGTATTTAGCTAAAGGCAATTTTTTTTATTTATTTTAGATGTAAAACGGAATTAATTAAAACCCATCCATTTTTATTACTCGAGGAAGTGTCCCATTTTTGAGAATTTCCATTCCCTTTAACCACTTCAGCCCCAGAATTTACCCCCTTCCCGACCAAGCCCTTTTTCATGATACGGCACTGCGTCGCTTTAACGGAGAATTGCGCGGTCGTGCAACGTTGTACCCTAACAAAATTAAATTGTTTTTCCCCCCACATATAGAGCTTTCTTTTGGTGGCATTTGATTGCCTTTGGTTTTTTTTTCCGCTATAAGCAAAAAAAAAAACATTTTGAAAAAAAGCTATATTTTTTACTTTTTGCTATAATAAATATCCCCCCCCCCCCCCAAAAATAAAATAAAAATATATATAAATAATATATATATATATATAAATAATATATATATATATATATATATATATATATATATATATATAATTTCTTCCTCAGTTTAGGATATGTATTCTACATATTTTTGGAGAAAAAAAAAAACACATAAACCTATATTGATTGGTTTGCGCAAAAGTTATCGCGTCTACAATATAGGGGATAGATTTATGGCGTTTTTTTTTTTTTTTATTAGTAATGGTGGTGATCTGCGATTTTTATTGTGACTGTGACATTGTGGTGGACAGATCGGACACTTTTGACACTATTTTGTGACCATACAGTGATCGGTGCTATAAAAATGCACTGATTACTGTGAAACTCACTGGCAGGTTAAGTGTGTTCCCTGGCCGTGTTCTAACTGTAAGGAGGATGGCCTCAGAACATGACATGATCACTGCTCCTGATCACTGGGAGCAGTAGATCCCTGTCATGTCACTAGGCAAAACAGGGAAATGCCTGAAATCGGCTTGGGAAACGATGCCCCCCAACTGTGGAAAGGGATGAAGCAATGACTCCATGGACGCGTACTTCGATGAAAATATCTCCACAGGAAAGACACAGCCAAAATGTAACAACAATGTTAAAACTGGACACCCCGGTGAGCCGACTCACCCTCTACAGAACGAAGGTGAAGAACCAGACCAAGCGCCCCCCTGGAAATACTGCCACTAGTAATTTATTGACAACGAAAGCATGACTGTTTGCTGACTCCAAGATACTACCTACAAGAGACTACGACAGAATAGCGATGAGGCCCACATGTGGGCCTGAAAAATACTCACAACAGGGGCTGCCTGAAGCCCGGGGATGAGAGCTTCCAACATAGTCCATGACAAGAAACATCCTTGGCTCAGACATGTTGAACCCGAAGGCTGACATAACCGGTGAACTAAGGAGATGCTGATCTTGCCTGCAGAAATGCAGGAGCTGGGGGTGCGCTGACACCCAGCCTCTGACCAAGTGAGTTTTGAACACCTCCATCCTGTGCTGTAATTGTAAGAGGCCGTGGAGAGCCTGTTTTGCCTACATGAATCTGCGCTTAAGAATGAAGCCCAGAACATGTTCCATGCTGGTGTGTGGGAGTAGCTAGGATGGAATTGGAAACAAACTGAAGTGTACCGCCTTCCCTGCTGTGGCCGGAAAAGAAAACCCAGAGGAGGCGGGATAAATAGCCCTTTAGACGACTCCTACAAATACAGGCTAGCTTGTGGCCAGCCTTCAAACATAATAGATATATATATCCTAAGTCCAGCTAAATCCAAAACTTTGGAAAAAACTGAAGTGAGAAGAAATATTTCCAAAAGAGGGAGATTTACTCTCAGGCAGTTGTCACCAGAAGTGTCCACATTGGAAGATTTTTCTCTATAAGAATTCATTTACACTTGTGTTGCCCTCTGAAGCGTGATCTGCATTGGATCGCCCTTCAAAAGGCATTTCACAGGTGTTGGGGAGGCATTCTTGCGTTGCCTCACTACCTTAAACCCTACAGCAGCACATTGCATCCATGGTAGGTGGTAGTTGAGAGCCCCCATTCAGTTGAATGGGCCACGTTCATCGGCTGTTGCTGAGCTCCAAACGTAACAGCGGAGATCATTTTTGCCATTACCAAAATTATTACCAATCCCAATCTCAAGTATTAGGCCTAGCTCTTCTGGTAATGGCACAACATTTTTCATTTTTCTTCACTATCGGTCTTGGTGGCAGTGTTCACCAGGACAAAAAAAGGTGACTCCCCTTAGAGTGGACACAGGCAGCATGGAATTATTGATAGGGTTTCTAATACCAGCCAAAACCTAAACCTACATTACAGGACACCGGATCAGAGTCTGACCATAGATTTTATGCAGTTGCTTTCAGGTGATTGGATACTTACAAACAAAACTGACGTGGCTTAACTCTGTTTTATATCGTTAAAGTGGATGGCCCATTAAAAAAATATATTAAAAGCCAGCAGCTACAAATACTGCAGCTGCTGACTTTTAATATTGGGACACTTACCTGTCCTGGAGTCCAGCGGCCTCCACAGCAGAGGACGAGCGTTCGCTCGTCTCTCTGCTGCTCCCCCCTCCATCCACAGTGAGGGAACCAGGAAGTGAAGCGCTCCAGCTTCACTGCCTGGTTCCCTACGGCGCATGTGCGAGTCGCGCTGCGCCCCCGGATTGGCTCCCGCTGTGTGCTGGGAGCCGAGAGTTCCCAGCACACAACGGGAAAAACACGTCTTTTGTCCGAGACTGCGGGCCGGAAGTGGGTGCAAATACCTGTCTTTAGACAGGTATCTGCACCCCCTCCCCCCTAAAAGGTGTCAAATGTGACACCGGAGGGGGGAAGGGTTCCAATCAGCGGAACTTCACTTTAGGGTGGAGATCCGCTTTAAGTCATGTTTAGCAGCTTTTAGCAGCGTCAGAAAATTTTACAGCTGTAACGCCGATCCTCAGAACACGTTGGCCCTGGGTTTTTTTGCAGCTTGAAAACGCCTAAGCCACTTACAGCTCCCAAAAGCCTGTGTAGCGCTACCCCCGCAGGAGCCGCTTGTTAGATTTGGGATCAGCGTGTTACCTTTGTAGCTTGTCTAGGGGTATGATGAAAGTAGATGGTGTGAGTAGTAATAGAATGTCCAAAACAGCAAAGTGTCGTTTTCTGTGCTTTTATTCTTCTACCCAACATGGCAGCAGGTAACTTCGGGTGAATAGAGGGAAGATGGTGAAAGAAGAAGTTGCAGGTTCAGGCCTTAACTATGAACAGAAGCAGTCCTGCTTCTACGATACCTTTGCTTCGTCGCCACTCCAGCCGGAGTGGGTGTAGTGTACCCGGACAGTCTCTCTCACAGAACTGGCAGCCGTAATATCACTCGGAACTCTGAGAAGGAAACAAGCCTCTGCCACAGACTTGGCTCAATGGAAATAGGAGTGGTACCTCTGCCATAGGCGCTTGCTCTGGAATACAACTTGATTGAGCGATTCCTTCTCAGTACAGTAATTGCCTGAATTATCTTCAGGTAGTCCTTGATTTTTAGGTGATCGACTGACAGGTTGCCATAAAACAAACTCCCAGTGTCCGGTCACATTGATCCCCGATGGCTCGTCTAGGCCCTATTGGATCGCCTGCCTCCGGGCTCTCCTCAGACTAACTCCCCACTGAACAGTACAACTCGCTTGGGATCTTCTCATAGAAGTGGGGGACCCAGTAAGTCACTGGGGCCCCTCTGCAGCTTTAGTTGCTCCGGCCATGAGGGCCCAGAGTCAGGAACTCCGCGTAGCATGTGCGCCCCCCGGCCTGGTAGGCCACATCGCCGGAGCCCGTGATGTGCGCACACCCTAAAGGTGGGTGCCGCACCCGGATCCAACCTCGAACTCCCGATGCCAAGATGGCGCCCTCAAGAAGTACCCTCCCCCAGCATGCCCTGCGAGGGAAAACCTCCCCCGATTGGCTGCTGGCAATAAGGCACTCCCGCTGGTCTCCACTGCCGCCACCTGTCGTTCCAAGATGGAAAGGTATTTTTGGAACACAGAATGAAACAGCACAGCACAGCACAGCACTAAACTAACATAATCCACATAGATGAGAGCTGAGTAATTCTCTCTCATCCTCCTCTAAATTTAAATAGCGTCCGTACTTGAAAGTACAGGGGCGCTACATACTCCCCCAACTTGAAATGACACTGTCCCCAGTGTCCTAACAGGGCATTCAAGCCTGAATGCTGGCCTGGTCTGCGTGACAGCAACAGAGAAAGGAATGAAGAATAGGTGAACAACTTTAAGATGTACAAATATTAGCTTCATTGAATATTACAGTAAGAACTATGGAATTACACACAAATTATTAAACAATCCTATCTATCTAGACTGCCCCATTCTCCGGCAATGTTGATAGTGGGTCCACAAATCCTAAAAAACAAAAGAAGAGAAACATACAAAATATACAATATGTACACATAGGTATACACAGCCGTGTATACCCATCAACTCAATGAGAGAACCCGAGACTGCACCCTCTAGCCAGAGAATGAAATCTCTGACAGGTTGCCATAAAACAAACTCCCAGTGTCTGGTCACCTTGATCCCCGATGGCTCGTCTAGGCCCTATTGGATCGCCTGCCTCCGGGCTCTCCTTAGACTGACTCCCCACCGAACAGTACAACTTGCTTGGAATCTTCTCATAGAAGTGGGGGACCCAGTAAGTCACTGGGACCCCTCTGCAGCTTTAGTTGCTCCGGGCCATGAGGGCCCAGAGTCAGGAACTCCGCGTAGCACGTGTGCCCTGGCCTGGTAGGCCATATCGTCGGGGCCCGTGATGTGCGCACATCCTAAAGGTGGGTGCCGCACCTGGATCCAACCTCGAACTCCCAACGCCAATATGGCGCCCTCAAGAAGTTCCCTCCCACAACATGCCCCACGAGGGAAAACCTCCCCCGATTGGCTGCTGGCAATGTCGTTCCAAGATGGAAAGGTATCTTTGGAACACAGAATGAAACAGCACAGCACTAAACTAACATAATTCACATAGATGAGAGCTGAGTAATTCTCTCATCCCCCTCTAAATTAAAACCGCGTCCGTACTTGTAAGTACAGGGGCGCTACACCTGTGTGTGCATGAGGCCATAGAATAACATGGAGAGGCGTTTTTAAGCTGCAAAAAAAAATAAAACCCATCTGACGCTGCTAAAAGCAGCTGTAGAAATGCCCTGTGTGCATGAGACCTTCGTGAAAATAACTCCTTTGCAAGGAAAAGTCATGTTTGGCAGGAAAGATGAACAGAAATAGTTTTCCAGTGTCATATTAAAGAAGGCTTCCTTAGATGTGTGTGATCCCTGTTCCTCCTGTGAATAGCCTAGATAACATGCACCAAAAAAGATGCTGTGGATGCTTTAATAATAATGTTATAACTTGATATAAAGAGAGCCGTGCTGGTGAACGTGTATCATGGAATAACAGGAACGTTATGTTTGCCGGGACCATTGATGACACAAGTTCAGCTTTCAGAGGTCCGCAAAGCAAAAGAAAATGTTACATTTGCAAACTTGCTTAGAATTCATGGATACTATTTAAGAAGCTATTTTAAAAGTGAATGGTTCTATATAAAAATAATGAGGTTCCTGCAGGTTATAGGAAGGATTTTTTTTCTATTTTTGTATGCGTCCCAGAAATGAATACTATAAAATTGTTAAATTTGTATGAAATATTTTGGAGTTGGCTCAATATTTAAATCAGATGTTCATATCCTCAGTTTGTCACTTTCCAAATATAAAGGAGCATCCTTATATGTTTCATGATGATAGTACCTGTTCTTGTATCCTTTTCTAGGTGATACATTTATATAGCACCAACAATTTACATGCTGTACGTTCACATCAGTCCCTGCCCTTAAAAAAAAGGAGGTTCATCCAAAAGTAAACCTGCGCTTTTCATAACCCCCCCCCCCCTTTTGTGTCACATTTGACACCTTTCAGGGGGGAGGGAGTGCAGATACCTGTATAAAACAGGTATTTGCACCACTTCCTGGTATAGACTCCCCCCCCCCCCTGTTGTGTTCTGGGAAACACTCGGCTCTCAGAACACAGCGGGGACCAGTGGGAATGGCGCGGCTCACGCATGCGCAGTAGGGAACAGGGCAGTGAAGCCTCAGCGCTTCACTTCCCGATTCCCTCACCGAGGATGGCGGTGGGGGAAGCGGGTGACCTGGACAGGTAAGTGTCCATTTTTTATAAGTCTCCAGTTTCCTCATACACTCCAAAGACATAGCTGGTAGGGCAATTGGCTCCTGTCCAAATAGTATTTGTGTGTATGCATGCATGTGAAGTCGGGACCTTGGATTGGAAGATCTTTAATTAAAGCGGAGGTTCACCTGATTTTTTTTTTTTTAAGCCAGCAGCTACAAATACGGCAGGTGAGCCTCCGCTTTAATTAAAGATCTTCCAATCCAAGGTCCCAATTTCACATGCATGCATACACACACACAAATACTATTTGGACAGGAGCCTGCTATGTCTTTGGAGTGTATGAGGAAATTGGAGTATGTGAAGGATAGCCAATGCAGGCCCAAGGAGAACATGCCAACTCCATGTAGATCGTGTCCTTACCCCCGGATACATTTAGGGACCCCAGTGCTACAAGCCAGACGTGTTTAGGTACTAAGCCAATGTGCTGTATATATTTTTATGTTATTTTTTTTTGCTTTTGATTCTACAGAGGTAAAAAAGCAAAGCATCAGAATGGAGACCATGAAAACTTGATGAATGCAGTAAGTTTAATCTGTTTCTCCCTATTTGCTAGCTCATTATAAATAAGTGTTCTTTAAAGAATATGTTCACCTTTCCATTGTTACATGTTACATCCATATTTAGAATGTAAAATGGCCCCCAAATAACCCCAGCAATCAACTTGCATTTGCATTCCTGTCACAATCATTGTTTGCACATTCTGTTGTATTTTGTTTGCTTTCCAAAACAGCGTTGCGTCCCTACGCTCCACAGATTTTCCTCCACGCTCTGCGGTCAGCCCAATGCTAAGACTACATTTCCCATATGCCACCTCGGCAGATGAGTCTTCAAAGCACAAGCACATTACTTCCTACTTTCCTCCCAAAAGCGATCAGACTCTGTGCTCACTCTCAGCTGGCTTCCTCCCTCCTCATTCACTCACTCCCAACCCCAGCAAGGTGCCTGAAACAAGATGAGAACAGACTGGAGAAGTGTTTCTTCAGTATGTGTCTCAATAGTAAGGCCAGGTTCTGGAAGAATCCTATGCCTCGTTTCCACTGAGCGGATTGGCTTGGTACGGTTCGATACACTATTTGGGGTGTTTCCATTATGAAAGTGTGCCCTGCTTCAGATGTGGGGCCATAGAAAATGAAACAGTTCGGTTAGGGCGGAGCTGGAATCCATTCCACTGATTGGTGGACACGCTAGGCATTTTTTCTAAACCCTGTATGGCCCCTGATGGTCCAATTTGCAGTGGAAACGCTGACCAGAATAGACTGGACCATTTTAATTGTTCCAAACTGTACCAACCCGAACCGTTCCGCTCAGTGGGAACGAGGCAATATTTTCTGCCACACCGAGTCAAATTACAGGAAGAGCATACACACTTGTGTGAATCTAACCACACAATCCTCTTCAAACACTTAATATATATATAGATATTATATGCACACACTATATTACCAAAAATATTGGGGTGCCTTTCTTTACACACACATTAATGGCATCGCCGTCTTAGTCAGTAGGATTTAATATTGAGTTGGCCCACCCTTTGCAGCTATAACAGCTTTAACTCTTCTAGGTAGGCTGTCCACAAGGTTTAGGAGTGTGTCTATGGGAATGGTTGATCATTCTTCCAGAAGAACATTTGTGAGGTGCTAATGTTGGACAAGAAGTCCTGGCTCACAGTCTCCACTCTAAATCATCCCAAAGGTGTTCTATTGGGTTGAGGTCAGGGTTCCACCCCAAACTCA
The DNA here is from genome assembly GCA_029574335.1 of Rana kukunoris. NCBI lineage: Eukaryota > Metazoa > Chordata > Amphibia > Anura > Ranidae > Rana > Rana kukunoris. The sequence goes on along the minus strand of CM056053.1, from coordinate 398,765,258 downwards.
CTCATCCATGTCTTTATGGACCTTGATTTGTGCACTGGTCCAAATCATTTAGTGGAGGGGTGATTATGATGTGGGGTTGTTTTTTAGGAGTTGAGCTTGGCTCTTTAGTTCTAGTGAAAGGAACTCTTAAGGTGTCAGCATACTAAGACATTTTGGACAATTTCATGCTCCCAACTTTGTGTGAACAGTTTGGGGACGGCCCCTTCCAGTTCCAACATGATTGCGCACCAGTAAGTTTGGGGTGGAGGAACATGACTGGCCTGACCTCGGCACATCAATATGAAAGCAGTCCCTTTTTTTTTATGACCAGTGTATTGCTTCACACTGACCCGAAGCTCTCTTCTTTCCTGCTGCTGGCATAACTCAGGAGACCTCTAGCCGATATAAGAGGTGGAGTGCAGTTGCTATTGCTATTTTCTAGCTCATCCCAAAATGCACTCTGATGCTCTGGAATGGCGGGTCAGCAAGCCCAGACTGCAATCTACTAGTCTAGTGCAGTATCCAACATTTTCATCAAAGATATGACTAAAATCATACAGATGTCTACTCGCAAACATGAGTTAAAAACGCGCTCATCGGGCTACATGTGTGGCTATCTCTCATCGCTCTGAAGAAGGCCAGTCCTTCAAAACGTGTCAACCTGAGGGGGTCTCATCCAAGACTCCCAACTCCCAGGGTCAGTGATTTGAGCAGCCAATAAAAGATAGCCACACGTGGCCTGACAATCGTGTTTTTAACTTGCGTTTGTGAATAGACATCTTTATGATTGTATTCATATATTTTATATATTATCTGTTGGATAATAATGCACTAGGCCAGTGTGCCCTCTTCTTTTTCTATACTCACAGCACTGTCAGGGTGACCCCAGTCCTAGTAGGCAGCAAGACATCTATGAGAATATCCATGATTTGACCAGACACCTGTGAGGCTGGATTCACACCTATGCATTTTTAGTGCTTTTCGCAGATTTGCACTACAGTTCATTTAACATGGTTTCCTATGGAACACGTTCTGTAGTGCAAATCTGCAAAATGCAAAAATCACTAAAGATGCATAGGTGTGAATCCAGCCTTACACTACAGTCAGCTGACTCTAGCTCCAGGGTGCGTTGTTCTTGTCTGTGATCTACCAGTCACCTGTCCGCGATCTACAGCTTGCTGACCCCCACTTTACAGGCTCCAAAAAAAACATGCACGTTTTTTTTCCTACGAAAAAATTTGCATTTCATATATTTTTCTAAAAAGTGAACTTATCCTTTAAACTTGTAGTTCACCAAGAGAACGGCAAAAACGCTCTAATTTTTTCTAATAACATAAGTTATTCCTCATCCCCCAGGGCAATTGGATTCCCCCTAGATCAACAATCTACGATATTATATGTTATAAAGATTTACACCTTCTCTCAGCGTAGATATAGCTGGATATACCAGCTATTTGTATGATAGACCTGCATTCTCTATATATTCCCATGAAGGTCAGATGCCCTCTAGTGAGTTCTAAACAGGAACAGAGAGACGACTCAGACAAGTGCCACTAGTAGCTCAGCTGGAAAATCCTGGGATAATGACTGTATATGAAAATAAAATACAATGCTTATTCTGTAAACTTATCACCTGAGACCTAATTATTTTGTACAATATTGGCAGGCGGTGTTTAGATACAATGATATTGCACTTTTACCTGTTATTCCAGTATAATAATTATACATATTTTGCCATCAGCCTTCTGACAAAGAGACACACAGCCGTTCTGTAACCAGCCTGGGGACAGAAGCTCCGGTCAGCAGTTACCGAAATGGCGCCATCAGCACTGGTGACGGTATGTATAAAGTAAAACCCAGACCATTTATTTTAGTGTGCTTATACAGTGTGCAATTAAAGGGAAAAAAAAATGAAGTTGTAAGATGTTGCAGCTTACCGATCCTTATGCTGCGTACACACGATTGAGTTTTGTTGGCGGTGAAACCACTGCAGAGAAACCCGACGGGAAAACCGAGGACCGGCTTGGTCCCTTTTCCCCGTGTACACACGGCCGGTTTTCCCTACAGGTTTTCCTTTGTTTGAGGAAAACGGCCGTGTGTACGCTCCCTAGCAGTGTTTCCCTATGGGAAAACTGGCGAGCGAAAAAACGCCTAGAAAAAATTTAGAGCATGTTCTAAATTTTCTCGGTGTGATTCTTGTGTTTTTTTTTATCAGGAAAACTGCTAGAGAGCCTATACAGTGACGGTTTTCCCGACGAGAAAACTGATTGTGTGTACGCAGCATCAGATGTGATGGCTGCATCGTTTTCATTTCTTTACTCCCCCCACTCTGTTTTCACCTACTGTAACGCTGTAATGCTTCCACTCTGGATGAAAGAGCACAGTGGGCATAGCATACAGAAGCATTGTCGGTCTGGGGGAGGGGAGTGCTTAATAGCAGATTTAAATACACTAACAAATTGAAGACAAACTCCAGCTCATAATTTATATTCCATTACAGCAAACCAGTTTCTGGCTGGATCACCAAATGAAAATAGAAGAAAGCAAGCCTAAAAAAGAAAACAAATGCAGCCACCACATGTAAAAATTGATAAGCTGCAATATAATAGATCTTTGTTTTGGGTTTTTGGGTTGCTTGTTGTGGGGCCACTCGGCAGGAGGGAGGAGCAAAAAAAGCCAGTCAGGGACTTAAAAAGAGGATGATCTGTCTGGGCTGCTCTATGCAAAACCACTGCTCAGACATGACATTTGGCCTGTGTGTATGGGAGCTGGTGCAACAAAAGTTGGTCAGTTGGCTAGCGGACCTGGCACCTGATCAGCGCTCTCAGCCAATGGCTGAAAGCGATGACCAGGGCCGCCATCAGGAATTATGGGGCCCCTTACACAGCTTCAGGCATGGGCCCCCTGGAGCACAGAACCGGGGGGGGGGTGCTTTACGCCTGAAATTTAGAAGCGAGGGGCTGCCGCGATTTGAGAAGCGGGGGGTTCCTTTACACCTTTACAAAAAAAGAAATAAAGAAAAATATATATAAAAAAAAAAGGGTGGTAGCCAATCCGGGGGCCCTGGGGACCTCTGGGCCCTTTAATAAAAAGAAACCTCTGGGCCCTTTAATAAAAAGAAACCTCTGGGCCCTTTAATAAAAAAGAAATACAAATATATATATATATATATATATATATATATATAAAAAATAAATAAACATTTATAAAAAAAAAAGGGGGGGGGGTTACCTGGGGACCTCTGGGCACTTTAATAAAAAATAAATAAATATATAAACAAAAATAACATGGGGCCCTGGGGACCTCTGAGCCTTCTAATAAAAATATATCTATATATAAAAATATAGAAAACAAATATTTAAAACATTTTTATAAGATATGAAATAAAAAAATATAGAAAAAAAATTCTTTATAAAAAAAAAGGGGGGAGGGTTGTCATCTGGGGGCCTCCAGGCACTTGGGGACCTCCAGACCCTTAAAAAAAATTGGTCCTTAAATTAAAAAATAAAATAAAAATATATTAAATATATATATATATTTTTTAAAATAAATGAAAACACAAGGGGGATTGCCTTCCAGGGCCCTGGGACCTCTGGGCTATTTAATAAAAAATAAATAAAAAGACCCCTTACAGGGGGGTTCCCATCCGGGCCCCTGGGGAACCCCGGGCCCCTTACAGGTGTACTGCCTGTACCCCCCTGATGGCAGCCCTGGCGCTGACCGGAGTGTTCTCGCAGGGGGCCGCCCCCCTGTCAGAACACAATAGCTCAGCAGAGGAGATCAAAAAAAGTTCAGCTACAGGGTGCAGGGTTCAGGATTGGTCTGCGTACAGGGTGCAGAGTCCTGTAATTGGTCTGCGTGCAGAGTCCTGTAATTGGTCTGCTTACAGATTGCAGGGATCAGGATTGGTCTGCGTATAGGGTGCAGAGTTCAGGATTGGTCTGTGTACAGGGTGCAGAGTTCAGGATTGGCCTGCGTACAGGGTTCAGGCTTTAGGGGTGCGCTATGTACTGAGGGCAGGGTTCCAGAGTACGTTTACAAGTGACAGCGGGGAGCGGGAGGGGAGGCTGAAAGCTGGAGGTGACAGGATGGAGTTCCGCCATGTTGCGGCTGTAAAACTGTGTTTAAGGGCCACATGGCAAGGCTTGGCGGTTCACATGACCAGGCTTGGCGGGCCAGATTCGGCCCAGGGGACTTGTGTTTGACATGTGGTTAAGAGTTAGAGACCACACAGCAATGTGGCTTCCAACTAATGCCATAATAGCCGCAAAAGATTAATTTTGGTCTTTGTCTAGCTTTAAAGTGTGCTGGGACCACTAGCTTCAAGCACGCTGCCATCTTTGTGTCCTATGTCTCTCTCTCTATCTATCCTATGTGTGCACCATGAAGGAAATGTATGTTACTTAGTTTAGAAAAAATGCAGTTTGCATTTCTTTTTTAAAAAGGCATAAAAACCTGACATTTATGGGCCCCGCTGACTGAACATATATTTATCTTTTAGTGCAGTAGTATAAATTAGAATGTACCAGTAATATAAATTAGAAAAATGTGCCATCAACATTACCTTCGATTTAATTCTGGAATTAATGACCATCAATTATCAGCTTGTAAACCATTCATTGTCTGCCTAATCACTTAACACACATCATAATCCCAGTCCAAGAAGAGATTCTACTGAATTTATTGCCCACCTCTAGAATATTGCCTTCACCACAGCTGATTTAAGCAGGCCATAGATTTGCTGGAGAATTGCATGCTAAATATCCGACTTGCTTGTTGTACCCAAATCAATCGATGGATTGACTTTGGTACAATCAGCCTGCCCATAGATGGATCGAATCTCAGCCGGGCCTTGCTGAACTTTAATCCATTTATTGCCTGCTTTAGCACCATTATTTGTTTTTTTATCAAAACGTGATTATAAACTAATGTTACCCAGCAGGGGTCAAGTCCTGGGGAAAAAGTGTGGGAACTCTCACCCAAGATCCACTCCCCCACCAAAAAAAAAAATGATACGCTCATATGCATAATTACTAAACCACATGTTTTTTTTTAATCCTGCGATAACTCGCGGCAGACCTCTGCAATGTCTCCTGGGAACAATGACATAAGCTCCCAGGAGACATTGCGGCATCGAGGAAGTGATGGAATACCCGCGGGAAAACGCTGATCTTCTGTTCATACAATGTATAAACGGAAGATCAGTGATTTCCCCTAGTAAGTCCACCCCCCCATACAGTTAGAACACACCCAGGAACATCACCCCTTCCCCGCCCCCTAGTGTTAACCCCTTCACTGCCAATGGCATTTTTATAGTAATCCAATGCATTTTTATAGCACTGATCGCTAAAAAAATGGCAATTGTCCCAAAAATGTGTCAAAGGTGTCCGAAGTGCCCGCCATAATGTCGCAGTACTGAAAAAAATGCTGATCGCCGCCATTACTAGTAAAAAAAAAGTATTAATAAAAATGCCATAAAACTACCCCCTATTTTGTAAACGCTATAACTTTTGCGCAAACCAATCAACGCTTATTATGATATATGTAGAAGAATGCGTATCGGCCTAAACTGAGGAAAAAAAATGTTTTTTTTTATATATTTTTGGGGGATATTTATTACAGCAAAAAGTAAAAAATATTGCATTTTTTTTCAAAATTGTCGCTCTATTTTTGTTTATAGCGCAAAAAATAAAAACCGCAGAGATGATCAAATACCACCAAAAGAAAGCTCTATTTGTGGGAAAAAAAGGACGCCAATTTTGTTTGGGAGCCTTGTCGCGCGACCGCGCAATTGTCAGTTAAAGCGACGCAGTGCCGAATTACTATAAGTGCTCTGGTCATTGGGCAGCAATATGGTCCGGGGGTTAAGTGGTTAATCATGCTGGTCCATTTTGTAGATCACCCATAGGATAACCAAGAATGAGCACAGGCGATCTTAATCTGGCATTTTCACGATTCACGTAACAAGTGCAGAGCTCAAGATTGGTCTGGCCCATTCAAATGATTGGTGACTCTCCAAAAACGTGACACAGGATCATCGTTCAGATGTGAACGGGGCTTTAAACATGATTAGAATTTAGATAGATGACCGCATTCCTTGAAGGGTGACTGCATAGTCCTCCCATTTTATTTTATTTTTTTATACATTTGACTAGTGTCCTAAAACTAAAGTGTAGTCTTTTCAGAAATACCAGGTAAAGGTCTGCTTGGTTTAAATAAGGTTATTAAATGTAAGGCTAAATAACAATGTTTCCGTGTATAGTTTTTTAATGATATATGTACTACACGCTTTAGTGCTCTTATGTAATAGCCAAGTCTATGAAAACCTTGTGTAGATGATATCTCAGCCCAACAGTCCTCAAGCAGGGAGGATGGAAGGATCTATGTTAAATACAGGGCTTCCTCTAGTGCTTAATCCACACATTTAATACGTAAAGGACACAAATATGGAAGAGAAGGCATTTAAAATACACAATATACAAAACTGCATTTAAGATAAACCTTTGCAGTACGAACACGATTTGATGGTTAGTGTGCTATACTTTTCTCTTTAGGCCTTTAGCCATATTTAGTTAAGTCATAGTGTACCACTTAGAACACCTTTTTTTTTTTTTATTATTCTGGATGGAGTTAAGAGGGTTTAACTGCCTGCCAAATTTCCTTTGTTTTTGTGTCACTGGCTGGGATATTTGCTCTTCATTGGCCCACCAGTAAATGTATATAGAATGCATTCTAGATGGGAGAACCCGGAACCTTCACTCTCTTGGCTCATGTCATGGCAGACACGTGATGGGTGGCAGAAGGTATTCCCTTTGGGGTTAACTGCCGCTTTTGGCCAGTGTTTTAATTTTACTATGCAGAGTACAGTGTCTGTTTAAATTCTGCTTCTACATTATTCATATATAGGTTTGATGTAAAATCTTTTGTTTGTTTTTCAGTCTCGGAGGACAGCGCAGCGACCTGCGTCCCAACCTATGAAGATGTGCAGAGCTCTCTTCCTGACCTGTGTGACCCTCCGGACTTCACAGGGAAATCTACAAGATGCCCTCAAACCAGAGAGCTGCCACAGATCCCTCCTGACAACCGGGAATCTGTCCTATCATCGGGAAGCCTCGAAAATGATGCCCCTCTCTATACCGAAGGGCCATACGAAGTGCTGAAAGACAGCTCTTCTCATGACAATATTATAGAAGACTGTCTCTATGAAACTGTGAAAGAATTAAAGGATATTAGTTCATCGGCCAGTTTGGAAGAGTCTGAAAATGTCACAATGGGTGCAGCACAGGCCAGCCCGGTGATCACAGAGCGCAGAACGGAGGCTGCAGTGGAATACGCCTCGGTGGACCATAATAGAAAGAGCAGGCATAGCATCAATACCCAGAGCGCAGCCAGCACACCAACATCTCAGGATGAGGATATCCCCCCACCACTGCCTAAGAAACTCCTGGATGAGAATGAAAACGTACAAGGAAAAGAAGTGGAGGACGAGAAACTGGACAAAGGGGGGGACCTGGAGGGGGCCAGCCAGGATGACAAGGCAAGTTCTCACAGATTAGTAAAGTGCAGAACCTTTGTTTTACAGTTTCACAATAAAGCCGAGCTTGAGGTAGAATTAAGACACAGAATATTGCAACTTTGTATCTATTATTACATCATTAAATGCTTTTTAAATGCAATAAGTGTAAGCACTTGAGTTTGACTTGGTATCGGCCTCTTGCACTGTACAGCAGAGCTGGAAAATGAAGATGGCGTCATCTACACCAGTGGTTCTCAACCCTGCCCTCAAGTAGACACAACAGGCCATGTTTTGGGAATTTCTCTTAGGTAAAATAGCTATCCAAAATACCAAGCCAATGACTGATTTAAAGAACCTGTGAAAGATGATGGAAAACCTGCAAACATGGCCTTTTGGGGGGTACTTGAGGACAGGGTTGAGAACCACTGACCTACACTGGGTGTTCTGATAAAAAAAAGTCTAGTGACAGATATAAAGGTTTACACTACACTTTACTAGGAAATTGCATCTCTACCAAGGAACCACACATTCACACCGCCAATGAGACCTGTCCTCCATGCGTAGACACTTTTTGCTCCATGTGCATTCACATCGGAAGCTATGCGCAGGCAGCCCATAAAAGTGGAGGCAGATGCTGCGGCCCTACAAGTACAGTCCCATGTCCAAAGCTGGCGTGCAGGCAGAAGCAGGTGCAGAAATCTGAATGTACAGCATCAGATCTGCGTACTTGCTTTTGCCCGCATGTCAGATTTTGACATGCAACTGTGCTTGTAGAACCGATGCAGCGGCCTCCACTTTTATGGGTAGTCTGCTGGATGCAGGCGCAGAGCCCAGACAACCGATCTGAATGGGCCCTAAATCTCAATGTAATCGCATCTAAATTTGAAACTTTTTTTTTTTCAATGAACCTGTACCAAAGTAAAAAAATTTAAAAAATCTTAATATCACATAGCTGATGCAGAGGGGGCGGCCGATTTGGTACAGTAAAAATCAATGTGCCTAAAGCACACATTGCAAGGAATTTGACTGCGTGCTGGGGTATACTGATCCAAGTCAATATAATTGCATTCCTGAAGTCATGGAGCACTAAGCAGGTTTTGGGAACCACATATGGTGACACGCTCTTTTTAACACCAGTCTGATCAAGGCCTTGCAATACAATTCTGTTTATCTGAGAACTTTTGGAAACTCTTTGATCAGTACTAAGCACGGGCAGGAGAAGGGACAGCCGGGAGGTCCCTTATAGACTGCTGTGAATTAGCTAAAGTTTAGACCATGGGTGGCCCTGCAAGCACCACCAATGTATTTGACTGACTGAGCTGGGTAGAAAATAATTGGCCAAACAGTAACAGCATCCTTTCCTTTTTAGATGCAGTCACGGTTCAGATATTCCGGCTGCTGTGTGTGCCGTGGCCAGGGCCACTGATAAGGCAGTACAGCTGGTCCTGTTGTACTGGGCCCAGGCCTCATTATCTAAACAGGGAGGCCCAGAGCAGCTTTATTGTTAATTAAATGAATAAATAGATTTAAAGCGGAGCTCCACCCAGGATAACAACATTTTACAATGTTGTTTGAAAAAAAAAAAAACTGAAAAAAATAAAAAATAAATACTCACCCGAAATAGCTGTTGCTATGCGGAAGTCCGTAATCTGCCTCTTCCTGAACCGCGGTGTGTTTTCTTCTTGTTCTTCTCCTTGTGAATGGGGCGCGCTGCTTCCTGGGAACTGTGTGTGTTCTCAGAGAGCAGCGCGCCCATTCACAAGCCAGCGTGAGACTCACGCAGGCGCAGTAGGAAATGGGCAGTGAAGCCGTACGGCTTCACTGCCTGTTTCCCATAGTGTGAATGGCGGCGCGGGACCCGGAGCGATCGTGGGACCGGCATCGGGGGGGGGGGCCGTCAGCGCGGGCGCCTAGGACAGGTAAGTGTCCTTATTTAAAGTCAGCAGCTACACTGTTAGTAGCTGCTGATTTTAAAAAAAAAATTCCCGCGGCTGGAGCTCCGCTTTAACTAGACCACCCCCCCCTCCTACTTGCTAACCATGACTTAAATTACATTTCCCTGTGCCCCATCACATCTACAGGGGGGCCCAGGAGGTGGGAGAAGAGGAGGGACGTCTATCTTTATTTTCAGGGCTCAGGTGGATAAAGTCGGTGCTGCACCTCTGGGGGTGTTGGCTCGGCCCGTCAGGATGTACGGGCCCCATGATTTCTAGCTGCAGGCTGGCTGCTTTATTATAATAGCGGACTGTTGGCATGGGTGGGGGAATTGTTTGACTTTCTCTAGTTTAGCCTGCAGACTGAACCAGACAAAATCAAGCTTTACATAACGGCCTTCAGAACTTGACAGTTCTGAAGCAGCGATGCACGCGGGAGCCACCATAAACGGCATGATGCCGTTAGTATTGCACGCTCAGTGCGCCTGCGCGCTGTTGCCATTGCGCTGTGGACATCTGTGCTGTCTTTCTTGGAAATATCTCCTTAACCGTGTAGGTTAAGGAGATATTTCTTGGACCTACAGGTAAGCCTTAATCTAGGCTTACCTGTAGGTCAAAGTGGTCTGTAAGGGTTTACAACCACTTTAAGGCTGATGTCACACAGTTTATTCTGCAATTGGTGGCATATCACCAGAAGAAGAATCACACTAAAGAGGCTTTCACGTGTCCCCCAATGAAATTGCATTCTCGGTACCCCAGAATGCAGCTCAATCAAGTGCGTGATATCTTGCTCTTCATGCTAGCAGGAGATCAATTAAAACGAGTTCAATTAAAACGAGCAATCACCAAGGAGTTGTCCCCAATAATAGGATTGCCCTTGTGACATTGGCCTTAATAAAAAAATGAAATAAGGTAAAGTTACTCTGTCATAACAGTTCAGGGATGGAGATTCGGATTATTACAAATACTCATTAGTGCCCGGTTCTCTGGAAGATCTTTGATACTTTGTATGTATGAAAGCTTCCCATGTTCCTTGCCAGCTCCATTTACATAATCACTCCCCATTAGCTGGTAAAAGTCAGGTCTTTGTTCCAGAGACCTGGGATAATAACCCAAGAGGATTTGAGCCAGAATAAATAGTGCTCTCATTGCGGTATAGACATATATGTATTGATCCTTCTTTTCTTTTCTTTTCTTTTAGAGACAAAGTTGCGTATCCTACAAATCTCGAGCAGAAGACCCATGCTTGACAGAAGATGACGTATGTATTAACATATTAATCCCCATAGCAGCCCCAGGGAATTTTGCTCTTTGAATTAAGCCATCTTACCTGGCTGCAGGCAGGCTTCACATTGTCAGCCAGTTGTGTGATGTAGTGGGGGCTACGGCATGTTTGATCTCCCGGCTTGTCAAGTGCGTGTTGGTTTTATGAAATAGACAGAGAAATCAAAGAAATACTGTCATTGTATAAACAGAGAATTGCATGAATAAAATATACAATGACAACATTTTTGTGACTTATCCTGTAAATATGATTGCAGTACATACTATGAGTAGTGTAGCTGTCATATTTAAAGATCCTGTATAACAACTTTTTTATATATACATATTTATTTAACCTGCAGCATAGTTATTGATTATAGAGGTTTCAGGATTAAGGTGGAATCCTCCAAACATGATGATTGGCTGGGGTCTTTCTGCTAAGAAACCTTGTCAGTTGACAGCTGTACCAGCACTGCCAATCGACTCAGGTTCCCAATGGTCAGAGGGCTACTCGTGTTTTTTTGGTGTCACCGTTGGAAAGCTAGACCTTCAATTGCAGTCTGGGATATCGATGCAAGTACATCTGGACTGCAAATATCAATTGATAAGCACTTTTGGTCCCAAGGCTGCCCTGGAGAGAACTGAGTAGCTTTTATCAGAGGTAGATATTTGTAATTTTTACCGGTACTGTTCTTGAAACATTTAGCCTGTGAGTGAGGAGACTTCCACTGATCCATACCAAAGGGAAGGTGTGTATGTGTATGTATGCCCAGTGCGCATGCCCCGGTGATGTCACCAGCTACTACTAAAGTAAATATCTTCTAAACAGCGCATGTTTAGGAGATACTTACTGTACCTACAGGTAAGTCACCATATAGACTTACCTGTAGGTATAAAAAAGAAGGGGGTTCAAATCAATGCTGAGAAAATGCATTGCAAAGTTTTTCTATAAAAAAAGCTTATAAACTTCCATCAGTACATTCACATTGCAGTTAAAGGATTTGGGGCTAAGCTGGAATTGTAGTTATGGCTGGATGCTACTGAATTGTATGCGTCTTGGTAACCCGAGTGGGAGTGGTGCAACTCCGCTAATAGGTGAGTTTAGACATAATTCCCCCATACTGTGAACCACCTTCCCAATATTAAATGAGAAGTGCAGGTTTTGAGGAAAAAATAAACATCCAAACTCCCCTCGGTGGATGCAACATTGGTCACCCTCCGTCTCTAAGACCGAGAACTGAGCAATCAATGACCACTGATCACTCAGTTCCCAGTCTTCAATGACCAAAGAACCGGGTGACTTTCAGTCACCAGCTCTCTGCTGTGCCCCCTCCAGCGTTCACTGGAGCAGTGGGCTGTAGAGGGGGCGGGAGTGACTGGCATTAACATCGGGAGTCTGGACCAGTGGAGTGATGTCAGCCCACTGTTGGTTAAATATGGTCACAGGAATGCAGAAGGAAGTGCACTCCTATGACCTACATGAGAAGTAGGGCCAAAATAGCTGTGGTCCTACTTTTCCTTTAATGCTTGCTGTAACCCTACTCCAGCCTTGGGTTGGCCCAGGTTATGTGTAACATGTAAATGGTCTACTGTGCACCACAGATGTAATCATAGAGAGTACGTGGGAGAATATTTAGGAACTAATGATTTAAGATAAACAACTAGTTTGCCCCTTAGGGCTCTTTCACAGGGGGCGGATCAGTAATGATCCGCCCCGTGCACCTCCGTTTGCTCAGCGGGGATCGCGCCGTTGATCTCCGCTGAGTTGCCGGATGACAGGGCGGTCCCCGCACACTGTGCAGGGACCGCCCTGTCTTTTCTCCGCTCTCCCCTATGGGGAATCGGATGAATACGGACCGTTTGTCCGTGTTCATCCGTTCCGCCAGACGGAAGGAAAGTAGGTTTTTCCTCCGGCATACTTTGGCGGATCGGAGCGGATCGGATGTCAGCGGACATGTCTCCGCTGACATCCCTGATCCGATAGGGATACATGTATGTCCGTTTTTTCATCCGACAACGGATGTATGAAAAACGGACATACGAAACGTCCGTGTGAAAGAGCCCTTACTCGGCAGGTTTAGCTTACTTAAGGAACCATAAAGAGCTCTTTTTAGTCTTCCTCCGTCGTTCCCCTGCTCCCTTCCTCTGCCTCCATCCCAGTTAAGTAATATCGTCTAATTCTTGATATGGGAGACACTTGGCACTCCCTATACGCCTCCACAGTGCAGCATCTGCTGTCTAAGCCCCATTCACCAGGCCCAGAAACGAATGTATAGGTAGGGGTAGTATATATAGCCCTGTGAAAGCAAGTTGCATACTTGCATAAGAGTATTAAAGGGTAACTCCACTTTTGCGGGGAAAAAATGGCAACTAAAGAAAAAACATAGGGTATACAATTGAAACACAAGTCATGTTGTAATTGAATGTTAAAAATGACCTTTCCTTTTCAATCTACAGTCGCTGTAATTTTCTAAACATGCAATGCAATATGGCTACCTGGAGTTGTTCTGTACACAGAATATGTACTGGACACACCCAGAAACATAATTTACTGCTTGTGTGATTGGCTTACTGATTTTCCCAGAAGTCTGCACCAAAATACAAGTCAGATTTCAGGCATCCCCTTGAACAAAACATTTTTGAGGTGAGATACTCCCAATAGGAATACATCTTCTAAAGGAATGCAGACCCAGCAGATTTTCTCATCGGTGCTCTGAAGGTGTCACAGCTGATTGGTAATTATGAAACCACCCCCATTAGATTCATTTTGCCATATGGGCCCAGAGAAATACAGGGATTTCTTCAGAATAACAAACGGTAGGGATCTGCAACAAAGGTTGTTGTACTTGCAATGTACATAGATCACCCAGGGGATGTTTTTTTTTTTCTTCTCAACAAAAGTGGCGTGGCACTTTAAGTATCCTGGAATGGGAGCAGGATGTCTTGGGACCTCAGTAAGGTAAGTATTTGCACCTTCTGGTCCCTCCAGTAAAGTGAACTTGTTACTTAACCCATTGTGTTTAAAGGTTGACTTTAGACGCAAATCTCTTTCCATAATTTTAACACTTAGCTATTTTACGCCTGAGATGAAAATGATATTCCACAATGGACTTGTTATATGAAACATTTACTTTTGTAGTATTTGAACCATCACTTTTTGTTTACTTTTTAGATTTCTGCCATGTATTCAAGAATTTCCAAGACTGGACAATCCCGAAGACATCAAGAAGATCTCTCCCATTATTCCTACATCCAGGATGTTGAGCTATCTCCTACTACATGCAATGGGACATTTTCTGCAGTTAGGGACGTTGACAAGAGCCCTAATCTCATTGGCTTGCCACCTCCAATGGACATCCTAAACGGTGGACTGGACCCAGAGTACGAAGCCATCCCATCAATGTGTCGAGAAGAGGACAGGACTACTACCTTCTGTAATGCTGGCCAGGGGGTCCCTCCTCAGGGGGAAAGTGACTATGAAAGTATTGGTGATCTCCAACAAAACGGAGAGTACTCTAAACTTTAGAAGGTACGCTGACAAGAATTTATATCTGACACATAGCACAATCCTTTCCTGGGTCTTTCACATACCCAAATTAGCAACGGATTGAAGAGAAAGCACATCTTTACCTAGACCAGGACTGTTTTCCTGCTGCATGAAAGCCATGGAATTATAATTTTATTTTTTATGTGCCATTTATTTTTTTATATGTAGCTGGTATATTGCCAAAAAGAAAATGGATCACCCTGAACTGGATGAGCATTTAGGTACTCATGAAATTTACTAATGGTACGATTTGAAGGAGATTTGTTCACATATACATTAATATACAGATATAGGATCCATAATCCTGTACAGTTATGAGGTTTTGCAGACAATGGATCTTCTCTAACCTGTCACGACTGAATTCCTTTTGAAATTCTGGTTGCCTCGTTGTTCTGACCTTCAGTAGTTTAAAGAGTAACTCCACTTTTGAAAAAAACATTCCCCTCTGGGACGAATTGCACAGGTTTTTACAAACTTTATTGCAGCTGCCTACCCTTTGTTATTTTGAAGGAATAGCGGTTTATCTGTGTTCAGTGAGTCTGTATAGGAGTGACTTTATAATTATCAATCGGCTACAGCACCTGCAGGAAAATCGTATGGATCTGCATCCCTTTAGAGATTTACCATTGGGAGTATCTCACCAAAAATGTATATTTTTGTTGCAGGGGATGCCAAAAATCAGATTTGCATCTTAATGTTGACTTCTGGGAAAATCAATAAGCCAATCACACAAGCAGGAAATTACATATGTGGGGGCGTTCTGTACACGATCTGTGTACAGAATGTCTCCAGACTGCCATATTGCATTTTACAGAAAATCTCAGAGCTGCAGATTGAAAAAGAAAGGTAATTTTTTTAATAACATTCAGTTACAAAATGGCTTAAAGCAGAGATTCTCCCACTACTGCAAACATTAAAAGCCAGCAGTTACACATACTGCAGCTGCTGGTTTTTAATAATAGGACACTTGCCTGTCCTGGAGTCCAGCAATGTCGGCACCGATGTTTCCATCAGCTGTCAGGTGCTGCCGCCTCCATTGCGGAATCCGGCAGTGTAGACTTACGGCTTCACGCTGGGAACCCTACTGCGTATGCGTGAGGCGCCACTCCTCTCTCCTACTGACCTTGCGTTCGGGGACAGAGGAGGGAGCCCTGCGGTGAAGCGGCTGAGGCTCCCAGAAGTGGGAACAGGATACCTGTGAAAGGCAGGTATCCTCCCCCCGAAAGATGCCAAATTTGGCATCGGAGTGGGGGAGGAGTACAACGAGCAGAAGTTCCACTTTTGGGTGGAACTCCGCTTTAAATCTCCATTGTATATGCTATATTTTTTTTATTTGCTAATTTGCTAATTTTTTTTAACCACAAAAGTGGAGTTGCCTTTTAAGTGAATGACCTGGGACATGTATGCAGATGAAAAAAGTTAAAGAAAATTTCTGATTTGTACACTTCTAACAGGTCAATTATTGTTGAAGCTATAGGGCAGGGGTCTCAAACTGGCGGTCCTCCAGCTGTTGAGAAACTACAAGTCCCATCATGCCTCTGCCTGTGGGAGTTATGCTTGTAACTGTCAGCCTTGTGAAACCTCATGGGACTTGTAGTTTTGCAACAGATGGAAGGCCGCCAGTTTGAGCCCCCTGCTATAGGGTCTAGCCCCAGCACACATTGCACCCCTTCTTGGTGACACCCTGTGCAGGAGACAACCTGAATATTACAAAAATGTCCAGCATAAGGGATTTCTTATTCATTCATATTTAACAGATCTTCAAACCATCTCTATTCAACAAGTTACATTTCAGGAGACAGTCAGGTGATTTGCCAAGTTACTGTCTTCAATAAAAGTTGTGTCCTGGAATATTGCCTGTTTTAATGGATAATTAGGAAATTGCTTATTACCTTGACGAAAGAGGGTCAGAATGACCGCTTTTCATTAACGCCCATCTGTCACTATAGCAACATGATCAGGTTCCTTTATAACTTTTATCCTCTGCATGCCAGTCTCTGATCTGTAAATTAGATACAAGGCGGGTCACTGCCCTTTCTTCTGTTCACAGGTTTACATTCATTTGAAGCATTTGGTGTGAAATATGTTATAGGTAGGTCTTGTGAACTCTCTCATTTGGCCTGCATGACCACCTTCTGGCGTGGCTGTAGTACGGAGGATATTGTTGTGATTAGATGACCGACCACGTGCCATTCATGCATCTGCAAGGATGTTGCTTGGAAATCATTACTGATATATGCTGCTTGTTGTTGCTTCTCTAAAGGGCTCACTAAAGAGTGATGTCACCCTTCTTATAGGATGCAGCCTGGTGGCACTGATGGTAAATCCACAACAGCATCTCAAATGCTTTATAAGTATTATAAAAGGTGAGGCTGTTCTTCTGTATTTGTTTCAGTTGTATATCAGCTGTTTGAATATAGTTCCCCTTTACTGTGCAGTCACCTTAGGGGTTGGTGATTTATGATTTACTAAAACTGGAAAGTGCAAAATCTGGTGCAGCTGTGCATTGTAGTTGATCATCTTCTAAGTTCAGCTTGTTCAATAAAGCTTTGACGGGGAAAAAAAAAACCTGGAAGCTGATTGGTTTCTATGCACCAGACTTTGCACTTTTTGGTAAATCAATCTCCATGAGTTTAGCTGAACCACAATAGAAGCCCCTGCAGCTTGGTCAGAAAAGTCGATGCCTGTGGACACCAACAGTAAACTTATAGCTTCACTAATGGCTCCTGCTTTTCTGATATTGTATAGGTGATCCAAAAGCTTGTGCGGCTTACACACAGTTGGAATTTCCGACAAGGAAAGTTCGATGTGAACTTTTGGTCGGAAGTTCCGACCATGTGTGTAGGCTCCATCTGACATCTGAAATCAGGATTTCAGACAGCAAAAATTTAAGAGCTGGTTCTCTGACGGAAAAAGATCTTGTCAGAAATTCCGATCGTCTGTATGCAATTCCAACGCTCAAAAATCCTTTGCATGCTCTTAATCAATTTGACGCATGCTCGGAATCATTGAACTTCATTTTTTTCAGCTTGTCGTAGTGTTGTACATCACTGCATTCTTGACGGTCAGAATTTTGTGTGACCGTGTGTATGCACGGTTTTCTTGTCTGAATTTCTGATCATGTGTACGCGGCTTTAGAGATTGCCACCTGGGTGGGGTACTTGGCCAAAGAATGGGGCTAAACCCTTGAGTCCCCCCCCCCCACACTCCAACATTGTGGCCTCACCTGCGCCATGATCATGATCGCCTTGTTATATGCAGCCAGTTAGGGGCTTAGATGTAAACTTAGTCGCATGTCAAATGATTTTCAATTTTTTGACATTTTTTACCCTAAAGTGTTACTAAACCCACAACAGTAAAATCAATCTGCATATGCATCATTGTTATACTCACTGTGGAATCTAAGGGGTTAATCATCTGAATTCTGTAAAAAGGCTGTTTGATTCTGGCTTCTCTTAATCTCCCCTTCTTTCACTGTCCCCAATCCATCTCCTGAGAGAACAGAGCCTTGGGTGCACTCTGCACATACTAAGTTTTTTATGTTTTTTTTTTCTTTGGAGGGGAGAGTGCATGTGATCAGCAAGAGCCAATCAGCACTGTCCAGAGGGTCAGGGGTCTGCTAATAGGACAATCAGGGAAGACTGAAAACTCCTACAAGCTTTAACTAGACACAGATAGAAGTCACAAGACTGCTCTAACTGCTGATGAGAAAAGGTATTTAGCAGTTTATATTTAATAAAGTAATTTAATTTCCATGTACTGTGGGAGACCAGATATAGTGAATGCAAGATCCTGGGTTTAGTAAAACTTTTAAAAACTTGTGATGCTGTCCTAAAGTTCCTTGTTTAGGCACATCCAATTAAAGGGTTTTGACAGTCTATACTTGGTTCCCAATTACTTTCCTGAGTTATTATGCACATTCTCTTGGAGTCTTGAAAGGATAAGTTCACCTTTTGTTAAACTCATGTTCAGGATTTAACATGTTACAAATGTACTGGCCCCCCACACCCATGTCCCTCCCAATTTTAGCAGCAAGCAGGGAATCTTCTTCCTGAGCTGGCTGCCACAATATACAGAAAATTAGACCATGCGGGGCTCCACCCGCCCGCATCATTCAGTCACTGCGTTCTGTGAATAAATGGACTACAACTACTGACATCCTTTTGCAGCTGATGGCATGTATCTCTCAATGATCTACCTTGGTGCTCTTGAGTGCTTTAGTAGTTCATTGATTCTTCCTGTCAGTGTGAAACTGCCTGCCGGTATGATGTATGGGCGGACGGCTTGCACTGACAGTCTGCAGGAGACTTCCATGGCATTAGCAATCTGCTGATCACTGGTGCAATGCTTTCCAGGCTCCCCAAAAAAAATTTTTTTTAATTAAATGCACATTTTTTTACCTGCAAAAATATGTGCATTTATTTTTTTGTTAAAAGGTGAACTTATCCTTTATGCCAGTGGTTATCAACCCTGTCCTCAGAGCCCACTAACAGGCCAGATTTCATGTATTACCTTGGGGAGATGCAGACTAGAATATTGCAATCACTGAGCAGCAAATGATATCACTTGTGATATATTTCAGTTATCTTGCAAACCTGGCCTGTTAGTGGGCCCTGAGGACAGGATAGATGACCACTGATTTAAGCAGCAATGCTAGCGCTCAATGGCCAGGCTTGTTCTGATGTTCTCGCCATTGGAAAAAACAGCTTTGAGCAGTGACATGCAGCCAATGCTGGAGTGAGTGCATGTAGACGAGAACTGGATGCAGAGTCTGGAGAAGATCAACAGCAATAAAGTGCAAGAAAAGGAAAACATGGTAGTTTAATATACAGTACTTTAAAAACAAAATATCATCCAGTTAGGTTCAGATCTACTTGAATTTTCAAATGGTAACAAGAATTTCTTATTGGAGGTATTGATTACCACATGGGACCATTCTGACATTGTTCCATTGTGCAGTGTTGACCAGCTCATGTAGAAAGCTTACAACAGGCTCCATCAGCACATGCCGAATGGCAACATCACTCGTCTCTCTGTGTTTAATCTGACTGTGTTTGATGGCTTTAGGCATATAAATAAGAACCTAGACACATGTAGGACAAAAAAAGTATAGAATACAGGACCATCAGCAGTGCAGCTTGCCCTTTACTCCTCACTCGTGCTCCCTACAGCTGATGTAAGAAGAGTTTACGGTAATCCCGATGATGACAATTAACCGTTTCTGCAAATGCTACAACCAGCAAGCCTCCACATCTCGTCTCATAGCGAATCAGTGCTTGAGGCTGGATCAGATCTCTTTGATGTCTTCACTGATTGTTGCTGTCGGTTCATATTATGGAACGTTACATTTGCTGAACTCGTTCAGTTTAGTGCATGTGGCAAGGGAGAGGAGTCTGTGAACACCATGGGGCTAAAGAGTACTATGAGCTGCAGTTAGGGGAGATCTTAATAAAACCTCATCGTACTTCAAAGCTAGAATACAATCAAGATTTAGCATGGTCACCCCCTTTCCCCCCCAAGGACTGATCATGCTGCTGCATTTACTAAGGGATTTAATTAGTGGTCTGCATTCAGACCTCTCTGTTTCCGACTCACATGAACTGGAAACGTATTTGAACAGAGATATATATATATATATATATATATATATATAATGTGTGTGTGCTTTGGTTGTTTTTTTGTAAAAATGCATTGGCATTAAAAAACGACAAGTGTTCATCTGCCCTTATTAGTTCATGATTGTTGGCAACTTAAAGGCCAAACTTCATTTAAAAAAAAAAAAAAATTGTTTTGAATAACGTACAGGAGTTTTAGAACACTTGTCAGGTCTTTATTGCTGTCTGTGCCCCTGTTAGAGATAATCAACCTCTCTATTTGTCCTGTTTACCATTATCATTAAAAGTAAAAAAAAAAAACCACATTTTGGGTGTCCCCAGAACAGTAATTGAAGGGACGCTAGTTCTGGTGACCCGGGGGTCCCTAAGGGATTCTATTAAATTGAAAATTTCCTCTTATTTCCTTTTTGGCTATGGGACAGGAAGTGAAGGGGAATCTCCCCAATGGGACACAGATGGCAAAACAAAATCTGACAGGGGGTTATAACCCTCCCTTAGGCCCCTTTCACACTTGTACAACTTGTCCTGCGACTTGCGACTGCAAAGTCGCATGACGAGTCGTTCCCCACGATTTCCAATGACAACCATTCTTATTAGTACAACTTCAGTCGTGCCAACTTCAAAGTAGTCCCTGCACTACTTTGGTCCGACTTTGATGAGTGTTACATGGGCATTCCCTGAAATCGCGGCTAAAAATCTTGTCAAAATCGTGGTAGTGTGAAAGAAGTCTTATGCCGCGTACACAAATGGAAAAAACAACGTTTTTCTCGACTTGATTCTTATCAACCCTGCCTTGCATAAACACGATCGTGAAAAAAAAATGCCCGCGCAAAGCGTGGTGACGTACAACACGTACGACGGCACTATAAAGGGGATGTTCCATTCGGATGGCGACGAGAAAAAATAGAGCATGTTCTAAATTTTGAATGGCCATTTTTCACGTTGAGAAAAATGCTCTGGAGCCCACACACAATCGTTTTTAATGAGCAATTTAAAAAATTGCATTCTTCTTGTCGTGAAAAACGGTCGTGTGTATGCCGTATAACTCTGTCATAGAAAAAAATTGCCCATAGTTCTAATTTAATGCTTGGTTCTGCCTTCATTTGCTCCTGTTACCCTGTATATTTACCACTGTAGAGCCACATGTACAAAAGTTTACTGCTGCAATCAATCAACAGATTCGTCTGTTAGTGACTATGTACATACCTTTGTGTTTGCAGGCCATTCCTGCATTATTGCTGAATATCGTCTCTATAAGAATAAATCTTTCTGTAGCTTGCAAACCTTTACTAAATACAGGGAATCGCACAGGATATCTATCTTTCTGTATATATTGATCTTTCTGAATCCCAGGTTCCCATACCTGTATATATATTTAAATATAACTGAACTATGTAATTTAGAAAAAAGTATTTTGGTACAGTCTTTGTTTTATTATGTTGACCTATCTTGCTTTATACAGTTGAATATATGTTGTTGTTTTTTTTGTATATATCTTTTGTTGGTTTAGCTGATTTATGAACAAATATGACTGTAAATCTCAGTAGACAACACACCACTATGCAAAGAACACATCCAATCAGAGTTTAATGCTTCTTTCTTAGAGAGCACATAACCTGAACAAAATTCACCTGTATTTATTCGTAAGGAAGAACTCTGGACCGATTTATAAAAACAGAATAGAGACAAATAACTGCTTAGCTACTTTAATTTCAGTGTAGCTAATACAAAAACCAACTTGTCTTAACAGAAAGTAAAACTTGTGGTTTAATAGTGTTTCTGTTTAATGAGTTAAACATTAAGTATTGCAGAGTTTAGGATTTACAAACTTTAAAAAGAGAGCAGTACTACGTGAAAGGCTAGCATTCCATATTTTATTGTTTAAAGCGAAACTTCAGCCCCCCTCCACCCAAAAAAATGTAAAGTCAGCAGCCACAATTATTATAGATGCTGACTTTTACTTTTAGGATACTTACCTGTCCAGGGATCCTGCGGTGTCCTCACCCAAGTCGAATTTTACATAGGCTCTTGGGTGCTGGCGCCGCCACCTTTGGTTAGGGAAACCAGCAGTGAAGCCTTGCGCCTTTACAGCCTGTTTCCTACTGCGCATTCACGAATCATGCTGCGGCGAGGGCTCAACGTTCGGCTGAGTTTGCCATGGCAAACTCAGCAGCATGTGGGAGCGGTTACCTGTCAAAACTAGGTACCCACTCCCCCCCCCCCCCAACAAGGTGCTTATTGTGGCACTGGAGGGGGGGAGAGGCAGACAAGCAGAGCTTCCCCTTTTAGGTGTAGCTCCGCTTTAATCCTGTCTGAGGTTTTCAGTATTTTATTACAGTCTTATTATTTTATTATAGTCGGTATAATTGGCTTTTGGAAGCTATGTGATCTCAGTATTTTTGCAGTATTAAAAACAGTCATGCAAAAACCAGTATGGGAAATATGATTATAGTCATTAGATGACCACCTTTATTTATGACCCATAGTGGAGTGTACAGATGCCCAAGGGTGGTATCTCCAACCAGTGCCGGGACAAGCTCATCCAGTGCCCAGGGCAATAATGCCGAACTGTGCCCCTCCACCCCATTCATGATGTGCAACTTTAGGGGATCCTACGTCCAGCAGTAACTCTCTTGTCAAAATCACTGCCGCTGTCACTACTCCTGTCGGCCTTGTAACAGAAGGAAGGCACCCCCCTTCTGGCCACCCCTTGTCCCAGCCCTGTGGCCAACCACCTTCTATTATCTATGGTGGCCTTTCCATAAAATGGAGATAAAGAGCTAGATATAATTCTCTTGCCATATACTTTACTCTTAATGGTATAAACTTACTAAGCAAGTGTGGGTAGGAATCAGACTCATCTCTCCGCACTTTCCCCTTTACAATGGCACATTATAAATGCCTTTTCTTTCTGCACTGCGGATGGAAGGCTTACATTCCGAATTTGATCCATGGAATGAAGGGAAGCATGGGGCTGGTAAACTTCCCCATGTGTTACCTACTCTAGGTCATGTGAGATCAATGCAGGGTACATGTGGGGGAGAGGAGTGTCTCTATAAGTCTGTCCTGTACTTCTTTACATCTGTGCTATCTTCACCTTTCCACTAGCATATTGTGCATATCTGGGGTATATTCCTGGACAGTTAGGCCTCGTGGTTGGGTTTGTGGTAAAAAAAACACCCAGTTGATCTGCAGAGGCGGCCCCCCTCTTAAGCTGCAAAAGCAGTGGCTAGAGGTGTACAAATGCTGCTACTGTGATGCTTTGCATTGTGGCTGCGGAAGGAACTAAATCCCCTGTTGCATTCAGCAGGAACTACTTGTGCCAAACGCGACCCATTCAAGTGAATAGGGCCGTGCTGCAACCATCCTGCTACTGTGCACAATGCATGTAATAGTGTAGCATTTAAGGGGTGAAAACAGGTGGTGGAAAGGTGACATGTTGGCTCTGCCCATAGATTGCTTTTCAGAGGCTAGTGTAAACCAGACATGAAGGCTGTGGAGGACTACTGAGGGGGAAGGGGCGCACGGTAACCTGAGCCTTTTTGAAGGAGAGACTAATTAGGGCCCCAGTCCAGAATTTGCTTTGGGGTCTCCACATTTGTCATTTTTCCTTTGGATTCGGATATAATTAAACATAATTACATTGAAGGACTTTTTGTATTCCCATTTTTAACATCAACAGACTCCAAAATGTATATTAAGTGAAGGAAACTCTAAAGCACAAACACTAGCAAGCAGAAAGCACAGCTGTCATATGTAAATAAAGAGCCAATATGGCTGCCCCATGTATATAATACTGTAACCACTTCACTACTGCTGTGTGTTTTTAAAATGGCGGATTGCTGGACGTTATGTTCTGAAATTGTTTTTTGAAATGGCGCTTTGTCTTGATCTTGTGCGCATGCCCTGGGTCCACTCTCCGAATGGGGTTGTTTTGGGGATGTTCAGACCATCCTGGCAGCTATATTTGATGTTTTATAACAATGTTTTTTTTTTTTTGGCCTTCTTTCCTTTATATAGTAGACAAACAACTTTTATTAAAGGGGTGTTCCAGCCAAAATTGTGTTTATTAAATGTCAGCAGCTACAAAAAGTGTAGCTGCTGGCTTTTAATAAACACTCACTTACCTGCTCCTGCGTTCCAGCGACGCGCCGACCGGGGCTCCGTTCCTCTCTCCCCCTCCCCAGCCGGCGTCTCCATCCCAACTGTGGGCACCCAGCCGTGACAGCCTTCGCTTCACGGCCGGGCACCCACTGCGCATGCTCGCGCTGCTCGCCGCTGATTGGAGAGGCGATCGCATGGGACCTGTCATGTGTCCCATGTGATCGCCTACAGGGAGGGGCTGGTGTAGGCGATTAAGGCTTAATCGCCTAACCAGCCCCTCGGCGGAAGCAGGAAGTGGGACAGGAAGTCCCACTCCTACTGAAGCCCCCACTCCCCCCCCCAAAACAATTACATGCCAAATGTGGCATGTAAGGGGGAGGGGAGTGGATTAAACAAAAGTTATTTTTTAGGGTGGAACTCCTCTTTAAATACCTCCAAAAGAAAGCTCTGTTGACAAAAAATGATTAATTGTATACAGTGTTGTATTACCAAGTACTTGTCAGTCAAACTATCACATCACTAAAAGCTGAGCAATGACCTGGTAATGAAGCGATCCAGGCAGCTACTCACATGTTTTAGGCTTACCTTTTGCACATACGTGTGTGTATGTGTGTATAGTATAACTTTTAAGGAGACTAGATTAATTAGAAGTTTTTTTTTTAATTTATTTTTAGCCCATCATAACATACACAGAAAGCATTCGCTACATTCTTTGTAAGTTCCTTGAACCTTCAGCCAGGGCATTGTGTAAGGGTCCTTTCACACAGAGCGGACCGTTTTTCGGTCAGCTCCGTGTGCCCGTCAGCTCAGCGGGGGGTCTCCGCTCAGCTGTCGGCGGACGGGGCAGTCCCCGCACACTGTGCAGGGACCGCCCCGTCTCTCCTCAGCTCTCCCCTATGGGGAGTCGGATGGAAACGGACCGTCTGTCCGTTTGCATCCGATCCTTTTGGCCGGACGGAAGAAAAATAGGACATTCTTCCGTCCGCAAAAACGGATGCGGATCTAGCGGACGTTAGCGGATGCATCATCCGCTAACGGATCCGCTCCCATAGGGGCTCATTGCAAGTCCGTAAACGGACTTGTAATGAGCGGACCGTTCGTCCGCTAGTGTGAAAGGGCCCTAACTGTTTTTTAAAACCAATAAATTGATGGGTTTAGTTCTGCTTTATGATTTTCAGCTGAGGCTTTGGGCTTCAGCAAAATGGCTGCCTCTGGCATGAAGTAACAGGAACAATGCTGGAGGAAATTTACAGCACACACAAATTTTTGTAGCATAATTATTAATGTGGAATGTATGTTCCTTGTTAAAGAACAATATTTTTATCAAGTTGTTGGCCTTAAAGTGGAAATTTACCCATATCGGCATATCGGCCTTCACAAACTCTGCACAGTGCCTACAAATGGACACCAACTGAGCATGTGCAAAGCAGGGTAAGATCGTGTATGACCGCGTACACACGACCGGTTTCCTCAGAAGAATCCAGCAAGAAACTTGTTGGGAGACGTATTCTGCCGAGGAAACCGGTCGTGTGTATGTTTTTCATCGAGGAAACTGTCGAACTCGACGAGCCAAAAAGAGAGCATGTCTTCTTTTTCCTCGACGGGAATTGAGAAAATTGGCTCGTCGAGTTCCTCGACAGCCGAACAAGGAACTCGATGAGGAAAACGATGTGTTTCGCCCAACGAGTTCCTCGGTCATGTGTACGCGGCCTATTACTGGATTGTAATCAGTACAGGCATTTTTAATTACATTTACATTATTTTCATAGCTATACCTGCAGAAGGGGCCAGCCTGAAGTGATCTAGCAGGACTTAATTTTCTGACTAAAGTTCCACTTTAAGCTTAGGAATAGCCTGGAATTCCACTCTAAATAACAAATCAAATGAATGTTAGCTGCAGGTAAATTGCCTGTTTCAGCCAGGTTTTGTACGTTCATAGACTTGTATTAGAATGCAAAACCTGTTTGAAGCCAACAGAATCCTGTCAATACAGACCCTCTCAGGGCCTATCCCCCCAAAGAGCTGACAACTATATCTACTAGACCCTTACACTGTGTCTGGAGTTAATTTCATAATTGTTATTATTTTTATTGATGACAGAAGGACCCATCAAATTCACATAAAAGTGGGACTAATGTAAAAAAAAATATTGTGTATCGAGGAATGTAATATGTGGTGCTTTTTCATTTCAGAAATATATCATGGACTGTGTGTGTACATTTACCAACACTTGGTACATAACTGTAATTACAAAGTTACTGTTAGAATCTACACCCAAAACGAATACCTATTTACATCTGAAGCTCCGATGGGAAAATCCATCATTATGTATTTCCCTTGGAGACCCCCCCCCCCTACCTACTTCCATACCAGGAGGGATGTTAAATTTCCTATTGTAATTCAGTGCCCCTGACATGTCCCTGAGGAGATCACCAGTAGAAGCTCTAATGGTAGAGTCTGCCTTTCGGATAAAATTATGGTTTGCCTTGAATGAATTCCGGTACAGAGATCCATAAAAATGGCTCTTTGATATATAGGGGTGTCTGAAAGTCTCTGACCTTTTTCTAGAAAACAAAACTGTCTATGAAAATACTGTATATACATTGCCAAAGGGCACGCCATTTTCAGTGTTTAGTTATGTCAAAGAATCTAAATGTGTTTTCAATTAATGAAAAGGGCTGCAATGGTGTCTACTCCTGAACAAATATGCTGACATTCACCTGTATCCATGCTGTATCCTACAGGAGAGGTACTATTCATATCATGTTTATATGCTGTCCTGGTCTGACTGTACAGGACATGGATCGAATGTTGTTTTATCTGCTCTTGTCCCATACTTTGCTTGCACATTAAAGGAAATCTGGAGCTAAACATGTGTTTGTACTCTTAATACAATGAAGTCTATTTAAACATGGTTATGATTGTTGGCACTCTGCTGGTGATTCAGACTCCACATGCCTGAAAATCTGTACCTGAAGTCATACTAAATGTGTTTAATATTCAGTGGCTGTCTCACACATGGTCAATTTTCTCATACAGCATTCCAGGTCCTGGAGTATTTTGCTATGCAACTTTTTGGTCAATCGTTTGACCTACTCTCTGCATTGATGTTTGCGTGATGTTTCCAGGGCCAATTTGATAGGCTAATAATAAAGAATCGGAAGGTGTGTTGCTACAGACTCTGGAACAGAAAATCTTTTTGAAAATTGCATACCAAAGCTAGCAGTATGATCTGGAGATACCTTGAGGTCAGTGGTAGTTTTTTTTTTTTTTGGGGGGGGGGCAGCAAAGAGTAACACCTCCCTCCAGTCGGGTCTGGAGCACTTACCCCACCTATGGTGGACAGAGCTTCTCCCAGGCTTCACAGGCAGCTTCCCCTTCCCCTGCTCTCCACTGGCATCGTGGCGGATTATGTTTACTTCCTCCATTTTAGCAGCCAATTGGGACTCTTTCTTTCTCTTTTTGGCCAATCAGAAAACAGATCTCAGATCTGCTTCTAATTGGCCGGATTGAGGATCAGTGTTTTCATTCGCTGTTGTCAGTGGCGTAGCGTGGGGGGTGCAAGGGGGCCAACCGCCCCTGGCGCAAAATTTAGAGGGGCACTGTCACGAGTGTTGAAAGGAGGGAGCGCCAACAACAGATGGGACATCTGCATGATATTATCACTCCAGGCTCTACCAGTCATTATCAAGCACACTCTCCTCTACCCTACAGTCACTGCTGTTTCACACAGTGGATCATATGACCAGACTTACTTACCTCGCCCCAGTCGCTGACAACCCACGCTATGCCACTGGCTGTTGTAACACCTAGGTGGGCTCGTAGCGCTATGCTCTGCACCATGAACCCACCCTATTTTGAAGCCTATTGGAGCCACTGGCTCTAATCATGTGCTTCGGAAAAAAAGCACACAGACAAAATTAAGAAATGAACAAGAGAACAAGAGATTGAGCATCCTATAGCAGCGCTGAAACTGGGACCAAGAAAGGCTAAAAGGTGGCCAGCAGAGATTGAAGTGGTTTAGCCTCACACAGCTCAACAGAGACAAGTAGATCAACTGATCCAAAACATTAGTATTCATCAAGAGACAAGCTAGAACAAAATAAATATATAGCCAATGGATCTAAGGAAGTTTGATTGTATATGGCTCAACAGGAGTAAGTATATTTCAAAGGAAATATTATATATCATCAAAGCCAAGACTTGAATATCAAGGGAATCACCTTGAGCAGGTTATATAGGGAAAGGGCAACATGATATCTTCCCCAATGCTGAGTGGACAGAAGAATGTCTTAAAATGTAATGCACCACCAGAATCTGCGTGTGCTGTAGGCGACTTCTCCAAACCCTCATCAATGGCCACTTGAGTGACTCACTCCTGTCTGCTTTGTTTCAGGGTAGGCAATGTGGAGATTCACTTGGGTAGAGATGATTGCAAAAGAAAAAGACTACTGCTGGATTGTCTTTAGAAAATGCATGGCGGCATCGAGGAAAGCTGCTCTGGGGTCCTCTCCTGGAGCAACTTCCGTGGTGCATCTCCTCTCGGCGCGTTAGGCGTCCAATGGGATCGCCTGAGGCCGTGTATACTCGGCAGAGAACCTCGACGGGCAGAACACATCGTTCCGCCCGTTGAGGTTCCCTGCCGGCCGTCGAAATCGGCGACCCGCCCGTCGGGAATGGCAACCAGCCATTCTTCCAGGCGGGCCGTCGAGCAAATAGAGAGCGTGCTCTCTATTTCTGCTCGACGGGCTTCCCGACGGGAAGCTCGCCGAGAGTGTACACACGGCCGAGGTCCTCGCTGGAATGCAGCTTCCAGCGAGGTTCTCGCTGGTTTCCAGCGAGAACCTCGGTCGTGTGTACACGGCCTGACATTTTGGCCAATCGGGGAAAAGGGTTTCATATCTGCTTCCCGATTGACCAGGACGAGGATCAGTGTTGCAACAGCGAATGGGTGGGCTCTGGTCGCATCCTCGAACCGAGCCCACCCAATTTTGACGTCTATTAGAGCATCTAATCAGATGCTTTTATAGAAAAAAAAACTGGCTGCTGTATTTCATGCGCCCAGTGCTCTAAAAGGGGCCGGACACATTAAATAGGGGGAGGCCGTGGATAGATTCATGCTATTCAACGCCTCAGAAGACGATTTCACGAAACACACGTCAGGCGGAACTTGCACGTACGTTACTTCCGGATTAGCGTGAGGTGGAACGCAGCTGGAGCGCACGAAGCCTACCACCGCTTACATGCTTGTTACACCCGGTGAGCTATAGAGTGTACGGATACACCTAGCTCGTTTGTTTTTAGTTTTTTATATCTATATTTTATGTTTTGATTTCATTTTTTGGTTCTTAGCCGCTCCAGACTGTGGAGTGCGGTATCCGTGTTTACATACAGGCAGGCTTAATAAATTTATAAATTTTTTTATAAAAAAACTTCTACACTATTGGTGTTTTTTTTCCTCCGAGGGGCCACTGAAGGATTTGGTGGTGTACAGATTGTGGATCGGAAAGCTGCAGACCTGGGGTGGAGAGAGCTGGAGCAGCGCCTGGGAAGCCTCTGTTACATGCCTGTTACCCCTGGTGGGGAGCAACATCTGGTGAGTGGGGAGCACCGGGACCACCGCACATTATTGTACATAGGAACACTTCCTTAACGGCAAGATATGGTCTGGATCCATCCCAAATCCGGCCTGCAACATATGTCATAGGGACTAATGTATCCCTGCCCATTTTGGCACTGATTGATGACCCCATCTGTTAACGATTGACATATTGTGTGATTAAGGGTTGAACTCTTTGTAACTGTTTGGACTACCTACTGAATTGGCAGCTGTGGTCCGCCGTTCACTTTTTATTTTTATTTTTAATTTGTTCACAGTTTTTATTACACAGGACTTTGTATGACCTTAGGTGGTGGTACGGAGGTCTCTGTGGGCCTTTTTCACTGCACATTTAGGTCCTCCTGAGAGTACCGATCACAACAATATTTTATACCTATTTAGGTTGGTCATTTATATGAACATTTCTGTTCACAATATTTAAATATTTGCCTATTTTTCTATATATTTATTTATTTATCTAGGTTGATCACTTGTATGTATTGCATGTATGCTATTGCATTATATAACCACACTCACAACTAGGGGTGTTAACACAGGCAGCGCCAACACCCCCATACTTGCATCTATTATCTAGCACTACCCCTTTTTAGGGGTTAGTTTTAGGGGTGACAGCAGCCAGTCATTTAGAGTCGCAGGTTCGCACACTATATCTTGTATTCTTCTACATATTTCTGGTAAAAAATCTCAATAAACGTATAGTGATTGGTTTGCGCAAAAGTTATAGCACCTACAAACTAGGGGATAGATTTATGACATTTATTTTTTATTTTTTACTAGTAATGGGGGTTATCTGTGATTTTTGTCAGTACTGTGATATTATGGAGGACACATCGGACACTTTTTTGGGACCATTCATATTTATACAGTGAACAGTGCTAGAAATATGCACTGATTACTGTGTAAATGTGACTTGCAGGGAAGGGGTTAACACTAGGGGGTGAGGATAGGGTTGCCACCTCATCCCTTTAAACCCGAACACATATGAATTACACAGGTTCTGTGGCTGATTAGGGTGGTAATTAAACTCACTTGGTACCTTATCTGCATTAAATTAGCCTCAAAACCTGTGTAATTCATATGTGTTCGGGTTTAAAGGGATGAGGTGGCAACCATAGGTGAGGAAGGGGTTAAATGTGTTCCCTGGGAGTGATTCTTACTGTGGGGTGAGGGGACTGAGTGGGGGAGGTGATCGATCTGTGTCCCTATATACAAGGGACACAGCATCGGTCTCCTCTCTCTGACAGGACGTGGATCTCTGTGTTTACGAACACAGCTCCACGGCCTTGTCTGTGTAACGGCTGATCATGGGTACTTGGCGGACATCGTGGCCGCCGGACACACACATCTGCGCCTCAATGGTGCAGCGGGCACATGTGCCCCCCAGTGGCCGGAGGAGCCGAGGGCAATAGATGTCCTCCCAGACCTGAAGAGTCACCTTGTGGCCGTCATTTGACAATGGCCTGGGTCTCAAGAAGTTATTTTACATTATTCTTTCTGTTTATACTATATGTCTGTGTGTGTATGTATGTATGTATATATATATATATATATATAAGTGTGTGTGTATATATGTGTGTGTGTATATAATGATGACACTGTATTTATTTTACCAAAAAAGAAAAAAAATTGAACACCTTATTTTCACAATTGATATACAGTTGTCACATAATCTAGCTCTTTTCCCAGCCTGTCCACAGGGAAACCAGAAGGAGGAGCTTCTAGTCCTTTGCTGGTGGTCACAGCCTTTGGAATACAGGGGAAAAATACATAATTAATATTAAATGTTTTAAATACAAATATGTATTTGAACTCAAATCTTTTTTTTGTG
The DNA here is from genome assembly GCA_029574335.1 of Rana kukunoris. Lineage (NCBI taxonomy): Eukaryota > Metazoa > Chordata > Amphibia > Anura > Ranidae > Rana > Rana kukunoris. The sequence goes on along the minus strand of CM056053.1, from coordinate 398,733,852 downwards.
CAAAAGCATGGGGGGTGTGGATATTCTGCTAATCACACCCCTCCAACCTGTCTATTGTTTGTATGGGCTTAGAATTACAGGGAGGTGAAGCCTCCATTAATCAACATGTAATATGCCATCCCCATGTGTTTGGCTGTTTAGTGGCCGTGGAGAAGGGAGGGAGTGGGCTGTCATTTACCACTGTGTATATGCCTACCTGTGTGACTCTATAGACACATGGACTGCACAGATCAGAAAAATGAGGAAATTAACACCTTAGATGTAAACTAAAGCTGGAGCATGCTCGGTAGATGTGGCAATGGCTGGTCTACACAATCTCAGGCTGCAGCGGGGACGTAGAAAAGGAGGGAGAGACAGTGAATAGCAGGATCAACCAGAAGACGAATCACATAGTGACTGAGTGAGTGAGTATAAACAGCATCTAATACAGTATGTAGTTACAGTTTTTAATCATGTGGGTGAAAGATCTACGCCATGTTCGGCCCCTCCTCCGCCCCCCTGCTGTCTTCTGGGAGACACACAGGTCCCAGAAGACGTCAGGGACCTGTCAGAACGTGCAGTGCGACTCACGCTTGCGCAGAAGGGAAACAGGCTGTGAAGCCACAAGGCTTCACTTCCTGATTCCCTTACTGAAGATGCCGGCACCTGCACCCAAGGGACAGATCGACTTTGGATGGGAACATCGCAGGCACCCTGGACAGGTAAGTGTCCTTATTTTAAAAGTCAGCAGCTGCAGTATTGTAGCTGCTGACTTTGTAATTTTTTTATTTTTTTTGGAGGAACTGCACTTTAACCAGTTTAACCACTTGCATACTGGGCACATGTACCCCCTCCTGCCCAGGTGAAATGTTAGCTTCCGGCACTGCGTCGCTTTAACTGACAATTGCGCAGTCCTGCGGTGTGGCTCCCAAACAAAAAATTGGCGTCCTTTTTTTCTCCACAAGTAGAGCTTTCTTTTGGTGGTAATTGATCACCTCTGCAATTTTTATTTTTTGCGTTCTAAACAAAAAAAGAGAGGCAATTTAAAAAATATATATATATTTCTTTATCGTACATCACGGGACACAGAGCGCATAGTCATTACATATGGGTTATATGGGTACCTTCAGGTGTGGACACTGGTGTAATCAACTTCACAGGAAGTTCCTCCCTATATAACCCCCTCCCACTGAGAGTGCTTCAGTTTTTTCACCAGTGTCTTAGGTGTTGGTCACGTCTAGCTGTCCCTCGGAGGTCTCGGGACCCAGGATAGCTAGCCGGATCCGTCCGAAGTGCTTCAAAGCCAAGGTGTACGGTACCCGGGCCCTGCCTGCGTGGGGTGTTGCCTATAATGCCTCTCCTTGGAGGGCTGGATTCTGGGCTCCAGTGCCTTGGTCTCTCCCAGGACTAAACGCTACTGATGCCAGGATGCTATATAGGTCCAGGGGTGTGGGTTCCTTAACACAGGACCCCGGTCCCTGAAGGTCCGAGACAATACCCACGGAGATGGGGGAAGATTGGGCCTCTTGCAGTTTGCAATACCCTGCGGCGTGGAGCAGGTAAGAGGGAACCTGCGGGACTTGGTTCGACAGTAGGTATCCCCCTGGGGGTTCTGGGTTGGCTAATGGTATGCTTGTGCATCAGCCACTATCTCCACTATGTCTGTGTGGGCAGGATGGGATACTAATGTTTACCCAGATAACATGTAGATATATGTATACTTGTGTAAGATATATATTTGCTACTCACCCCAGGTCTGCCTGTTAGCATTGATACTGCAACCCCACATGTTTTAAAGAGGAAAATTGCTGGTGAAAACTCCTTTTCTTAGGAAGCCCATGGGGACAGCTTCCTCTCTCTGTGCACTACAATAAGATTAGTGCTTACCTGGTGTCTGTTGGTGCTGCCTGGCGCTGGTCCATGTTTTTCCTCTGCTCCGCTTCCTCCATGTTGTTTTCAGCGTGGGGGGGTGCGCACGCGTGCGCGTGCGCGCGCGTGCACGCCGCCTTTTATCGCGTCGGCGTGCGTTGGGGGGGCGGGCCAGCAGCGTCAGGGTCTGTTTTAAAAGTAAAACTTTTTCTCTGGCTGGTCTTTCCCTCCTGGAGGCAGAGGAAGAAGGACACAGAGCGCGCAGCTGGGTCTTTGGGCCACAGTGACACCCAGTGGCGGTTTGTGGATCTTCAGGTCTAGGACTTAGTTCCACTATTGACCAGAAAAAAAAAAAAAAAAAAAGTTTTTTTCCTTAAAGGGACTCAGCCTTAGATCCAGCAGTATCTGAGTCAACCTTGGACTCCGGCTAACGGGCATTGGTGTTGCAATACTCACAGGTTTTCCTCAGTATTGCCACCTCCCAAGCCTGTTCTCATATTAATTACTCCTAGCTACAACAGTCAGGTGTTGGCTAGAGGGGTGACTCAAGGTTGTGCAATGGCTCCAAAGGCATCAGGACCAGCCAAGGCTGCAAAAGGTGCCAAGAAACAAAAGGGGTCTCCATCGGGGTCAGAGGATTTGGGCCAGGCTTCAACGGCCCCACCCTCACCAGTTAGACCACCGAGTAGCATAGTACAAGAGCCATTGGGGATGCTGGGGGTAGAGGCGGCCCCCGATCCACCCATTCCCGTTTACGTAACGGAAGAAATGCTAGCGACCACCCTGGGTGGGCTAGAGAAAAGGTTAACTGCTTTGTTTGCCCGCCCTTTGCCAAGCAGCAAACGGGCTAGATCCCCCTCACCTAGTTTGGTGTTTTCAGATGCGGAGGTCTCCTCTTCGGAGGAACGGGACCCACAAGGGGATCAAGCAGACCCAAGTCCCGAAGGTTCAGACATGGAGGGTTCCACTGTAGATGAATATTTTTCGGCCTCTCAAGCGGAGAGCCTGTGGATCCAGTCTTTGACCGATATAGTTCGCACTGCTTTTAAACTTCCAGTGCCAGAACTAGTAGCCCCTGTGGTATCCTCATTGGGTTCTTTAAAGGCTCCATTAACTTGTGTGTCTTTTCCGATTCACCCCCTTCTGCGGGGCGTGATTTACCAGGATTGGGCTCGACCTGATAGGATCTTTATCCCTCCTAAGAGGTTCTCTATTCTCTATCCTATGGAAGAGGAATTTTTAAAGAAATGGGCTCCCCACAGTGGACGCGGCCATTTCCTGCGTGAATAAATCCCTGACCTGTCCAGTTGAAAATGTCCAGATGTTCAAGGATCCGGTCGACAAAAAATTAGAGACCCTACTGAAGGCTTCTTTCACCACAGTAGGTGCCATGGTTCAGCCAGGGGTGGCAGCCATTGGCGTTTGTCAGGCCTTAAAGGATCAGGCAAAACAGATATTAAAGGACATGCCGGCTCAGCAAACTCGTGAATTAGCAGATTTCCCTAGGGCTCTCTGCTTTGCAGTAGATGCTATTAAGGACTCTATCCAACAGGCATCCCGGTTATCTCTGCTGGTGGTTCACATGCGTCGTCTTTCGTGGCTAAAGAACTGGTCAGCAGAGGCACCCTGCAAAAAGCTTTTAGCAGGGTTTCCCTTTCATGGGGGAAGACTATTCGGTGAAGACCTAGATAAATATATCCAAACCATGTCAAGTGGTAAAAGTTCTTCCTTACCGGTCAAGAAAAGACCGCGTGGGCCCGCGTTTAAACGACAGACCCTTGCAGGCTCGGCCCCTTCGACTTCCCGTCAGTATCGACGGCCTCCCGGGCGTTCAGCAGTTAATAGCCGCCCACAGGGACAAGCCGCGGCAAACAAGAGGCCCTGGTCTCGCAAGCCGGCTAAACCAGTCATCAAGTCAGATTCATGAAGGGGCGCCCCCACTCTCTTGGGTGGGGGGAAGACTTCAGTTTTTCTCCGAAGTCTGGAAGGCCAGAATCCCGACTCTTGGGTTCGGTCCGTGGTAGCCACAAGCTACAAACTAGAGTTTCGAGAAATCCCCCCTCCTCATTTTCAGGGGTCAAGTCTTCCAAGCGACCCGTTAAAGAGGGCCTCTCTCGTAAAGGCGTTGGACCGCCTCTTGCTCCAAGGAGTAATTGTAGTACCAACCCAAGAAAGGTGTCTGGGATTCTACTCCAACCTTTTTATTATACCAAAGCCCAGTGGCGACGTCAGGCCTATCCTAGACCTCAAACGCCTAAATCGCTTTCTAAAGATTCAGACCTTTCGTATGGATTCCATACGTTCAGTGACAGCCAGCCTGCATCAAGGCGACTTTCTAGCATCTATAGACATAAAGGATGCATATCTGCATGTGCCGATCTACCCAGCACATCACAAGTTTCTTCGTTTTATGATAGATCAAGGTCATTTCCAGTTCGTAGCCCTCCCTTTCGGGTTGGCAACAGCTCCGCGGGTATTCACAAAGGTGTTAGCCCCGGTGCTAGCCGTCCTAAGGACAGAAGGCATCTTGGTCCTGGCATACCTGGACGATCTCCTGGTTATCGACAGATCAGCTTCCAACCTCAATCATGCAGTAGTTCGCACAGTGCGGCATCTAGAAGAATTCGGGTGGATTGTGAACCAAGAAAAATCAAGGTTACAACCCACAAGACAGTTGGAATATCTAGGCTTTCGGTTAGATACAGAATGCCAGAGGGTATTTTTACCTCAAGGGAAGATCAGGTCGTTGATTCAAACGATTCAAATAGTCTTAGGCAAAAAGAAGCCGACTATTCGCCTATGCATGCGACTGCTGGGAAAGATGGTGGCCGCCTTCGAAGCAGCGCCCTATGCCCAGATCCATACCAGAGTTCTTCAGGCAGCTATTCTCTCTGCTTGGAACAAGTCCATACAGGCATTAGACCGTCCATTAGTTCTTTCCCCAGGGGTCAAGCGCAGCCTGTACTGGTGGCTGATCCCTCAAAAATTGTCAAAAGGGAAAACCTTTTGCCCCATCACGTGGAAAATAGTAACCACAGATGCCAGCCTAACAGGTTGGGGGGCAATCTTAGGAAAACGGACCCAGCAGGGACAGTGGTCAGAGGCAGAAAGTCTGCTTCCCATCAATGTCCTAGAGATCAGAGCTGCTCGGTTGGCCCTGGTTGCCTGGACTCTCCCCCTGCAGGGTCTGCCAGTAAGGATACAGTCCGACAATGCCACGGCGGTGGCATACATAAACCACCAGGGGGGCACAAGGAGCCTAGCGGCTCAAAGGGAAGTAAACCTGATTTTTTCATGGGCCGAAGCCCATGTACCCTGCATCTCAGCAGTGTTCATCCCAGGGATAGACAATTCTCAAGCAGATTTTTTGAGTCGTCAACAGTTACTCCCGGGAGAGTGGTCTCTTCACCCCCAGGTATTCCAAGAGATTTGCCAAAGATTCAGAGTTCCCGATGTGGACATCATGGCAACAAGATTCAACAAGAAATTGGACAAATTCGTATCCCGAGCCAGGGACCCCTCGGCCTACGGGACCAATGCGTTGGTTTGCCCCTGGCACCAGTTTTCTCTCCTGTATGCGTTCCCTCCACTACAGATGATTCCCCGCCTTCTACGAAGGATCAGGGTGGAGCGCAGGCCGGTGATCCTGGTGGCCCCAGCCTGGCCCAGAAGGGCTTGGTACGCACTCATCGTGAGGATGTCAGTAGGGGCACCGTGGCCACTCCCCCTGCGCCCAGATCTGCTGTCTCAGGGCCCGATCTACCACCCTGCTTCACAGCAGCTAAATTTGATGGCTTGGCGGCTGAATCCCTAATTCTTAAGGGCAGAGGCCTCTCAGCCCAGGTCATATCTACGTTAATTCAGGCTAGAAAGCCAGTCTCTAGAAATATCTATTACAGAGTCTGGAGGACCTATGTGGAGTGGTGCGAGTCTCAAGGAGGGCATCCTCGCAAATTTTTTATTGACAGGATCTTGCGATTCCTCCAGGTTGACGTTGACAAAGGGTTGGCTCTTAGTACTCTAAAGGGGCAGGTGTCTGCCTTATCGATATGGTTTCAAAGGCCTTTGGCCACGCATTCGCTTGGGAAAACCTTCTTGCAGGGGGTCTTGCATGTGAATCCCCCTATTAGAGCTCCCCTCTGCCCCTGGAATTTAAATCTGGTCTTGTCAGCTTTACAAAGGCAGCCGTTTGAACCTCTGACAGAAATCCCTCTTGTGCTGCTAACCCGAAAGTTGGTTTTCTTGGTGGCTATGGCTTCGGCCAGAAGGGTCTCCGAGCTGGCAGCCTTGTCTTGCAGGGAACCGTACCTGATTCTGCATAAGGACAGAGTGGTTCTGCGGCCTCAGCCTTCTTTCCTTCCTAAGGTTCAGATCCAGTTTTCACTGGAATCAGGACCTAGTCCTACCATCCTTCTTTCCTACTCCCCAGTCCAGAGAGGAAAGATTGCTTCATACTTTGGACGTGGTCCGAGCCATGAGGGTTTATCTCAAGGCTACAGAAAAGATTCGGAAAACAGATGTGCTTTTCGTTCTCCCGGATGGCCCCAAGAAGGGTCAGCCGGCTGCCAAGTCTTCCTTGGCTAGGTGGATTAAGCAGCTGATTTTTCAGGCCTAAGGTCTGAAGCGCGTTCCACCTCCCTTATCAGTTAAGGCCCATTCTACGAGGGCCATGAGTGCCTCTTGGGCGGCACACCATCAGATCTCTATGGCACAGGTTTGCAAAGCGGCAACCTGGTCTTCCGTACATACGTTTACTAAATTTTATAAGTTGGACGTCACAAAAGCTACGGACGCAGCACTTGGGCAGGCGGTCCTACGGGCAGCAGTATAGAATCCTCTGGCCCGGTTCACGCCCCCTTTTTTTCTGTTGGTGGAGCTATTTTTTACCTCCTGATATATTTTCTGTTTGGCTAATTTTGGCCTTACGGTCTCCCTCCCTTCATGGAGCATTGCTTTGGGACATCCCATATGTAATGACTATGCGCTCTGTGTCCCGTGATGTACGATAAAGAAAAAAGGATTTTTAATAACAGCTTACCTGTAAAATCCTTTTCTTGAAGTACATCACGGGACACAGAGCTCCCATCCCTCTTTTGGGGAACATTGTGTAACCTCGGAGAAATTGCTTGCTACAAAACTGAAGCACTCTCAGTGGGAGGGGGTTATATAGGGAGGAACTTCCTGTGAAGTTGATTACACCAGTGTCCACACCTGAAGGTACCCATATAACCCATATGTAATGACTATGCGCTCTGTGTCCCGTGATGTACTTCAAGAAAAGGATTTTACAGGTAAGCTGTTATTAAAAATCCTTTTATTTTTAACTTTTTGCTATAATAGCCCAATTTAAAAAAAAAAAAAAAAAAAATTCTCAGTCTAGGCTGATACGTATTCTTCTACATATTTTTGGTAAAAAAAAAAATCGCAATAAGCGACTGGTTTGCGCAAAAGTTATAGCGCCTACAAAATAGGGGACAGAATTATTATTATTTATTTATTATTTTTTTACTAGTAATGGCGGTGATCTGCGATTTTCATTGGGACTGTGACATTATGGCGGACACATCGGACACTTTTGACACATTTTTGGCACGATTCACATTTATACTGTGATCAGTGCTATAAATATGCACTAATTACTGTATAAATGTGACTGGCATTAAAGGGGTTAACACTAAGGGGTGAAGAAGGGGTTAAATGTGTACCCTGTTTCTAACTGTGGGGGAAAGAGACTGACTGGGGAAGGTGACTGTCATGGACCGTGAAATCATACTTCATGTATTACATAAGATAACACATTATGTATATGACATATTGCAGGATGCCTTTGGACATTATGAGGTGTCTGTCTAGATGGGGATTGAACTGAATCAGACTATTGAGGACTATTGAAAGGCTAAGTGGCTTGTGAAAGACATTCATTGTCCAGTGTGTAGAGGTGTTAAGTGAGTCGGCTCTTTGATCTTTCTATTGTGTGATAACACTGTTTTGAACCTTTTGATTATCAGGAGTATTGGATTAGCATGTCATTATCTAAAAAAGTGTGATCTCTCAGATGTAGTAATGACCTCCTCTCTATGCGGAGACAAGCTGGCTAGATAACGTATTCTGTTAACTTCACTGATGTCATTGTCTACAGCAGGGGTCTCCAAACTTTCTAAACAAGAGGCCAGTTTACAGTCCTTCAGACTTTAGGGGGCCAGACTAGGGCCATTGGGAGTAAAAAAATGCCCAGTGGGAGTAAATACCATTTCTTTGGTGACAGTGGGAGGACTAGTACCCCATTGTTGGTGTTAATGGAAATAATTGATGGTGTCAGTTGGAGGAATAGTGCCCCATTTGTGTCAGCAACAAGAATTTTGCCCCATTTTAACTGGATGGAATAATGCCCCAAGGGCCGCATTGGGGCAAGCAAAGGGCCACTTCTGGCCCCAGGGCCACACTTTGGAGACCCCTGGTCTACAGGAATGTCATTCTCTCTGAGGTAGTAAAGTCATGCTAAATACATCGGTGCCGAAATGCCTCTGTATGGAAACACCAGTGTGTGAAAAGGGGGTGGAGATTTCATTGTTCTTTGATGGATGGAAGCTGTAACCTGTATATAACCAGCTGAGTGTTTCAATAAAGTTGAGTTCTGGTTGAACATTCATACAACTCGTTTGGTGTGTGTTCTTCATGGATCCAATCGGCACATAGCTGTAGGTTGGATCCTGGAATTTTGGATGACTGATCGAATAGAAGCAGAGGAGTGTCGGGAGAGCAGGACCTGGGCGAGAAAGGGTCTTGTCACAGTGACCAATCTGTGTCCCTATGTACAAGGGACACAGTTCGGTCTCCTCTCTCCCTGACGCGACGTGGATCTGTGTGTTTACACACACAGATCCACGTCCTTGTCTCTGTAACCGCCGATCGCAGGTGCCCGGCGGACATTGCGGCCGCCAGGCACGCACATCGGCATCTCAGTGATGCGGCGGGAACGCACGCGCCCCCCAGTGGCTGGAGGCCATATATAGACGGCCTTCCGGCAATTAAGATCCACACTGCGGCCGTACAAAGTCGTACGGCCGCCAGGAAGTGGTTAAGGACTAGGCCTATTTTTTTTGCTAGAAAATTACTTGGAACCCCCAATCAATTTATATATGAATAAAATGGCGGTCGCTGCACTACTTTATCACATCCTACTTGCGCAGAGGTCTCACAAGTGCAATTGTTTTGGGAAAAAAAAAAATTACTTAAAAAATAAGACAACAGTAAAATTAGCCCAATTTTTTTATATTGTGAAACTTAATGTTACGCAAAGTAAATTGACACCCAACATGTCATGCTTCAACTCGTGGAATGGCGACAAACTTTTACCCCTAAAAATCTCCTTAGGCAACATTTAAAAATGTCTACAGGGTACCAATTTTGAGTTACAGAGGAGGTCTTTTTCTAGAATTATTGTTCTCGCTCTAACAATCGTGGCGATAACTCACATGTGTGGTTTGAACATAGTTTTCATATGCGGGAGCAACTTGCATATGTGTTGGTCTCTGCGCATGAGCTCGGCGGGATGGGGCACTTTAAAATTATTATATTTTTGTATTATTTACTTGTTTTTTTTTTTGTTTTGTTTATTACGCTGTCCTTTTAAAAATAATGTGGGTCACTTTTAGGCCCCTTTTACACGGTGCAGGGGAGGTGCAGTGACGGAATAGCGGCGCAATTGTTAGCACCGCTATACCGTCTTATTTACGGCGATATTTGGCTGCTAGCGGCTGAAAAAGGGTTAATACCGCCGGCAATGCGCCTCTGCTGTATTACCGCGGTTTCCCATTGATTTCAATGGGAAGGAGCAGTATAGGAGCGTTAAACAGCCTGCTCCTATACTGCTCCAAAGATGCGGCTAGCAGGACTTTTGGAACTGTCCTGCTAGCGCACCGCTTCAGTGTAAAAGCCGTTTGTATGGAACTCTGACGGAGAATAAAAAACACGCATGCTCATAATCAAGTCGATGCATTCTCGGAAGCATTGAACTTCATTTATCTCGGCTGGTCATAGTGTTGCATGTCACCGCGTTCTTAACGGTCGGAATTTTTTGTGACAGTGTATATGCAAGACAGCTTGAGCGGAATTCCGTCTGAGTTTATCCCGACGGAAATTCCAATCGTGTGTACGGAGAATAAATGTTGTTTCTCTGCATGAAGGGAAACCTGTATTGATGCCTCCATCACTGACTGATGGATATAGAGATCAGCACCTGCCAAATAGAAAATAAAATGTATGTGATTGGTGTGAACATTTCCGTCAGTACTTACAAGGAAAAAAGCAAATGTGGAAATAATCATGAACAGTCTTCAATCGGCTCTAGGATACAAAGGGTGACGCTACACCTATAATAATATGACAATGTACTGGCAGACTTGGAAAGATTATTCCTGTTCCTCGTGCCCTATACAGGCTGCTATTTAAAGACAAGTGCTACTGGTGAAACCTTTAAAATGGAAATACTGTACATTTAATTGCATACATCCCCCCCCCCCCTTATTTTAGATAAATTGAGAACAGATTATGACCCTCTACCATTAACATAAAAAATGCCATACTAAATGGCTGGCCATAAGTAAAGTGTACATGTCCTATAGGTGGTAGAATTCTGCGGGTGCCATAAAGAGATGGTTATCATCAGGGCTTTTTTTTTTTTTTAAACGGTGCAGGAACTCAACCACTTGTTTTTAACCACTTGCTTACTGGGCACATATACCCCCCTCCTGCCCAGGTGAAATTTCAGCTTCCGGCACTGCGTCGCTTTAACTGACAATTGCGCGGTTGTGCGACGTGGCTCCCAAACAAAATTGACGTCCTTTTTTCCCCACAAGTAGAGCTTTCTTTTGGTGGTATTTGATCGCCTGTGCGGTTTTTATTTTTTGTGCTATAACAAAAAGGAGCGTCAGTTTTGAAAAAAATACAATATGTTTTACTTGTTGCTATAATAAATATCCCAATTTTTTTTTCTCAGTTTAGACCGATACGTATGTTTCTACATATTTTTGGTAAAAAAAAAAAAAAATCGCAATAAGCGACTGGTTTGCGCATAAGTTTTAGCGCCTTCAAAATGGTGGTGTTCTGCGATTTTTTTTGGGACTGCGACGTTATGGCGGACACATCGGACACTTTTGACACATTTTTGGCGCCATTCACATTTATACTGCAATCAGTGCTATAAATATGCACTAATTACTGTATAAATGTGACTGGCATTGAAGGGGTTAACACTAGGGGTGAGGAAGGGGTTAAATGTATTCCCTGCATTGTGTTCTAACTGTGGGGGGAGGGGGGTGACTGGGGGAGGTGACTGATATGTGTCCCTATGTACAAGGGACACAGATCGGTCTCCTCTCCAGAGACAGGACGCTGTCTCTGTGTAAAACGGCAATGAAAGATGATCTCATATGTTTACATATGAGATCATCTCTCATTGGCCGCGCAGATCGCATAGCAAACGGCCACTCTGATTGGCCGTTCGCCACGATCTGTGATTGGCTGTGTCCAAGGGACACGTCCAACACAGAGCTTCCCCGCTGCGCGCTCTGGAGCGTGCGCGGGGAATGCCCAAAGGTGCGGCCGTCAAAAGACGGCGGCTTGGATATTCAGGTCCTCAAGTGGTTAACGTGTAAACACCGGCTTAAGTGGTTAAATCAGAAATGTTCTTTAGTCATTGCTAGTCATAGTCATTGCTACCAGACTATAGATGAAGATATATTTCAGTTATGGGCCATAACAGTTCTCTTCTGTTGGTCACATCAGGTCTTTTTAGAGTTCCAGTCCTTCCATATGTGACCTAAATTAATCATATTTGCTACCAATGGTACACATTCAATACAGTGGAACCTTGGTTCACGAGTAACACGGTTAACAAGCGTTTTAACCACTTAAGGACCGCCTACTGCACATATACGTCGGTAGAATGGCACGGCTGGGCACATCAATGTATATATACGTTGGTTTTAGTACCCAGCCATGGGTCACGGGCGCGCACGATCCGTCCCCGGAGCTGAAGAACGGGGAGAGCCGTGTGTAAACACGGCTTCCCTGTGCTTCACTGTGGCCGCAGCTTCGATCGCGTCATCCCTGTTATAGGGGGACGCGAACGATGACGTCACAACTAAAGCCACACCCCCCTACAGTTGTACACACAGGGAACACTCAAAGTCACAGCGCCCCCTGTGGTTAACTCCCAAACTGCAACTGTCATTTCCACAGTAAACAATGCAATTTAAAAACATTTTTTGCTGTGAAAATGACAATTGTCACAAAAATGTGTCAAAATTGTCCGAAATGTCCGCCATAATGTCGCAGTCATGAAAAAAATCGCTGATCGCCGCTATTAGTAGTAAAAAAATTTTTTTTATAAAAATGCAATAAAACTATCCCTTATTTTGTAAACGCTATAAATTTTGCGAAAACCAACCGATAAACGCTTATTGCGTTTTTTTTTACCAAAAATAGGTAGAAGAATACGTATCGGCCTAAACTGAGGGAAAAAATGTTTTTTTATGTATTTTTGAGGGATATTTATTATAGCAAATAGTAAAAAATATTGCATTTTTTTTAAAATTGACGCTCTATTTTTGTTTATAGCGCAAAAAATAAAAATCGCAGAGGTGATCAAATACCCCCAAAAGAAAGCTCCATTTGTGGGGAAAAAAGGACGCCAATTTTGTTTGGGAGCCACGTCGCACGACCGCGCAATTGTCAGTTAAAACGACGCAGTGCCGAATCGCAAAAAGGGGTAAGGTCCTTTACCTGCATTTTGGTCCGGGTCTTAAGTGGTTAAATAACAAGCAACTTTTTTTTTATTTTTTTATTCTGACTCGGTTTGCAAGTGTTGTCTTGCAAAACAAGCAGAATTCAAGCTAATGGGGTGTGCAGTACCACATTTGGCCTGAGGTGCGGGGGGTGCCGGTGACACTCGGAATGGTTCGGAGCCATTCCAAGCTGTTTGTAAATACTTGGAAATACTCAGTTCCTGAGTGTTTCCGAAACTTTACGAGGGTTTTTAAGATCAGCTGAGTTTTCCCTGAGTTTTTTCTAGGCTCTCTGGCACCCCCACCTCTGGCTACATGCGGTATTGCATTCTACAGAAGTCAATGCGGAACAAATTATCTTTGTTTCCATTGGCTATGAGGAAATTTGCTTTGATATGCAAGTGCTTTGGATTACAAGCATTCTCCTGGAACAGATTATATTAGTAATCCAAGGTTCCACTGTACTTTGAGAAATGCTCCCCTTCTACAACCTGCAGCAAGAAACATGCATCTATTCAGAGTCGTAAACATGTGAGGGATATGTTTACAGTCGCCAGCTACAATTCTCTCAAGTTTTCAAAGGACGTTATTGATTTACAACTCGGATTCCCATCCACACTGTCTAGAGTCTATAGGAAATGATTAAAGGACCCGTAATTATACTTGTCACTTGTATATCGCTGATCAATAATGCTAATTTTTTGGTGTAATTGTTGGAGCCATAAAGTGCATGAAACAAAGGCGAAGCGGGATTTGTAGAGATCAAGGCTTATTGTCTTATGGAATCTATACTGACTTAATAAACCAGAAGGGAAGCCGAGTAGATGTCATGTGCAGCAATATTTTGGGATACATTGTGCTGTAACGCAACGTTCGCGCTGCATCAGCAGTGTTGTTCTATAAAGCATTTTGTCTTATTGCATATCCTGGGGCAACAATGAAGGACTCGGCAACTTACATTATAAACATTAACCTTAATGAAATAATCAATAAATGTCACACTGAAGAGCCACGGAGAGAGCTCCGTATCATTACTGATGGAGCTGTAAGAGTAGGCATTTCCCAGCACTGCTGGTTTACACTCCATCTGAAATAATCTCCTGCCATGTTCTATCCCCCAGCAGAACCTTCACATGAAGAGTTTCTTCCCCTCTTTGCATAGGTATGTCTATCATCTGGGAAATCGGTCAAATACATTCTAGAAGGACCTAAAGTGAACTCCATCCATCCAGGGGGTTGTCCTGTAGGTTAACTCTTAACAGCATGCTATTGATTTCTATGTGTTTGTCAGGAGACACATCATAATAAACCAGCCAGCCTTAGGTTGGAAGGACAGATGAAGTAGTGATGACCTGTGCTACTTCATGTCTTCTAATAAAGAGTGAATATTAATCTTAGGCACGTTACTTCTCTGTGCTGAAGAACAAATAATTCACGGCCCAGAAATATTCTGCAGCAAAAGAGATGGGGAATCGAATTGTAGATTTCATCAAAGACTTCTTAGACAGATGTTTTGCTTCATGACAGAATTCCTTTATAGCACACATGTCAAACACGAGGCCCACTGGTGGAATCCAGACCGCAACCTCCCACTCAGCTCTGCAGCCAGAATGTGCTCTGCTCACACTCCACGCTGTCACTTGTAAGCACAGAAGCCTTTCATGTTTACAACTTACAAGGTACTTTCAGGGGCTTGCGGGTGTAACAGATCCCTCACAGTGGGGAAAACTCTTCAGAATGTGTGAGCCAGAGCCACCTACACAGGGAGGTATAAAAGATCCAAGTACATGTATAGCGCACCCCTGAACCTTGCACTCTGTCCATAGTGTTTCCCAGTATGCATAGGGCACTCCTGAACGCTGTATGTAATGCACGCCTTAATTCTGCACTCTGTACGTAGCATACTCCTGAACTCTGCACTCTGTATGTAACGCACTCCTGAACTCTGTACGTAACGTACTCCTGAACTCTGCACTCTGTACGTAACGTACTCCTGAACTCTGCACTCTGTACGTAACGTACTCCTGAACTCTGCACTCTGTACGTAACGTACTCCTGAACTCTGCACTCTGTACGTAACGTACTCCTGAACTCTGCACTCTGTACGTAACGTACTCCTGAACTCTGCACTCTGTACGTAACGTACTCCTGAACTCTGCACTCTGTACGTAACGTACTCCTGAACTCTGCACTCTGTACGTAACGTACTCCTGAACTCTGCACTCTGTACGTAACGTACTCCTGAACTCTGCACTCTGTATTGTCAGTCCTCAAAAAATCCACTCGCCTGCTCATATTTTGCGAGTGTATTTTAAGGGGCTGACCAGGAGGGGCTGCCTGGGAGCCGGGGGGCGAGCACCGCCGGCAGCCTGTGTGCAATGGGAGTCCTTCTCCCAGTGACAGTGGAGGGGGAAGAGAGAGCCGCCCGTGTGTTTAGAGCACACCGCGGGGAACACAGGATAAGTTTTTATTTTAATTGCCATGTTCCCCCCGCTTGCTGTCACATACAGCCCCGCCCCCTTGTTCCCGGGAGTTTGATGGACAGATCACCCGTCTGTAACGGCTCTGGTGAACGGGAGTGAACCACAACTGCGGTTAGCAAAAATATTTCAATGCACCTCCTTGTGTTATGTGAGATTTCAGTACTAGGCCCCAGGCATCACTCCAAACAGAGAACAGGAGTTTGGGGGGGTCACTACATCATCTCTCTCATATATAGGAATGTGTTGAGCTACTAAGGGCGGAGGTATTACAACATACGACCAATCCCTAGCGTTGAAAGATTCCAATGAACGAGAGTATTCCAATGCACTTCTCTATGTAGGTGATTATCAGTATGGGACCCCAGACGTCACTCCAATCAGAGAACAGGAGTTTGGGGTTCTCTACATCATATCACCATACATGAAGGAATGCATTAGACCACTAAGGGAGCAGGTATATTACATAGCCTCTACCCTTAGCATAAAAAGGGTTAAGGTGAACATGTTCAGTAACTTAGGGCATGGGCCCATAAACAAGTAACACTTATGTCAAGCACGTAGTAAATAGGATTTATGATGGCAACTAATAGATGCATAAGAGAGGCAAGTATAGCTCAGCAGAATTGAAAGTGTATGTCCCTTTAATATATTCTGCTGCGGACAGCTGAAGATACACTCAGTAATCCCAAGCACACGTAGCATATGATAATACTGTATGCAAGTAGCAGGAATTGTCAAGCACAAAGCATATGAAAATACTATATGTAATTAGCAATTACTTGAGAGAAGTAACTTTAGGTTAAATAATCTGACGGTGTATGTGGTCATAATATATACCACAACTGTTACTTGAAGCACTACAAGTAAGCCAAGCATCATAGTAGTAATGGTACTTATCCGATTTACAGAGGATGAGAGTATGCACAGTATTGCAGCAGCAATGGGATTCTTCTATGGAGCCCTTGTGGGGGATATCTTGCGGTGTCTGCAGCACCTCTTGTAAGGTTGACAGCACAGATCCAGACAAAGCGATAGCTTCCAGTTTAGGGATGATTAGTAGCTGTAGCTTGGTAGCCAAGCCGGCTACGGCCGACAATAATAGAACGGCGTATGACTGTAACCTGACTGCCTTTATAGGCAGCAGACAGGTGCATGGGGAAAATGGCAGTGATCACACGGCACACTTCAGCGTTCCAAGCTGGAACGCACACCGCACCGGGCGAACACAGCAATTCAAATGAACACTGTTATCACTGTGTTCCCCCCACTGCGCTCTGATCTCCTGGGCGGCTCTTTTGTTCCTCTCCTCCCCTGCACAGGTAGGCTGCATAGTAAACACGGGCTGCATGTGGCGGACACGGGCTGCATGTGGCGGACACAAGGTTGCATTGGTGGGCATAGGCAGCCTGCATTGGTGGGCACGGATACAGTTGTTGTTGTTAATATTTATTTTTATAACTTAATTCTGCATAAAACATTTAAGTGTCGTTTCATAAGATAATTTATGAGGGCGTGTTTAGGGGCGAAATTATGGGCGGGGCGGGCTGGGTGGGGAGTAACCCTTGAGGCCTGGCTAGTAGCTCAGGACTTGAAATTTTGAGCCCTGCTGTATGTAACCTACTCCTGAACTCTGCACTCTGTATGTAACCTACTCCTGAACTCTGCACTCTGTATGTAATGCACTCCTGAACTCTGGACCCTGCGTGCCCGGCGGCGCTCGCGCCCGCGGGACTCGGGGGGGGGGGGGGGGGGCTAGCGGCCGCAAAAGATAGGACGTAGAGCTACGTGCTCTCGTCTAGCAGTGCCGACCTGCCGCCGTATAACTGCGGTGGGCGGTCGGCAAGCAGTTAATAAAAATATATATATAAAAAAAAAGGGGGGGTTTGCATCCGAGGGCCCTGGAGACTTCTGAGCCCTTTAAAAAATAAATAAAATAAAACATTTCTTTTTTTTTTTTTTTTTTTTAGAGGGTTGCCATCCAGGGCCCCCTATTGGGCGGGGCCCATGGGCTTGAGCCCAGTCAAGCCCAATGTTAAGTCCGGCCCTGCCGGGGACACCTTACCCACTCCATCCCATAGGAGTGGCGACGTGTGAAAGTTTGTGCTGCTAAGAGCTAATCTGCCTTGTGTATATCCGGGCCTGACATCGAAAGTTTCTCTTCTCTCATCAACCTATTCTTCCTTCACCAAAGTTGATGTTTGCTAATGTTGGCCTGGAATTAAAGCATTAAGAAAATATACTAGGATCAGACAATCTCTCTCTACTCCCCTGACAGCATGGGGATCTGTTTGTTTACATTGACAGATCCCCTTTCTGGCCCTCTGTGGAGTGATTACGGGTGGCCGACAGACATCGTTGTCGCTGGACACGCGCATTGGCTTCAGCGACATACGTGCCTGCTATAGCAATTAAAGAGACCACCTTACCGGTACAGCGATTTGCGCAGCTGAGCCATTCTGCCGCAGTATAACTGCGGCGGCTGTTTGGCCAGCAGTTAAGGATGGAAATCTGCCCAAGTTCTATTTGTGGGGGGTCCTGCTTAAAATCCATAAAACCCAGACTAAGCTGGAAACACTATAAAAAGCTCTGGGTGGTGAATCTTGATAATAAATGTTGACTATTGTAAAAAAAAGTTCAGTTTTTTTTTTTTGCGGTCACAATGTACAGTAAAAGATTTCTTATCTGTGCCCAGTCTTGCCACAAAGAGTTAATCCAGCTGACAGCAATCCTCTTTTCTTTTTTTCAGTGAAATAAACGGACAAACAGGAGAAAACATTTGTCCGTTCCTCCAACCTTGCTGTGAGTGACAGGTTATTTACATATTTCATGCACTAGCCTGGAGACAGGCATTATTTTTTAATTCCCATCCCCACTCCTTTTCTGAAGTCATGTGGTTACTTTTCTGGGTTTTGACTGGATGTTAGTGATCACAGCAGAATTTAGTGTAAGGGCCCTTTCACAAGAGCGGACGAACGGTCCGTTTTTCATAAGTCCGTTTACGGACTGCAATGCTCCCCTATGGGATCGCGGACGTTAGCGGATGAGCATCCGCTAACGTCCGTAAACATCCGCCTCCATCAAGATCCATTTTTTTCGGACAAAAGAAAATCCTATTTTTCATATTCATCCGATTCCCCATAGGGGAGAGCGGAGAAAAGACAGGGCGCTCCCCGCACACTGTGCATGGACCGCCCTGTCAGCCGACAGCTCAGCTGGGATTTTACGGAGGAATCCCCGCAGAGCAAACGGGCATACGGAGCCGATCAATACGGATCCGCTCCGTGTGAAAGGACCCTTAGAAATACACAGGAGAAAATGCATGTTGACAAGGGAAGTGTAAATGTGGGCAGGGAGTCTACTGACATCACGACTCCACCCACCGAGCTCCAGACAACAGATCCACCCACAGAATCTGCAGTTTTTCAGTTCTTATAACAGACAGAGGGGAGATATTTGACAGGTAAGGATACATGCAGGAGGCATCTATATCCTTATAGATCAGCACTATGGAAGTAGTTTAGAAAAGATGAGAGTGGCTTTACATCCACTTTAATAAAGCAAAACTATTTTTTTTGTAGTTGTTAACCTGAAATTGGCTATCAACAGCACAAGCATTTGAATAGGCATCAAATGGAAAGAGCCATGCCAGGTTTTATCTTGTGTAGCACTTTTGCTGAGTGATTTCAATTAATTGGAGATTTTCCTAGCTGGTGACGGAAAATATTGATTATATGAAGACAGGAGGCGAGTATCTTGCATTAACTTTCTTTACTAATGCTCATAGCAGAATACAGAATTCAATACTTTTAAAAGAGAAAAATTCACAAAGAGAACTTTACTACAAGTCCCAGAATCCCTGAGACCGGAAACCCCTCCCCTAGGAGATCCTATATAACGTCTGCATGAAACCAGGAACTTCCTCTTTCTGGATGCGAATCCTCCAGGTGTAACTCCAACTGCTGGAACAAAAAAGTCCAAACCTTCCCCGGCAATCCGGGCCGGAATACTAGAACCACTGGAACAGCCTCCAGGCTTCACGAATCCTGGCGTAGAGCTTCGTCTCCTAGAGATCTTCAACCGAAAAAACGCTTCAATCTAGAGCGCAACTAACTTCGACCCAACGGGGTTCAGAGGGCGTCTTTGAACTGTAGCCAGGGTAATGTGTAAAGCATCAGTATCCTGAAATGATAAAGAATATGCATCATAGGGAGGGTAGGGTGGGAAGATACTCGCCTCCTGTCTTCATATAATCAATATTTTCCGTCACCAGCTAGGAAAATCTCCAATTATATTTCAGACAGGAGGCTCATATCTTGCATGTTTAAAGCACATACATAGATCATGCAACAGTATATATATAACGCTTACCGCAAACATGTAAGCATATAATATTCTATATAAACATGAGAACGTTCAAGTTCCCTAGATGGTCAAAGTAAGTACTAGTTGAGTCAGAGTATCACGAGTAAGAATTCAGTACTGATGGAGAGACATGATTCTCTGGTCTAAAGTAGAACTCTCGAAAGGTCGATTCAGACGACCAGTCTGCCGCTAGTAAAAGGTCTGATAAAGAGCCCCCTGTGGAAACGACCCTAGTGGCCATAGCCCCCCTGGTCGAGTGTGCGCCGAAAAGAGAGACATCTATCCCCGCCATGTCTAAGACCGAACGCACCCATCTAGCTAAAGTGGCTGAAGTCACCGGATGGTGCGGTTGCACGAACGAGATTAGAAGTTGTGAAAACCCAGAAGGGCGAAGATGCGCCGTGAGATTCTCGTATGCCTGTAGGCATCGAACCACACACAGTCGAGGATGGTTGGGGAAAAATGGGTAGAAGACCGAGTGCAAGTGGGTTTTTGTCCTGCGTACCACCGAGAATCTCACCCCTTCTGGAGAAAATTGCCGTCTGGAAACATCCAGTGCTCTTACGTCTGAGACGCGTTTGATAGAGATCAGGCATAGAAGAGTAGTGAGCTTCAGGGATAAAGGGATTTTTAAATACAGCTTACCTGTAAAATCCTTTTCTTGGAGTACATCACGGGACACAGAGCGGCATATTCATTACTATGTGGGTTATATGGAGTACCTTCAGGTGTGGACACTGGCAATCTCAAACAGGAAGTCCCCTCCCTATATAACCCCCTCCCCTAGAGGGAGTCCCTCAGTTTTGTAGCAAGCAGTATGCCTCCCAAAATGGTCACCCAAAAGAGGGGTGGGAGCTCTGTGTCCCGTGATGTACTCCAAGAAAAGGATTTTACAGGTAAGCTGTATTTAAAAATCCCTTTTTCTTTCTCGTACATCACGGGACACAGAGCGGCATATTCATTACTATGTGGGATGTCCGAAAGCAATGCTTTAATGAGGGGAGGGAGACATCTTCCAAAGAAGGATTTAATTTAGAGGTAAACTCAAATAATAATAATAATTCCAACTTAGTCAAGAAAAAACTTTTTCTTCTTTTTTTTTTTTTTTTTTTTTTTTTACAACCAAGGGTGCTTCTGATCCCGAGGATCTCAAACTGCAGCCTGTAGTACTGTCTGTCCAAAGGCAGAATCTGCATTCCTTCTCACGTCTAGTTGATAAAACTTTGTAAACGTGTGGACTGATGACCACGTCGCTGCCTTGCATATCTGAGCCATAGAGATCTGATGGTATGCTGCCCAGGAGGCGCCCATGGCCCTGGTAGAATGGGCCTTTACCGACAAAGGAGGAGGCAACCTCTTCAAACCGTAGGCTTGAATGATTAATTGTCTAATCCATCTCGAGATGGTGGATTTTGCAGCTGCCTGCCCCTTCTTGGGGCCATCTGGTAGAACGAACAACACATCTGTTTTCCGGATCTTTTCTGTAGCTTTAAGATAGGCCTTCATGGCCCGGACAATATCCAAGGTATGCAGCAACCCCTCCTTTCTAGATGTAGGTTTTGGAAAGAAGGATGGAAGTACCAAATCCTGGTTTAAGTGAAATTTGGATATAACCTTTGGTAGAAAGGAAGGATGGGGCCGGAGAACTGCCCTGTCCTTATGCAGAACGAGATATGGTTCCTTACACGATAAGGCTGCTAATTCTGACACTCTCCTGGCCGAAACTATGGCGACCAAGAAAACCAACTTTCTTGTCAGTAAGACTAAAGGAATCTCAGCCAACGGCTCAAAGGGTTGTTTCTGTAAAGTGGACAGGACAAGATTTAAGTCCCATGGACAAATTGGTGACTTGACAGGAGGATTAATACGCAAGACCCCCTGTAAGAAGGTCTTTACCAGCGAGTGGGTGGCCAGCGGCCTCTGAAACCACACTGACAGAGCTGAGATCTGTCCCTTGATTGTGCTTAGTGCCAGGCCTTTATCCACTCCTAGCTGGAGAAAACTTAACACCCTATCAATAGTATATTTGTGGGAATTCCATCTTTTGGATTCACACCAGCCTACGTAGTTCCTCCACACCCTGTAATAAATCACCCTGGAGACCGGCTTTCTAGCCCTAATCAGGGTAGGGATTACCTGCCTAGACAGACCTCTACCCCTGAGAATCAGGGATTCAGCCTCCAGGCCGTCAAATTTAGACGCTGTAATGTAGGGTGGAGGATCGGGCCTTGTGAGAGTAGGTCTGGTTGTAGAGGAAGAGTCCAAGGGTCTCCCACTGCCATCTTCAGGACTAGTGAGTACCAAGTCCTCCGGGGCCAAGCCGGAGCTACTAGAATGACTGGCTTGTGCTCCACTCTGATCTTGCGCAACAGGCGAGGGAGTAACTGTAGTGGAGGGAATGCATATAGAAGTTTGAATTGATGCCAAGGGCAAACCAACGCATCGGTTCCGCAGGCCATCGGATCCCTCGCTCGAGACACGAACCTGTCTAGTTTCTTGTTGAACCTGGATGCCATTATATCTACGTCCGGCATTCCCCACCTCTGGCAGATTGTCTGAAAGACCTGGGGATGCAGAGACCACTCCCCTGGCAACAGACTCTGGCGACTTAAGAAGTCTGCCTGCAGGTTGTCCACTCCGGGAATGAATATCGCCGAAATGCAGGGTACATGAACCTCTGCCCACTGAAAAAGCTCACCTCCCTCTGAGCGGCCTGACTCCTGGTTCCCCCTTGGTGGTTTATGTATGCCACCGCCGTGGCATTATCTGACTTGATTCTCACCGGGAACCCCTTTAATCTGGAGGTCCATGCCCGAAGGGCTAGGCGAGCAGCTCTGATCTCCAAGATATTGATGGGGAGCTGCCTCTCTGCTCTCACCCAAGTTCCCTGGCGAGAGAACCCCTCGAAGACCGCCCCCCAGCCTGCCAGGCTGGCGTCTGTGGTAACTACCTTCCAGACAACAGGGCTGAAGGATTTTCCCTTTAGAAGGTTCTGAGGGTTCAACCACCAGGCTAGGCTTTGTCGGACCCTTGATGATAGCGTCAAAGGGGACTCTAAGGCATGTGCCCTCTTGCCCCAGGCTGCTAGAATGGCTGCCTGTAGGACGCGAGTGTGGATCTGAGCGTATGGTACTGCCTCGAAAGTGGCCACTAGCTTGCCTAGTACTCGCATACACAGGCGAATAGTTGGTTTTTTCTTGTTTAGAACCAACTGAACCAACCCCTTGATAGCTTCGATCTTTACCAGGGGCAGGAACACCTTTTGCTGTTCTGTGTCTAACCTCATGCCGAGGTATTCCAACTGCTTTGTAGGCTGGAACGCTGACTTTCCCCGGTTTAGGACCCAGCCGAATTCTTCGAGGTAACGAACCGTGAGGTTTACTGCCTTTTGCAGACCCGACCGTGAGTGATCTATGATTAAAAGGTCGTCCAAGTATGCTAGGACTGTGACCCCCTGGATCCTTAAATTGGCCAGAACTGGGGCTAGGATCTTCGTGAATACCCGGGGGGCCGTGGCCAGCCCGAAGGGAAGCGCCCTGAATTGGAAGTGTCGCTGCCCCACCGCGAAGCGTAAAAATCTTTGATGCAACTGAAAGATTGGTACATGAAGGTAAGCATCCTTTATGTCTATGGAGGCCAGAAAATCGTCCTTCTGAAGCGCGGCGGCTGCTGACCGGATGGATTCCATCCGGAAGGAACGAACCCTTAGGTAACCGTTTAACCTCTTTAGGTCCAAGATTGGCCTGACATCGCCGTTGGGCTTTGGTATGACAAAGAGATTGGAATAGAAACCTAGCCCTTGCTCTTGGGCTGGCACTTCTATAATTACGTCCTGGCAAAGCAGGTGATCCAAAGCTGCCAGCATTGAGGCCTTCCTTGCTGGATCCTTTGGTAGCCTTGATTCTTGAAAATGAGGCGGAGGATACCTTAGAAACTCCAGTCTGTAACCTGTGGTTACAGATGCCCGGACCCATTTGTCGGGGATCTTGGCTTCCCAAACTTCTGAGAAGAAACGAAGCCTTCCCCCCACCCGCGAGAGTGGGGGCGCCCCTTCATAAGGCAGACTTAGGGGCTGTCTTTGACGGCTTGCGATACCACGGCCTCTTACCCCCAGGGGCCTGTCCCTGCGATCTACTGTTAACGTTGGATCGTGCAGGCGGCCGTCGATACTGCCTGGAATTTGAGGGCCCCGAGACAGGAAAGAGCTGCCTTTTAAATGTAGGAGCCCGGAATGTCTTTTTGACCGGTAAAAGGGTACTCTTGCCATTTGAAATAGTCTGAATATATTTATCCAGATCTTCTCCGAAGAGTCGTCCTCCATGGAAGGGAAACCCTGCCAGAAGCTTTTTGCATGGGGGCTCCGCCGCCCAGTTCTTCAACCATAAGAGCCTTCTCATGTGCACCAAAAATAGTGATAAACGAGAGGCCTGCTGGATGGAATCTTTTATAGCATCTACAGCAAAACACAGAGCTCTGGGAATGTCAGAAAACTCTTCTGCTTGTTGGGTAGGCATGTCCTTTAACATTTCCTTTGTCTGGTCTTTTAACGCCTGACAAACACCAATCGCAGCCACCGCTGGCTGCACCACTGCTCCTGCCGTAGCAAAGGATGCTTTTAAAAGTGTCTCTAACCTTTTATCAACCGGATCTTTAAACATATGTATGTTTTCCACCGGGCAAGTTAGTGATTTATTCACACATGAGATGGCTGCATCCACTACTGGGAGCCTCCACCTCTTGGAGAATTTTTCCTCCATGGGGTAAATGACCGCAAATCTTTTCGGTGGCAGAAAAATCCTGTCCGGCCGTACCCAATCCCGAAAGATCAATTCCTCCAAAAGAGGATGGACTGGAAAAACTGCGTTGCTTAACGGAGATTTCAAAGAGCCCAGAGAGGATACCGGAGGAACCTGAGGCTCTGGCAATGGTAAACTAAATGCCGAGCGGACCATGTCCGTCAAAGACTGTACCCACAGTCTTTCTGTCTGGGAGTCTGAAAATGGTTCCTCCGAGGCAGACCCCTCAATCCCTGAACCCTCTTGGTTCAGGTCTAGTTGATCCTCCTGTGATTCCAATTCCTCCGGGGAGAGAATCTCAGCATCTGAGGATACACCTCTTGGTGATGGGGATCTAACCCGTTTCTTACCAGGAATAGCTCTAGCGATCAATGCTGCTATTCTCTCTTCTAGCCCCCCTAGGGATACGGCTAGCATCTCCTCTGTGATAAACACAGGGCTGGGCTGATCTGGGCCAGCCTCCGCACCAGATCCCCCTAATGGCTCATCCAAGGCTCTTTTTATGTTAATAAGTTGCGGGGAAAGTATCGGCATATCATCAGAATCAGAAAGGGAACCCTTTTGTTTTTTGGTCTTTTTTGTACCCTTTGACCCCGAACCTTTGGAAGCCATAATACAAAATCGAGGGACTCCGCCCACACAACAGACTGTAGTGGGCAGGAGTACAAAACCAGAGTTTAGGGGACAATAGATCACTAATGCCCAAAAACTGATGGGATCCCGTATGTTTTTTTTTTTTTTTTTTTTTTTAAATATATATTATATATTTTCTTTTTACAACATACAGTGACCCCAAACTAAGTTTGCCAGCCTCCAACCTGCTGCAAAAAGGGGAATTTCCTGGCTTAACAAAAAAGGCATTGGAACAAAGTCCAGCATGTACTACCCCTCTTCCGCCACCGGGAGTCACTGTTCTGCCGCTCTGCGTTCTCTCCTTCTGAAAATCAGCCTCAGACTGAGCACTGACAATGCCTGCTGTCTATAACAGCACAAAGGCGCGCCCCTGTATGACGCCGCAGGCACGCCCCCCCCCCCGCCCTCCTGTCTGAACGGCGCGAAAAACGTCTATAAGACGTGCGCGCGCACATGCCGGAAACAGGAGGAACATGGAGGAGCCGCGCTGCTGGAGATCCAGGAACGCAGAAACAGGCGGCAGATTCAAACCCCCGGCCAGGTAGGACTCTCCAAAGGCCCCTAGGGATCCTTACTAGCCCTAGGAAGAAACAGCAGGTTTAGCTAGCAACACATTCTTAGACAGGGGAACCTAGTGATGGGGGAGAAAAGGGTGTCATCCTGTCTCTCTTAGACATAGTGAACAAGGTTGCCCATGCAGAGCATACTTAGGCTATCCCCCTTTTAGGTTACCCCGGAGAGCCTGCTGTCGAACCAAGTCCCGCAGGCTCCCCCTTACCTGCTCCATGCTGCAGGATGTTTGTCCAGCAAACTGATCCAATCTTCTCCCATCTCCGTGGGTAGCGTAGTAGACCTTCAGGCCCTGGGGTCCTATGAAGGTACCCACTGTCCTGGACCTATATAGCACCCTGGCAAACAGGAACTTATGGTTTTTACAAACTCCAAGTCCTGGGCCCAGGGTCCAGCCCTCCAAAGAGAAGCATTATAGGCAAAACCCCACGGCTTGGGGCCCGGGTACTGTCCACTTTGGCACTGAGGCTCCTTGGACAGATCCGGTTAGCCCGCCCTTAATCCCAAGGATGTGGAGCAAAGCTATTCCGTGACCAACACCTAAGACACTGGCGAAAAAACTGAGGGATTCCCTCTAGGGGAGGGGGTTATATAGGGAGGGGACTTCCTGTTTGAGATTGCCAGTGTCCACACCTGAAGGTACTCCATATAACCCACATAGTAATGAATATGCCGCTCTGTGTCCCGTGATGTACGAGAAAGAAAACAGTTTTAGAGACAGGAGGTCATTGTCCTCCCAGGAAGAAAACAGTCGAAGAACCTTAGAAACGTCCCAAGTGGAGGAATAACGTGGCCAGGGAGGCCGATTGAATTTTGCGCCCCTGAGGAGGCGACACACCAAAGGATGTTTCCCTACCGGAAGGGAGTCGACCGGGCAGTGATATGCTGAAATGGCGGATCTATAGACATTCAGGGAGCTATATGCTTTGCCTGAAGCATAGGACTCCGCAAGGTAATTTACGATTGCGGAGACAGGGGCCTGAAAGGGATCAATTTGTCGTTGATCACACCAACGAGCCCACAGCCCCCAGGCATATCGATAAGCCGATCTAGTCCCCGGGGCCCAGGCCAAGGCGAGAAGGTCTCTAGCTGATTCTGAAAGTCCAGTACTAGATTCTGGCACCCCGAGACTAACCATGCGAGGAGGGGTAGACTGCCCTCCAGCAGTAAAGGATGAGGACCCTTGGAGGGGTTGGACAGGAGGTGAGACGAGTGGGGAAGAAGTCTGGGGTAGTCGACCGACATCCCTAAGGCCAGAGGGAACCATGGCTGGGTCGGCCACCAAGGAGTGATCAGGACCACTGTGGATCTCAGATTGACCACATGGAGGAGCAGCCTGGTGATCATGGAGAAGGGGGGAAAAGCGTAATGTAGGCCGTCCGGCCACCATTGAAGGAACGCGTCTACAGCCGCGGCTTCCGGATCCGGCCTCCAACTGTAGAAACTCGGCAGTTGTCGGTTGAGGCGGGAGGCGAAAAGGTCCGTATGTAATGGACCCCAGAGGTCGTGTAACGCCAGAAACACGGATCTGTCCAGAGTCCAATCGCTGGAATCGGACAGATGACGGGAGTTCCAATCTGCCACCCAATTGGATACTCCCGGAATGTACTCCGCTACAGGGGAAATATTGCGAGAGAGGCAGAAATTCCAAAGTTCGGAAGCAATATCCGCCAATCGTTTGGATTTCGTGCCTCCTAAACGATTGATATATTGCACCGCCGCTACGTTGTCTAAACGTAAGAGAGCGCAGCAATTGGATCTCTGCGAGAGAAAACTCTTGACAGCAAAAAATGCCGCCAGGAGTTCCAACGCGTTGATGTGGAGAGTAGACTCTTCTACGGACCACGTCCCTCCTGTGGAGTCCGGGCCGCAGCGAGCTCCCCAGCCTAGGCGACTGGCGTCTGATTCTAAGACAATGTCTGGGCGGGGGCTGAAAATCGTTTTCCCATTCCATTCTAGGGCGTGGTGGAGCCACCAACGGAGCTCCGCTTCCGAATCCGGACAAAGGTTGATTTTGTCCGAGTACCGAAGTCCTTGACGCAAATGTAGAGCTCCTAGACGTTGAAGGGCTCGATAGTGAAGGGGGGCAGGGAAAATAGCCTGAATGGATGCCGACAATAGTCCGACAATGCGAGACAGGAGTCTGAGAGATATTTGCCGTTTGTGCAAAATCCCCCTGATTTCCTTCCGAATCAGGGCCATTTTGTGGTGTGGTAAGCGTAAAACTGCTTGTCTGCTGTCCACTGAGAACCCTAAGAACTCCATCTCCTGAGCCGGAGATAGTATGGACTTCTTGAGGTTTAAGAGAAAACCTAGACCTTCCAGGAGAGATATCGCCCAACACCTGTGTATTTCGGCTTGAGACTTCGAACGAGCCATAATGAGTAGATCGTCTAGATAGATTATCAGACGCACTCCCCTGCGACGCAACGTGGCGATCACTGGCTTCATTAACTTGGTGAAACACCAAGGGGCCGCTGAAAGGCCGAAGGGAAGGCATGTAAACTGCCACGTATGTCCCCGCCATCTGAATCTCAGGTACTTTTGGGAGGAACTGTGCATTGGAACCGTCAGATATGCATCTTTTAAATCTATATTTACTAGCCAATCCCCCTGGACTAGAAGGTCCCTGAGCATATGGATACCTTCCATCTTGAAGTGGCGATAGACCACGTATTGGTTCAGATTTTTTAGATTTATTACTGGACGATATCCACCGTCCTTCTTCCGAACCAGAAAAAGGTTGTTTATGAATCCCGGTGATTCGGGGTCTACCTCTATGACCGCGTGTTTTGCGATCAGGTCTCGTAGTTCTAAGTCTATGAGGTTCATGTTGTGTTCTGAGAAATGAATGGGATGCGGATCCCCCATCATGGTAGGTATTGTCATAAAATCTATCTGGTAGCCCTGAACTGTGGACAGAATCCAATCGTCTGCCGTAATCATGAACCAGGCATGGGTAAAATGTTTCAGTCTGCCCCCTATTGGTATGTGAATAAGGTGTGGGACACTCACCGGTAGGAGGTCGGGATCTCGGGAAGCCCCTGCCACCGCGGTTTCTCCATGGGCGTCCTCTAGGAGGGAAGAATGGTGCCGGTTGTGCCAGGGTAGTTGAGTATTGCTGTTGCGATGGCGTAAAGACCTGATTGGGAGCCCTTGAGAAGGCTCTATAGTAATTAGCACGGCCGGCAGAGCGGCCTCTACCTCTGCCGGCCCTGGCAAAAACCCGAGAACCTGAACCGGACTTTTTCAGAGAGGATTGGGCCTTGTCCAGGCTATTGAACAGACCCACAAACTTATTTATGTTTTTCATTAGGTCCTCTCCAAATAGGAGGCCCTCAGCCGAGGGACCTGGCTCGGACTCTGCTAGATGGGAAAGCTGTGGGTCCAGCTTCATCAAAATGGACCTGCGCCGTTCTATGGCACAGGTCGTGTTGGCTGAGCCTAGAAGGCATATGGCCCGCTGGGCCCAACCCCGTAACTGCCCTAAATCCACCGGTTCATCGGTGTTGGCCGCCTGTTCAGACAGGTCTAAGATCTTTGTTAAGGGTCCCAGCAGGTCTAAGATGCGATCTTGGATTGACTTAAAGGAACGTTCAATGCCCTTTTTTGCATATTTCCCTGTTTTTGTCAAATATTTAAGCAGGATCGGGTCAATCTCTGGCGTGACTGCCACTTTATGGGGTACGAATGGCCTGGGGCATTCTGCCCTCAGTTTATTTTGATTTTTCCTATCAAGGATCTTCCTGACCCAATGTTCCACATATTGTGACACTTGCGGAAGCGGGGCCCAGTCCCCTGATCTAGGGTGTGTGATACTTTCGGGATTAAAGAAAGGTTCACCCAGCGAGTCCAGAATAGTTGCGGACTGCAATTCTGATTTGGCTTCCGTTTCAGGAAGCATGTACCCAGCATCCTCCAATTCCGCATCGGAATCATCCGATGAACGGATCAGAGATCCGTCCAGTGACTCCTCGTCAGATTCCTCGTTAAACGAGTCCGGTTTAACCCGGTGGGCAGAAGCAAATTTTTTATTATTATTGATCTCCTTGATTGTCAAGGGTCGTTCAGTGTTCGGATGTCTGGGTCGGCAGGCCGTGGAGGGTCCTGCCTCAAGCATGAGTTTTACTTCCCCTGCCGGGGAGTCGGTGTGGGTCAATAAATGTTTCCTCTTGCAAGAGGCTTTTCCCACTTTCACTGCCTCAGGGTGAGGTAAGGTGTTGGTCACAGTGGCAGCCAAAGCTGCTTGAATGGAGTTATTAATTAATTCCTGAATCTGAGCCGCTGTAAGCAACTGAGGGATTTCAGGGGCTATCCCCTGATCTGCTCCATGTGAAGCCAGGTTCCTGGAACCTTCTGCCATTATCAAAAGTAAGTAAGGGGATTGATCAGGCAAACCGTTTCCCACAGACCACTGATTACAGTGCTCCGTTCCTAAAATCTGCCTGAGGTGATTATGTAGTAATTTCTATTGCTTACAGAGCCCCACGCTACCCGGAGAGAGAGTATCCAGCAGCCAAAGTCGCACAGCACCTGCCCTTCTAGTCAAACAGCCGCCGAATGCAGCGGTGAGAAGAGCTGTGGGCAGGACTGGTGAATGGCGCGTCGCGGTGACGTCACCGGCGCGCTGTGATTGGCTGAACGAGCGCGGGCATACTAGAAGGGAGAGAGCCTACGATCGGCCCGCCCCCTCCTACAATAAGGGCGCGAATCGCCCTGAGGTGAATGGGCGAGTAAGAGGGGGGCCCAATGGACACACACACGCGCGGGGGGAAAAGATACCAAACACTAGGCGGAAGAGCCAGACAGGATGAAGCGCAGCCGCGCCTTACAATTCCAATAAAATGTCAAACTTTTAACCCAATAGATAAAAAAGATATACTTAACTGGCCATGAGCAGAAAGAAAGAGGAAGTTCCTGGTTTCATGCAGACGTTATATAGGATCTCCTAGGGGAGGGGTTTCCGGTCTCAGGGATTCTGGGACTTGTAGTAAAGTTCTCTTTGTGAATTTTTCTCTTTTAAAAGTATTGAATTCTGTATTCTGCTATGAGCATTAGTAAAGAAAGTTAATGCAAGATATGAGCCTCCTGTCTGAAATATAATTAAAATTATCTTCAGCTGACCAATCTTCAGTAACATTATGAATGTCCCAAGCACTTGGCAATAAGATCCCAAGCTCATTCAATCGCAGTCATTGTTCTTTACTTGGGATGTTAAAAAGATGGACGCCAGTCTCTTTAGTGAGCTCAAAATAAGGTCTACTTAGTACAATTGCCTGCACAGGGGTTCCATGCATCCGCATACAGGTAGTCCCATTCATGTTTATTGGGGCACAGGGGCTGCGCTGACAGCTGCTGGTCCTGATTTAACAGCTATGCGAGTTGTTTGCTATCAGATCTCTTCTTAATCTTTCATGAAGTCTCTGTTCTGTTTCAATGCCGCTTTATGCACTGACATACCTCTAGACCCTGTCTGTTTGGATAGTTGCTAATTTGACTCTATCCACAGCCAGCTTAACTCTTCAATAAAACACAGAATTTAAATCTAACACAATTTTACTTCAAATACACGATATTGTCAAAAGTATTGGGACACCTGCCTTTACACGCACATGAACTTCAATCGCATCCCAGTCTTAGTCCGTAGGGTTCAATATTCAGTTGGCCCACCCTTTGCAGCTACAACAGCTTCAACTCTTCTGGGAAGACTCTCCACAAGGTTTAGGAGGGTGTCTATGGGAATGTTTGACCATTCTTCCAGAAGCGCATTTGTGAGGTCAGGCACTGATGTGGACGAGAAGGCCTGGCTCGCAGTCTCCACTCTAAATCATCCCAAAGGTGTTCTATCAAGGTTGAGGTCAGGACTCTGTGCAAGTCAGTCAAGTTCCTCCACACCAAACTCGCTCATCCATGTCTTTTATGGATCTTGCTTTGTGCACTGGTGCGCGGTTATGTTGGAACATGAAGGGACCATCCCCAAATGGTTCCCACAAAGTTGGGAGCATGAAATGGTCCAAAATGTCTTGGTATGCTGATGCCTTAAAAGAGTTCCCTTCACTGGAACTAAGGGACCAAGACCAACCTCTGAAAACCAACCCCACACCATAACCTTCCCTCCACCAAATGATTTGGACTAGTGCTGAAATCAAGGCTTTTTTTCACCAAGGGGCCCATAATAACCTGTGGTCTGCAAAAAAAAAACAGCATTTCTTTAACCACTTAAGGACCGCCTACTGCACATTTACGTCGGCAGAATGGCACGGCTGGGCACATCAACGTATATATACGTTGATTTTAGTACCCAGCCGTGGGTCATGGGCGCGCGCCCGCGACCCGGTCCGAAGCTCCGGGACCGCGGGATTCGCGGAACCGATCGCCGCTGGAGTGCGGCGATCTGTCCCTGGAGCGGAAGAACGGGGAGAGCCGTGTGTACACACGGCTTCCCCGTGCTTCTCTGTGGCCGCAGCATCGATCGCGTCATCCCTGTAATAGGGGGACGCGATCGATGACGTCACACCTACAGCCACACCCCCCTACAGTTGTAAACAAACACACTAGGTCTCACATCCCCTACAGCGCCCCCTGTGGTTAACTCCCAAACTGCAGCTGTCATTTCCACAGTAAACAATGCAATTTAAATGCATTTTTTGCTGTGAAAATGACAATTGTCCCAAAAATGTGTCAAAATTGTCCGAAGTGTCCGCCATATTGTCGCAGTCACGAAAAAAATCGCTGATCGCCGCTATTAGTAGTAAAAAAAAAATAATTAATAAAAATGCAATAAAACTATCCCTTATTTTGTAAACGCTATAAATTTTGCGAAAACCGACCGATAAACGCTTATTGCGATTTTTTTTACCAAAAATACGTAGAAGAATACGTATCGGCCTAAACTGAGGAACAAAAATGTTTTTTTATATATTTTTGGGGGATATTTATTATAGCAAAAAGTAAAAAATATTGCATTTTTTTTTAAATTGTCGCTCTATTTTTGTTAATAGCGCAAAAAATAAAAACCGCAGAGGTGATCAAATACCACCAAAAGAAAGCTCTGTTTGTGGGAAAAAAAGGACGCCAATTTTGTTTGGGAGCCACGTCGCACGACCACGCAATTGTCAGTTAAAAATAAGCAGTGCCGAATCGCAAAAAGGGGCAAGGTCCTTTACCTGCATTTTGGTCCGGGTCTTAAGTGGTTAAAGCATATCTAAACCCCTAACCAATGTAATATATTGCAAAGCTAGATTTAGATGTGGCGGCTGCATTAGTTTCTATTTTTTCAGGCTTTGTTTCATGGGGTGTTTTGTAGTTCACAGAAGATAGCTGAAAAAAAATACAATAACATTGTTTGATGTATCAGTTTAGTACACATAAAGTTACAAAGACTCTGGCAAGATCAACGAGTAAAACTTTGGTACTTTGGTATTAGTAGCTCAGAATTTTATCTTATTGTGTCAAAATTGTGTGTCATTATTCTAATAGTCCAATTTATTTTCTCCAAATGTTGAGAGGTATTAAAGTACTACCAATTCAGCTGATGACTGATATATATATATATATACACACCAGGGGCGGACTGACAACTCATGGGGCCCCCGGGCAATAGAAGATTATGGGGCCCCCGGGCTTACAGATGGCCACCATGCCAGGAGGCAGTGCAGAGGCGGGGCAGCTAAAATCTTGTGATTTTCACATCAAAAGCATGTCAGTTTCGAAAATATCAGGGACAGATGTAAAAAAAAACATAGATTTTTACATGCTGTCCCTGGTTTTACTGAGCCTGGCATTCCTGATGGGGCCCCCCTAGTGGCATGGGGCCCTTGGGCAGTGCCCGAGTGACTCAATGGTCAGTCCGCCCCTGATACACACAATATCTCACAAACGTGAGTACACCCCTCACATTTTTGTAAATATTTTATTATATCTTTTCATGTGACAACACTAAAGAAATGACACTTTGCTACAATGTAAAGTAGTGAGTGTTCAGCTTGTATAACAGTGTAAATATGTTGTCCCCTCAAAATAACTCAACAAACAACTATTAATGTCTAAACCACTGGCAACAAAAGTGAGTACACTCCTCAGTTAAAATGTCCAAATTGGGCACAATTAGCCATTTTCTCTCCTCGATGTCATGTGACTTGTTAGTGTTACAAGGTCTCAGGTGTGAATGGACAGAAGGTGTGTTAAATATGGTGTTATCGCTCTCACTCTCTCATACTGGTCACTGGAAATTTAACATGGCACCTCATGGCAAAGAACTCTCCAATGAGAAAACTGCCATTTTTTTATATTGGTTGTGAAAACCGGTCGTGTGTATGCTCCCTAGCAGTTTTCTTGACGAAAAAAACTGCCCGCAAAAAAAATTGAAACCAGCTCTCTTTTATTTCTCGTTGTGTTTCTTGGTGGGTTTTTTTTCATCACGAAAATCAGTCGTGTGTATGCTTTTCCGAGGGGAAAAAAAACACCCATGCTCAGAATCAAGTATGCAGCCCAAAGAGTGGAGCCATTTGAAAGGAACTTCCCCTTTATAGTCCCGTCGTACATGTTGTACATCATCGCGCTTTGGTCGGATGTTTTTTTGCATGAACCTGTGTATGCAAGTCAGGTTGGAGAGGAATCATGTCGGGGAAAACGTCGTTTTTTTTCCTGCCGAGAAAAATGGTCGTGTGTACGAGGCATGAGGATCTGAAAAAAATAATTGTTGCTCTACATAAAGATGGCCTAGGCTGTAAGAAGATTGCCAAGACCCTGAAACTGAGCTGCAGCATGGTGGCCAAGACCATACAGCAATTTAAGATTACAGGTTCCACTCAGAACAGGCCTCGCCATGGTCGACCAAAGGAGTTGAGTGCATGTGCTCAGCATCATATTCAGAGGTTGTCTTTGGGAAATAGAAGTATGAGTGCTGCCAGTATTTCTGCAGAGGTTAAAATGGTCTGAAAATTCTGCCTGGTTTGTTTCATAATTCTCTTTAACCACTTGTCCTCTGCCCACCGTCAAATGACGGCGGGCGGAGGACTCCATTATCCTGACATCACGTCATATGACATGATGTCCCTTTAAAGCCGCGGGCGGGCGGGCGCGTGCCGCCCTGCGGGGATCCCGTGCGAGTGCCCGGCGGCAATGATCGTCGCCGGGCACACGCGATTGCTCAGTAACTGAGCGGGGACGTGGAGCTCTGTATGTAAACACAGAGCTCCACGTCCTGTCAGGGAGAGAGGAGATCGATTGTGTCCCTTGTACATAGGGACACAATCGGTCACCTCCCCCAGTCACCCCCCCCTCCCCCTACAGTTAGAACACTCATAGGACACACATTTAACCCCTTCCCCGCCCCCTAGTGGTTAACCCCTTCACTGCCAGTCACATTTATACAGTAATCAATGTATATTTATAGCATTGTTCACTGTATAAATGTAAATGGTCCCAAAAATGTCAGAAAAGTGTCCAAAGTGTCCGCCATAACGTCGCAGTCCCAATAAAAAAAATCGCAGATCGCCGCCATTAATAGTAAAAAAAAAAAAAAAAAACATGCCATAAACTATCCCCTATTTTGTAAACACTATGGGCCAGATTCAGGTAGATGAGAGCATCTTTGCTCCAGAGTAACGCTTCTCATTTACGTTACTCTGAAGACCCTTTCAGCGCAAGTCCTGTAATTCACATAGCAGTTGCGCGTAAACTTGCGCCAGAGTAACGATAATGCGCTGGCGTAACCCGACGCAAGTGGAAGTGGGTGTGATCATATGTAAATGATGGGCGGAGCCCAGCGCAGAGGCTTACGTTCAGCGCATCAACCACGGAGCATGCGCAGTGAGTGCGGCTCCACTCGCCCCCTTTGTGCGCATGCTCACAACTTCCGTCGGCACCACTTCACGGGAAACGTCAGCGCAATGCCTTCCGTTGGGCGTTTAAATGCGCCCGTAGAAGCGCCATTTCGGCACTAAAGTATATCCTGCTCCCCCTCCCCGCAGTGATGTTACTTTTGTTTTGAGATGGCTGCTCCCGTTCCCCGCAAACACACAGGAGAAAGCTGAACTTTAATGGCCAGGAGCTGTCAGCCGTCATCTCGGCTATGGAGACCTATGATGTCTTCCTCCATGGCTGTAAAATTTGACAGACAAGCATGGACAGAGGTGTTGTCCTGCAAGTGGGGGTGCTCAGCTAGCTCTTATCGTCGGTAACGCTGCTGTAGCTGCTCTCCTGCTGACCTGTGGCCATCTGGAGTAAAGATAAAGCAGCCTTTTGTAGAAATAACTTTGCGCCGGACGGACGAGATACGCGCGGCGCATGTAGCCAGCGTATGGTGCTAATCCGTTCGTGAATTGTGAAAAATCCCTCATTTGCATATTTGCAGGGGAAATCAATAGGCGCGACTGATGCGCCCAACGAAATTAAGCGCTGACGATACTCTGGCGTCGGAACGTTCCGCCAGTCGCAAATGACCCGTTATTGGGCGCATCTAGTTTGGTGGGTACGGGCACATAGAAACGACGGCGCATCATCACAGTTACGCGGCGCATATCGAAATACTCCAGCGCAAGTGTTCCTGAATCTGGCCCTATAAATTTTGCGCAAACCAATCGATAAACGCTTATTGCATTTTTTTTTTACCAAAAATATGTAGAAGAATACGTATCGGTCTAAACTGAGGAAAAACATATTTTTTTAATATATTTTTTGGGTTATTTATTATAGCAAAAAGTAAAAAATATTGCATTTTTTTTAAAATTGACGCTCTATTTTTGTTTATAGCGCAAAAAATAAAAACCGCAGAGGTGATCAAATACCACCAAAAGAAAGCTCTATTTGTGCGAAAAAAAGGACGCCAATTTAGTTTGGGAGCCACGTCGCACGACCGCGCAATTGTCAGTTAAAGCGACGCAGTGCCGGAAGCTTAAATTTTGTCTGGGCAGGAAGGGGGTGTAGGTGCACAGTAGGCAAGTGGTTAAACTTCAAGATTTAAACCTGGTACACACAATGAGATTATATCGTCCATTTTGTTTGCATGCTAGTCTCATATCAAAAAATAAGAGTTTACTAAAGTACGAAGATTCTCCTACCACAGAACAAACATTTGGAAGTGATGTATTGGATTTGTATTTTATTTTGGAACGAAAACTGTACTGATTAAAAAAAAAAAAAAAAATGGTACAATCTGGTATTGTATGAGATAAATTTTCATGTTTGTCCCTTTGGATAATTTTGTACTGCTACATGTCTTTGATAAAAATAACCCAACATTTTTGGAAATTATTTGGTCTGTGTAAAAGTTTGAGTCTACAAGCTATAATGCAAATCATAAAAAATGATCACATATGATCACACCTGATGTACTGAAGGCCTCTCATTTCTTGAGACCCTAACAAGCCAGGAAGGTACACATGCCCCCCAAATAACCCCTTTTTGGAAAGTAGGCAGAGGTGGGTACGGAGGCGGCAGAGGTGGGTACGGAGGCGGCAGAGGTGGGTACAGAGGCGGCAGAGGTGGGTACGGAGTGGCACCAAGTGTTTCCCAGGCACTGAATGGCACTGGGCACTGTATGGGCACTGTATGGCACTGGGCACTGTATGGCACTGGGAGGCACTGGGCACTGTATGGCACTGGGAGGCACTGGGCACTGTATGGCAGTTTAACTCACCAAACTTTCTCCCGCTTCACACGGTATCTGTGTGAGGAGGGAGAGCCGGCAATGAAAGATGATATCATATGTTTACATTTGAGATCATCTCTCATTGGCCGACGATTGCGCTGTAAATAGCCGCTGTGATTGGCTATTTACCGCGATCTGTGATTCGTTGTGTCCAAGGGACACGGCCAGCACAGAAGTTCCCCCGATGCGTGCTCGGGAATGCGTGCGGGGAACAAGGAAAGGGGTGGCCGTAAAAAGATGGCGTCCCAGAAATTCAGGGCCACCCTGCGGTCGTACATAGTCGTACGGCTGTCGGGAAGTGGTTAACATATGTTACACTGGGAGGATTTGTGTATGAAGTAATGTTGCTTATACCTATGGTGGATACTCATTGATGTCAATATAGTGGAATATTGTCGCCTGGTTTTACTGCCTGGCCCCATTGGAAGCTGTGCTTGGTGTACCTCTCCCTGGGTTTTACACCAACAAGCTCATTCGATCCTTCAGGCATATGCCCTGCTGGATCCATCTTGTCTGGTAAGCCTTTGATTTTCATTGTGGTGGATTGCCTACAGACAACTATATACAGAATCACTTTTATCACAGTGGATCAATTTTGGACTTTATATTTCATTTGTTCACTAGCACTTTTTTGGTCTATTTCCATCTTTGGCGCTTCACTTTGTATTTATTAGATTTATTTATATAATATTGGTTATTCACTATATTCATTTGGTGCATTTTCAACCTACACATATTATTTTGGATCATGTCCAAATTTTGAATAACAAAATTTTGTTCAGTCAATGATTGCGTTATATTATCACTTTTATTAATCATTTTCAAAGTTTTCATATTATGTGTGCAATTTAATTAATTTATTAAGTATAACACGGAGGTTATATGTACACATATTTTTTGAGCATACCGAGAGTAATATTTTGAGCGCCGCACTTTCCCTTTTCAACTCTAAACAGGTAGCCTGTAAAAAATGTTAAAGCCTATGGAGATTTTTAAGTCCATAGTTTGGGCAATTTTAAAGCATGGCATGTTGGGTATCAATTTGCTTGGCGTAACATCATCTTTGAGCAAGTTGGTAGTTTGAGAAAAGGCCATCTGTTTGAACCACCCCCACTGCGCTCAGCTGGAAAAATTCAAAACAAATGATCTGTAGCTGCTGCTATTAAAGTAAATATAATATGTGAAGAAATACGTGTAATGACACCTATGTGTAAACAATGTATCAAGAGTTGTATAAAGCAGCGCTAACATAAGTGTATAAACTGAACATATAATTTAAATGAATAAAAGAAAAGTGAATGACCACCCTATATGTGAGTTTAAAATATGGCAAAAGTATATAGAATATAAACGTAAGCACGAAGAAGTTGAAACAATAAAAAGTCTGTAATCCGTGAACTTAATGAGTGGAACTAAAAGTTCATAAGTGATAACTCCTTCACAAGTCTTCAGATACTCTTCCACCACACTAAAGTGTTGAAGTGATACCGTCACCCTTCAGAAACAATAGGCCTCACACGCTCATGTTTTGGCACATGAGCTTTACACAGAATCCCTCAGATCAAATGGATAGGAATCCGTTCCCAAGCAGTGGAATTCAAGAAAGTTGTCACATACACTATTGTGCACTTTTTTCTCATTATATAATACTGTAAAGCAACTTTAATAAAACACTAAATGAAAATCCTCCAAACTATGCACTCACAAACAGTCTCTTTAAACCAAGCAGTGAATAACTTCAAAGTGGATAAAAAGTGTTGCACAAGAAAACTTCTCCAGATGAATCAGTGGTCACGGCGGAACAACGAACAGCCCAACACGTACTCACAGCCCCTATGGTATAACGGAGTAGATTGCTGTAGTTGGTGCCTGTCCTGGCCCTAGTCATCCCACGTCCTAATAGTTCAGGATAGACTATGGTAATGACCTAGTGACTGTCCCAGTGATATCACCCCAATACCGGTGCAACCTGGGACAGTGATTTTTTTTTAGGGTAAACCCCTGCTTTAAAACAAGTAAAACAGACCAGCATTGGTCTGAGCACTCACCCTTCTCTGCCAGTAGCAGTTCCTCATGCCGTCACTGCACACCACCAATCACAGGCAGCGTGTGTATGATTGGCAGTGTACAGTGAGGGCTTCCTGGCAGGTACAATTTGTACACACCTGAGCCCATCCCTAGTCTAAGGACGTTACTGAGCTCTATGTGTAATCTGCTGTAGACCCTTTAAGATTAAGTCCCCATCATCCCCTACATACCAGCTTAAAGATAAAATCAGGAAGACTAGAAATTACCACATATAACTGCCAGCAAAAGAGAGAAAGCACAGAGACAAATTATTTATACAAAACTGCATCATCGGCCTCTCCTGTCTACAGCTCTGATAGTGTCATAATACAGGCACTGTTGTTTAATTATTACAGGTTTGGGTTTAGGGTCCTTTCACACTGATGCATTTTTCCTTCGTTCTTACCTTGCAAGAAAAACGCAATACAAATATATTCTTTTAAACCCTTTGAGACTCTTCACACCATGGGGTGCATTGCATTTTGAAAAGTCCTGCATGCTGCGTCTTTTAAATCAGAAAAAATTAAAATTTATTTTCTTAACAAAAGAAAATACAGAGTTTTACATTGCCGATCACATTCAATAAACAGTAGGTATTAATACTGTAATACATGAGTAATGCAAGCAAAGGAAATCAAACAGTGGCACCAAAAGCATCACAATGACTCTTGATAGGAGAAGAAAGAAACATTGCGCCGGCAGGCAAGTACAATCCCACCAACCCAGCATAACCAATCAAAAAGGCCAACGGGTAATACAAAAAACATTACCCCGAGTCTACCCATCCAATTGAACGTACCCCCTCAGTAAACAGAGAGTAAGTATAAAGGATACAGTGCTTGCTAATTAATACCCTCAATAGAGTCTGTTCATCCAGCAAATACCAGTGTCTCCTATGCTCAATGCAATCGGGCCATAATCAGTTGCACGGGTGCCAGCCCAGGGTTGTCCAGCCAGGCCTGCAATATGGAGTAGAACTTCTGAGTAGCATTTCTGTGCTGATATGTCCGGTGTTCTCGTATAAGAATGTAGTTAACCTGATATATCCACTGTTTTTTGGTTTGGGACGTGTGGGGAAAACCAAAACCTGGCCACCAGTTTTCTAGATAAGTACAAGAGTCTGATCACTGCTACGTTAGTAAGGGGAGGGTATACCTGCTCATCTACTGCTCCCAAGATGCATATTAGGGGATCCAAAGGGACCTTAACTTGATAGACTGAGGAGATGAACTCCGTGATATCACCCCAATACCGGTGCAACCTGGGACAGCGCAACATCAGGGGAATGAGCGACCTCTTCTCCCCACAACGTTTAGGGCATATAGACAAGTCTCTCCTTCCCCAGCAATGCAGTTGAATAGGTGTGCGGTAGGCCCTATGTAATAAAAATTAATGGGAGAGTCTATGCGATTGCGATACAGACATGAGTGGTCCCGCCTGCAAGCAAATATCCCAAGTCTCGTCATTTATGTCCCCTAAGTCCTCTGTCCAGCCCATTCTGCACAGTAAAGTCGCTGCTTTTTGAATTGATGACAATAAACATGAATAAATATGGGAAATAAGTCCTTTTTTCTCAGAGCCAAAGAAAACATCTTTTATTAGGGGGTGACTAGTAAGTATGAGAGTAGAGATCTGGCTCTGAGCCTGTAGAGCATGGCGAACCTGAAGGTACCTATAAAACTGATGTCTGGATCAAAATTCTGGTCAAATTCTGTCTGTAGCTCCATAAATGGCATGCTGCATCTTTGGTGCAGTTTTCACAACAAAGAAAAATGTATCAAATGTAGGCGAAGGTTCTAAATCCAATTTTTTTTATTGCAGATGTACATGGTATTTACCACAGATGCAGCTCACATGGCAGGCCTGCCACAGTGAGTGAGACCCAACATGAAATCAACATTAAGGCTCCACCAACATGTGAAATCAACATTAAGGCTCCACCAACATGTGAAGTCCACATTGAGACTCCACCAACATGTGAAGTCCACATTGAGACGCCACCAACATGTGAACTCCAAATTGCGATGTCACCAAAAAGTGACCATCAGTTCCCCAGCACTAAGGGG
Source organism: Rana kukunoris (assembly GCA_029574335.1). Lineage (NCBI taxonomy): Eukaryota > Metazoa > Chordata > Amphibia > Anura > Ranidae > Rana > Rana kukunoris. Next base: position 398,692,587 of record CM056053.1, on the reverse strand, counting down.
ATCATCCCAATGACATTGGATGGCTTCAGATTCCATAGCCTTCTTTGAAAAGGCGGTTTTGGAAAATTAAGTGGTCAAATATTTTCTCTGATTTAAAATATTCAGATGTAGTGAGAGGATCTGAACCCCTGTGTGGGTTTATCACTATCCAGGGCTACATGAGAGATTTTCCCTCACTTCCTGTCCTGCTGACAATGGTTTCACCAGACAGGAAGTGATGGAAAATCTGAAACAAGGACACAGACAGATATCCCCTACTCTACTAAAGAAAATTATTTTTATTTCTGTCTGTGTGGCTGTTGCAGAGCTGGACAATTTAAAGCCCAAAAATTAGCTTTTTATTTTATTCAGATAAATCCATTCCAGACGCATTAACACAAAAGGAGTTTATACATATTTTTTTCTTTAGCAGCTAAGTAGAAAAGCCTGTCGCTTTCCAGCATGTTACAGAGCAGAGCCTCTTGGGAAGCAGTGGTCTCTCTACAGTGGTTTCAAATGCCCCCTAATGAGTCAGAGCTAGAGCTTTCCAATCGCCACAGCTCACATTCCAAGCTGATTAGAGAGCTCTGGGCTCTGATTCACAACAAGACGTGCCAAAGCTCTGTAGAGAGACCTCTGCTTCAGGGGGACAGAGAACAGGCTTTTCTATTTTAGGTTGTTGCTGCTTTTTAATTAAAACAAACTAAGATTTATTTTAAACATATTTAGTTTTGATGCATCTGCAATGTATTTAACTGATTTTATCTAAAACATTTAATTAAGCGTCTAACGTTTTATAACGGAGAAGGATTCTCTGATCTCACCTTTCTTGGTGGATTCTTCATTAACTTATATCTCCAGCCAGGAGTGAGAGAATGTCCCAGAATTTCAGCTGTTTCACCATTCTAGATTCTGTGATGATAAAAATGCCATTATAGTAATTCTACCATTATTGTGGATCCACGTTTTAAATGGCAATCAACATCTCTAATTGTCAGCTCTTATTTCTCTCCATATTTCCTCCAGGTGGTTTTGGCATCACACACATCTACTGATGAACCGTTGGCTGTCAAAATCCAAACCAAGAACAGCGAAGACTATAAAGAAGCCCTCAACGAGAGCCACATACTGAGGGAAATTTATACCAGCCCATTCTGCATTCGTGGATACAGTACCTTCCAGACAAAGGTAGGACTCTACCTTCTATTTAATTTGTGGGAGAGGTTGGTGTTAAATAGTTATCCTCACAGAATTCCTCTGTAATTAACACCTACCTTTCTCACAAGCTAACCAAATCTGCATAGTGATTCAAATAGCGAATCTATTCTATAACCTGGATCTTTCTTTCCTCTGCACAGGATCTCTTATTCTTCGTCATGGAATGCCTGAATGGTGAAGACCTGAGGAACTTCTTAAACAAGAGGGCACCATTAACTATTGAGATGACAAGGTAAGGTAGTGGGGTACTATAATAATAGGATTGGGGGTATAACATAGTACAGTATATAGAGCACATCAATGTATAGCCTTGTTCTAGATATGAGATATATATACGACAATAGGGTACAATGATAATAGGGATTGAGGTAGAATATAGTACTGTACATTGATCAAATATAAGAGTTTTCAAGATATAAATTAGGTAAGACAATAGCGTACCATAATATTAGAGATTGAGGTAGAACATGGTACTGTACATAGATTACATCAAAGTGTGGGCTTGTCCTAGATACAAGATTGTGTCAGAAAGGTATGACTTTCAGTACATCTGCCCTACCAAAGCTCTGCCCAAACATGTACAATCACACACTAAGCAGACGTCTCAGGCATCAGGCAAATCATAGCAAACTTCTAGTGAGACTGATTCCGGACAATAAAGTTAATTTGTAAATGTAAAACTTTTTAGTAGTTTTGGATGCAGCGGGGAAGCTTTTTTAATGCTTTCTGTTTAGGCCTTACATACACTTTAAGAGAGACTGTAAAATTTCATTCAATCATATCTGAACACATTTACCATCATAAAAAAAAACTATTTGTGAGAATTCACAAAGCACATTTGTTAAATATTCATTAGTGATGTGCTAAATTCTGCCATTATCATAATATTTTCTTTCAACATGATTTGGTTATTGCAAGTATACTTGACTATACCTGATAGTTGAAGCATTAGAATCAATGATTTGTTATTTTCTGGCTTAGATTACCAAAAAATAAAAAATAAATGCTTTATATCAACCTTTTCTATCTCTCCATCAGATTTCTCACTGCCGAGATCATGTGTGGCCTGCAGTCCCTTCATAACCGGGGAATTGTACATCAGGATATCAAACCAGAAAACATTTTGCTCGATAGCAGTGGAAATGTCAGAATCGCTGATTTTGGCTTATCGGAAACAGATGTGCATTCCTCTCATGCCCTGCCGTCCATAGTCGGCACTCCAACCTACATGGCACCAGAAGTGAGTATTGGATCAATTTGCATTTCCATTCTTCCCAGTAAAGCAACCGGTAATGACTATTTTACTCTTTTTTGATATTTCTACAGCTCGTTTTGGAAATGCCATATGGATTTGCTGCTGACTATTTCTCCCTGGGAGTTATAGTCTATGAGATGGCGACTGGAGAATATATATTCTCCTTCTCGGACACCATCCCAGGCACCGTTTCAGACACCGCCCCAGGCACCTTCTCAGGCACCGCCTCAGGCACTGTCTCATATACCGACTCAGACAGCGACTCAAGCTTATACCTCGATGAGGTGCTCAGAGACTCAATCTGCAACCAGTATCCAAGATTCCCCAAAGATTTCATCATGGATCTCATGGACCTCATAGCAGACAAAGTAAACACCATCTGAAGCCAGACAGAAAATGGCTATTTTGTTAATATTTATTAAAGAAGAATTGCATAGTTATTGCCTTTGTACCAATGTTAACCTTTGTTTTGTATATTATTACAGCTTCTATGCAAATCATTAAGCCTAAGAGAGATGCATGTTAAATATCTGCAAAGCCACCCATTTTAACGGCGTAGACTGGGAGAAACTGAAGGCTGGGAAAGTAAGCCAACCATTTAACATGGAGACAGTAAGTATTTGAACCTTCTATATTCTATGTGTGCATAAAAATTTCAAATAGAAAGGCGATCGTACAATTCTTCAATAATAATGTTTCTTCTCTTCACAGTTACCACCGATGGACCTGACGACAGAGATGATGATGGAGGAAATCATAGATCCTGACAATGAAGAACTGAAGCCTGAAATATCAGAAGAGGACCAGGAGCTTTATTGTGGGTTCTTTTTCACCAGCAAGGGATGGAGAGAAATACAAAGGCTATAGGTGCCATCATGCCCGGACTGGGACAAAAAATAGGCCCGGGCATTTTGAATTGAGCAGCCCATGACATGTTAACTGGCCCCTTCCCCACTCTCTACCCTTACAGATGCCCTGAGAGAGGGGAACCCAACAGGGGTCGGTGGGACCAGGAAAGAGCATGGGGGTTTGGAGAGCACATGGCAGAACCTTGAGAACATGGGGTGGGGTGAGAGCAAAGGGGAGAGGCAAAGAACACAGGGAGGAGGTGGAGAGCACAGGGAGGCAGTGAAGAGCATTGTGTGAGTTGGAGAGTACAGGGGGGCGGCAGAGAGCATGGGGAGGTAGAGAGCACTGGGGGGCGGCAGAGAGCATGGGGGAGGTGGAGACCACAGGGAGGGTGGCGTAGAGCACTGGGGATGGCAAAGAGCATGGGGAAGAACCTTGAGAACATGGGGTAGGGCAAGAGCACAGGGCAGAAGAGAAGAGCACAGAGTGGCAGCGGAGAGCATGGGGGTAGGGGGAGAGCACAGGGGGGCAGCAGAGAGCATAGGTGGAGGTGGAGAGCACAGGGAGGGCGGCAGAGAGCAATAGGGGAGGTTGACAGCACAGGGGGGCAGTGGAGAGCATGGGGGGAGGTGGAGAGCACAGGGAGGCAGCAGAGAGCATGGGGGGGAAAACACAGGGGGCAGTGGAGAGCATGGGGGAGGTGGAGAGCACTAGAGGGCAGCAGAGAGTATGTGGGGAGGTGGAGCGCACAGTGGGGCAGCAGTGAGCATCGGGGGAGGTGGAAAGCACTGGGGGCAGTGGAGAGCATTGGGGGAGGTGGAGAGCACTGGGGGGGCAGCAGAGAGCATGGGGGAGATGGCATGCACTGGGGAAGGTAGAGAGCACTTGGGGGTGGCAGAGAGCATGATAAAGGTGGAGAGCACTGGGGGCAGCAGAGAGCATAGGGGGGGTGATGGAGAGCACTGGTAGTGGCAAAGAGCATGGGGGGAGGTGGAGAGGCAGCAGAAAGAAGCAGGATAGGAGGAGCAGTGAGGTGGCTGCATATAGAACAATCATTCTCTCCATCTTCCTCCTGCAGTCTTGGAATGCCTGCTTCTCGTCTATTTCTCGCAGACATTCCGATACTGCAGGAGGAAGATGGAGAGAATGATTGTTCTATATGCAGCGCCCTCACTGCTCCTATCCAGGTTACAGGGGGGTCTGCACTCACATTTTCTGTTATCCGGTGGTACTTCTCAACAGAACACCCCAACTCCAAGGTGTCTGCAGCCAGGGCCGGTGCTAGACTATTTTGCGCCCTAGACGAGATCAGCTACTTGCACCCCACCCCCCATAAAAATAAAAAAACGTCTGTACCGCTAAAATATAATTTCTATAACTCTATACGTTAAAGAAAGGGCGCAAAACAGTCTAACACTGTCCCTATCTATACCCCCCTGTGATGTTTGTTTCCCAACATTTTTTTTGTTGATGGAAGTGGGTGACAGCAGGGGACTTAGTGACAGCAGAGGGCCCTATGGCCAATCTGGGCCTGCATGCCATCAGCTCCCCCTGCAAAACGTAGATTTGTTTCCCCACACTATGTAAGAGGTGCAAGGCATGTGACCAGCCTGACACCAAGAACATCCTGGGGGGTCTCCTGGTGTTGGGTATTTTTTTAGGTGTGTCTGTTGGATTGGCTATAAGGGGAGGTTGGAGGCCAGTATTTTATTCAGATGTGTGTTGGATCTAGACATGTGCAAAAGGAAAAAATTTGTTTTGTTTCGTTTAAATTCGTTATTTAATTAATTTTGTTAAGTTAAATTCGTTAAATTTGTTAAATTTGTTAAATTTGTTAAATTCGTTTTCGGAATTCGATCGTTTTCGATAGAAATTTGAAAAAACTTGATTGAATTCGATCGTTTTCGACCGAATTCGAAAACCCGGCCGAATTCGATCGCTTTCAACCGAATTCGAAAAAGGGTCGAATTCGAAAAGATTTCTACCGGATTCGATAATATTTCTACCGGATTGGAAATTATTTCAAACGGATTGGAAATTATTTCAAACGGATTTGAAATTATTTCAACTGGATTTGAAATTATTTCAACCGGATTTGAAATTATTTCAACCGGATTTGAAATTATTTCAACCGGATTTGAAATTATTTCAACCGGATTGGAAATTATTTCAACCGGATTGGAAATTATTTCAACCGGATTGGAAATTATTTCAACCGGATTGGAAATTATTTCAACCGAATTGGAAATTATTTCTACCAGATTGGAAATTATTTCCACTCAATTGCAAATTATTTCCACTCAATTGCAAATTATTTAAACCGAATTTGTAATTATTTTAACTGCTTTGGAAATTATTTCAACCAAATTTGAAATGATTTCCACCGGATTGAAAATGATTTCCACCGGATTGGAAATGATTTCCACCGGATTGGAAATGATTTCCACCGGATTTGATTGTATGTATTTGTATTTGTATTATTGTATTTGATTACATTCTATTAAATTCTATTCTGTTTTTTACTATTCTTTGATTTTCATTCTATTGTGTTATTATTTTATATTCTATTTTATTGTATTTTTTTTAGAAATCGATTTATATTTTTTAGATTTTGATTCAAACTTGCTTTCAATTTTCATTCGAATTTGTTTTCGATTTGAATTGTTTTCGAATTCGATTCGAATAGATTTTTTTTTTTCGAATTCGATTCTAATTCTTTTCGAATTCGTTTATAATTCGAATTTCGTTCGTATTTTTTCGAATTTGTTTAAATTCGTTAATTTTGTAATTCGGATGCATCCGAATTTCCGAATAATGAAAAATGTGTCCGAATTCGTAACGAAACGAAATGCACATGTCTAGTTGGATCACCTAAAGGGGAGGTTGGAGGCTGGTATGTTTTTAGGCGTGTGTTGGACTGACTATAAGGAGAGGTCGGAGGCCAGGATTTTATTCAGATGTTTTTTTTTTGGATCACCAAAAGCGTGGGGTTGGAGGCTGGTACTTTTTTAAGTGTGTGTTGGACTGGCTATAAGGGGAGGTCGGAGGCCAGAATTTTATTCAGATGTGTGTTGAATCACCAAAAACGGAGGTTGGAGGCTGTTACTTTTTTAGGTGTGTGTTGGACTGGCTATAAGGGGAGGTTGGAGGCCAGTATTTATTTTTTTTGTCATTTGGCACTGGTTGTGTGCAAAGCAGCAATAATATATTGCCTGGAATAATATGACTTCACTCTCACAATAAATGGTAAAAATAATCAAGTGCTAGTAAAAATAGCGGCGATATACCACCGGAATTGGGGGAATCGCCAACTAGCGGTGTGGTATTAACCCCTGCTAGCGGCCGATAAAGGGTTAATACCGCCCGCAATGCGCCTCTGCAGAGACGCATTGCGGGCGGTATTGGCGCTGTTTCCCATTGTTTTAAATGTGAAGGAGTGGTATACATACCGCTCCTCTCACCGCTCCAAAGATGCTGCTGACAGGAGATTTTTTTTCTCTCCCGCCAGCGCATCATGAAAGATTCATGAAAGACAGAAGTTGTCAGACAAACCTGATTTCCTTTTATGAAGAGGTAAGTAAAACCCTGGACAGAGGCGTGGCAGTGGACGTGGTATACTTGGATTTTGCAAAAGCGTTCGATACAGTTCCCCACACACGGCTCATGTGTAAGGTAAGGTCTACAGGATTAGATATATCAGTTTGTAAATGGATAGAAAACTGGCTGAAAGACAGAATTCAGAGAGTTGTGGTTAATGATTCTTACTCTGAATGGTCCAAGGTTATCAGCAGTGTACCCCAAGGTTCAGTGTTGGGTTCCTTACTTTTCAATATATTTATAAATGATATTGGGTCTGAGATCCAAAGTAACATTTCTGTCTTTGCAGATGACACCAAGCTATGCAGTGGAAAAACGTCCTTGCAGGATGTCTCCAATTTACAAGCCAACCTCAATGCTCTGTCTAATTGGGCGACTATGTGGCAGATGAGGTTTAATGTTGATAAATGTAAAGTTATGCACTTGGGGGCTAAGAATATGCATGCATCATACATGCTAGGGGGAGTACAACTGGGGGGATCTGTAGTGGAGAAGGATCTGGGGGTTTTGAGTAGATCATAAGCTCAATAATGGCATGCAATGCCAAGCTGCGGTTTCCAAAGCGAGCAAAGTCCTTTCTTGTATTAAGAGAGGTATGGACTCCAGAGATAGAGATATCATTTTTCCCCCCTGTACAAATCATTAGTAAGACCTCATCTGGAATATGCAGTCCAGTTTTGGGCACCAGTTCTCAAAAAGGATATCGGAGAACTGGAGAAAGTGCAGAGAAGGGCAACTAAACTGATAAGAGGCATGGAGGAGCTCAGCTATGAGGAAAGATTAGAAGAACTGAATTTATTCACTCTTGAGAAGAGGAGAATAAGGGGGGATATGATCAACATGTACAAATATATAAGAGGTGCATATAGTGAACTTGGTGTTGAGTTATTCACTTTAAGGTCAACACTGAGGACAAGGGGGCACTCTTCACGTCTGGAGGAAAAGAGATTTCACCTACAAATACGGAAAGGTTTCGTCACAGTAAGGCCTCGTACACACGATGAGATATGTCCGCTCAAACTTGTCCGACGGACAGTTTAGAGCGGACATGTCTCATCGGATTTCGGTCCGATGGCGTGTACACACCATTGGATCATAATCCCCGCCGGCAGACAGCGTGGTGACGCGGCGGTGACGTTGACGCCGCCACATCACCGCACCAGGAAGTAAACACTTCCGCGCGCATGCGTCAGATCCATTCACAGGATACGACGCATGTGCGGGAAGATATGTCCGCTGGTTTGCCGTACTAACCAGCGGACATATCCGACGGACAGGTTTGTAGCGGACAAATTTCAAAGCATGCTTTGAAATTTGTCCGATGGACAAACCTGTCCGCTAGCCCGTACACACGATTGGATTTGTCTGCTGAAACGGTCCATCGGACGGTTTTCAGCGGACAAATTTGATCGTGTGTACGTGGCCTAAGAGCTGTGAAAATGTGGAACAGACTCCCTCCAGAGGTGGTTCTGGCCAGCTCAGTATATTGCTTTAAGAAGGGCCTGGATTCTTTCCTAAATGCACGTAATATAACTGAGTACTAAGTTTTGTATGTAAAGTTGATCCGGGGTAAATCCGATTGCCTCTCGGGGGATCAGGAAGGAATTTTTTCCCCTCCGGTAGCAAATTGGATCACGCTCTGCTGGGGTTTTTTGCCTTCCTCTGGATCAACTGTGGGTATGGAGTTGGGTGTATGGAATGTACTGTGTTTTATTTTGTTTGTTTATTTTTTTTATGGTTGAACTGGATGGACTTGTGTCTTTTTTCAACCTGACTAACTATCTAACTATGTAACTATGCATCGCCTCAGGCTTTCACATTGAGGAGACAGTGAAGGAGTTTTTCAGGCGGTATAGCACAGCTATTTTTAGAGCTGTACCGCCTGAAAAACTCCTCAGTGTGAAAGGGGTCTTAGGCTACTTTTACACTGAGGCAATTTGCAGGCGCTATAGCACCCTGAATGAGCCTCTCCTTTCACTCCAATGTGAAAGCCCCGAGTGCTTTTACACTGGAGCAGTGCGCTGGCATGATGCTTAATAAAGTCCCGCCAGCCGCATCTTTGAGGCGCTGTAGGAGCGGTGTAATACACCGTTCCTAAAGCACCCCTGCCCATTGAAACCAATGGGCAGCACCGCTGAACCGCCGGCAGGTTTTAACCATTTTTTGGCTGCTAGCGGTGGTAAAAGCGCCCGACTAGCAACTGAATAGCGCCGCAAAAATTTACGGTGCAACGCCTCAGTGTGAAAGTAGTCTTAATGATGAAGCTGTGTGGGTGCAGAGAAGGGGAGGGGGCAACTAACACATGTTAAATGGACTGTAGTGTGGTTCTGCAAAACTGAGAATTTCAACTAAAAAATGCATAGGTGTGAACCAGGCCTAAAGATGCTATAGGTGCACAGGTTTCTTGTTCAGATCACTAGCTGACAGGTGCTTGCATCTACACAAGTGATGCTGGGACACTGTATTCTGATGGGGGGACTCCCCACTGTCAGAATACACTGATTAGTGCTGTAGGCGATTGGCTGCAAGCCACTAATTAAAAAAGGTTCTGTCTTACAGGGAGGGCTATACCCAAACTGAAATTAAGGCTATGCCTGCTCAACTGGCCTTGCTCCAGCCCAGGCCCCCTCCACTACTGCGACTTGTCCCCTCAGCTTTTAGACCCCTTTCACACTGGGGTGCGGGCTGCATTAGCGGTAAAGTGCTGCTAGTTTTAGCGGCGCTTTACTGCTGTATAAGCAGGGCTTTTCAGACGCTAGCGGGGCACTTTTATCTCCCGCTAGCGGTTGAAGAAAAGGTTAAAACTGGCCGCGTTGCAGCGCTGCCAAAGCGCTTTTGCAGACAGTTCGCCGGCGCTGCCCATTCATTCCAATGAGCACGGGGCAGTTTAGAAGCAGTGTATACAGCGCTACCAAACCACCCAAAAGATGCTGCTTGCAGGACCTTTCTAACATCCTGCAAGCTCACCACTCCAGTGTAAAAGCACTCAGGCTTTCACACTGAGGATGCATTTTTCAGGCGTTTTACAGGCACTAAAACACCTGAAAAATACCCCAGCGTGAAAGGGGTCTTAAGTTACTAGCTGTGGTCACACTCCAACCTCCACATCATACCATACAGGGTTAATGCCTCTGTATGGTATGTGATGATGTCACAGCTTTGGGGTGAAGGAAGAGAGATTAGTATCAGGAAAGTGAAAGAGGTTACCCCCCTCTCCCTCCCCCCACACACTGCAAGGTTGGACTTTTTTACTGTCCTGGAGTTGGGGTGTATTATTATGATATGCTTTTTGATAGTTTAGAGATTCCTGGTATTCCTGGTACAGTGTGAGAGGAGAGGGGAGGGAGCGGATGTCAGCGGCAGTGCTGTGGGCTGGATCTGTGACAAATGTAGTCACAGATTCATCCATCCATCCCTCCCTGCTCAGCTATCCCTGCTGCAATACTCTACAATACTGGGCAATACTCGGCTGGGCAATACTCTGGGCAATACTCTGGGCAATACTCTGGCAATACTCTGGGCATAATCTGGGCATACTTCGCAATACTCTGGGCATACTCCGCAATACTCTGGGCATACAGCGCCCCTGTCCCCGTGAGCTCGCATGCAGAAGCGAACGCATACGCAAGTCCCGCCCACATATGAAAACGGTTTTCAAACCACACATGTGAGGTATCTCTGCGAACGTTAGAGCGAGAGCAATAATTTTGGCCCTAAACCTTCTCTGTAACTAAAAACATATAACCAGTAAAAATATTTAAAGCGTGGCCTATGGGAATTTTTAAGTACTGAAGTTTGGCGCTATTCCACAAGCGTGAGAAATTTTGAAGGGTGACATGTTAGGTATCTATTTACTCGGCGTAACTTTATCTTTCATATTATGCAAAAACATTGGGCTAACTTTAATGTTTTTTTTTTAAAAGCACAAAAAAACGCGCTTGAAAAATTGCTGTGCAAATACCATGCGCGATGAAAAGTTGCAACAACCGCCATTGTATTCTCTAGGGTCTTTGCTAAAAGCATATATAATGTTTTGGGGTTCTATGTAGTTTTCTAGCAAATAAATGATGATTTTTACATGTAGGATAGAAATGTCAGAATTGGCCTGGGTGCTCCCTGCATGTTGGGCCTCTGTATGTGGCCACACTGTGTAAAAATTGATCAATTTTCAGTAATTGGTACCATAGCTTGTAGACCCCATAACTTTCACCCAGACTATATAATATCCAACATTTTTTTATTTTTTTTTACCAAAGATATGTAGCAGTATACATTTTAGGCCAAATTATGAAGAAAAATTACCTTTTTGCAAAATTTTATAATAGAAATGAAGAAAAATTATTATTTTTTGCAAAATTTTGTTCTTTTTTCATTTATAGCAAAACAAATAAAAACCGCAGAGGTGATCAAATACCACCCAAAGAAAGCTCTATTTGTGGGAAAAAAAGGACAAAAATGTCATTTGGTTACAGTGTTGTATGACTGAGTTATTGTCATTCAAAATGTGAGAGCACCGAAAGCTAAAAATTGGTCTGGTTATTAAGGGTGTTTAAGTGCCCAGTGGTCAAGTGGTTAAAAGATGCCAACCCCCAGCACTCTGTATGTACAGATGATGTGAAGGTAATTGATGGCTATTCATATAACCCTGTGTTATCCAGGCTCTGAGTCTGGACCAGGGTTGCCAACCGCCAGTGAATTTACTGACAGTTTGTAAAAATCTGTCAACACAGCACATGCTCGAGATTATGTGGTGCATTGCAATGTGTTACTATGCATTGCACATAAAAGGAAAAAAATCGAGAAACCGCAGAACCTCCGCTTTAACTTTTCAATGCAAAAGAAATCCTCCTGCAACTTTGCACCCATGGAAACTTTCCATAGTAAAAAAAAAAAAAAAAGTCAGCTCACCTCCTAGTGAGCAGCGGCCAGCCCGACAGCAGCTACAGTGATCTCTTCAGCTCCGCCCCCCGCCTTCTCTCAGAACACAGCACTAGTGATCAGAGAGGGGGGTCAGAGATAAGAGACTGTAGGAGCCTGGAGGGGGGAGACAGAAAGGAGCTTCAGATTCATAACACACACACACCAGCACAGTGTGTGTATTTAGTGAGAAGAATTTATATTGCTGCTGTGACTGTCTGTTGCCACAGTGGCAAGTATGCTAATGAAGTTCCCCCCTCTGCCAGAATGGTCTGTCTGGGTTTCAGGCAGTCTGAAAACCGGACAGATGATTCAGAACCCGGACTGTCTGGATGAATCCCGTACAGGTGGTAACCCTAGCGAGCACACTGACTAACCCCCAGACAGAATGGCTCGGATTATGGGGGCAAGCTTACTGAGGAGAAACAGAACAAAAACATTTAAAAGGGAAATCTGAGCTTAATGCACTAGCTTAAAGGAACCTATTTAGAAAATAAAAAACAAACCTTCACAACCCCTTTAAGTGGTGAAAGTGAGCTGGTCTACACTGTCAGGGGACAAGCAGATACCTCTCTTTGTAACAAAAACGTCTTATGCACTGAAGAGTGAAGAACCTCTCAGACAGCCTAGTGGCTGCAGGGAAAGTCAGAAGTTCCACCACATACTGTGCAAGTTCCAGAAAACACAGTCACTGAGCTAAGAAAAGGCAGATGTGACCTGTTTCTAAACAGTGCAGCCTGACCATTGTGTGCTACATAAAGGCAGCACAGTGGTGTAGTGGCTAGCACTTTCCCCTAGCAGCAAAAGGGTCGTTGGTTCGAATCCCAATCATGACACCATCTGTCTGGAGTTTTCATGTTCTCCCTTGTGTCTGCGTGGGTTTCCTCCAGGTAATCCAGTTTCCTCCCACATTCCAAAGACATGCTGGTAGGTTAATTGGATTCTGTCCAAATTGGCCCAGTATATAGGTATATGTGTGTACGACTGTGTGTCCCAAGCATGTCAAGATCCTATGGGGTAAATGGCCGCACCAGCCAGGAAGACACTGGCTGCAAAAAAAAAAAAAAAATTCATTCAAAAACTGCTTGTCCACTATTGCCTCTCATTTCAGGCCTGCTTGCCATTTTTAATTAAGAAGATTACAATTAGTGACAGCTATAGCAATAGGAGGAATAGATAAGTGAAGCTTTGGTGAACACAACTTTACAACACAAGTATGAGGAGATGTACTGCAAACAAAATCAGCAACAAGTGTACATTGTATGCCCTGAAATAAAAAAGGCCCAACAAAATAGAATAAAATATACCTCCCCAAAAGTACATTTATCCTGAAATACTAAACCTCAACACATTTTTACCTAGCAGAAATGTTTCAAAATTGCTAAACATAAAATTTAAAAAAAGATTAAAGCTAAAAAAAAAAGATTGTGGGTGTGTGGTCAGCAGCTTAACAGTAGCCATAGTTGATGCTAACACACAACAAATGATACAGTAAAACTTTGGTTTGAGAATAACTTAGGGCTCTTTCACACGTCCGTTCAGTTCGTCCGTTTTTTGGACGTCCGTTAACGGACCTCAATGCTTCCCTATGGGTTAGCGTCCGTTAGCGGATGAGCATCCGCTAACGTCCGTTAACATCCGTCTGCGGTAAGCTCAGTTTTTTTGGACGGAAGAAAACCCCATTTTTCTTCCGTCAAAAAAACGGAACGGACGAAAAACGGACGTTAGCGGATGATCCGTTTACCATCCGATCCGCTAACGTCAGTTTTTCATCAAAATATGTATAAAAAAAAAAGTTCTAAAAAAAAAAAAAAAAACGGATGAAAAAAACTGATGAAAAACGGAACGGAAACGGATGTAAACGGACGGAAAACGGATGAAAAAATGGATCAACTGAAGGGGGAAAAAAACTGATCTAAAAAACTGAACGGACATGTGAAAGAGCCCTAAGGGCCCTTTCACACTAGCGGACGAACGGTCCGCTAATTACAAGTCCGGTAACGGACTTGTAATGCTTCCCTATGGGAGCGGATCCGTTAGCGGATGATGCATCCGCTAACGTCCGCTAGATCCGCATCCGTTTTTGCGGACGGAAGAATGTCCTATTTTTCTTCCGTCCGGCCAAACGGATCGGATGCAAACAGACAGACAGTCCGTTTCCATCCGACTCCCCATAGGGGAGAGCGGAGGAGAGACGGGGCGGTCCCTGCACAGTGTGCGGGGACCGCCCTGTCCGCCCGACAGCTCAGCGGAGACCCCCCGCTGAGCTGACGGACACACGGAGCGGACCGAAAAACGGACCGCTCCTTGTGTAAGGAGCCTAAGTTTGAGAGCGTTTTGCAAGACAAGCAAAAACACACACTGACAAATCGCTGATGAGAACCCAACCCTTTCATAGTTAGGGGGCTGGCACATAACAAAGCCCTCATTTTTGGCAGCATTGGTAATCTGAAAGGATAATAGATGTTAAAAACACTAGCATATTTAGATACACCAACAAGTTAAGGCGAACTCCAGCTAACACTTTTAAGCAGCTACAGCTTCTTCTTTTTTTTAGGAAAAAAGATTTTACACAAATAAATGAAATCATATTATTGTAAGCACCTGTCAGTGGTAAATGGTTTGTCTCAGCCTTCTAACTGCTACATTTGCAGGACAGCTTGTTCTGTTGAAAAACAAGAGACTTACTGGCCAGATCCTGCAGGCAGGGCTGGCACTAGCGCAAGGCAACATGGGCACTTGCATTACGGTGCCAGGGAACAGGGTAGGACATTGACAGTGTCACTGTGTCAGTGTCTCTCTCGTCTCTGTGAGTCCCAGGATTACACACAGCAGGCATCTCCCGCTGTGTGTATTGGAACTTAGTGTGTTAACTTTGGCCGCGCTGTGAGAAAAGTCCCGCCCTCCTCTTAGATCAGCTCGTGTGATAGGCAGAACAATGCGTCTATCACACAAGCTGATCTAGGAGGAGGGCGGGACTTTTCTCACAGCGCGGCCAAAGTTAACACACTAAGCTCCAATACACACAGCGGGAGATACCTGTTGTGTGTGAAGTGTATAGGAGGAGGGAGAAAGGGGAGGGCTGCAGCCACACTGGCAGTGTGTGTGATAAATTCTCTCTCATGTCACGCTGCCCCGGCAGCCCTTCCTCTCTTCTCGTCCATCCCCATTTGCTTGTGACATCATCTGGATGAGAAGAGAGGAGAGGCCGCCGGGGCAGCGTGACATGAGAGAGAACTTATCACAGATGGTTCCTGCATACTGGCTGCCAGGTAAACGCTGTGCCCCAATGTGCTCCAATATGCCCTGATGTGCGCCAAATGCCCTGTGCCCTGATGTGCCATGTGTCCTGATGTCCCGCGCCCTGATGTCCTGTGCCCCAGTCTGCTGTGCCTCAATGTTGTGTGCCCTGATGTACTGTGCCCTGTGCCCTGATGTGCTGTGCCCTTTACCCTGATGTGGCCTGGTGTACTATACCTTGATGTGCTATGCCCTGATGTTCACTGTGCTCTCATGTGCCCTGATGTGCTGTGCCCTGATGTGCACTGTACCCTGATGTGTTGGGCCCTGTGCGTGCATGCGCGCCGGTGGGGGGGGAGGCGTCAAAATGTACATTCGCCCGAGTTGGCAAAAATTCTTGCACCGGCCCTGCCTGCAGGATTTGTCTCAAACCCATGGTAGTGGCAAACCTGAACCCCGGGGCATATACATACTTGCGCAACACTGTCCAATGCATAACATCATTGAACAGATTCCATTCACTCCTGCAGGCCTGCCATTAGTCTTGGAGACATACACTTCATCAGACAGAGTTACAAATAAAGCATCAATCACCAATTTAGCACTAAACTGTTTCATCAGTAGTAGTTAGCATGAATGAATTTCTGCTGCTCCAAGTAGGCCCAGAACACAGGACTCCATTTATCCAGCATAGGAGGGTGCCAGCCCAGCATCACACAATGAAGAAATCCAGACAGCTGCAGACCTGGGATTTTCTGAATGTGACTTTATTAATAACAATCTATATTCAGAAGTGGCTCTTTAATTAGGCAAATTAGGCGGTCGCCTAAGGCCTCGCACTCACAGGGGCCTAGCGTTCGCCTAACTTACCCAGTGCATTACCCCAGTTTTGAGGGACAGGGGACCTTAACGCTGCTGTGCTCAGGCGTCCCAAACAACCAGTGAATATCGGTGACACCACCCCTTTTGACGTCAAATGACCCAGAATGCCCTCAGTCAATGACATCACAAGGGGGCAGATTCACCAGATGAATTCACCGGTTTGCCACCGCCCCATAGTTATTAAAGAGCAGGATTTGGGGCTTCCAGATTCCGATAAGCCCCCTGCCCCCACAATTACCGGCCAGGCTCTTGTCCTTGAATTATTTTTTCCATCATGGGCATGAGTGGGGCCCCATGTCAAGTTTTGCCTAAGGCCTCATAAAGCCCAGACCTGCCAATATCTATATCCATAAAAACAGCCCAAAATCAATACAAGGGGGAGAGAGAGGGGAGATGGTTGACGCGTTTTACATTTAGTTCAGTTTTGCTTAGTCAGTCAGATCAGGTTATGAGTAAGCACTGGTGTGAAACGTGTCAATCATCTCTCTCCCCTGTGTGTGGATTTTGGGCTGTGTTTATGGATATAGATTGTTATTAATAAAGTCACATTCTGAATATCCCAGGTGTGCAGCTGTCTGGGTTTCTTCATTGTGTGAAGCAACTCTGTATCCTGGCCTAGGCCAACAAGGCCCAGGCCTAGGGCAGCACTTTGCAGGGGGGCAGCATGGAAAGAGTCCCTGCCAGCTTGCGCTACACTGCTAGTGTACTGCCAGTCTTATGGGGTGGACTGGGCTGAGAGAAAAATTAGTCTAGCGCCCCCCATAAAGCGGCCGCACTGCTTCCGTTATGCGAGCGGCCGGCATTCCGAAACTGTGGGGGGGGGGCTCTGCTTCTAATTTTGACTGTCCCATCATCCTTGATCACAAACCTTCCTCACTGTGCTATATGTTTTCTGCTGCACCATTGGCATGGTTATATCTTCTTAGTCCTCTCCATAAAATTGTCAGAAATTTGTGCTTAAAGTAGAACTATAGGCAACACTTTTTTTTCCTTTTGGATAGAGTAAGGGAGGGTTAGAGCCCCTGTCAGTTTATTTTTTACTATCTCTGTCCAATTGCAGAGATTTCCCTTCATTTCCTGCCCCATAGCCAAACAGGAAGTGAGAGGAAATCTATGTAAATGAAGGGAATCCATTGCCCCCACCCCAGGCCCTCAGAACTAGTGTCCCTACTCAAAAATTTCAGGGTGGGTCTTAAACAGCAAGGGGTATGGCCTTGACAGGAAGGGGGTGTAATATTTAAATTTGGGGGTTTTACGAGTTTAGTCAGGCCTAGGGCAGCACAAAACCTAAATACACTACTGGTGTGAAGCTTGGCTGGCACCCTCCTATGCTGAATAAATGGAGTCTTGTGTTTTGGGAATACTTTGAGCAGCAGAAATTCATTCATGCTAACTACAGTACTACTACTGCATTTCTTCATTGGTTAGTAGTTCTCACTTCCCAATTTCTACTCTAGCCTGGGAAACATCCCTTCATCCCTTCCTATGATGATGGGTGACAGCATTCCTACACATGCAGCAGATGTGGCGTCTTGCTGGATGCCTTTCCCTGCATGGCTGTCCTTCTGTTAAAGTTTCGGAGTCTGTTAACTGATCCTCCAACTACCTAAAGGGTGTCCTGGCCTTAACCCTCTATCCCCAAGTTCTGTTAAGAGAAATAAAATCTCTTTTCCATTTTAGAAGTGTCTGGCACCCAATCAATCTACCTTGCATTACACCCACTATGCCATGCAACCCATCATATACAGAAGGATGTTGGCTATCTCTGGCCATGGAGGTTCTCAATAGATCGAAGGAGGCCTGGGACCTTGCTACATATTGTTAGTTTAGTCTGGAGTTTTTATAAAGTGAAAATTCAATAGTGGTGATGTCTGTCTGTGCTTATATTGAATAAGAAAAACAAGGGACAAGCTTCATCCTGTACTATAGGATAGGATTGGGGAAACTTCAGCTTATTACAGGATATATTAACAACTGAGCAGAGACATTTATTATAATCAATGACTCAATATATTTAATAATAAGTGGTTGTGGGCACTATTCTTCCCAATGACAGCAACAATGGGGCACTTTTCCTCCTCTTGACACCAGCGATGGGGCTCTTTTTCCAACTGACACCAAAAATCAGGCCCTTTTTCTTCCACAAACACCAAAAATAGGGCATTATTCTACCTTCCACTGACTACAGATGCTAGGCAACTTTTTTACTCTCACTGACCACCAACACTGGAGCATTTCTACTACCCTTACCGCCAACCCTGGAGCATTTCTACTACCCTGACTGCCAACCCTGGAGGATTTCTAATCCCCTGACCACCAACCCTGGATCATTTTCACTCCCCTGACCACCAACCCTGGAGCATTTTTACTACCCTGACCACTAACCCTTGAGCTTTTTTACTCCCCTGACCACCAACCCTGGAGCTTTTTTACTCCCCTGACCACCAACCCTGGAGCTTTTTTACTCCCCTGACCACCAACCCTGGAGAATTTTTACTACCCTGACCACCAACCCTGGTGCATTTTTACTACCTTGACCACCAACCTTAGAGCATTTTTACTACCTTGACCACCAATCCTGGAGCATTTTTACTACCTTGACCACCAACCCTGGAGCATTTTTACTCCCCTGACCATCAAGCCTGGAACATTTTTACTACCCTGACCACCAACCCTGGGGAATTTCTATTCCCTGACCACCAACCCTGGTACATTTTTACTCCCCTGACTACCAACCCTGGAGCATTTTTACTACCTTGACCACCAACCCTGGAGCATTTTTACGCCATCTGACCACCAACCCTGGAGCGTTTCTACTCCCCTGACCACCAACCCTGGAGAATTTTTACTACCCTGACCACCAACCCTGGTGCATTTTTACTACCTTGACCACCAACCCTGGAGCATTTTTACTACCTTGACCACCAACCCTGGATAATTTTTACTACCTTGACCACCAACCCTGGAGAATTTTTACTACCTTGACCACCAACCCTGGAGAATTTTTACTCCCCTGACCACCAACCCTAGAGCATTTTTACTTCCCTGACTACCAACCCTGCAGAATTTTTACTACCCTGACCACCAACCCTAGAGCATTTTTACTTCCCTGACTACCAACCCTGGAGCATTTTTACTACCCTGACCACCAACCCTGGAGAATTTCTACTCCCCTGACTACCAACCCTGGAGCATTTTTACTACCCTGACCACCAACCCTGGAGAATTTCTACTCCCCTGACCACCAACCCTGGAGATTTTTTACTATCCTGACCACCAACCATTTTTTACTATCTTGACCACCAACCCTAAAGAATTTTTACTCCCCTGACCACCAACCCTAGAGCATTTTTATTACCTGGACCACCAACCCTGGAGCATTTTTACTATCCTGACCACCAACCATTTTTTACTATCTTGACCACCAACCCTAAAGAATTTTTACTCCCCTGACCACCAACCCTAGAGCATTTTTATTACCTGGACCACCAACCCTGGAGCATTTTTACTACCTGGACCACCAACCCTGGAGCATTTTTACTACCTGGACCACCAACCCTGGAGCATTTTTACTACCTTGACCACCCACCCTGGAGCATTTTTACGCCACCTGACCACCAACCCTGGAGCGTTTCTACTCCCCTGACCACCAACCCTGGAGCATTTTTACTACCTTGACCACCAACCCTGGATAATTTTTACTACCTTGACCACCAACCCTGGAGAATTTTTACTACCTTGACCACCAACCCTGGAGAATTTTTACTCCCCTGACCACCAACCCTAGAGCATTTTTACTTCCCTGACTACCAACCCTGCAGAATTTTTACTACCCTGACCACCAACCCTAGAGCATTTTTACTTCCCTGACTACCAACCCTGGAGCATTTTTACTACCCTGACCACCAACCCTGGAGAATTTCTACTCCCCTGACTACCAACCCTGGAGCATTTTTACTACCCTGACCACCAACCCTGGAGAATTTCTACTCCCCTGACCACCAACCCTGGAGATTTTTTACTATCCTGACCACCAACCATTTTTTACTATCTTGACCACCAACCCTAAAGAATTTTTACTCCCCTGACCACCAACCCTAGAGCATTTTTATTACCTGGACCACCAACCCTGGAGCATTTTTACTATCCTGACCACCAACCATTTTTTACTATCTTGACCACCAACCCTAAAGAATTTTTACTCCCCTGACCACCAACCCTAGAGCATTTTTATTACCTGGACCACCAACCCTGGAGCATTTTTACTACCTGGACCACCAACCCTGGAGCATTTTTACTACCTGGACCACCAACCCTGGAGCATTTTTACTACCTTGACCACCCACCCTGGAGCATTTTTACGCCACCTGACCACCAACCCTGGAGCGTTTCTACTCCCCTGACCACCAACCCTGGAGAATTTTTACTACCCTGACCACCAACCCTGGAGCATTTTTACTACCTTGACCACCAACCCTTGAGAATTTTTACCTCCCTGACCACCAACCCCTGACCATTTTTACTTCCCTGACCACCAACCCCGGAGCATTTTTACTCCCTTGACCACCAACCCTGGAGCATTTTTAATCCACCTGACCACCAACCCTGGAGCATTTTTATTCCACGTGACCACCAACCCTGGAGCATTTTTAATCCACCTGACCACCAACCCTGGAGCATTTTTATTCCACGTGACCACCAATCCTGGAGCATTTTAACTACCCTGACCACCAACCCTGGAGCATTTTTACTCCCCTTACCACCAACGCTGGAGAATTTTTACTACCTTGACCACCAACCCCGGAGCATTTTTACTACCTTGACCACCAACCCTGGAGCATTTTTACTCCCCTGACCACCAACTCCGGAGCATTTTTACTCCCCTGACCACCAACCCGGAAGCATTTTTACTCCCCTGACCACTAACCCTGGAGCATTTTTACTACCTTGACCACTGACCCTGGAGCATTTTTACTACCTTGACCACCAACCCTGGAGAATTTTTACTCCCCTGACCACCAACCCTGGATCATTTTTACTCCCCTGACCACTTATGCTGAGGAAATATTTACTCCCACTGACAAAGCAACATTCTCTGCACCCACTGGCCACAGTCTGGGATACCTAAAATCTAAAGGTCAGGAAACTGGCCACTTGTTTAGAAAGTCTGGAGGATCCTGGTAATGTAAGGAAAGCGTGTACCTCACTTTAACCTGTACAAAAAGGAAGCAGAGAAACCAAAAGCTCGTCACAATATATATTAATGGATGGGATGGGACACTCACGACAATCCCTGACTATATATATATATTAATAGGTGATTGGGGACACTTAAACCACTAACAGAATATATTAATGGGTGAAAAGGGATATTCAGTTGGTCCCCTTTCATTATAAATCTTTAGCTATGACACCTCATTTAGTATATACACAATAAATTCAGTCTATGGGATAACAAATTACTGTTAATAACATACTTAAGGACCAGCATCCTGAGACGACATATGGAAGGAATTAGTAGGAATTATGCCCCCCTCCATCAATACCTGGTGCCAGCTCTGTACCAAGCTGGCCATACATATTGGTAGACTCCGGTAACACTCATACAAAACAGCCGTGTCAGAACATTTGATAATGCCAATATGACTTAATGAATATTGTTTGAAAGTATTTCAAAATTTAGTTTGCTTTTAACATTCAATTTTGGAATGAAAAAACTGTCCACAAAAAAAAAAAACACACATACACTGTTATGCCTTGTACACAGGATCGGAATTTCCAATGAAAAAAGTCAGACAGAATTTTTTCATCGGACATTCCGACGGTGTGTGGGCCCCATCAGACTTTTTTTCGTTGAAGTTTAGAAATAGAACATGTTTTATTTTTTTCCGATGGAAAAATTCCGATCGTCTGTGTGGAAGTCCGACAGAGAGAAAACCCTGCAAGCTCAGAATCAAGTCGACGCATGCTCGGCAGCATTGAATTTAATTTTTCTCGGCTCGTCGTAGTGTTTTACGTCACCGCGTTTTGGACGGTCGGGGTGCTGTCTGACAGTGTGTATGCAAGACACATATTTTTAGCAGAGACCCTTGAGAATAAAATGGCGATTGTTGCAATATTTTATGTCGCACGGTATTTTTGCAGCAGTATTTCAAACAAAATTTCTGGGGGAAAAAATACACTTTCATGAATAGAATAAAAACTAAACAGTAAAGTTAGCCCAATTTAAAAAATAAAAGTAATAATAGGAAAGATGATGTTACGCCGAGTATAAAGATACTTAACCACTTCAATATCAGGCACTTACGCACCTTCCTGCCCAAGCCAATTTTCAGCTTTCAGCACTGTTGCATTTTGAATGACAATTGCGCAGTCATGCTACACTGTACCCAAACAATTTTTTTATAATTTTTCCCCACAAATAGAGCTTTCTTTTGGTGGTATTTGATCACCTCTGAGATTTTTTTTTTGTGTGCAACAACTAAAAAAAACCCGAAAATTTAGAAAAAAAAATATTTTTTATTTTTTTCTGTAATTTTTTTTCTTCTTCAATTACGGGCACTGATGGGCACCGATGAGGTGGCACTGATGATGGTCACTGATAGACGGCACTGATGGGCACTGATAGGCAGCGCTGGTATGTGGCACTAATGGGCACTCATAGGCGGCACTGTGACGGATCTCAGATACCCCAGGTGGCCATATTCGCCAGACTTGTGTCTCCTGTCCTCCAAACGCACCCGCAGCCTGCCGATTCGCCATAACCAGCCCTTAACCCCTCAATCACGAGACAATCCACACAGGTGTTGAGGGTTAAACATCCAGAGCTTAAACTGTTTATTAAATTCCAAAACATACAGTTTTACACACAGTAAGGGACACTCCCCTTAGCCTTGTCTAAGAGGGGGTGAGGGACAAGCAACAACCAATGGGAACTGAACATTTGTACATTGAAACAGTCTACAGATACCTAATGAGATTATGGTAAGCTGGCAGTCTCTCAATACACACCCCCTGCAGAGAGACGTCTCCACTCTCCAGTCCAGTCTACATTGTCTATGTGTCATGAATCAACACAATTAGACACCGCAACAAGAGGGGGGGGGGGGTGGGCGGAGAAGGGCATTACATTACATTAAATTACTTCAATGCCAGCATGTCCCGGGTCCCCAGTATCTTTTCTGGCCCATAGTCTGTCGGTAGGAGGCCCGCCCCCAGTCCCTTCCAAAATACACAGTGACAGTGGGTTCTGTCACATTTCTCCCCTTTTAAAAACAGACTAACCAGGATCCTGACCCCCAACTGGTCTGGACCTGTGTTAGTCATAAACTTCCACCCCAGGCAACCAGGAAAAGTAAAAGTACGACTCTGGCGCTTGGGAACAAAACCGCACATACGGTCTCCCGGGAATTAAAACATCCGGTGCAGAGTGGGAACAGCTGTCTGCACTCCTCTGATCCGGGGCTGGGTTGCAGACATTGGGGGGAGCTGAATAATCCTCTGCCCTGATGCCAGCGCTTCAGCTGGTAGGGAACATAGGCTGGTAGGGCTATGCATTTGGGGAGGAAAAGGTACTTGCTTTTTTCCTGGTGAGAAGGTATCTTGCAGGGACTATCTCCTGGATTCTTCATCTCTTGTTTTGACGCTAGGCAGAGACCATCAGCGCTCTGTCCTGTAGCCAGCGCTTCTGCCGGGGGGACATATGCAAAAGTTGGGTAAAGCCGCTGGAGAGGGGGAAGGGTTTTCTCCCCTGCCGGTTCTGTGACCAGCCACTGGGGTAACTTCTGACAGGGGCTGTCTCCCAAACCTTCCAAAAACATACTGAGGGCTGGGCAGGGGCCAGCAGAACTCCGCCCCGTAGCCAACGCATCTGCTGGGGGATAAACACTGGGGTAGTGTCCAGTGCTGGGAGGGAGAATTGCTTCCTCTACTCCCGGTAGGGATATCTGCTGTTGGGGAAACAGCTCACGCAGGTCATCTCTCAGACTCTCCGGATCCAACTCTTTTTTTCTGATGCGGGGCAGATTACAATGGCACTCTGCCCTGTAGCCAGCGCTTCTGGACTTGCTGCTGATCACCATTTCCCAGCCTTCCAGCGCCTGTCTCAACTCCCCTTTCTAAGATCTTCATGCTATTAGCTTGTCTCGCTGCCTGGGGGACCTCCAGTGCGTTCCGGCATTCTATCGCTTGCAGTGCCCTCTGTATCATCGCCAATTCTTCCATTGCGGTTAGGACGGGAAAACGTAGGGTCACCCCGGCCACATTTGCTCCTCATCTTTTTGACTGTCTGCTATTTCTCCCGGACAGTCCAAGCAACGGGAGCCATGCCAGACTGCTGATCACCGTCAAACAGCCGCTTGTAGGCAATCTCGAGCTCCCATTCCTGCTCAACCAGGAACTCTAATTCCTCCAGGTCACATGCCTCTTCGGGGAGGTCCAGCACCTCATCTCGGAAGTCCAGGATGTTTTCCAGCCGCCACTCCCCATTTGTGGGCACTGATTGGCATCTATTGTGCTTATTTTTTTACATGTGGATGGCCATGGAGGATGTACCTGTCCATCCACATGTTGCCCCCTTCCCTGGTGGTCCTGGCGGCTTCCCTGTTTGTTCAGTGTGGGCATCCGAGGGGGGCTGCGCTGATAAACAATCAGCGCGAACCCCCCCTGTCAGGAGAGCCACCGATCGGCTCTCCTCTACTCGCGTCTGTCAGTCGCCGATCAACGGCTCTTCCTGTTTACATCGTGAGCAGCCGTGATACGTGGTAAGGAGCCTCCGTCAGACTGACACCCCGCATCACTGATTGCCGGGCTGCGCGCCCCCACGGGCGCGTGCCGGCATGTTATCCTGCTGGATAACGTCCAGTCAGGATAACAGAATCACTTCCCGGATGTCAATTTGCTATTGACCGGGTGGGAAGTTGGTTAACATGTCATGCATTGAAACTGCACACACTTGTGGAATGGGGACAAACTACAGTAACTAAAATCTCCATAGGCGACGCTTTCAATTTTTTTACAGTTACCAGGTTAGAGGTACAGAGGGGGTATTTTTCTAGAATTATTGCTCTCACTCTTTTACTCTTTTTTTTGCACGTTTTCTTTGCTAAGCATCGGTTGTTATCACTAAAAAGCCAACCGCTGGCCCTAAAAAACTGTACCGGGGTACAGGCATCACCCCGGTTTAACCCCTCCGAGCCATGAATGGAAATTTGCATACAGTCGGCCCAAAGGTTTTAAACCCCAAAACAAACCTCTTTTATATTGCAGCTTACCAGTTCCTAGATGTGGTAGCTGCATTACTTTTCTTCTTTCTTCGTACACACGAGCAAATACATCTGATCAAATTGGTCAGACAGACTGATTTGAACAGATCTGTCTGCTGGGATGTATTGGTTTGATCGTGTACACACGATCAAACCAAAATCCCCGCCGGCAGACAGCGTGCTGACGTGGCGGTGATGTGACGGTGACGTTGACGCCGCCACGTCACCGCACCAGGAAGTAAAACACTTCCGCGCATTCGTCGAATCCATTCGACGCATGTGCGAGCAGATATGTCTGCTGGTTAGCGTTCTAACCAGCAGACATATCGGTCCGACGGGTTCCCAGCCGACAGATTTCAAAGCATGCTTTCAAATCTGTCGGCTGGCAAAATCCGTCTGTTTGCCCGTACACACGATCGAATCTGTCTGCTGAAACGGTCCGTCAGACGGGTTTCAGCAGACAGATTTGATCGTGTGTATGCGGCCTTAGACTTTTGCTGTAGGTGCTTGAAAAAGTGTTAGCTGGAGTGCGGATTTAATTTGTTAGTCAAGTCCATCTAAATCTGCTAGTGCATCTATTGGTGGCAATACATGCTTTGACTTCATTATTATTATTATAATCAGGGCTTTTTTTCTGGGGGAACTTGGGGGAACTCAGTTCCACCACCTTTGGCTCAGACCCTTTGCCTGCTCACCACAATCACTTGTAAACACAGAAGTCGGGTTTCTGTGTTTACAAGTGACAGCTTTGTAACCCCCTGAACTCTGCACTCTGTATGTAATGCAATTCTGGTATTTAATGCCCCTTTAAGACCCTTCTACTGTTTGTGAAATCTAAACGGTCGTGGTTGAGTTCCTGTACCTATTTTCTGAGAAAAAAAGCTCTGATTATAATACAGGATTTATATGGCACCAACAGTTTACGCAGCGCTTTACAATATAAAGGGGGACAGTACAATTACAACACAGTTCAATACAGAAGGCATGGGACAATGTGCGATTTAATGAAAATGATCAAATCTGCAAACAACTGAGTAGGCATAACTTCCTTTCTGATCGATTTAGACTCTATTTGGATCAGATTCAATCAAACTGAGTCAATCAGCCAGGGTGGAAAATTATTGATCATTTTGCATTGATTATCAGATAGAGATGCTTTGTTTATGAATTTAAGTGACCAGAATATGAGATGTGATCAATAACGTACAATCTTCCAACTATCAATCAAAATCCACATTCCTGTGTGTGGTATATCGATTAAATGGGTTGTTGACTATAAATTGATCATTTATATTAGGAGGGATTGATCGGAAAATAAATAAATCATTTATTGAACCATGTATGTCCACCATAGCACTACCCTCTTCCCAACATTATGACAATGCCACTGTCCATGGTGTCTCTGTTGCTCCTCCATGCATAGTGTAGACACTCCAGGACAGGAAGTGTGTTACCTGTTAGATCACTGGGTGAAACTAAAGGAGAAAGGCCTAAACAAAGACTAATGCAGCCACCATATCTAATGTAAAATTGTCTTTTATCCCTTATTTTCACTTGGTGATCCGGCCAGTAAATCTGTTATTTTTCAGCTTCTTTAACCCCCCTGGCAGTATTCTCAAGTCTGGCTCGGGGTAAGATTTTTGTACCAAAAACGGTATCCCCAAGCCAGACTTGGGCTCACCTTGCAGCATCCACAGACAAAGTTACTTACCTTGTCCATGGATCCTGCGATGCCTCCCCGCTGTGTGAGTGAGCGGGTCCTCGCTCGTTTTAAACAAAGTGTCCCTGTGTGCCGCCGATCTCCGTTCCCTGCGACGTTACGACGCACGGGGGTGGAGAACGGCGCCAAATTCAAAAAAGTAAATAAACACAGTACATACAGTATACTGTAATCTTATAGATTACAGTACTGTATGTAAAAAATACACACCCCCCTTTGTCCCTAGTGGTCTGCCCTGTGCCCTACATGTACTTTTGTATAATAAAAACTGTTTTCTGCCTGTAGATTGTCCATAGAAACCAAAAAGTGTCCCTTTATGTCAAAAGTGGGTTTAGACCAGCTAGAAAACAGCGATAATAAATTATAATCACTTGCAGAATTGAGCGATAGCGATTTGTGGGAAAATTCGTCATAAAAAAATAAAAGTAATGACAGCGACAATTCTGCAACTGAGCAAATTTCAGTGATTTTGAGTTGATTACATTATTGAATAATTTTTATTATAATCATATTAGTATTTTTCAAACTTTTTCATACCCGGGATGTCTACTAGACTCTTGTTTGGACAGATTTCATTCCTAAGAATTACAGACCTACAATATAAAATGCCAAATTTCCTTCCAAAATAATTATAATAATAATAACAGAGTAGCTATATACCACAAATGACAGTTAGAGTGTTGGGACAAACCATCTAACATTGACAGGGGTGCTTACATTTCTCAGCTTTTATCCATTTATGTAAAACCTTAAGGCCCTGTTTGCTGCATACAGTGCCTTGAAAAAGTATTCAAACCCCTTGAAATTTTCCATATTTTGTCATGTTACACAGAAAGTGGCACATAATTGTGAAGTGGAAGAAAATAATAAAAGTGTGGCGTGCATTTGTATTCAGCCCCCCTTTACTCTGATACCCCTAACTAAAATCTAGTGGAACCAATTGCCTTCAGTATGGAAGAGCCCTGGGGCCATCATAAAAAAAATATATACAAAATTCTGAGATTCAAAGTCAGAATTCTGAGATTAAATCTCAGAATTCTGAGATTCAAAGTCAGAATTCTGAGTTTCAAAGTCAGAATTCTGAGTTTCAAAGTCAGAATTCTGAGTTTCAAAGTCAGAATTCTGAGTTTCAAAGTCAGAATTCTGAGTTTCAAAGTCAGAATTCTGAGTTTCAAAGTCAGAATTCTGAGATTAAATCTCAGAATTCTGAGATTAAATCTCAGAATTCTGAGTTTCAAAGTCAGAATTCTGAGATTAAAAGTCAGAATTCTGACTTTAAATCTCAGAATTCTGACTTTAAATCTCAGAATTCTGACTTTTAATCTCAGAATTCTGACTTTGAAACTCAGAATTCTGAGTTTCAGAGTTAGAATTCTGAGTTTCAAAGTCAGAATTCTGAGATTAAATCTCAGAATTCTGAGATTAAAAGTCAGAATTCTGAGATTAAATCTCAGAATTCTGAGTTTCTAAATATAGTAATCTATATTAGGAGGATTTTAGGGAACAATCAAGAATAATGTAGTAACACCCACAGACCCCCATTCTGCAGACATACAAGTCTTTTTCTCTGTATATGGATCTGTAAATCTATTTTAGTTACAGCACACAGTATGGTGAAGCAGGCATTGCTGGGCTCTCTGGTTCCTCTACTGTATTATAGTTCCTCAGTTTGCTGTCATCTGCTGTAACATAAAGAGTCATGCTAAAAACTAGTGTATTCTGTGTGTGAGTAGGGGGGGGGGGGGGAGACACAGCTTCCATAGATAACAGAAGACAATGCACCCCAACTTTTAGGAAACATTTTACTGTTACCCCAACATGAGAGAATTGTGAATGGCTAGAAGGCAGAAGGACAATGTGTTTTTATGGACAGAACGGCTTGATTATAGCAATTACATGTCTGGACTAATTCATACAGAGAATGGACCACATATTAAATTAAAAAAAAAACAATAGAGATTCATGACTTGGGCAGTAGCTCAAATGCTAGAGGAATAGTCTACCATGAGAATGGCTTTAGGGTTCAAATCCAGCTCAGAGCTTAATTCTTTTTTTTTTTTTTAACCACTTCAGCCCCGAGCCTGTTTTTCAGATTCGGTGCTTACGAGACTAAAACAGTTTTTTTTGCTAGAAAATTATTTAAAACCCCCAAACATTATATATATTTTTTTTCTAACACCCTAGAGAATAAAATGGCAGTCATTGCAATACTTTTTCTCACACCGTATTTGCGCAGCGGTCTTACAAGCGCACTTTTTTTGGAAAAAATTCACTTTCTTGAATTAAAAAATAAGACAACAATAAATTTGGCCCAATTTTTTTATGTATTGTGAAAGATGATGTTACGCCGAGTAAAATGATACCCAACATGTCACGCTTAAAAATTGCGCCCGCTCGTGGCATGGCGTCAAACTTTTACCCTTAAAAATCTCGATAGGCGACATTTAAAAAATTCTACAGGTTGCATTTTTTGAGATGCAGAGGAGGTCTTGGGCTAGAATTATTGCTCTCGCTCTAACGATCGCGGCGATACCTCACTTGTGTGGTTTGAACACCGTTTTCATATGCGGGCGCTACTCGCGTATGCGTTTGCTTCTGCGCGCGAGCTCGTCGGGGCGGGGCACTTTAAAAAAAATTTTTTTGGTTTTCGTTTTTATTTTTATTTATTTTATAATTTTTAACACTGAAAAAAAAATAAAAAAAATTATCACTTTTATTCCTATTACAAGGAATGTAAACATCCCTTGTAATAGAAAAAAGCATGACAGGTCCTCTTATATATGAGATCTGGGGTCAAAAAGACCTCAGATCTCATATTCAGGCTTAAATGCAAAAAAAAAAAAAAAAAAAAGTCAAAATGTAAACAAATTAAATGTCTCTTTAAGACGCTGGGCGGAAATGACGTTTTGACGTCACTTCCGCCCAGCAGAGGTATGGGGACGGCTGAGGGACATTTTTTCCCTCAGTCGCATCCCCGGACAGCCAGCAAGAGGACCCGATCGCCTCCGCCGCTACCGACGGCTATGGTAAGCGGCGGAGGGCGCGGGAGAGCGGCGGGAGGGGGGGGGCACCCTCTCCCGCCGCCGGTAACGGCGATCTCGCGGCGAATCCGCCACGATGACCGCCGTTATCGTTAACAGGACCGCCCCACGAAGAGATGGATATCTCGGTTGTGGCAGCAGCTGCTGCCGTTACCGAGATATCCATCTTCAAAAAAATGACGTCTTTGGACGTGGGGCTGGTCAGAAGTGGTTAAATATATATTTTTAATATATTGATTTACTAATATTGGTATTGGGACATCCCTATTTAATCTAAGAGTAATGTATAAAATAATATGTATATATAAACTTTAAAAAAAATTATGCTCTTTCCTGGATTCGAATTTACAAAATATTGAGCTCACACATTAGACCATTTCTCTATGCATTGAGCTATTCTCAAGCTATGCAATTCTCTCATGTTGGGGCAATAGTGTGATGTTTTCCAAAAGTTGGGGTGCATTGTGTTCTGTTATCTATGGAAGCTGTTTCATCACCCCCACCCCCAAATACACAATATACTCGTTTTCAACATCCCTCCAGTCTGAACAAAGACACACATTGTGCTCACAATTCCCTCATGTTGGGGTAAGAGTGCAATGTTTCCTAAAAGTTGGGTGCATTGTGTTCTTTTATCTATAGAAGCTGTGTCTTCACCCCCCCCCCCCCCCCACACACACACACACACACACACACAATACAATCGTTTTCGGCATCTCTCTTTATGTTTTCAGGAAAGAAGTATTAATACAGTAGAGGAACCAGAGAGCCCAGCACTGCCTGCTTCCCCATACTGTGTTCTGTAACTAAGCTAGATTTACAGATCCATATATAGAGCACAAGACTTGTATGTCTGCAGAATGATGGTCTATGGGTGTTACTACATTATTGCTAATTGCTCCTAAAATCCTCCTAATATAGATTACTATGCTTAAAAAAACTCAGAATTCTGACTTTGAATCTCAGAATTTTGTACATATTTTTTTTTATGATGGCCCCAGGGCTCTTCCATAACTTTGTGTTGGTCTATCACATACAATTTAAATAAAATACATTTATATTTTTGGTTGTAATATGACAAAATGTCAAGGGGTATGTATACTTTTTCAAGGCACTGTATCTGCCCAGGATTCCACATTGCGCAGGAATTGCAGCACAAAGCACTTTTGGGTGCCATTCATCCTTAATGTCACCCCAAATGTGGTGCGCTTTTGCCGCTTTGTCATGGCAAAAAGCGCATCTAAAAACGCACATGCCCCAGGACCAAATCTTGGTTCTTGAACTTGTGTATAGGGCATCCAATACAAATGAATAGCCTGCCCCATGTAGGACAAGTGGAGTCGCATGAAAAATTTCCACACAAAATCACAAGCCTGAACATGTGTTCCTGCTATATATGAGGTGTGTGCTGAGCCTTATCCCAATAGGAAAAATAACTGTTGCTGTTACTGCTTAACCACTCTAATACAGGGTACTTATAACCCCTTCCTGCCCAGATCAATTTTCAGTTTTCAGTGCTCTCACACTTTGAATGCCAATTACTCAGTCATGCACTATACCCAAACAACATTTTTTATTTTTTTTCACACAAATAAAGCTTTCTTTTGGGGGTATTTAATCACCGCTGTTTTTTTTTTGCAAGATAAGTGAAAAAAGAGCGAACACTTTTTTTTAGTTTCTATGATAAAATTTTATAAATAAGTAATTTTTGTTCATAAATTTGGGCCAAAATTTATACTGCTACATATCTTTGATAAAAATAACCCAAATACGTGTATATTATTTGGTCTGTGTGAAAGTTATAGAGTCTACAAGCTATGGTGCCAATCACTAAAAAATGATCACACCTAATGTACTGACGGCCTCTCATTTGTTGAGGCCCTGAAATGTCAGGAAAGTACAAATACCCCCCCAAATGACTCCTTTTTGAAAAGTAGACAGTCCAATGTATTTAGTAAAAAGGCATGGCGAGTTTTTTGAAGTTATAATTTTTTCCCACAATTCTTGGGAATAAAAGAAATATATATATATTTTTGAACACATTTGTCATAATAACAAGTTATTTCTCACGCAAAGCATATGCATACTTCCAATTGCACCCCGAAATACATTCTGCTACTCATCCCGAGTATGGCAATACCACATTTGTGTGACTTTTTCACAGCCCGGCCACGAAGAGAGGCCCAACATGCAGGGAACACCATCAGGCGTTTTAGAAGCATAAATTACCCATAAAAAAAATAACCTATTACAATTTTTGAAGGCTCTGGAGCACCAGGACAATTGAATTCCCCACAATTTGGAAAGCAAACACCCCAATGTATGTTCTATGATGCATAATGAGTCTTTTAACCACTTAAGGACCTTGCCTGTTTTTCAGACTCGGTGTTTACATGTTTAAAACAGTTTATTTTGCTGGAAAATTAGTTTGAAACCCCCCAACATTATATATATTTTTTTCTAACACCCTAGAGAATAAAATGATGGTCAATTGCAATACTTTTTGTCACACCGTATTTGCGCAGTGGTCTTACAAGCGCACAATTTTTTGGAAAAAAATTGACTTTTTTTAATTAAAAAATAATACAACAGTAAAGTTAGCCCATTTTTGTATATTGTGAAAGATAATGTTACGCCGAGTAAAATGATACCCAACAGGTCATGCTTCAAAATTGCGCACGCTCGTGGAATGGCGTCAAACTCTTATGCCGCGTACACACGATCATTTTTTGGGATAAAAAAAACGACGTTTTCTGTGAAGTAAAAAACGACGTTTTTGAAACGTCACTTTTCAAAGACGATGTTGCCTACACACCATAGTTTTTTCACAAAAAGCGAGGTTACGTTCACCACTTTTTTCCATTGAAGCTCGCTTCATAACTAGCTTCTGGGCATGCGCGGGTTGAAAAAACGTTGTTTTAAACTACGTTTTTGCTACACACGGTGACTTTTTGTGAAACAAAAAACGACGTTTTGAAAAACTACACAAAAAATTCAAGCATGTTGGAATTTTTTTTGGGTCGTTTTTTTTAAGACAAAAAACGACGTTTTGCCCACACACGATCAATTTAAATGACGTTTTAAAAAACGACGTTTTTTTTCATCGCAAAAAACGACCGTGTGTACGCGGCATCACCCTTAAAAATCTCCATAGGCGACGTTTAAAAAATTCTATAGGTTGCATCTTTTCAGATACAGAGGAGGTCTAGGGTTAGAATTATTGCTTTCGTTCTAACGATTGCGGTGATACCTCACTTGTGCGGTTTGGACACCATTTTCATATGCGGCCGCTACTCACGTATGCATTCGCTTCTGAATGCGAGCTCGTTGGGACGGGGCGCTTTAGAAAAAAAAAATTCTTATTTATTTTAATAGATTTTATTAATTTTTACACTGTTTAAAAAAAAATGAGTCACTTTTATTCCTATTACAAGGAATGTAAACATCCCTTGTAATAGAACAAAGCATGACAGGTCCTCTTAAATATGAGATCTGGGGTCAAAAAGACCTCAGATGTCATATTTAGACTAAAATGTAATAAAAAATAAATAAAAAGTGTCATTTGAAAAAATGACAACAGAAAAATGTGCCTTTAAGAAGCATGGGCGGAAGTGACTTTTTGATGTCGCTTCCGCCCTGCTATGCTATGGGGACGGGTGGGGGCCATCTTGGGCTGCCGTTACCGAGATATTCATTTTTAAAATGATGACGTATATTTACATGAGCCGGTTCTTAAGTGGTTTTAAATGGTTAATTTTTTTCCACAAGTCTTCGGAAATCATGGAAAGAAAATTAAAACGTATTTTTTACCCAAAGTTGTCAGATTATCTGATATTTCTAACACATAGCATGTAAATAGCAAAAAATACACCCCAAAATACTGTATTTTCTGGCGTTTAAGACGACTTTTTAACCCATGAAATAGTTCTTAAAAGTCGGGGGTCGTCTTAAACGCTGGTAACCTAACATGCAGACCGCGGCCATCAATTTTTCAAAAGCCGCGCCTCCTCTTTCTGCTGTTCCGTGATAGGCGGAACACTCAGCTTCCCAGCAGAGCCTCTGTTCAGTGTTCCCCCTATCACAGATGCCCTCTCGTCCTCGGTCTCGGACAAGAGGGCATCCGTGATAGGCGGAACACTGAACAGAGTGTCTCCTGGGAAGCTGAGTGTTCCGCCTATCAGGGAACAGCACGAGGAGGAGGCGCGGCTTTTGAAAAATGGATGGCCGTGGTCTGACAGATTCTGCATGTCAGGGATAATGGTAAGGGATCGTCGAGACATCCAATGGCACAGTGAGGTATGCAGTGACACAGTGAGGCATGTAATGGTGCATAGTGAGGCATGTAATGGTGGCACAGTGAGGCATGTAATGGTGGCACAGTGAGGCATGTAATGGTGCACAGTGAGGCATGTAATGGTGGCACAGTGAGGCATGTAATGGTGGCACAGTGAGGCATGTAATGGTGGCACAGTGAGGCATGTAATGGTGACACAGTGAGGCATGTAATGGTGGCACAGTGAGGCATGTAATGGTGGCACAGTGAGGCATGTAATGGCACAGTCTGGCATGTAATGGTGGCACAGTGAGGCATGTAATGGTGGCACAGTGAGGCATGAAATGGCACAGTGAGGTGAGGCGAGGCATGACGAGAAGGAAGAGGGTCGTCTTATACAGTAAGTATATCCCAAAACCCATATAGCTGGAAAATTAGGGGGTTGTCTTATACGCCCAATCGTTTTATACGCCGGCAAATTCGGTACATTCTGCTACTCCTCCTGATTATGGCGATATCACATGAGTGAGACTTTGACACAGCCTGGCCACATAGAAAGGTCCAACATTGAAGTAGTACCTTTCCGGCGTTCTAGGAGCATAAATTACAAATTAAATGTTGTTACTACCTATCACACTTTTGAAGGTCCTGGAGCACCAGGATAGTGGAATTACCCACAAAATTACCACATTTTGGAAAGAAAACACTGCAAGGTATATTCTATGAGGCATGGGCTGCAGATAGGTACACGGGTAGTCTGATGGGCTGGTGACAGGTACTCCAGTACTCTGATGGGCTGGTGACAGATACTCCAGTACTCTGATGGGCTGGTGACAGGTACTCGGGTACTCTGATGGGCTGGAGACAGATACTCGTTACTCTGAGGCCTCGTACACACAAGGCAATCCATTTGTTCAAATCGGTCAGACCGACCGATTTGAACAAATCTGTCTGCTTGGATTTTGGTTTGCTCGCGTGTACACACGAGCAAACCAAAATCCCCGCCAGCAGACAGCGCGCTGACGTGTCGGTGACGTGACGGTGACGTTGACGCCGCCACGTCACCGCACCAGGAAGTAAACCACTTCCGCGCATGCGTAAAAACCATTCGGCGCGTGTGCGAGAAGACATGTCTGCTGGTTAGCGTACAGCATGCTTTCCAATCTGTCGGGTGGCCAAATCCGTCGGCTCGCCAGTACACACGGTCGAATCTGTTTGCTGGGACGGTCGGGCAGACCGTTTCCAGCAGACAGATTTGATCGTGTGTACGAGGCCTGAAAGGTTATGACAGGTACTTGGGTACTGTGATGGGCTGGTAACAGGTACTTGTACTGTGATTGGCTGGCGACAGGTAGTCGGGTGGGCTGGTCACAGGTACTCGGGTACTTTGATGGGTTGGTGACAGGTACTCGGGTGCTCTGATGGGCTGGTCATAGGTACTCAGGGGCTCTGGTGGGCTGGTAACAGGTACTCGGGTACTCTGATGGGCTAGTGACAGGTACTTAGGTACTTTGATGGGTTGGGGACCACTGCACTAAACAGATGGGGAAGGTCTGTTTTTGGCAGCCCAGGTCATAGGCGTTTGCAGGGGGTGTGCTAAGCGTGCCTGGGCACACCCTAACCACCCCCGTGCTGCATAGATTCCTCCTGCTGCCTGTGCCTGGGTCATTCACCGGTAGGAGAGCGGATCTTTGTTCTGGCGTAACGTTCGTCATTTACGGTACTCCGCCGAAACTTTAGGAGCAAGTACTGTATTCACAAAGAACTTGCTCCTAAAGTTGCGACGGCGTAGCGAAAATGAGCCGGCGGAATTCAAATTGGGCGGGTAGGGGGCGTGTAGTATTTAAACTAGGCGCGATCCCGCGGCAAACGTACTGCGCATGCGTCGGCTGTCAATGTATCCCAGTGCGCATGCTCCAAATTCTGTCGGTGTTTTCGTCGTCAACGTCAATGACGTCAATCCCCATTCACGGACGAGTTACGCAAACGACGTGAAACTTTTTCAATTCGACGCGATCACAACGGCTATACTTAACATAGGATACTCCACCTAGGGGGCATGTTTTTCTTTACGCCGCTTATCTCTTACGGAAACGTCGGAAAGTCACTGCGTCGGGCCCGCGTACGATCGTGAATTGCTGTATCTCGCTGATTTACATATTCTCGGCGTAAATCAGCGGGAACGCCCCGAGCGGCAATTTTAAAATTGCAGTTCCGATACGACGGCGAAATACAATTACGCCGCTCGTATCTGAACTCAATCCCGGCGTATCTTGTTTTCTGACTACAGAAAACAGATACGACGGCGTAGGTTAGAAGTTACGCAGCTTATCTACAGATAAGCCGTGCAACTTCTACCTGAATCTGGCCCATTGTGTTCATTCATAACTGAAGCCTAGCCTAGTTTTCAGTTTGTGAATAAACTGGTAGCCGCTCTAAACAGAGCATTTCCCATTCATTGACTGTCTAGTGCAGCTGATGCTGCAGAAAAAGGGACAAATTAATCTCTGTCCTTAGCCCCTTTCTCTGTCGCAAAAGTGAAACAGTAGGGCCCCCCAAAATTGTAAAAAAAAAAACAATTGTGGTCCTTTCACATGGAGCGGACCGTTTTTGATCCGTAAATCCCCGCTGAGCTGTCGGCGGACAGGGCGGTCCCCGCACACTGTGCAGAGACCGCCCTGTCTCTCCTCCACTCTCCCCTATGGGGAATCGGATGAATACGGACCGCGTGTGTCCGTATTCATCCGATCCGATCCTTCAGACGGAAGAAAAATAGGGTTTTCTTCCGTCCGAAAAAACGGATCTTTGCGAACGTTAGCGGATGCATCAACCGCTAACGAATGCGATCCTATAGGGATGCATTACAATCCGTAAACGGACTTGTAAAAAACGGACGAACGGTCCGTACGTGTGAAAGGACCCTTAAAGTAAAAAAATAACTACTGACACTGCCCACTGCCCAGCTGACACCAATCTCTGTCCCACTGACGCCATCCACGTTTTAATACATTTTAAAATGTTTGGCCCAGATTCACAGAGCGATTACGCCTGCGCAACTGGTGTTGCGCGTGCGTAAGTCTAAATGTGCGCGTGCGTTTAGATGCGCGCGATTCAGAAAACGATTTACGCCAGAAATCTACTTTTTTTGGTCCGGCGTAATTTCGTTAGACAGACGCATCCGTCCGCGCAAAAATGCGCTAGACACACCATTGATTTGCTAGTCAAATATGCTAATGAGGGAGTTGCGGGGATCCACAAAAAAACGCAGTTGCTGCGCAGGCTACGCGATGTGTGCAACAGCAAAATGTCCTGTCTAAAGTTAGAGCACCTAAAAGCTGGTCTAAATTTTGAAAAAACGTCTACATCTCACAGAAAGCAACACCGTTACTGAGGAGCAGACCACACACACGTGTTTCACTACAATTTGACTGCCAACATGCCAGGGGCATCGTCGCTCATAGCTGCACTAGTGAATTTAGATGACCAAAGAAGGAGGAGGGCACGGAGGATGGCACGGGAGAGGGTATACCGCAAACGAATAGACCTGTTTGGCATGAGTGATTCTGAGGTGTATCGCATCTTCAGATTCCCCCCTCATGCCATCCTGGAATTAACCACAACCCTGCAGGAGGACATCACCAGCCCAACACAACGCTCACATCCAGTGCAGCCACTGGTCAAGGTACTGGCAACACTCCATTTCCTTGCCAGTGGCTCTTTTCAGCGTACAAGTGGAGTGGTGGCTGGGATGTCACAATCCTCCATGAGCAGATGTGTGCACCAGGTTGTCCCAGCAATCCTCACACGCTTGGCCAACCTAATCATCAAACCCACCACTGAGGAGCTGCGGCTGAAGGCAATGACAGATTTCTACAGAATTGCCAGATTCCCACGCACCATCGGGGCCATTGATTGCACACATGTGGCACTCCAGCCCCCCCATGACACAGAGCACATGTATCGCAATCGGAAGAATTGGCACTCCATCAACGTACAGGTGATAGTCGATGCCCAAGGCCTCATATGGCACGTCCGTGCCAAACACCCAGGGTCCAGCCATGACAGCTACATATACAATCAATGCCACATCCGAATGGAATTCTATCAGAACGTGTATGGGAACACCTGGCTGGTTGGTGAGTGACATGGGAGTCAGGCATGACTATCCCCTCCCGTGATGCACACCTCACAAGTGGCACATGCATGACTAACATTCTCCTGTCTTTTCCCTTTCAGGTGACTCTGCATATGCACTGGGACCCCATCTCATGACTCCTATCCGGAACCCCCAAACCCCAGGAGAGGAAAGATACAATCAAGCACACATCAAAACACGTGCAGTGGTGGAGCGCACCTTTGGCCTCCTGAAGTCACGTTTCCGATGCCTGGATAAGTCTGGGGGTACACTGTTGTATTCCCCAAACTTTGTGTGCCATATCATCGTTGCATGTTGCATGCTGCACAATCTCGCAGTGAGGAAGGGCCTGCAGGTTGAGCTACGTGATGACCTGACCCCCCAACCAGACAATCCCCCCCCTAACCGAGGATACCCCGTCTTCTGAGGGAAGAGCAGTCAGGAGACAGCTCATATTGGGCATCTTTGCACGTTAAACACACACATTAATCATGGCACAATGAGAATGCATGCATGCACACCACTGTGGTCCCTAGCACACACACCCCACATCCTCATCAAATTGGATTGGCACCAGTCCACCATGCAGGACTGGTGAGCAGTAACGCCACGTCAAGGCTCCAATTATGTCACTGTACATTCATACACCATTCAAACGGACCTGGGAATCACTTCTCCCTGGTCCTGGGGAACCCTTCTCCACCAAAACTGAGGGTGACACCCCTTTTCCAGCAGGAATGTCACCCCCACATTCAAACAGCATGCACAACCCAAAATTTTAAAAAAATGTCAGCAAAAAAAAAAATTTAAAATGCCAAAAATGTCAGCAAAAAAAGAAAGAAGAAAAAATAAAGCAAGAAAACAAACGCTCAGAAATATATCAATCAAACAAACAGTCTCTCAAACACTTATCAAAAAACACTTTCACAAATATACCAACAAGAACTTTATCACACAGAACACTAATCTGACAACTACAAGACACACTGCAACGAACAACAGGAACAAAAGCACTTGGTTAAATGGGAAGGGACACAAAGGGATGTACTTTTGCAATGCAAGTGCGTTTGTGTGTGTCTATTTATGCTGTCTGCGTAGTTCACAACGTTGCCCTAGTCCATTTCCAATTTCACTGATTGCGCCGCTCCCGAGTTGTGAGCATGCGCACAGCGGAGCTGACATGGTCTCCTTCACGCGCGCATGCGCGAGCCGGCCGGCCCTTCATTTGCATGGGGTCACGGCTCATTTCAATGTAACACGCCCACGTCCCTCCCAATTTGTATTACTCCTCCTTACGCCTCAGGAAAAAACCTTACGCTTGCGCAATTTCCTGCGCAAAAGCTACGTGAATCGGGGGATTACGCGGCTAGATGGCGCAAGTCTAACGTAATGGCGGTGCGCTACGCCGGACCGATAATGCGCCGATGTACGTGAATCTGGGCCTTTGTTTACAGTTATAAAGTGCCTTGAAAAAGTATTCATACCCCTTGACATTTTCCACATTTTATAACCAAAAACGTAAATGTATTTTATTGGAATTTTATGTGATAGAACAACACAAAGTGGCACAGAATTGTGAAGTGGAAGGAAAATGATGAATGATTTTCAAATGTTTTACAAATAAATATGTGAAAAGTGTGGCGTGCATTTGTATTCAGCCCCCTTTACTCGGATACCCCTAACTAAAATCTAATGGAACCAATTGCCTTCAGAAGTCACCAAATTAGTAAATAGAGTCCACCTGTGTGTAATATAATCTCAGTATAAATACAGCTGTTATGTGAAGCCCTCAGAGGTCTGTTAGAGAACCTTAGTGAACAAACAGCATCACAAAGCCCAATGAACACACCAGACAAGTCAGAGATGGGTCAGAAGTTGTGAAATCTATTTTTTTTTTTAAATAGAAGCTGATCATTGTAATCACCCTTGTCAGTGTTACGTGATTTGTCGTATCCATGTAAACAGGTACATTCTGCTGGAGAGCTTGTGCTTTTGAAAAACAAATAGTGTCTGGGTCACTAGATGAAAGCACAAAAAATAAAATGAATGCAGCCACCACATCTAAGTATTGCTAAGCTGCAATATAATAAATGTTTGCTTTTGGGTTTAGGCCCGGTTCACACTTGCGCGAGTTCACAATGAATGCGATGCGTCAAAAACACTTTAAATTCGCATGTCATCCCTAAAGTCATTGTTTTTAATGACGGTCGTTCACATACATGTGTTGCGATTCCTACGATTGCGATAAAAAAGCGTCTTGTCCGACTTCACTGTGTTGCGAATTTAGTCTCCATAGACATGTTAGGCCCAGTTCACACTTGTGCGAGTTCATAACGAATGTGATGCGTCAAAAACACTTTAAATTCGCATGTCACCCCTAAGGCCCGGTCGGACAAGACTCTTTTTTTTATCGCATCGGAATCGTAGGAATTGCAACGCATGTATGTGAATGACTGTCATTGAAAACAATGACTTTAGAGATGACATGCGAATGTGAACCGGGCCTAAAGGGGTTGTAAAGGTTCATTTTTTTATTTTCTAAATAGCTACCTTTAACCACTTAACCCCCGGACCATAATGCTGCCCAATGACCAGAGCACTTTTTGCGATTCGGCACTGTGTCACTTTAACAGACAATTGCGCGGTCGTGTGACGTGGCTCCCAAACAAAATTGGCGTCCTTTTTTTCCCACAAATAGAGCTTTCTTTTGGTGGTATTTGATCACCTCTGCGTTTTTTTTTTTGCACTATAAACAAAAATATTTTTTACTTTTTTTCTGTAATAAATATCCCCCAAAAATATATACAAAAACATTTTTTTTCCTCAGTTTAGGCCAATACATATTCTTCTACATATTTTTCGTAAAAAAAAAAATCACAATTAGCGTTTATTGATTGGTTTGCGCAAAAGTTATAGCGTTTACAAAATAGGGGGTAGTTTTATGGCATTTTTATTTATTATTATTTTTTTTTACTAGTAATGGCGGCGATCAGCGGTTTTTTTCAGTACTGCGACCTTATGGCGGACACTTCGGATACTTTTGACACATTTTTGGGACCATTGGCATTTTTATAGCGATCAGTGCTATAAAAATGCATTGTATTACTATAAAAATTAAATTGGCAGTGAAGGGGTTAACACTAGGGGGCGGGGAAGGGGTTAAGTGTGTTCCTGGGTGTGTTCTAACTGTATGGGGGGGTGGCCTCACTAGGGGAAGTCACTGATCTTCTGTTCATACATTGTATGAACAGAAAATCAGCGTTTTCCCCGCTGCCAGGAATGAGAGCTTTGTGTTTACACACAAAGCTCCCGGTCCCCGCTCTATAACGAGCGATCGCGTGTGTCTGGTGGCGATCGTGCCCGCCGGCGGCCCGCGCACACGCCCCTAGTGGCCGCAGAAGTCCTGA
The DNA here is from genome assembly GCA_029574335.1 of Rana kukunoris. Lineage (NCBI taxonomy): Eukaryota > Metazoa > Chordata > Amphibia > Anura > Ranidae > Rana > Rana kukunoris. The sequence goes on along the minus strand of CM056053.1, from coordinate 398,650,811 downwards.
CGGAGAGCCGACCTGCCACCGTATAACTGCGGCGGCTGGTCGGCAAGCAGTTAAGCTTGTGTATTGTTGGTTCACTTACCTTTTCCGTCGATTTCCCTTCTAAATGTTTTTTTTCTTTGTCTGAATTTCTGAATTTTCAGTAAGCTGGAGCCGTTCTGGCTGGGGGTTAGTCAGCGTGCTCTCCCCCTCCCCTTGGAACTACCTCCCTGTGTCCACAGCATCTCCCCCACAGGGAGGTAGTCCCAAGGGAAGGGACGAGCATGCTGACTAACCCCCAGCCAGAACGGCTCGGATGATGGTGATGGGGGGGGGGGGGGGCAAGCTTACTGAGGAGGAACAGGAAGTGAGAAATTCAGACAAAGAAAAAAAAAACATTTAGAAGGTAAATCAAAAAAGAGGAAGAGGTAGAGGTAAGTGAACCAACAATGCACTTAAAGGAACCTATTTAGAAAATAAAACATGAACCTTTACAACCCTTTTAAGGCTTACCTGTAGCTACCCTGGATATCTCCTAAACCTGCATGGTTTAGGAGACTTCCCGCTGTCTGCATGGGCCAAAGTCATAGTTGTGCCGTTGCTTCAGTTAGCCGTGCCGTTACCGGCGGCTCCCGCGTGAATGCGCAGGAGTGACATCATCGTGTTTCCGGCAAATCACAGCGCCGAAGCTGCGATACCCGGAAGTCAGTCCTGGGAGTCCTCGGCCGCCAGGGGTTGCTACGAGGACCGATCTGAGGTAAGTAATACATGAGAGAGTTTGCTATGCTATGCATACTAGCTCAGTATGCCTTTGTCTTGCAGGTTTTTTATTTTTTAAGGTTTACAACCACTTAGGCTTATGATCTTTTGTTGAATACAAAAAAAAAACAGACTCCTCTATTGGCTGCCCCAGCCTAATACAGGGGGTGTGTCACTGGCCTGATCACCAGGTGAAAATAAAGGAAAAAAGCCAAAAAGGAATGCAGCCACCTCATGTAATGATCGGTAATGTTCTGTATGTGATATTTTGGTGTTTGTGACTATGAAGTGAATGATGTCAGGCAGATGGGGGGTGAATGGATGACACAGTGACCCCCATCCTGGTGACTCTTTGTCACCTTCCAGTGAAGTGCCCCCCTCCTGTAGTGGGAAGGAGTTCCCTGTCGGTGGGTCCAGTATGGTGGGTGTACATGGGGTGGGGGGGAGGTGCTGGAACTGACAGCTCCTTGGACCTGAAGGGGGAGGAGACAGGACAGTCCCGGGGAAGAACATGCAGCCTCGACGTCTCAGCAAGCGCTCCGTCCTGGGCAGCAAGGTGTCCCCGGCGGAGGGAGTCCGGGCGGCGGCGGTGGTGACGGTATCGGGCGGTCAGTATCGGGATGATGGTCCGGGATGTGTGCGCTGTCCATACAAGGTGGGTGCTGATCGCTGGGTGCAGAGCACGGAGTGGGCGTGATCGGGGTAGCCATGTGCTGCAGCACCCAGGCTTGTTTCCCTCGCTGCCTCCCTCTAACAAAGGAAACTAGTTGACGTGACCGGGGATCGGGCACACACAGGGCACAGATCGGTGCCCCCCTCCCTGGAGCAACAATTGCAGGGGATCGGCTGGGCATTTCCCTGTGTAGAGCGATCCATGCAGCTGATAAACATTGGCTCACACCCCCTTCACCAGCCAGCATCACACGTGCCTCACACCCCCTGGCACTGCCAACTCACAGCATATGGGGGTGGGGGAGAATGTGCCAAGCTCTGATCACCCCCCCCCCCCCTCCACAATAAAGTGAACATGTGGGGCTTTGTGTGACAGCACCCCAGGGAGAGCCTCCTCTCTGGCATGGTGTATTCTATAACAAAGGCTTTTCCTCTATGCTGGGAAAATACTTAAATTTAATATAATAATATAATCAGGGAAAAAATAACAAATAAATGCCCCCCATCCTGATTTGTCACATGGCAAACCTTCCAGAGAATGGGAACGCTATGCATGCAGAGCGCTCGCTGGGAGAAGTGGGAGTGACGGCGAGCTCCTCGCACACTTTACAGGATGGATGGGAATGGGGTTCAAACAAAGACATAGTGCAAAAAAAAAAAATGACTTTCCTCGAAGGGACGTAAAGTCATAAAAGGAGCTGAGGAATTCATCGATTAAAACTGGGGGGGGGGGGGGTGTGAGCAGGGTGGGGGGTGCACTCATCATTAACTAAAAATACTGCATGGCATATGGGGATCCCCAGCCACACAGGTAAGTGGGTATTTGGTGGCATGAAGAAGCCAGCGGATGGTAAACCAGTGGTTGTCACTGTCACCAATAACTTCATTTTATGAACCTTTGTTCGGTAGATCCATAGGAAGGAGTAAGCGGTGGTTGCGTGTCATTTATGGTGGAATGTGACGTCACGCTGCCTGCCTGCGCCTGCCAAGGATCAGTGTGTGTGTGTATGAGCCCGATTGTTTGGTGTACATACACAACAGTGAATAATTACTTCCATTCAGTTATGTCATCCATATGAGCATCAGGTCCCTCCTCCTACATTGTCTGCTAGGAGCACAGTTTATGGATCCTGCTGGTGACAGGTGCAGCGTAGGGAGAAAGGGGCACGAAGGACCGGGCATCATCTCTATGGACTTGCCCAAAAAACGCCAATTTATAGAAATACCTGGGCTTATTTAACATGACAGACCCTGCTAATCATCTTTCATTGTTCTGATAAAGGATTTGGCCCCCATTCACACCAGCGCAACTTGTCATGCGATTTGACAGTTTGAAATTGCATGACAAGTCACATCCTATTTGTGCCTATGGAACCGTACAAATCGGTGCGACTCCAACTTGCACCAATTTAGAAAAGGTTCCTGCACTATTTTTGGTATTTTCATAGACATCAGTGCATCAAGTCATACAGATGTCAGCAAGCCACACATGAAATCGCACTGCAGTAGTAAAAATTCAAAGCCGCATTCAGTGTGAACTGGGACTAAAGGTGGGTTATTCCACATAAATGTTGCCTGCATTTATTAAATAAGCCTAAGGGTTATGTATTACAATCGGATCATGCAATCTTTGTACAATCAACTGTAGATCTACCAACTATGTAATATGAGCACCTACCTCATCTCTCCTATCTATCCCTTTAGATTGTAAACTCCATGAGCAGGGCCCTCCTACTTCTTATGTATTGAACTGTGTTGTCATTGTGCCGGCTCCCTTTATACAGGGGAACCTTGGTTTACGAGAAACGCAGTTAACAAGCATTTTGAATAACGAACAACGGTTTGTGAATGTTGTCTCGCAAAACGAGCAGAATTCAAGCTAATGGGGCATACAGTACCGCATTTGGCCAGAGGTGCGGGGGCGCTGGAGCCGTTTCGGAAATACTCAGAAAACCTCCGTTCCCGAGCCTTTCCAAGGTTTTCCGAGTTCAGCTGAGATGTCCCCGAGTCTTTCCGAGGCTCGCCGGTGCCCCCCCACCTTTGGCCACATGTGGTATTGCATGCCATTGAAGTCAATGCGGAACAAATTAGGCTTCATTTCCATGGACGTTTTTACAGCCACTTTTTTTAGCCTTTTGTACAGCTTAAAAACGCCTGTCCATGTTTTTGAGCGTTTTCGCGCATTTTTGAGCGCCTGGTGTTTTTACAGCTCTAACACTGGAGCTTAAGAACGCACTGGTCCTGGTTTTTTTTTTTGCAGCTTACAAACGGCTCAGCCATCTACAGCTCAAAAACGTCATGGTGGGCATGAGTCCATAGACTAACATGGAGAGCCGTTTTCAGCTGCAAAAAATGCTCAGAAAAGTGGCTGTAAAAATGTCCATGGAAATGAAGCCTTATTTTCATTTACATTGACTTCTATGGGAAAACTCGCTTTAATATGAGAGTACTTTGAAGTACGAGCCTTCTCCTGGAACGGATTATGCTCGTAATCCAAGGTTCCACAGTATTGTAAAGTTGTGTGCAAACTGTTGGAACTATATAAATCCTGTATAATAATAATAATCAATGTGTACCTAATAAGGCAAGCACTGAATGGGGGGCTGTGAAATCGTACTACTTAAAGCCGCCAGTCAGTCCGATTTCATGTGCGGCTTGCTGACAATTTCATACACAGATCTTAATGCAAGTCGCACATGAAATCGCTGAAAATAGTGCAGGAGGCTTTTTCAAATCGGTGCAAGTCGGAGTCGCACCAATTTGAACAGTTCCATAGTCACTTATAGGCTTGCCATGCGATTTTGAACTGTCAAATTGCATGACAAGTCACACTGGCGGGGCTTACACCACATGGATGGTAGATCTGAGCCACTTTCACCCTGCCACGTTGCAGTTTGGCCACAGCATGGGTGCAGCACAGTGTACCCCTGTTTTTCATGCAGGTTATCTGTTGTTTCTCTTAGACTTTCTATTAGATCCTTTGTTTTTGGTGCATTTTCTGAAAGGGCACCAAAGGTGCAGCGTTCAGGACTTTTGATGCACTTTCAGAAAACGCACAAAAAACGCAGGGCATATTAGAAAGTCTATAAGAAACTGCAGGTAACCTGCATGAAAACTGAGAGTACCCGAGCTGCAGCCGAACCACACCGCAGCGCAGCAGTGTAATAGTGGCCAAAAGGAGATTGTACAATCAGCTTGTAATATGTGTGGTAAGCTTAATATAGTAATTGCAGTCATGGAAGAGCTAAATCACAGGATGTTTCTTTTTTTAAATAAAGAGCTGATAAAATGTATTTATTTCAATTTTTATTGCAGGTATTTATATATCACTATTACACAGCGCTTTGCATATGAATGAATGAAAACTTATATAGCGCAGCACATGCGAACTTAATCGCCTCTGGGCGCTTCATATATATTGTACATTCACACCAGCCCCTGCTCTCAAGGAGCTTACAATCTAAGGTATCCCTTAATATAAGCAATGAACCAGGTTACCAGTGTTCATTGCAGTGAGAAAGTAATTAACAGGAAAACTTCCTGACATGATCCCAGTAAACTACGGTAAGTGCTGCTCCCCATTGCTCCCCATTGATTGACAGCAGTGCTGAATGACAGCTGATTGACAGCATTCCTTAAAGAAAAATCACACCTGAGAAAGGTCTATTTGCTTTGAAGGAGCTGAGCTTGTTCAGGCCTACTAAGTTATGGCATGCTAACTTTTTATTATTATTGTGTTTTTTTTGGTTGTTTTTTTTTTGCATCAAACCAGCATGCAGCAAAATTCATATTTTTTTCATTATTATTATTGTAATTGTTTTTTTTTTTTGCATCAAACCAGCATGCAAAAAAAACAGTAGTAGCAAAAAAAATAAAACAAATACATATTTTTTTATTATTATTATTGTTGTTTTGTTTGTTTTTTGCATCAAACCAGCATGCAAAAAAAAAAAAACAGTAGCAGCAAAAAAACAAGATAATTTTTTTCATAATTTTTTTTTATTATAATTCTTTTTTTTTTCTAGTAAGACATCCAGAAAAGTACCAGCAGCTAAAAACCATGTATTGTTTGGCTATGCAGAACTAATTTAAGAGAAAATATGATTTTCTATTCTATAGGTTACAAAACGTCATTGTTCTTTATGTTAAACCCTGACCTCCCAGTGTGCGCCCCCCTCCTCTCAGGTTGCCCTTGTCACTTTTGCTTAATGTAAACAATGTACCACTTGCAGGGAAGAGAATGGGACTGTTTCTACTACTATCTTCTATTGGTATGATGTCATGCCACGTGCCACAACCATTGTGAAGCTAATCACAAATTACACGCTGATTTATGTCAGATATTTCAACAACATTTGCATAAATACACATGAATTCATTTAGATTGAATGTGTTATAGAGTGGAGGAATGTTCTACTAAACAGTTTACTTTTCCAGTATTTGCATTGCGAGATATTGTAAAATATCATTATATATATATATATATATATATATATATATAGAGAGAGCTATACACTATATTACCAAAAGTATTGTGACACCTGCTCTTACACACACATACAATAACTTTAATGGTATCCCAGTCGTAGTCCGTAGGGTTCAATATTGAGTTGGCCCGCCCTTTGCAGCTATAACAGCTGGGAAGACTCTCCACAAGGTTTAGGAGTGTGTCTATGGGAATGTTTGACCATTCTTCCAGAAGCGCATTTGTGAGGTTAGGCACTGATGTGGAGCCGCTGTACTAGTCAGGTTAGTTCCCCTCCGCTGAGCTATTGTGTTCTGACCCCCCCTCCCCCGCAAGAACGCTCCGATCGGTTTTCTCTGCCATTGGCTGAGAGCGTTGATCGGGAGTAGGTTGTCTGATGGTTTTCCAGCATGGATATCCGACAGAAGTTATTGGACAGACTGGCATACTCACGGGTCGAATGTGGGCCGTTTTTTTTTTCAACTGGCCGATATCTTTCGACATTTGACCCGTGTGTACGTGGCTTAAGACTGGGATGCCATTAAAGTTCATGTGTGTGTAAAGGCAGGCGTCCTAATACTTTTAATACTATAGTAACTATATACAATATATAGCAGAAATTTTGTAATGCAATTTCTCCTTTGGCCATAAGATGGAGACATAGAGGTGCTGACTTCCAGAAAACTGAGGAACACAAAGTGCACTGGGAAAAAGGGGAGTTTCAGGAAGTACTGAGGTAAAAGGAGGAGAAGGAAGTACTGAGGTAAAAATGAGGAGAAGGAAGTACCGAGGTAAAAGGAGGAGAAGGAAGTACCGAGGTAAAAGGAGGAGAAGGAAGTACCGAGGTAAAAATTAGAAGAAGGGGGAGTACTGAGGAAAAGGGTGTCTGACAAGAGACAAGAGGGGAGGAGATTGCTGAAAAGAGAGAGTCAAAAAGTCCTTTGCTGGGACACCGTGTGGAGAGGAGTGTGAAAGGAGAACTGTGCATCCATGAGGGACAACGAGGCAGTTCTTCAGAGGGCTTTCACACTGGAACGGTACGCCCCAGTTCACACTGAGAGGTGCGTCGGCCGCCATTTTTAGTGGCGCCTTACCGCCAATTTCACTGCGCTATTCAGCCGCTAGCGGGGCGGGGGGGTGGTTTTACCCCCCGCTAGCGGCTGAGAATGAGTTAAAAGCCACCGCCAAGCTCCTTTACAGAGGCGCATTGCCGGCGGTATAGCTGCGGTGTCCCATTGATGTCAATGGGCAGGAGTGGTATACACACCGCTCCAAAGATGCGGCAAGCAGGACTTTTTTTACCGTCCTGCTAGCGCACCGCTCCAGTGTACTAAAGAGACAGCAGCAGCTGTTTCAGGTCGGTTTTCAGGCGCTTTTTTTAGCGCAATAGTGCCTGCAAACCGCCCCAGTGTGAAAGGGGGCTGAGGCTCAGAACAGAGAACGCCAAATTACCAAGCGGCTCCTATGGGGTGGTGCCACACACATACACACACACACACACACACACATATATATATATATATATATATATATATATAAAACGTTACTGTTGATTGTACTGTGCTACCAACCATTTTAGGCTAAATAACATGACAATATACAGGTACAGTATATTCTTTGTTCAGTGTTCACCCAATACAGAGACAGATAATAGTCTACAGCAGGGGTCTCCAAACTGCGGCCCGAGGGCCAGATGTGGCCCTTTGCTAGCCTTCATTTGGCCCTTGGGGCAGTATTGCTCCCAACGATATGAGGCACGATTCCTCCCAATGACACCAACAATGGGGCACTATTTATTCCACTAATAGCAATGATGGAGCGCTATTCCTCCTCCTACTGTCCACCAGCACTGGGGCCATGTTTATCCTCACTGATGCTCGGCCCTGGGGAATTTTCTACCCCCACTGGTCAGAATCCGGCCCCCCCCAGAGTCTGAAAGACCGTAAACTGGCCCTTTGCTTGAAAAGTATGGAGACCCCTGGTCTACAGTAACAAAAATCATTAGTTTACAATAAACATTAGAAAAAGAAAACTCATTATATAAAAAAGGAGAAAAACTGCCTATATAAAGTACCATTCATCCTACATGACAAAGCCCCGTGTCCAGTGACTTCCAGCACATTGTCTTTGTCAGGGGCTGTACTTGTGCTGTTAGCGGGTCTTGTGTGGACTGACTGGTAATCACCAGATACCCCTGCTCATGTACAGACTCATTGATATCAATGCTGGTCTCTTCTCATCTGGAATTCCAATACACGAGGCTGCTGCTCAAGGAGCCATGTGAATGTAGTATCTCATGAGGCTTCATTCATGTGAACACCACTGTACACCTCCACAGTGGAGACAACTAGTGTTGCTCACGAATATTCGCATTGCGAATATTCGTAACGAATATTGCATATTCGAGTATTCGCGAATAAATCGAATATCGCGGTGAATATTCGATATTGCGAATATTTGTATTTTTTCAAATTTATTTTTAAAACATCACATCCTAGTGATCTCCATCGACGTCTAAAAGCATTGCTGGTATGATTAGAGACCCTGGGCCGAGTAGCTGAGGCGATCCTTGCGAATATTCGTATTATGAATATTCGCGAATACTTTCTCTGCCCTTCTGTGTTTTGTGTATATATAAAAAAAAAAAAAAATTAGCTTTAGTTTAGTCATATAAGTTTGTGTAAGTAGTTAGTGTTTAGTGCATATTAGTTTAGTAATCCAGGAAATGATCTCCGTTTTCGCGTGTTGACGAGAATTTCGCAATCAATTTCGCATTCGCATTAGCGAAATTTCACATTCGCATTAGCGAAATTTCGCATTAGCAAAATTTCGCAAAAATGTTTTTTTGATAAAATATCACGAATATTCTATATTAACGAATATTTCACGAATATTCTTCTATATGTTCGTGAAATATCGCAAAATCGAATATGGCGTATTCCGCTCAACACTAGAGACAACCTTCTCAACCCCGTCCGACTGAACACACTAGTTACACCATGACCCAAGTAATCTCTGCTGAAGGGACTTTGGGGACTGATGTAAAAGCAGAACTGGCCAATCAGCAGAATTATCTTAACACTGATCTGTTACATCTGCAGAGACGGCATATTCAGTACTCTGGTGTGGTTGGTCATGTGACTGGCCCAGTAGGGGTGAAGACCTGCTGATTCCTGGAGAAAGGTACTTTTTGACATTTGTTCTTTTACTATCACTAAAGATAAAAATAATAATAAAGACAACTTTACATTCATTGATCTCATTTAGTACGCTTAGTATGTCATTAACCACTTCAGGCCCGCGCTACCGTCGAATGACGGCAACAGCGCGGGCCTGAATATCCAACATGCCGTCATTTGACGGCATCTCCTTTAGGCGTTCCCAGCGCGCGCTGTAGAGCGCGCTGCGGGGAAGCCCTGTGTTGTCAGTGTCCCTTGGACACGGCCAATCACAGATCGCGGCGAACGGCCAATCAGAGTGGCCGTTTGCGATGCGATCTGTGGGCGAATGAGAGATGATCTCTCATAGATCATCTCTCATTGCCGTTTTACACAGAGACAGCGTCCTGTCTCTGGAGAGGAGGAGCCCGATCTGTGTTCCTTCCTACATAGGGACACAGATCGGTCACCCCCCCCCCTCCCCCACAGTTAGAACACACCTAGGATACACATTTAACCCCTTCCTCAACCCCTTCAATGCCAGTCACATTTATACTGTAATTAGTGCATATTTATAGCACTGATCGCAGTATAAATGTGAATGGTGCCAAAAATGTGTCAAAAGTGTCCGATGTGTCCGCCATAACGTCGCAGTACCAATAAAAATCGCAGATCGCCGCCATTTCTAGTTAAAAAAAAAAAATAAAAAATATTAATTCTCTCCCCTATTTTGTAAGCGCTATAACTTTTGCGCAAACCAGTCGCTTATTGCGATTTTTTTTTTTTTTTTTTACCAAAAATATGTAGAAGAATACGTATCGCCCTAAACTGAGAAAAAATATATATATATTTTTTTAATTGGGATATTTATTATAGCAACAAGTAAAAAATATTGTATTTTTCTTCAAAATTGTCGCTCTTTTTTGTTTATAGCGCAAAAAATAAAAACCGCACAGGCGATCAAATACCACCAAAAGAAAGCTCTACTTGTGGGGAAAAAAGGACGTAAATTTTGTTTGGGAGCCACGTCGCACGACTGCGCAATTGTCAGTTAAAGCAATGCAGTGCCGGAAGCTGAAATTTTACCTGGGCAGGAGGGGGGTGTAAGTGCCCAGTATGCAAGTGGTTAAAGTGCAGATGTTGCCAACACTTTTTTTTTGTTTTGGACAGAGCGGGGATGGATTAGAACCTCTGTCAAGATTTTATTTCTGTGTCCTCCCTGGGAACACTTAGGGCCCTTTCACACGGGGCGGATCAGTATTGATCCACCTCCGTGTGTCCGTTTGCTCAGCGGGGATCGCTCCGTAAATCCCCGTTGAGCTGTCAGCTGACAGGGCGGTCCCCACACACTATGCATGGACCGCCTTGTTTTTTCTGGGGAATCAGATGAACATGGACCGTGTGTCCATGTTAATCCGATCCGATCCGCAGACAGAAGATAAAATAGGGTTTTCTTCCGTCTGCAAAAGCGGATGTGTGTGCGGAGGCGGACAATTACGGGTGTCAGCGGATGTTCATCCGCTGACACCCGCTATCCCATAGGGATACATGTATGTCTGTATTTCATCCAAAAACGGATGGATGAAATACAGATATACGGTCCGTACGTGTGAAAGGGTCCTTACCCTCTCCATTTGCCAGCTGAAAAATGTTGTCGCCAGAACAAAAGGTAAGGTGAAGTCTTCCAATGGGGACACCTGTTTAAAGCTAGGTACACATTGTGAGTTTTGGTGTTCAGCCAGTGGTCTGGATGAAAAAAAACCTCACAGGGATCTCTGCTGCTACGCTATTGTATTCTGACTGGGGATCCCCCCATCCTGTCTAGCCACTTTAAGACCAGGCCTTTTTCTTCTGAAGTAAAAATCTGTATTTTTTTACTTTTACTACTTGGAACCCCCAAACATTATAATATATATATATATATATATATATATATATATATATATATATATATATATATATATATATATATATATATATATAAAAAATAATAAATAGAGTGATACTCCCGCGCTGTCTGTGAAATGTGGATAAGGGGGAAAGGGAGAGGGTTGGGAGCACTGCTGCAAACGCTGAAGGAGTCTACCTTAATAGACACAAAAGATAATAATGTGCAAGTGAAAGGAGTCTGCGCTGTGTAAATGAATAAAGTGGAGTGGGTGTAAGAGGGCACAAGGCTGGGAGTGGGTGTGGGAAAGGGCACAAAAAAAAATAGCAAATAAGGTGACTGCAAAATACAATATTGCAACATGGTAGCAATGAACATACTCAATATGTCAAATGGTAGCACACAAAAAGAGGGCAAACATAGTCCATAAAAAAAAAAACACATTGAGTATGTTCATTGCTACCATGTTGTAATATTGTATTTTGCAGTCACCTTATTTGCTATTTTTTTTGTGCCCTTTCCCACACCCACTCCCAGCCTTGTGCCCTCTTACACCCACTCCACTTTATTCATTTACACAGCGCAGACTCCTTTCACTTGCACAATATATATATATATTAGCAGAGAGCCTAGAGAATAAAATGTCAGTTCCTTCCTGCCCAGACCAATTTTCAGCTTTCAGCGCTGACGCATTTTGAACGACAATTGCGCGGTCATACAACACTGTACCCAAATTATATTTTTTATCATTTTTTCCCCACAAATAGAGATTTCTTTTGGTGGTATTTGATCACCTCTGTGTTGTTTTACTTTTTGTTATAATAATATCCCAATTTCTTTTTTAAAAAACAATTTTTTTCCTCAGTTTAGGCCAATACGTATTCTTCTACATATTTTTGGTAATAAGTGTTTATTGATTGGTTTGCGCAAAAGTTCGCTGGTACCTGGCGGACCTCGCGGCCGCCAGGCACGCGCATCGGCATCTCAGCGATGCGCCAGGCGCAGTTTCTCCCCACTGCGCACCCCCAGCGGCGTGCGCGGGGAATGCAAATAAAAGGACGTCCAGGGGTGGCCACCCGGCAGTTGAGAGCCACGCTGTGGACGTCTATCGTCTACAGCACGGGTCTCAAGTGGTTAATGAATAAAAACAAAAATAAACAAACAGTAAATGTAACAATTTTTTTTTGTATAATGTGAAAGATGATGTTATGCTGAGTAAATAGATAACCAACATGTCATGCTTTTAAATCATGCACTCTCGTGGAATGGTGACAAACTACAGTAGCTTAAAATCTCCATAGGTGACGCTTGAATTTTTTTTCCAGGTTACCTGTTTAGAGTTACAGAGGAGGTCTAAATTATTAGAATTATTGCTGTCGCTCTAACGATCGCGGCAATACCGCACATGTGTGGTTTGATCACCACTTGGATATGCGTGCGCGACATACGTATGTGTTCGCTTCTGCGCGTAAGCAACGAGGGATGGGGAGTTTTGTTTTTTTATTTATTTTACTTTTTTTTTTTAAACTGTCCCTTTTTAATTATTTCTTTTGATCACTTTTATTCCTATTACAAAGAATGTAAACATACCCTGTAATAGAAATAAGCATGACAGGTCTTCTTTATTGAGAGATATGGGGTAATTTACCTTTAAAACCCCCCCAAAAAATCTAATTTTGACTAAAGCAAAAAAAAAAAATCCTGTCTATCTGCCCAAGGACCAGAAGTGATGTCGGAGGTCACAACGGTCCTCCAAGGGCATATAACCGAATGGCTTCTGGCCTAGCCATCGGCTGCATTCGATTGATTCTGGGCTTGCTAACGGCTCCGGTAAGCTTGGAAAGGACAGCGTAGCAGTAGAGCTGCACAATTAATATTTAAAAAATCATGATCTCGATTCAACACCCCCTGACGATCTCCAATGCAGAGTTTGACGATTCTTTCATATAATAAGTAGAGAGACTTATCTGCCTACTCAGCTGTCAAAAGAAAATACCCAGGCAGTCTGCCAAGTTCTTAACAGGAAACATTGTAACTAATGCTTCCCTCTTAGGCCCCTTTTACACGACTTGAACAGCCGCTCCATGCAATCGTATGGAGCGTCGGATGTCAGCAGAGGCATGTCCGCTGACATCCGACCCGATTCGCCAAAATCAGACAAATGGCGATACGTCCCCATACGTCCATGGCGGATGGGATCGGGTGAGATCTGATGAAAACGGACATGTTGTCCATTTTCATTAGATCTCCATAGGAGACAGTGACCCTGCACAAGCCCCTCCCCACTCAGTGAGCAAAGAGGGACTTGTCATCTACCGACTCAGCAGAGATCTGAGGACAGATCTCCCACTGAGCTGGCAGGATTTGTAGCGAAGGAGTTCGCCTCGTGTGAAAGGAGCCTGAGATCAAAGGGATTAAACTTCTGTGTGTAAAGAAAAAATCTGGGCAGTCTGCCAAGTTTGTAACAACATTAAACATTGTAACTAATTTCCTTCTTAGGTAAACTTCTGTGTGTAAATGCAGGAAGTTTAACCATTTAAATTTAAACCAGTTTTTTTTTATGTCACAATGTAGAGTATAAGATTTCCTATCATCTGTGCCCAGTCTTGCCACACAGAGTTAATCCAGCGCTGAGTAATCCTCTTTTAAAGTTCAGTGCAAATTAACAGAATTCCAGATAAAAACTTGCCAAATTATAAAGTCTGTTTCTCTGTTCTTGCTTTCAGTGACAGGTTATTTACAAATCTAGCTTGGACATGTTTATCATAACAAGAGGTGATCCAAAGTTCATTGTATATTACTAGGATGTGTTATGATGTTATATCACCTCATGTTATGATAAACAAAACATAACATATAATAAACATGTGCTAGCTAGATATGTAAATAACCTCTCACTCAAAGCAAGAAGAGAGAAAACTGACTTTTTATCTAGGCAGGGTTTTATCTGGAAGGCTGTTCATTTTCATTTAACATAAAAGAGGAGTTCTCAGATCTGGATTAACTCTGTGTGGCAAGACTGGGCACAGATGATAGGAAATATTATACTCTACATTGTGACATCCATCCATTGTGACATGGTTTACATCCACTTTAAGTTGAAAATCAATATTTTTTGATAGAAAATAACTTGGAACGCCCAAACATTATATATATTTTAGCAGAGACCCTAAGGAATAAAATGGCAATTGCTGCAATATTTTATGTCAAAGATAGTAAAGTTAGCCCAATTTATTTTGTTTTAATGTAAGAGATGATGTTACTCTATTTTCTAAGCAAAAAAATTGTGATTCTCATTTTAGCCAGAATCGTGTGTGGGCAAAACGTTGTTTTATGTCTTCAAAAAAATGACAAAAAAAAATTCCAACATGCTTGAATTTTTTGTGTCGTTTTTCAAAATGTCGTTTTTTGTGCCATAAAAAGTGACCGTGTGTGGGCAAAACAAAGTTTTTCAACCCGCGCATGCTTAGAAGCAAGTTATGAGATGGGAGCTTCAATGGAACAGAGTGCCGTCGAAAGTGTCTTACGTAACCGCGCTTTGCAAGAGCATTGTGGAAAAACGATGGTGTGTATGCAATGTCGTTTTTGAAAAACGGAAAATTGTATACTCACCTTTCCGTAATTTTCCTTTCCTGACGCATCTTCATGGCAGCACACACTGGGTTGTGACTCCGCCCCCACAACCTGACAGGATTGGTTAGCTATAAATTTGAAGGGGAGACGCCCCGCATCATTCTCTGTATATATCATCATAAAACAGCAGGGTGGGCATCTGTGTGCTGCCATGAAGATGCGTCAGGAAAGGAAAATTACGGAAAGGTGAGTATACAATTTTCCGTTTCCCTGACGCATTCATGGCAGCACACACTGGGATATAACTCGCCAGTCGGGAGGGTGCAAGAAAACAGTAATATTTATTCTTTATAGCGCTAAGGAATTGGCTCTAAGAACAGATCTGCCGAAGTCGACGGTAGCCAGGAGAGCAGAATTCACTCTGTAGTGAGAAATGAAGATGTGTTGGGAAGACCAAGTTGCTGCTCTGCCTATGGTTTCCGTGAAGTCCCGCAATATGCTGCCCAAGAAGTGGCCTCTGCCCCTGTCGAATGAGCCCTAATGCCCTCTAGGAGTCGTAAGTTGCTGGATGGAATGGGTCTCTTTGATAGCTTTGACAACCAAGAGGTAATGGTACGGGAGGTAGCTGGCTGACCTCGTCTGCTCCCGTGTGGGATGATCAAGAGAGAATCCGTCTTCCTGAGATGTAGCTGTGACGTAACTGGAGATGGTAGACTTGACATCCTAGTCATGGGACTCGCCCCTCTCATTAGTAAAAGACGAAAGGACGATGTCCTGTTATAATGAAAGGAGGAAGTTACCCTTGGATAAAAATGGTCTGAGGGCTTCAGAACCACTCTGTCAGGGAAGAACACTGAATAGGGGTTCCATAGCCATAAGTGCTTGTATCTCCGACGCCCTCTTAACTGAGGTGATAGCAATACGGGAAGCCATCTTCAGAGCTAGGTTCCACGGTGAGACTAAGTTGAATGGAGAAAAAGGTGGATTGGACAGGGCCTCGAGTACTACACAGAGATCCCCTGTTGGAAAGGCTGGCCTCCTAGGTGGTCTGATCTTACGTAGGCCCTGAGGAACAGAGTGACCGGATGATGAAGAGTCCATCTAGTACCCGTCATGGCTGAAAGGGCAGATACTTGCACCTTCAGGGTACCCAAGCCCGGGCCCTTGTTAAACCCTGACTGAAGAAATTCAAGAATTTGAGATGGGATTCCAATCTCTTTGCTGCGATGACACGAACCTCTCCCAGATCCTAGTATAGGTGACATCAGTGGAGCTCCTTAGAGCTTGTACTAAGGTTGATATTACCTCCTGAGAGTATCCTAGTTCCCCTAACCTAGCCCTCTCAGCTTCAAAGCTGGCAAATGCAGCTTCTCTGGGCTGGATGGAAGAATTGCCTCTGATGTATGAGATCCCAGGTTACTGGAAGATGTATTGGAGGCCGCGTACCTAGTTGTAGCAGGGTCGTAAACCATGGCCTCCTCAGCCGGAACGGTATTAGTACAATAACTGTGGCTGAGGACTTCCGAAGTCGGGACAGGAATCTTGTAATCTGAGAAGTTGGAAGAAAAATGTACCCTAGCTCGCAGCTCCATGGAAGAACTAGGCAGTTTGTCCCTTCAGGTAATGGAAAGTGGGCTCTGGACAGGAACCTCTGACACTTGGAGTTCTTTGGCGTGGCCGCTAGGTCGACTTTTGGTACTCCACAAGTTTTCGTAAGAATGGAGAATACCTGTTGGTTCAGGGACCGTTCGTTGTTTGAAAGTGTCTCTCGGCTTAGGTAGTTGGCCAACGAATTCTGTGTTGCTGGGACGCATACTCCCCACAGATCTAACAGGTGCACTTGTGCCCCTTTCATTATGGGCGAACTTCCTCCTGAAGCGTGCGACTCCTGATGCTCCCCTGTCTCTGGATACATGACACCGCTACTTGTTGTCCATCCTGATCAGGACACTCTTTCTCTCTAGAAGAGGCGCAATGGCCAGGAGGGCCTGAAAGGCTGCTCTGAGCTCTAAAATATTTGACACTATGCCCTGTGCCCGAAAATGCCACTGTTCTTGGGCTACTCAGTCTAGATAGTGTGGACCCCATCACCCCTGGCTGGCGTCCGATGTTACTACTTCTGGACTTGGGGGAACTTTTGGAATGGACTCCCTGAGGTCGGACGGGTGTGTCCACCACCATACTAATTGCTTTACCCAGTTCGGGATGTGAATGGTTTGGAGTATTGCCGTTCTATTTCACTGCCTGAGAAAGGAGTTCTGTAAGACTCGCATGTGCCGCAGGGGCCACTGTATCAAGGGTATGGATGCTGACATGGACCCCAGGGTACTGAGGCAGGCTCTGACAGTTAGACGTCTGGATGATAGCAGACTCTGTATCTTCTGGAGCAAGGGCTTCAGCCTCTCTTGAGGGAGTTGCCACCCGTACAACCTGGTATTTTATTCTGCCCCTAGGAACACCCTAACTTGCCGAATGCTCTGGGTGCTGAGGCGATGCCGAATGGGGGGCACCAAAATTGGAAATGGGATTGATCAATTGAGAACCAAAGGGACCTCTGGAAGGTAAGATGAACTGGGATGTGAAGGTAAACGCCCGAAAAATCTAGAGATAGCATCCAGTCTCCCACGTCCACTGACAACAAAATGGACTGAAGGCTTTTCCAATCTGAGGGCCTCTATTTTGATCGTCTGTTGAACTTCTTTAGGTCCAAGACTGGACGTAGATCCCCGTTTTTTTTTTTTGTACCAGAAATAAAGGGGAATAAAACCCCCTCCCTTTTCTGGTGCGGAAGTACTTGGTAGGCTGGAATGTGTTCCCTGGCAATGTGCCCATGAATTTCCAATTGTGACCGGTCTTGATAGAGGATAGTGTTCATGGATCTGTTATACGAGTTGCCCATATCCGAGCGAATCTCTTGAGTTTGGTGCTCACCTGAGCTGGGTGGGCAGACGGACCCTCAAATAGGACTTCTGCTGTTCCCCAGCTGTGATTGGCTTACTGTATCTACATGAAGGAGGGTCAAGTCTTCCAGTCCCTCCTAAATTCCCTGCCGGGGCGGTAGGATCTAACATCCCTGTACTTGACAAGAAGATCACGCCTGTAAGCGGGGCCCTTCTGGGGCTCTGGTTTTCCTATCAGAGAAATCAGCCCAGACCTTCCCCCGGTAACCTTGGAGATGGCCGAGTCCATCTTTGTGCCGAATACACTTGAGCCGCCATATGGAATTTTGCACCAGTTAATTTTGACGCTGCCTTCGCTATCCAGGGTCTCAGCCATAAGGCTCTTCCCAGCCATGAAGTCGCCCCCTTAGGAGCCGTAAGCCAACTTAATTTTCCTGCAGGGAGGAGAATATCTTCCCCTGGTCGGTTCCTTCTAGAATGGGATTCTCAACATTAGCTGCCTATGCAGCGATAGTTTTAGCGACTGCCGCTGTGGTGATAGCCGGCCTACAAGCGGCTCCTGTCGTGGAGCAGGCTTTCCTCAGTTCTATATTGATTTTACGATCAAGAGCGTCCCGGAAGGTAACTGCGTCTTCAATCGGTAGAGAAACGTCTCTAGCGAGTCGCATTGAAGATGAATCGACCATAGTTGCATTGATCAAAGAATCGATCTTAGACTCCCACAAGGGGTACAATCTGCAAACTTGTTGCTCATACTGGGCCGCTTATGCGACCCCCCCCCACTTATCCTTTATGAGGTTCTCCAGCTCTTCGATGAAGGGAAATGATTCAGGACCCCCTTTTCAGCACCGGGAAATATTTCTGAACCTTCAGAAGTTCTGCCATAACCTCCTCCCAGCCGATCGCTTCCTTGACTGAATGGGCAAATGGTTCAACCAAAAAGGGACAGTCCGACGCCTGCTCACACTCCTCATTCTTAGAGAGGGTTACTGCACCCTGGCGTAACGGCCGGGCGATGTGCTTGGGGAAGGATCGCCCACATATGATCCCTGTGGCGATTCTCCTAGGAGCTCAGTATCTACTCTGGCCTCTGAATCCTTGGTTACTTCAATGAAGCACGAGCGGCAGGCCAATTCCCCTGGCAAGGCTGGCGCCCCGCATATTTGGCAAACATTTGCCATGGTGCGGGTAAGATAGCTCTGTCTGGGATGAAGGTAATCGTCTGCGGTGGGACCGACTATGACGGGAGTGCTGTGACGCGAGTGGCTATGCCTTGATTGAAGAAATCAAGAGGGTAACCTTGAGCGATTTCTTGCGCCTTCTGCCGGAAGCATGGCTAGAATCTCCCTCTGTGCCGCAAACTTGCGTCTCTTGACCCGATAGG
This sequence comes from Rana kukunoris, assembly GCA_029574335.1. Lineage (NCBI taxonomy): Eukaryota > Metazoa > Chordata > Amphibia > Anura > Ranidae > Rana > Rana kukunoris. Next base: position 398,632,036 of record CM056053.1, on the reverse strand, counting down.
GCTACCAAAACTGTAGCGTCAGTGGCCAGGCTCTCTTTTTTGTCTCCCCTCTACTTATTACCTTCTGGACGGCCTCTATACCTGGTCAGCTGATGGTGGTCTGCGAGGGCAGTGGCCCCCATGAGGATAGCAGAGAGACAGCCCGAAAAGGTGGGAAAAAAAGAGAGAAGGGAAAACGTTACAATATGTTCCCCCCCAACATTTCTATTTATTAAATTAATATAATAATTTTATATACATATATCTATCCTTTTTTTTTTTGGATTATATTAATTGTTTAATTATGGATACACTTTTCTCCTATGGTATGTTATAAATTAATATATAAATGTATTGAATGAATGAATGATGAAAACTTATATAGCGCGGCACATGCAAACTGAATCGCCTCTGGGCGCTTGTATTATATCTTCTAGCCTATTTGTTCTTTTTTTTTTTTTTTTGTGTGTGTAATCAATTAGCCCAGGCTGATCTGGGACATGCCTGCACACACCTGGTGCAATCTTCACTCTGAGTAGAGCAGAGCAGCAGTGCGGCAGCCGGAACTACAGAGCAATAGGACTGTTTCTTTTTTCCTTCTTTTTTTTTTTTTTTTAATGACGCGCGCATGCGCAGAAGCGTCCCGCTCGCCCGGCGCTATTTTGGAAGAGGGCAGAGGAGACAGGCGGCGTCATCACTGAGCTGCGCGCATGCCCAGAGCGCCAAGGGGTACGCAGCGGTGACCCCGAGAATATGGGGTGTTAGAGAAACCACAGGGCTCAGCAGAGCTGAGAAAAAAACAACAGGCAGACAAAGGTACAAAACGGACTAACCTTAGGTGGTAAATGTAATGATACAAATACCTTTGTGGAAGCACACACTGCACTGGAAGGAAAGACAGAGCGAAAGTGGATTTGAAGCTTTTTTAAAGCTTGCTACAGATGCCAGTATAATTCCAGAGCCCCTGAGACCACCCGAACGGGGTTCCCACCATAAAGCTCATTTAGAGACTGTACAGGAGGGACTTCCAAACAGGAGAGGCTGAACCTGCTGGGGCGATTTGCGGTAAGAGGCATGCTTCTTGCTTGTTCATCCAATCTTGTCAGGTGAGGATAAAAAAAGAGAATGATGCGGGGCATCTCCCCTTCAAATTTATAGCTAACCAATCCTGTCAGGTTATGGGGGCGGAGTCACAACCCAGTGTGTGCTGCCATGAATGCGTCAGGAAATGAAGTTTGAAAAACGTTGTTTTGTTTTCGTCAGATAAAATGACGTTTTTTTTCATCACAAAAAGTGATCGTGTGTACGCGGCATAATGGCCAGGCTTCTGTTGAACAGATAGGGCCACATGAGGATGAAATTGTGCCTGGATACGTGTATATCCAGCTTAATTTTTCTCACTTTAGTGAGATTTTCTCCCATTTCCTGTTCTAGCATCAGGACAGGAAGTGAAGGTATATCTCCCCCTAAACAGGACAGAGTTAGAAGAAAATAAAATCACAATGATCTTAAACATTCCTCACTCTACTGAAAACTAAAAAGAAACATTTAATTTTACTCTTAAATGTGTTATTTAATGCACATTGTTCCTTTGTCTAGTGATCCGCTCTGTACACTGCAATCCTTAAAGGCGTTTCAAAAAACAAGGCACAAAAGAGGTTTTCGGGTGTAATCTAGTGCTCAGTAATATTTTTTTATGGAAGGCGCCTAAACTATATCTCCATCTAGGGTTGCATTTATTTTTACGACTTTTATGCTGTGCTTGATACAAATATAAAATCTCTTATATTAAAAATCCTATTCCCTCTTACAATGCGTATATCAATAAATCTGGGAACTCAAGTGTTTTCTAAATTAGCTGTGTGCAAAACAGAGGTTGGATTTTCAGGTAACACAGAGCTCCTTTTCTTCACAGATTTCATTATTTTCCTGATATCTTTATATCTATTATACAGTTTTCCTCATCAGCGTTAGTTTAAAGGAGAGAGAGTTTAGGCACAGACAGAGTTTAGGCTCACTTTAAGGCCTTGTACACAAGATCAGTCCAAACCGATGAAAACGGACTGAAGTTCAGTTTCATCGGTCCAAACCGGCCTTGTGTACGGCCCATCAGTCTTTTGTCCTTCAGTACAAAAATTTAGAACTTGCTTTAAAATCGGACCGATGGACGCCTACCGATCGGTCAAAACCGATGGTTAGCACGCAAAAGCATCGGTTCAAAACCCGCGCATGCTCAGAATCAAGTCGACGCATGCTTGGAGGCAATGAACTTCATTTTTTTCTGCACGTCGTTGTGTTTTACGTCACCGCGTTCTGACACGATTGGTTTTTGAACTGATGTTGTGTACGCACATCAGACCATCAGTCTGTGAACTGATGAAACTGAACTTCAGTCCGTTTTCATCAGTGTGGACTGATCGTGTGTACAGGGCCTAAGACAGATGTTCCAATTGGTTTATTCAGGTAAACAAAGCAAGCATGCAGGCATCATTGGGGTTTTGTTATAAAAATCCCAGCATGCTTTGTATTAGAAATTCTAGCATTCTTGCAAACCAACCATTAATGCATACTTTATTATAACTGCTTGCTTTAACCACTTGCTGACCGCCGCACGCAGATGTACGTCGATACAATGGCACTAACAGTCAAATGGGTTTACCTGTATGTCCCTTTAAATTTGCCGCCCAGCGTGTGTGCCTTGTGAACGTGCTCGCAGTTCCCGGGAACTCGATGTTCCTGGGAGTCCCGCTATTGCGGTCAGCAAAGGCAGAACAGGGGGATGCCTTTGTAAACAAGGTATTCCCCTATTCTACCTAGTGACACTGTCACTGATGGCTGTTCCCCGTGATCGGGAACGGTCATCAGTGACATGTCATGTGTAGCCACGCTCCCTAACAGTAAGAATCACTCCCTAGTACTGACTTAACCCCTGCAGCGCCATCTAGTGGTTAACCCCTTCACTGCCAGTGTAATTTTTACAGTAATCAGTGCATTTTTAAAGTGTCCGCCATAAAGTCGTGTCTCACAATATAAAAAAAAAACGCTGATCGCAGCCATTACTAGTAAAAATAAATAAATAATAAAAATGCCATAAAACTACCCCCTATTTTGTAGACGCTATAACTTTTGCGCAAACCAATCAATAAACGCTTATTGCGTTTTTTTTTTTTTTTTTTAAATATGTAGAAGAATACGTATCGGCCTAAATTGAGGGAAAAAAAAATGTTTCTATATTTTTGGGGGATATTTATTATAGCAAAAAGTTAAAAATATTGCATTTTTTTATTAATGTTTTTATAATAGAAATGATTAACAAGGATGTAGTATATCAAAACTGTAACTTAAAAAAAAAAACAATTGACCAAAAATACAACACTTTTCTTTATGTTGACTGTAATCAGAAGTAAAATTATTAAATAAAAATCTAAATTATCAGATACATTTACTTCATTATCTTTTTTTTCTGAAGATCAGAAGTTTCCATTTAGATTTGCTTATTGGTGCACTAAATTGTAGCTTTATTGCATCCCTTTCTCATAAACCTCTTCATCAGCAGTTTTACTGTACTGCTCTATTTTCACTCTATTCAGATTCTCATGTGGTTTCTTGGGTATATTTATGTGATGACAACTGTTCAGTAGACTAAAGGTATTCCTGTCAATTAGGTTTATCATGGAAAATATTACTATGGTGTTAACTTAATTAATAATTCTAATGTGACTTTCAAAGTTTTACATGCTTGCTCATCCATATTTTTTTATTATTGTATTACATAAAATAACTTGTAGACTGGCCACTAGAGGGAGCTCATTGATCTATAGTTGATATACGATTGTAATCTCATCATCTGATTGATATTTCTTAAGTCTATATCAATCAAAAAGAAAGTTGTGTCTATTGCATTGTTTGTCAATTCGATTGTTTTAATTGAGTTGCACATCGATCAATGATATAAAAAAATGTAATATAAAAATATTAAAGCCTGTGTGGCAACCATCACAATTCCTGCTTAACCACTTAAGGACCCCCGCACGCACATATACGGCCACAGAATGGCTCGTACAGGCACAAGGGCGTAAATTTACGTCCCCGCCTAAGTGCGGTTTGGGGGTCCCATCGGGACCCCCTCCGCGGCGTGCGGGGGTCCCCCTGGCTCCGGGAGCGATCTGGGACGAGCGGGCGGATGTCGGCGTTTACCCGCCCCCCCGCGATCGCTCCCAGCCAATGCGCGTGCTCCAGGTTCTGTCACTTCCTCCTTCTGTGTAAACACAGGAAGGGGGAAGTGATGTAATCTCCCATCGCAGCGGTATTTCCAACCGCTGCGATGGGAGAAACACCTCACAGTAAGTCCTGCACCAACACTACACTGACATACACACACATAGGCACACTTAACCCCTTGCGATCTGCCCCCCCACCCCCCCTGTCACAGTGTCACTGAATGCAGTGATCTAATCACTGCATTTAGTGTCAGTGTGACAGGCAGTGTAAAATCAGTTAGTGTTAGGTTCAGGATAGCCCCCCCACCCCCCCTAATAAAGTTTTAACCCCCTGATCACCGCCCTAGTTAACTCTTTCACTCCCTATTGCCAGCGTCACTAAGCGATCATTTTTCTGATCGCTGTATTAGTGTCGCTGTTCCCGCTAGGTAGCTATTTTTTTTTATTGCGATTTTTTTTTTTTTACTAAAGACATGTGGCTAAATAAATTTTGGCCTAAATGTTTGACTAAAATTTAGTTTATTTGATTTTTTTTAACAAAAAGTAAAAAATAGTGTTTTTTTTTTTTCAAAAATGTCGCTCTATTTTTGTATATAGCGCAAAAAATAAAAATCGCAGAGGTGATCAAATACCACCAAAAGAAAGCTCTATTTATGGGAAGAAAAGGACGCAAATTTTGTTTGGAAACCACGTCGCACGACAGCGCAATTGTCTGTTAAAGCGACGCAGTGCCGAATCGCAAAAACACCTTGGGTCATTTACCAGCGTATTGGTCCGGGTCTTAAGTGGTTAAAGGATAGGCTCACCTATGGGAGTAGCATAAGGGGTTGCATGGGGTCACAATCACAACCCTGCCCCTAGCTCCATGGGGCCCCTGCAGCCTCCCTGTGATATTATCATATTCTCCGCAAAGTCCAGCTCTGTCTGCCCTAGGGCTCCACACCCAAGCTCCCGTACTGGGCTTCCACTTTGCATTTCACAGTCCACACCCCTCTGTTCTCATTGGCTGGGGAGAAGCTGTGAGTCATTTCCTATATAAAGAGGAGCACGGAATGAGAACAGCCGAGAATGGGGGAAGTATCTGGGCTGTGTGCTGGCAACATGGAATGGTAACCTAGTCACTAGCTGGCATTCTCTGTACCCACCCGGGGATGTCTGCTTACCCTACTTCCCTGAAAACTGGGGGAAAGACATACACCTCCGGGAGGTGACCTTCCCCAACACCTGCCAGCATTTACCGAGACACCTTCAGAAATTGCTAAAACAAATTCCTTAACACCTCCTGAGGTGCTGCAGGCTCCAGATTTTGTATCTTATGGTTTTGCCTGCTTCAGATCTAAGTTGTGCCCCCCAAACCCCCGTGACCACCCCCTCCGCCCTGGATGCTATGCCAGCTGCAATGCTACTTTCCCATTACAGCACTCTATACTGCTCCTCCTCCGCAGGGCTGAAATCGCATTCCTTTACAACACGGCCAGTCAGCCACAATCTGCACAGGGTGCATCTGCCTACTGCAACTACACTGCTATTCCAAACAGAGAATTTTACAGGTCAGAATGGCAACATAAAAGCCAGATACACCCTGTGAAGGCTGACAGACTGTGTAAAGGAATGCAATTTCAGCCCTGTGTTGGTGGGGGCTTTATAAAGTGCCTGGGATGGGAAAGAAACTCTGCCATGTGACCTGCCAGGGGTCCCTGTCCTCTGATTCTCCAGTGGTGATCCCTGTCCTCTGATGTAAGGAGGAACTCAAAACTCTTAAGCCACTTTAAGTATCTTGGTGTGCGGTTGTATCTGCACGCACGGTGGAAGTGGTGGTGGTGGTGTGTGTGTGTGTGTGTGTGGGGGGGGGGGGGGTATAGGTCAACTTTTGCATGGGGGCCCACAACCTTAAAGCTATGCCTCTGGGTTCACCTTTAGTAACATGTTACATCTATACACCCACCAACATGTTATTAAATCACCTGTTACCACCACAGCTGGTGAGCGCTCTAGTAGTTCATTGATCTTCCTGCAATTCAGTAACTGCCTGCCCGTATCAGGGGTAAGGGCAGGAAACTCTGGCAGTCTGCATGAGCCGGGTATTGTACCCACAATTTCCTGATCACGGGTTTAATGCTTTACAGGCTCCAAAGGAATAATAAATGCATGTTTTTACCTTTTTAATATGCTTTTTTTTTTTAAAGGTGAACTTATCCTTTACAATCTGAGATCAGATATCAGCCACATGGGTGGTGAATTGTTTTCAGAGCTGTAAAGTACAATCACTGTGTAGCTCTGCAAAGCAGGAAGAAAGCAGCAAATATGGCTGCCCTGAAATTCATACATTATTATAAATCCAACACAGATAGGGTTTTAAAATAGTAATATATATGGATGATCGTATTTACATCCAGGTGATGTCTTTTTTACCTACGTATAGATCTAAAAGCAGTGAAAATACTATAAATTAATTTTAAGAAGACTTAATTTTTTTTTTAAAACAGTAAGCCACCATTTACCTCTGCAATCTTAAAATCTTTTACCCAGCATGCAGTAATGCAAGGATCTCCAAACTACGGCCCTCCAGCTGTTTCGGAACTACATTTCCCATGAGGCATTGTAAAATTCTGACATTCACAGACATGACTAAGCATGATGGGAATTGTAGTTCCTGAACAACTGGAGGGCCGTAGTTTGGAGATCCCTGCATGCATGATGAGAGGATTGCCATTGTTTACTAGGGGCTCGTTCACACCTGTGTGCTGCACTGCCATGTATTCAGACAAATACATTTTTTTGTTGCATCGACGCATGTATTTTTTTCCCCCATTGCAGCATGCAAAAAAAAAAGCCTTAAAATTGGCATCAAAAACGAAAAGAAAAGAAAACTTCAAGACCATGAGAATGCACAGGCAAAGGTATTACCTAGCCAATACTGGTTTCATGTAATCCCCTAGCTAGCACTAAGATCAACGTACTATAGGTGCTGAAAGATTGTGGTGACTATTCATCTCTCCATTCATCTATAAGGCTGCATTCTCACCTGAGCGTAGCGCTTTGCGGCGTTTTTTCTGCGATTTTGTACAGGTCTATAGTCACCAATGTAAAACGCCCAAATACGCTCAATTCGAGTGACAAAAAAGGGTCCAGAACTTGTTTGAGCTTCAGGCGTTCGGCGTTTTGTAGTGGAGATGTGTACCATCTCCATTGAGAATAGTGGATTTTTCCCCTCTGGCGTTTTGGAGCTTCATGCTTCAAGCGACAAAACGCTCAGGTGTGAATGCAGCCTTAGTATCACATGTATCTATTTTTCTTGTATAAAAATAAATTAGCACACGTTTGTGCTTCAATAAAAAGGATCCAAAAGCAAAATAAAACAAGAACAGTCAAGTTATGTTTTAATACTATTTCCATTTTGGCCAATGTTGCCTCCCACCAGTTCTTACCCAACTCAACATAATAATGTCAATTTTAAATAAAACCTTTCTGTTTTCATTACATATCTTATTGTAGATCCAGTGATGTCATCACTGGGTCTCAGTGCTCCTCAGGAACCCTCAATCTTGATGCAAGCTGGCTATTGGGAGGAACTTCTCAAAATGCCTTGATGGGTGGATGTTCGGAGGAGGACTCTAGCTGGAGAGCATTTGCATATAATAAGAAGACAGAATAGGCCTCCAACATCTAAAGCCTAGTACACACAGGCTGAATGTTGGACGGCATCAGCCGGTCCAATAAAAACCAGCCGGCATTCAGCCCGTGTGTACTGGTGTCGGTCTGACAGAAGTCAACCGTTCACCCTGTCAAAGGGGCATGACCGAAAAAGGTCTGCCGATTGGCTTTCAATCAGTGCTCTCAGCCAATGGCTGAGAGCGCTGACCGGAGTGTTCTAGCGGGGGGCCACCCCCCTGTTGCAACACGATAGAACAGCAGGGGAGATCGCTGTACTAACGTTGGATAGTTAGTACAGAGGCTCCTCCTGAGCTGTCGTTTTTTTTTTTCGTTCAGTCCTGCTGCTAGTGTGTGCTTGGCTAAAGTGTAGATTATTTATTAAAATGAATATAATTATTATTATTATTATTATTCAGGATTTATATAGCGCCAACATTGCGCAGAGCTTTACAACAACGGGCCAGACAGTACAGTTACAGTTTTTATTACAGGAGAGTAATCACACAAAATGCGCTCACTGCATTCAATTTAGGGTGAGCATTTGGTAAAATCACATCTGTGATACGTTTTGCATGCAGAACACCTGAGGTCAGGCCCATATGTGATGCCCAACCTCCATGATTGAAAGAACTAAATTCTAATAAAGGAAAGGTCTGGGCCAGAGATGGTCAGACTGGGGAGTAAAGAGCTTGATGATGCCGGATATCCATTAGTCAGGAAATGAGGCAGGCCCCGACTTACTACAGCTTCAAATGCACACTGTGAGAAGTTTGCAGTGTGCAGTGAAATCAGAGTAAGCCGTTTTAGTACTGGAGAGGGGCAATTGGGCAAGACTAATGTTAAAGTGGAGTTCCACACATTTTTTGTCTGTGCTGCATGCCCTAATCTCATAGTGTTCAGAATGGACCATTTTTATTTATTTTGTTGCTTGTAAATACCTTTATTTTGTAGTCCTTCATTACTTCCTCCTCCTTATTAGCCCTAGGCTATTAAGTCACAAGGCTATTTGCAAGGGTTTCTGGGATAGGCATCATGTTTCCCAGTAGTCCTTGCAAACCTGATCTGAAACCTATTACATTGCTTGTGCAGCACTGAGCATGTGCGAGATATGCAAAGCTAAAATCGAGGAAGTCATACAGTCTGGCTTCATGATGCCCACACTTAAGATGGCCACGGTCTATTTGCTGTAACAACCTAACAAAACTGACCTTAGTTTACAAACTAACTTTACTAGAATACATTAAGCTTGTCACTGTATTACAGGGGTATTTATATTTAAAAAGTGAAATTGTGGGTGGAACTCCCCTTTAAGGTTGGAGTTAAACTTTACCATGTTACATGTACTTCAAATATGGATTTCAATAAATGCAATATTTATTGGGATGTCCAGGAGTAAAGCAGAAGGATTAATCTGAGGACATATTTAGTTTAAAACCAGATCTGAATAATAAAGCCAGTCCTAGGCATGGCGCTCATAACCACACTTGACTGTGTCATAAATACACATTTAATCCCTTTAATGTAAAAATGATGTAGATTGTTAATAGAATGTCGTTTTTCGTTGATTTGTCCGGTATTAATACGATTACAAGATCTATAGAAGATGATAATGAATAGGACAAAAAGACAGAGCTAAAAAGGTCTAGACCAGCAGTTCTAGGAGGAGGCCAGTGTTTTGTTGGATAAAGAGGATTACAAGATTAAGATGGAGAGGCTTTTGGGAAATCAAGAGACAATAGCGTTGATTTACTAAAGGCAAATAGACTCTTCTCTTTACAAGGGAATTTTCTCTGGACCTTAGTGAATGGGGTGACGTTCTGCCGACTTCTATTAGCCAATCATGTGTGAGCAAAAATGCATTTGGTAATGTTTCCTGTATGTGATATTCTTTGCAAAGTGAAATGTGGCTTCATTCACTAAGCTCTGTGGCAAATTCCCTTGCAAAGTGAACAGCCCATCTGTCTTTAGTAAATCAGCCCCAATATATTGAAGTCTGACCTATCAATGGATAGAGTATTACTAATAAAAAATAAAATCTGTATGTTTAATTGCTTTGATTGTTTCTAATCAGGATGTACCCACCCTTTTCAAGGGCTTGTTTTGTTTTAAATATCCGTTTTTAAATCAAAGGTTTGGACACACCTTCTCATTCAAAGAGTTTTCTTTATTTTCATGACTATGAAAATTGTAGAGTCACACTGAAGGCATCAAAACTATGAATTAACACATGTGGAATTATATACATAACAAAAAAAGTGTGAAACCACTGAAAATATATGTCATATTCTAGGTTCTTCAAAGTAGCCACCTTTTGCAGCAGACACATCTCTAGAACAACTGTTAAAGTGAATGTAAACCCCCCATGATGTCACAATGTAGAGTTAATCCAGCGCTGAGTAATCCTCTTTTAAAGTTCAGTGCAAATTAACAGAATTCCAGATAAAAACCTGCCAAATTATAAAGTCTGTTTCTCCGTTATTGCTTTCAGTAACAGGTTATTTACATATCTAGCTTGGACATGTTTATCATAACAAGAGGTGATCCAAAGTTCATTGTATATTACTAGGATGTGTTATGATGTTATATCACCTCATGTTATGATAAACAAAACATAACATATGATAAACATGTCCTAGCTAGATATGTAAATAACCTCTCACTCAAAGCAAGAAGAGAGAAAACTGACTTTTTTTATTTAGGCAGGGTTTTATCTGGAAGGCTGTTCATTTTCACTGGGCATAAAAGAGGATTTCTCAGATCTGGATTAACTCTGTGTGACAAGACTGGGCACAGATGATAGGAAATGTTATACTCTACATTGTGACATCAAAAAAAAAACATGTTTTTTTTGGGGGTTTACATCCACTTTAAGAGGAAACTGTGTGAATCGGGCCATCATGGTAGAATATCTGCTAGGAAACCACTGCTAAAGAAAGGCAACAAGCAGAAGAGACTTGTTTGGGCTAAAGAACACAATGGACATTAGACCAGTGGAAATCTGTGCTTTGGTCTGATGAGTCCAAATTTGAGACCTTTGGTTCCAACCACCGTGTCTTTGTGCGACGCAGAAAAGGTGAACGGATGGACTCTACATGCCTGGTTCCCACCGTGAAGCATGGAGGAGGAGGTGTGATGGTGTGGGGGTGCTTTGCTGAGGACACTGTTGGGGATTTATTCAAAATTGAAGGCATACTGAACCAGCATGGCTACCACAGCATCTTGCAGCGGGATGCTATTCCATCCTGTTTGCGTTTAGTTGGACCATCATTTATTTTTCAACAGGACAATGACCCCAAACACACCTCCAGGCTGTGTAAGGGCTATTTGACCAAGAAGGAGAGTGATGGGGTCCTGCGCCAGATGACCTGGCCTCCACAGTTACCAGACCTGAACCCAATCGAGATGGTTTGGGGTGAGCTGGACCGCAGAGTGAAGGCAAAAGGGCCAACAAGTGCCAAGCATCTCTGGGAACTCCTTCAAGACTGTTGGAAGAACATTTCAGGTGACTACCTCTTGAAGCTCATCAAGAGAATGCCAAGAGTGTGCAAAGCAGTAATCAAAGCAAAAGGTGGCTACTTTGAAGAACCTAGAACAGGGGTGTCAAACTCAATTTCATCGCGGGCCGCATCAGCATTATGATTGCCCTCAAAAGGGCCGGTTCTGTCTGTGAGATTAGATGCTCAGCGCATCCCCTCCCCTTTACATTAGATGTCAAAAGCCACCCCACCATCAGAAGTTGGGTCCCCAACTCTCCCTTACATCACAGTGTACCCCCCTTTCCTTATGCTGCTGCTGGATGCATTGCTTGAAAGCAGAAAGGAAGGGTCTGGAGTATAACCAGAGGACGGCTGAAGTTCTCCTGCAGCTGCAGGAGAGGTGCGAGGGCAACATGAAATGGCCTGGAGGGCCGCATTTGGCCCGTGGGCCTTGTGTTTGCCACCTATAACCTAAAATATAGGTGTGGATGTGTGGGGGTGATGGCGCTGTCACTAGTATGTTGTTTGGACTAGCCCACAAGTGTATGGGTGGGGTTAAAGGGACAACATTCCCTACGGTGTGTGGTAACACAGATGAGGCGGGAGTGATGGTGCTAGCAAATGTTAGCGATGTGTCATTAATTAAAGTAAAAATAAACACATGTGCATAATAAACGTGTGGTGAACTAAACTGTGCACTAACATCAATCCATAAAAGAAATATTGGGTTCTGTTAGCAGACCGTGCAGTAGGTAATTTTACACAAAAGATAAATGTATTAAATGAAACAAATAATGTACAAATAAAATAAATAAAATATTGTGACAATAAAAGTGTCAACACTATATCTTCAATATTCGAATGCTAAGATAAACAAACAGTGAGGCGACCATATGACAAATTAGAAATCAGCTGGAAATAGTTCATCAATAACAGTCAGGTGACTCAGTGTGATGTGACAAGTAAGGTGCACCTATATGCATAGGTGTTGCGTCAGGTGAATGTCGCGGTGACTCCGGTGCTCCCCCTCAAGGGTCCCCACTCACCAAATGTAGTCACCCCTGCAGGGGTAAAAGGCGTGTAGGTCACAGTAAGTGTTCCTCCCGTATCGTGGCACCTTCTCCTGTATTCCAGAGATAATCGCCAGGTTCCTGGTATATTTCCTTGGTATGGATGGTTATTAACACAGCTCCTCCAAATCAAAAAAGAGAGGGGACTTCCATAGTGTAGTATGAAAAAATGAAATAAGGCTTTATTGGCACTGAATGACATATTTTCAGTTTCACACTTTTTTGTTATGTATGTAATTCCACATGTGTTAATTCATAGTTTTAATGCCTTCAGTGTGAATCTACAATTTCATAGTCAAGAAAATAAAGAAAACTCTTGGAATGAGAAGGTGTGTCCAAACTTTTGGTCTGTACTGTATGTATGCTCTGAGGGCTTAATAGCCGAAGCGCGTCAGTTATATAGCCTGTACCCATGTAACAAATATAGTACTGTTGTTCAAGAGCATCCAAGTTGCCAGCCTTCCTGATTCAAGTATTACCATTAAAAAATGACATTTATCCTCCACTAGAATTCCTATAAGGGCCCGTTCACAACTGGAGCGGTTTAGTATGCGGACAGCTTTCAGTTTTTCGACTGCACTGAGCGGTGGTTATGAGGCATCATAGTGCGTGTTTCACCCCGTCTCACGGTACTCTATTATTTCTTTTTTTTATCAAATTTATTTGAAGTGCACAAAGTGACACCTCATTCAGGTCAACATGCAGCAGTGCGTTGCATTGCTGTGCTGTGACATGTGGTGCCTACCTGTGTGCTGTAATAAAATACAGCAAGTCTGCATTGCAGCTCAAAATTGCATCCGCTTGTGGAATGGCAAACTTTTACCCTTTAAAATCTCCATAGGGGATGTTTAAAAAAAAATCTACAGGTTGCATGTTTTGAGTTACAGAGAAAGTGTAGGGCTAGAATTATTGCGCTCGCTCTACCGATCGCGACGATACCTCACATGTATGGTTTGAACACCGCTTTCACGTATGCGTTCGCTTCTGTGCGCAAGCTTGGCGTGACGGGGCGCGTTCCTGGCTCCTAACTTTTTTAACTGGCTCCTAGATTCAGAGAAAATTTGTCAAGCCCTGCATTACAACTTAATTACACCCAATAGATTTTAGATGACTATAATTAGTTTTAGTCGACTAAAACGTAGGACATTTTAGTCGACTAAAACCCCAAAAAATTGCAGAAGACTAAAATGGGACTAAAACTAAAATGCCATTTCAGTTCTAATGCCGCGTACACACGATCACTTTTTGCGATGAAAAAAAACTATGTTTTTAAAACGTAATTTAAATTGTCGTGTGTGGGCAAAACGTCGTTTTTTGTCTTAAAAAAAACGACCAAAAAAAAATTCCAACATGCTTGAATTTTTTGTGTCGTTTTTCAAAACGTCGTTTTTTGTGTCATAAAAAGTGATTTTGTGTGGGCAAAACGATGTTGAAAACGACGTTTTTAAACCCGCGCATGCTCAGAGGCAAGTTATGAGACGGAGGTTCAATGGAACAGAGTGCCGTCGAACGTGGTGTACGTCACCACGCTTTGCTAGAGCATTTTGGCAAAACGATGGTGTTTTCGCAACGTCGTTTTGAAAAATGAAGTTTGAAAAACGTCGTTTTTTTTCATGAGATAAAACGTTTTTTTTCTTTTTTTTTCAAATAGCAATTTTTTATTAATTTTTTCCTTAAAAGGTCAATACAAAATATAACAGCATATCAGGTGTAAGAGAAAATAGAAGGTACAAAATTCCAGCTTAATGAGCTTACACAGTGGTTCCATAGTTATTTGTATGATCAGTAACTTGTAAAACAGCCATAAATCAAAGAAGAGGGAAAGAAGAAAGAGGCGAGAGAGAAGGGGAAAAAAAAAGAAAAAAGGAGAAGGAAAGAGGGGGGGGGGCAGGCAAGAAGGGCGGGGGTAGTGTTGTACCTCGGTGACCTGTTGTCGGCTCACGGCGAGTCCTCCTCTACATGCCACCTCTCCCAGACCAGATCATGATCCTCCAACCTGTCCCGAATCCTAGCCGTCATCTTTTCCATGAGTTCTACATCCTTGACCCTAGCATAGAGGGCCTCTTGGGATGGGGGCACTGTTTTTTTCCAATGGAGTGCTATCAAGCACCTCGCAGCTGTGGTTATGTGTCTTAGGAGTTTCTTGTAGGGTTTAGCTATGTGAGGTTGGGATAGGCCCAATAGGAACAGCTTCGGGGAGAGGGGTACGGGCGCCTCCAGGAGGCGAGTCAGGAGCTCTTGGGTCTGGGTCCAGAACGGGACAATCATGGGGCAAGTCCAATATATATGGAACAGTGTGCCCTTGGCTTGGTTGCAATGCCAGCATCGGTCAGAGGTGGAAGGGTAAATCTTATGGAGGACGTCCGGGGTCAGGTACCAAAAGAACAGCACTTTATACGTATTTTCCTTATAAAGGGTGCAAATTGAGCTTTTGGCTGCCTGCCTCCAAACCGCTCCCCACTCCTCCTCCGAGAGCTCCTCCCCCAGCTCCCTCTCCCATCAGAGCATGTAGGCGTGTTTACCTTTGTTTTGAAAGGGGTATTCGTTTAGGATTTGGTATATATCTGATATAAGGCCCCTTCAGGCTGTGCCCTCGAGTATGATACACTCAAATGGGGTTGGTTTCGAGAATAGGAGCCGGGGAGCTATTGTGTGGGCAAAACGTTTTTTTTTCATCGCAAAAAGTGATCGTGTGTACGCGGCATCAGACTAAAACTAAATCGAAATTTGCTGCCAAAATTAACACTGGTTCTAGTAGTGACTGGCGTTTTGCCACACTATGTGTGAACAGTCCCTAATATATAATCTCCAGATAGTGGAATAATGTTTGTGATATATCTGCAAGTATTAATTCCCTGAAGTTTCCTGATCAAAAGGGTCTGTTTATAAAATATTTGTTGAAAGAATGTTAGAAGCATTTGTGCAAGTTGAGTGGAATGCCCCGTAGTTTTCCTAAAAGATTAATGCCTGTATCGTAAGCTCCGTCTAGTGGTCAAAATGCAGTATGCTTCTTCTCTTTGAAGTATTTTCAGATAACTATACTGCATTTTGGCCACTGGATGGGGCTGATGATGCAGGTATTAATCTCAGGAAAAAAACGGATTCCTTTTTTTCATCTTGCATGAAAGCATCTGACATTCATCATGATGCAACTAATGTTTTACAAATACAGTGATACCTTGGATTACAAGCATAATTCGTTCCAGAAGAATGCTTGTAAACCAAAGCACTCGTATATCAAAGCGAGTGTTCCTCACAGGAAATAATGAAAAACTCAGATAATCCATTCCAGTGGTACTGATAGTGTATCCAGTACCGCATGTAACCAGTGGTGGGGTGGGCTGGAAACATTCGGAAACACTCAGAGCCTCTTGGATGCACTCGGACAGACATGTAGACACTCAGAAACTGAGGCCTGGATTCACATACATCGGCGCATATTTATGCCGCCGTAGCATATCTCTTTTACACTACGCCGGTGCAGCTCGGAGAGGCAAGCATGGAATTCACAAAACAAATGCTCCCAACTCTGTGCCGGCGTAGCGTATATTTCATAGGCATAAGTGGAAGTGGGCGTGATTAATGTTAATGAAGTGTGACGCTATGCAAATGATGGGCCGGGCTCCAGACAAATACTTAAAATGAACTGTGCATGTGTCGGGACATGGACGTATCCCCGTGCGCATGCGTACAACCACGTCGGAACAACTGCCTAAGATACGCCGGATCACTGTGTATGCCATGAACGTAACCTACGCCCAGCCAGACCCACGTCGGCCCATATTCACAGACGTCCAACGTAAAATACGTAGGCTTGTGTTCCCTGGTCCATACCTTTGCATGGGTTGCGCCTCATCTATGGGGAATAACTTTACGCCGAACGTATAACTTACGCAAACTGCTTAAATCATGCGCCTGGCGCAAGTACGTTTGTGAATTGGCGTATCTCCCTCATTTGCATATTTAAAATAGAAAATCGATGGGAAAGCCACCGGCATAGGCAAGTTACGTCGGTGGGATGAAGTCTGTTTTTAGGCGTATCTAAGTTTGTAGGTTCGGCGCACAGATACGACGGCACATATTTGTACTTACGCGCCGTATCTGGAGATACGTCGGCGTAAGTGCTTTGTGAATCCGGGCCTGAGTTTTTTGTCACCGGTGCCCCCGCACATCTGGACAAAAGCGGTGCTGCACACTCCGGAGGCTTGAATCCCGCTCGTTTTGCGAGACAGTGCTCAAAAACAAGATTTAGAAAAGAAAAATAGCTTGTACTACAAAATGTTCATAAACCGCGTTACTCGCAATCCAAGGTATTACTGTAGACCCCTAAAAGTGATTAGGAAACTGCAGGTATAAATTCCTGATATAAGGAAATTCATAAAATGCATATACTAAAGATTCAGCTTTGGCCATTGCAGATGTAACCTCATTATACTGTATATCAGAAGGGTGGCACAGTGGAACCTTGGATTAGGAGCATAATCCTTTCCAGGAGAATGCTTGTAATCCAAAACACTTGCACATCAAAGCGAATTTCCCTATACGAAGATTATTCATTCCACATACTAAGCGCTGGAGCAACTGCACTTTGCAAAGTGCACAGTCTGTTTGCTTTTAGCTTCAGATAAAATAGGGAAAGGTTAGAACCGCTGTTTCACACTGTATTTTAGCTATTAGCGCTGCATCTCTTGGTTTTTTGACATATCCAGGCAAATCAACTACTGTATGTCTGCAAATATAATAGTCCCTTTTCTATGCTGTCCTTTGAGAGCTGTCTTGGGATCATCAAGTTCAAATTTCCTTCCACTTCATGATTAAATTGCCTGCAGACATGGGTACTCTGCATGCAGAGCCATTAAAAAGCATTCCTTGGAATCCGTTTAGGTGTGCATACTCTTTAGACTAGACTAGGGAAAGTCAGTAGGGAATGTATTCCCAGTATAGGCACTTCCAATAAAACTCCAAAACGGACAGTCATGAAGGAGGGGGATAAACTGGTAGGGGTTACACTAGCCTCTGCAACAACAAAGGGACTGTGGCAGGAGTGTGCAATGAGTTTGCAAATGTTTACATACAGGTATATTTTATATACTGTGCTAAAAAAAAAAATGTATAATTTATATAACAGTTGTGTGAAAAAGTCCCTTCCTGATTTTTTTTGCATATTTCTCACACTTAAATGATTCAGTTAATCAAGCAAATTTTTATATTACACAACGATAACCCAAGTAAATCCAAGATGCCATTTTTTAAATTATTATTTCATTTATTAAGGGGGAAAAGCTGTTCAAACCGGCCTGGAAAAAGTAATTGCCCCCTCCCATGCTGAATCATGAATGAACTGTGATTAACCAACATTTTGGAAAGCTGAGTTAAATTTAACTTGCCACACACAGGCCTGATTACTGCCAGACCTGTTGAATCAAGAAATCATATAAATAGAAGCTGTCTGACAAAGTGAAGCATACTAACAGATCACAAAAAGCCACACATCATGCCACAATCTAAAAAAAAAAAAAAAAATCTAGAAACAAGCATGTATTGGTCTAGGAAGGGCTTCAAAGCCATTTCTTTTTTTTTTTTCTTTTTTTTTTAAGTGTATTTTTGTGCGTGAACTCGAGAGAGAGGAGCCGGACTGCAGGAGTTGGGAGTAGGCAGACCCTCCCCCCGGAGGCAATCGCCATCCTTCTCCATGCCCCTGGTGGCAATGGCGGGTGTGAAGGGGGTCCTCCCACTCACCCCGCCCTACCTGCTCCTCTTGGGAGCCCAACTGGGGCCCAACAGGACCCCAATGGGGCAGAGGGACTCCCCCTATGAGGGAGTGAGGGGGCCTAGCCCACCCAGCCAGCCCCGTAGGTCCTTCGCCTCTCTTTATTTTAAGAGACCGCATGGCCAAAGTGCATGTGTTTTTAAACCAATTTTGTGTGCGTGCAAGTGTGGTGGTTTTTGTGGGGGGGGGGGGGGTGGGCGTACTAAGCACAGGCGTACCTTGCATAGCACACCCACCGGGAGCCGGGCTGAGACCACCAAACTCAATTCACATGTAGCCGAGACCGGGATCCGAACCCTTGGCTGCAGAGGTGAATGGCTTGTCAGCGCAGTGCCAATCACGTTGAGCCACCACAGCTCCTCAAAGCCATTTCTAATGCTGCGTACACACGATCGTTTTTCGGGTTGTAAAAAAACAACGTTTTTCAGGCTCTAGAAAAAACGATTTTTTTTTCAACTTATCATTAAAATTGCATTCCCTACACACGACCGTGAAAAAAAAAAATGCTCTAGCAAAGCGCGGTGACGTACAACACGTATGACAGCACTATAAAGGGGAAGTTCCATTCGGACGACGCCACCTTTTGGGCTGCTTTAGCTGATTCTGTGTTGGTAAAAGACGATTTGCGCTTTTCTGTCTGTTACAGCGTGATGAATGTGCTTACTCCATTACGAACGCTAGTTTTACCAGAACGAGCGCTCCCGTCTCATTGCTTCTGAGCATGCACAGGTTTTTCATGTCGTTAAAGCCCACACACGACCATTTTTTTACAACCTGAAAATCGACAATGTTTAAAACGTCATAAAAAAATATAGCATGTTCGAAAAAAAATGTGCCCCTTTTTCAGAACCAAAAAAATGCTCTGAAGCCCACACGATCGTTTTAAATGACATTTTTAAAAAACTTAGTTTTTTACAACCCGAAAAAAAGATTGTGTGTACGCAGCATAAGGCTTTGGATCTCCAGTGAGCCACGGAGAGAGCAATTATCCACAAATGGATATACATATTTACATAGTTAGCTAGGTTGAAAAAAGACACAAGTCCATCCAGTTCAACCATAAAAAATAAATAAACAAACAAAATAAAATACAGTCCAATCCCATACACCCAACTCCATACCCACAGTTGATCCAGAGGAAGGCAAAAAAAAACAGCAGAGCGATGATCCAATTTGCTACAGGAAGGGAAAAAATTCCTTTCTGATCCCCCGAGAGGCAATCGGATTTACCCCGGATCAACTTTACCTACAAATCTTTGTACTCAGTTATATTACGTGCATTTAGGAAGGAATCCAGGCCTCTCTTAAAGCAATATACTGAGCTGGCCAGAACCACCTCTGGAGGGAGTCTGTTCCACATTTTCACAGCTCTTACTGTGAAGAAACCTTTTCGTATTTGGAGGTAAAATCTCTTTTCCTCCAGACGTAAAGAGTGCCCCCTTGTCCTCAGTGTTGACCTTAAAGTGAATAACTCAACACCAAGTTCACTATATGCCCCTCTTATATATTTGTACATGTTGATCATATCCCCCCTTATTCTCCTCTTCTCGAGTGAATAAATTCAGTTCCTCTAATCTTTCCTCATAGCTGAGCTCCTCCATGCCTCTTATCAGTTTGGTTGCCCTTCTCTGCACTTTCTCCAGTTCTCCGATATCCTTTTTGAGAACTGGTGCCCAAAACTGGACTGCATATTCCAGATGAGGTCTTACTAATGATTTGAACAGGGGCAAAATGTTATCTCTCTCTGGAGTCCATACCTCTCTTAATACAAGAAAGGACTTTGCTCGCTTTGGAAACCGCAGCTTGGCATTGCATGCCATTATTGAGCTTATGATCAACTAAAACCCCCAGATCCTTCTCCACTACAGATCCCCCCCAGTTGTACTCCCCCTAGCATGTATGATGCATGCATATTCTTAGCCCCCAAGTGCATAACTTTACATTTATCAACATTAAACCTCATTTGCCACTTAGTCGCCCAATTAGACAGAGCATTGAGGTTGGCTTGTAAATTGGAGACATCCTGCAAGGAGATAACCTGGAACAGTGGTGAACCTTCCCAGGAGTTGCCGACCTACAAAAATTACTCCAAGAGCATGATGACGACTCATCCAGGAGGTCATAAAAGAACCCCAAAAAACATCTAAAGGACTGCAGGCCTCACTTGCCCCAGGTAAGATAGATCAGTGTTCATGATTCAACAATGAGGCCTCGTACACACGATCGGTTCAAACCGATGAAAACGGACTGAGGTTCGGTTTCCATCGATCCAAACCGATCGTGTGTAGGCCCCATCGGTCCGTTATCCTTCAGGCAAAAAACAGAGGGCTTGCTTTAAAATTTGACCTTCGGACCGTTCTCATCGCATGGACTGATCGTGTGTCCGTGGCCTAAGAAAGAGACTGTTCAATAATGGCATCCATGGGAGAGTTCCAAGGCCAAAGCCACTGCTGACCAAAAAGAACACAAAGGCTCGTCTCACATTTACCAAAACACATCTTGATTATCCCCAAGACTTTTAGTCAAATATTCTGTGGACTGAAGAGAACAAATTAAACTTTTTGGAAGGCATGCTTCCCGTTACATCTGGCATAAAACTAATACAGCATTTCATAACAAGAACATTATACCAACCGTCAGACATGGTGGTGGTAGCGTGATGGTCTGGGGCTGGGAAAATTGATGTCGGGTGACCCCATTCCAACTTGCCCCGCCCCTCCTGGGAGAGCGCTCCAAACAGTACCATTATGGTCGGGCGGTCGGCTTTCTAGAGAGAACAATCGATGCGGCTAAAAGCTGCTTGGTTGTTATCCTGGAAGAGCGGGAGGGGACACCCCCCCTTCTGCCACTCTTACCAGTCCTCCCGTCCGATCCGCGAGCCCCCACTTGGCGTTGGCTTCGTTCCAGTCTGTATGTAAACACGGAAGCGACATCACCAAGTCACTTCCGGTTTACTCGGCTGCCAATGGCGCCAGTTTAAAAAAAATACAGTATTCAGAATCGCCATTTTTGGCGATCTGAATATTTTGAAGTGCAAAGGAGGGATTTGGGATCCCTCCATAAAGAGTACCTGTCACCACATATTACTGTCACAAGGGATGTTTACATTCCTTGTGACAGAAATAAAAGTGATCAAACATTTTTTTTATTTATTTTTTTAAGAACACATGTACATTTTTTTTTTAAAGTGCCCCCACCTCCGTGAGCTCGCGCAGCAAAGAAAACGCATATGCAAGTCGCGCCCCCATAAGTAAACGGTGTTCAAATCACACAGGAGGTATCGGCGCATTCGTCAGAGCGAGAGAAATAATTCTAGCACTAGACCTCCTCTGTAACGCTAAGACCCCTTTCACACTAAGGGCGTATTGCAGGCACTATAGCGTTTGAGAGGGGATTGCAGGCGCTATTTCTAATAGCTGCTCTATTGTCTCCAGTGTGAAAGCTCCTTCACCGCATCTTTGGATCGGTGAAAGAGCAGTGTGTTGAAGCAGCTCATTGCGGGCGTTTTAACCCTTTCTCGGCCACTAGTGGGGGTTAAATGCGCCCCGCTAGTGGCCTAAATGCGCCGCAAATCCACCCATAGCGTCGGCGGTCAAAATATCGGCGTTTTTCCCTTAGTGTGAAAGGGGTCTAACCTGGTAACTGTTCGTTCTTTTTAAAGAGTCGCCTATGGAGATTTTTAGAAAGAAAGGAGTCACCGCTCCAGGTGGGATCACTAAATGGTTACAGGTGGTGCAGGATACCGAGGGTGCTGGCGGTGCACTAAGCAAAATGAAGACAAAGAAAAATGGATAGCCGCACTCCAAAACCTGATGGGTGGTCTTTTATTCAATAGACAGCATGTACAAAAATGGGGTCACAGCAGTGGAAACAAGGAACAGCCGACGCGTTTCGCACTGGATCAGCGCTTATTCATGGAGATTTTTAGGTACCGTTTGTCACTCACACTCACCTGTCCCGCAATCCAGCGACATGGCCACCCGAACCCTCCATTCTCTCCCCTGCCTGTCCACAGCGCTGGCAATACTACTGTGGGTATCCGGCTGTGACAGCTTGCAGCTTCACAGCTGCGTGCGCATGTCTCACTGCACGGTCCTGCATAGCCTGGCAATCTTCTGGGACCTGTGATGTGTCCCAGAAGATTGCAGGGAGGAAGGGCCGCTTAGGTGGCTCAAGCACAATTGGGAGCTCATCAGTAATCATGATGCATTGCGGAATCGAATCGAATCGTGAGCCCAGTGAAGATGCGCACCTCTACTGTGTATGTGTGTGTGTGTGTGTGTGTGTGTGTGTAAATATACACAGTATATGTATTTAGTACTTTACATTATACATTTCATTAGGGGAAAACAGTCATTCGGTTACAGAAGGATAAGCCAACTAGACTCAATGTTGTATTTCCATATTTACATCTCCTTTTTATTCCCAACTGCGTCAAATACAAGAAGGCATTAATAATACGGAATATATCATTTTAGCACAAGCTCATCATATGTTTATATTGTGAAGCACATAATGATTTCTGACACCGCTAACTATTATGCAAGCAAATTAGCTGTCATAGGTTTGTCTCGCATGCTGAGCAAATGACACCATCACAGATGCACAGCACATAGATGTAGCTCTTCAAATCTACTTGCCTGTGTAGGGTTTTTATGTTTTTAATTCATTCCTGGGCGCTAGTCATTTGTGATGGCAGAGTACACCGTTGAAGCCAGGAGTCGACTTTCTAACTGATGGTTCTGGAACAATGGAATGATAACACATAGGCCTTGTTATAAAGGCATTTAAAGAACCCAGTTCAGTGTTCTTTGCAACAAGTATTTTTACGACACTCGCAATGTTCCCAACAGGTACATGCACAGGAATTGGATTTTTTGCATGGGACCAGTCCCCCTCCTCCAATTATAGCTCAGTAGGTTTAAACAAAGGGAAAAAAAAACTTCCCATAACACAATGGGGCTTCCTTTCTCTGCTCTTTAAGGATTTGCACCACTGGGAGCTACTAATTTGCTTGTTGGCGGCTCTCCATTTGCATGTACACATGTTTATTGGCAACATTAAGTCAGCTCTGCAGCTTCCAGTTTTGCAATGCTTTTCTATTGCAGGGTTTTTTGTTAAAGTTGCCTTTCAGGTAAATAGAAAATGCACACAGTTATCAGCTATGTGGTCATTAAAGTTGTAAACCCTTCCAAATACCCATCAAAGTGACTGGCCTCAGATTATACACAGAGATGAAACGAATCCTCCTACATAGGTTGTACCTGGCTATCTGCAGTCTTCTCTTCTATGCAACCATTCAAAGTCCAGAATTTATAAAGCTTGTCTGAGCTGTCAGTAAAAAGGGGGCGGAGACTAAAATTACACACTACAGAGGAGAGCTGATTGGAAGGAAGGGACACACCCCTCTCCACACAGCATACAGGAACAGAATTGAGGCTGTCAATCAGCTGGACGTCCCTCCTCTGTCACCACTTTTTTGTTGGTGTCAGGAAAACTTGTGACTCCATGCTGATAGCAGAGGAACAAAGCAGCAGACATAAATTACACTTAGTGCTCTTAAAGCGAAGTTCCAGGCAAAAATATAACTAGGTCTTGCACAGTAGACCCCCCTCCTCATTTTTGGACAATGTACTTGTTCTCTCGTTGTTTTGTACCTCTTCTTGTTTATTTAAGGTGTACTTCCACCCTAACCTCACAACGGTATGTCAGCGAGGTATGTAATTTCCCCATCTGCATCGGCCCCCCCCCCCCTCGCTGCCTTCTAGGACCTGCGTGTGTTCCAGGAGACGATTGGTCCATTCAGAAAGCGTAGCACGACTCGCGCATGCACAGTTAGTTGCAACTGTGGCGCTTGCACCCGAGCCGATGGCTTTGGGGACCGACATTGCGAGATCCCTGAACAGGTAGCTGCTGACTTTTACTTTTTTTGAGACTGTAACTGCTTTAAGTGAGACAACTATACACTATAGAAGGATTGCAAGCTGTATAGGTACCTGAATTTAACTTTCTCTTAGCCTTTTGCAGCACAGCATTGCTCAGAGAGGGGAAGGGATAAGCAGTAAAGCCAGTCAGGTGGGTGGCAGTAGAATAAGCATGCTGATAGGAGGAAAGAGCAGTAGCAGAAACAGATGAGCTGCTTCTTTTGCTTTCCAGTGACATAAGAAAGATCAGGTCACCTTCCCTGCCAGACAGCTGTGCTATGGACAGAAATACAAATACTTTGGCTGGCAAAACAACACTCATATACATATTTAGCTGTTTGCCTGGAGTTTAAGCGGTATTAAACAAAAACATAATATATTGCAGCTTACCAATCCTTAGATTTTCTTTTCCTCTGTTTTCAACTGGTGATCTAGCCAGTAAAACACCTCCTGTATTAGTAAGACACATCAATTTAAGCAAGTTAAGGAAGGGAGTTGGAGCAATGTTAAATTTATTATCAGATTTAGATGCACTATCACAGGGCTCAACAAAATCCGGGCGCTCGGTTGCAATTGCGACAAGAAATAGCGACCTGGCGCCCTGGGAAGCTTAGGCCTGCAGAAGGCCGCAAAGCTGCGGCCTCAATTACCGCCCGGCGCGGGCCCGCCACGATCACACGGCGTGGTAGCGCACAGAGACACAGGATACCCCATCCTGCGTCTCCGTGCGCCCCCACCTTCCGGCGGGCCCGCACCGACCGGTATTTGAGGCCTCAGATTTGCGGCCTTCTGCAGGCCTAAGCTTCCTTCTGTGATCTGGCGCCATCTTGTGGTTGCCGTAAAACAGCAATTCTAATGTGTTTTCACTGCCATCTCCTTCCCTCTAATTAGAGCCCCCAAACGTTATATATATTTTTTATTCTAACATCCTAGAGAATAAAATGGGGGTCGTTGAAATACTTTCTGTCACACCGTGTTTGCGCAGCGGTCTTACAAGTACAGTTTTTTGGGTAAAAAATACTTTTTTTTTAATTAAAAAATAGAACAACATTAAAGTTAGCCCAATCTTTTTTTATATTGTAAAAGAAAATGTTACGCTGAGTAAATTGATACCCAACATGTCACGTTTCAAAATTGCATGCGCTCGTGGGAGGGCGACAAACTTTTACCCTTTAAAATCTCCATAGGCGACGTTTAAAAAATTCTACAGGTTGCATGTTTTGAGTTACAGAGGAGGTCTGGGTCTAGAATTATTGCTCTCGCTCTACCAATCGCGGCGATACCTCACATGTGTGGTTTGAATATTGTGTACATATGCGGGCGCTACTCATGTAGGCGTTCACTTCTGAGTGCGAGCTAGGCGGGACGGGGCGCGTTTTCTGGCTCCTAACTTTTTAGCTGGCTCTTAGATTCCAAGCAAATTTGTCAAACCCTGCACTAATAAATGAAAGCCAACCTCCAGCTCACACTTTACAATCAGTTACAGCAAACACTGTTTCTCCCTTTTGGTATAAAGGTTTTGAAAAAAAATAGAAGCTGATCATTGTAATCATCCGTCAGTGTTATGAGATTTGTCTCATTTGTGTAAACATTCTGCTGGAGAGCTTGTGCTTTTGAAAAACAAATGGTGGTTGGGTCACTAGATGAAAATAGAAAAAAGAAAGCCAAAAAAGAAAACAAATGCAGCCCCCACATATAAGAATTGCAAAGCTGCAATATAATAAATGTTTGCTTTTGGGTTTTAATACTGCTTCAAGTTTGATCAGCATGAATATAATTCAGAAGAAGCCCTACCAAGTCCACATGATAGAATGAAAGAAATGCAATTACTGGATGATCAAACAGCTGTTAATTGGCTTGCTTGTAGTAAATCTATGATTAATGCCAGAAATCTATATAGTTATAAATTCATAGTTAAAAGTGCAAATTATCCTACAGGATTGTTCAAACCATTGAAAAGGTCACATTCAGTGTCTAAATATTCACTGCCATTTCCCTGTGTGCCAGAGCCGCACATTGCTGTCTGCCAAAGGCATTGTATCTCTGCTCAAAGTTCCAAATGTAAAAATATCTGGTAGTGGCCCCATCTGTGCGAAAGACCTCTGTGAATGCTAGACAGCCAAACTCCTGCCAAGTATGTCAGGGTTAGAAACACTTTTATGTTTTAATTGCTGTTTGTGTCCCCACTAGATAGATTTCTGATCACTTCATGTCCTGGTGACACAGCAGGAAATGAGATAATCCTTCCCCACTTTACTTAACAACTTCAGCATTCGGAGGGTTTTACCCCTTCCTAATCAAAGCACTTTTTACAATTAAGCACTGCGTTGCTTTAACTGGTAATTGCGCGGTCATGCAATGCTGCACCCAAACAAAATGTGCATCCTTTTTTCCCCACAAATAGAGCTTTCTTTTGGTGGAATTTTTTGGTGGTATTTGATCACCTCTGCGACAATTTTGAAAACTGTTTGCTATAATAAATATCCCCACATTAAAAAAAAAAATGTCTTCATCAGTTTTGGCCAATATAGATTCTTCCATATGTTTTTGGTTAGAAAAAATCGTGTATATTGATTGATTTGCGCAAAAGGTATAGCATCTACAAACTATGGGAATTATTTATGGCATTTATTTTTATTTTCTATTTTTTTTACTACGGTAGTAGTGGCAGTGATCTGCGATTTTTAGCGGTATTGTGACGGACAGATCAGACACTTTTGACACATTTTTCGGACCATTGACATTTATACAGCGATCAGTGCTATAAAAAAATCACTGATTACTGTGTAAATGACACTAGTAAGGAAGGGGTTAACACTAGGGGGCGATCAAGGGGTTAAATGTGTGTTCCCTTAGTGTGCTGTAAATAGGACTGAGTAGGAAAGGAGACATATCGCTGTTCCTACTTACTAGGAACAACCAACATGTCTCCTCTCCTCTTACAGCACAGGGATTTGTGTGTTTACACACGCGCATCGAGTCCCCCGCCATGCAGCAGGCGCGCATCCTCTTAAAGGAGACCTGTATGGGGTTTCGCACAAGGGAGCCATTCTGCCCCCGTAAATGCACCTGAGCCAGTCAGGAACTGGTTAAAGGGTAACGCCCTTTGCAAATTGCACATAAAGGAAAGGTAATATAGCATATACAATTGCGACACAAGTCATATTGTAATTGAATGTTATTAAAATGTACCTTTCCTTTTCAATCTCCAGCTCTGTAATTTTCAGAAAATGCAATTCAGTATGGCTACTTGGAGGTGTTCTGTATACAGAATGTGTACAGAACGCCCCCCAGAAACATAATTTCCTGCTTGTGTGATTGGCTCGCTGAATTTCCCAGAAGTCTGCCCTACACTAAGATACAAGTCGGATTTCAGGCATTCCCTGCAACAAAATTTTGATTTTTAGCGAGATACTCCCAATAGGAAAATGTCTAAGGAGATGCAAACCCTGCAGCTTTCCCCATCAGAGTCCTGCAGGTGCTGCTGCTGATTGACAATTATGAAACCACTCCCATTAAATTCACTTTCCCACATGGACACAGACAAACACACAGGGATTTCTTCAGAATAACAAAAGGTCGTTTTTTTTCTCAACAAAAGGGGAGTTGCGCCTTAAGTCACTCTCCCATTTCTGGATATAATTTGGTTTATAGTCATCAGCATAAGTATTCAAAATAGAGTAGGTCAAGGAGAGAGAGTGTTTTATATGGCCTGTGACAGGGCATCATTTTTCCAGGAGAGATAGAGGTCGTTGGAAAGTATGAGGAGGAGAAAGTGAATAAAGAAACTGTTCAATTTGAAGTGCTTCCCAGAAGTCCAAATTAAATGGACCAACGTAACGGATATTTAAACCACTCCTCACTTTACACCACGTTAAAGAGGGGGTTCACCCTTAAAACAACTCTGTCCCATCCCATCCAGCATATTGGCGTCAGTATGCTGTTTTTTGTTTTTTTTTTAATCTTTGTACTTACTGTTTAATTGATCATTTTATTTTGTCCCTACCGCGGGGAATGGTGCGGCTATGGAGCGTCACGGCTTCCGAAAATAGCCGACTAGCACTCGGGTCTTCCCGGCGCTATACGGCGCCTGCACACAGACCTAGGAGCTGATTGCGCAGGCGCCATATATATACGAGTCCAATGGCTATGGCGCTTCACGCCCTCCGAAAAAAGCCGAAATAAGACTCGGATATATACGGCACCTGCGCAGTCAGCTCCTAGGTCTGTGCGCAGGCGCCGTATAGCGCCGGGAAGACCTGAGTGCTAGTCGGCTATTTTCGGAAGCCGTGATGCTCCATAGCCGAGCCATTCCCCGTGGTAGGGACAAAATAAAATGATCAATTAAACAGCAAGTACAGAGATTAAAAAAAAAAAAAACGCATACTGGCGTCAACTCTGTGTATGGGATGACACAGAGTTGTTTTAGGGGTGAACCCCCTCTTTAAAGAATAAGTGCCAGTTCACACCATAGAAATGCAGTCTGGATGCATTCCAGATGTTTTTCTCAAGAGCGTTGGCCATGAACTTGTCTTGCATACAATCCGCAAAGAATTGTCGGCCAACAAACATGAAACTACATGGTTTTTCTGCTCTTTAACACCCTGCAAGACAAAGGCATAATGAGCTAGTATGCATAGCAATAAAATGAACTGTTGTTTTTTAACTGTACTTTAAAGTGGAACTTTAGTCAGAAAATGAAGCCCTGCTAGATCACTTCCGGCTGGCTCCTTTTTAGGTATAGCTATGTAAAACTTTAAAAATAAGTGTCTATACTGTTTACCACTTGCCTACTGGGTACTTTTACCCTCTCCCTGCCCATTGCGTGGTCATGCAACACTGTACCCATATGATATTTTTATCATTTCCCACATATAGAGCTTTCTTTTGGTGGCATTTTTCCACCAATTTTATTTATTTTTTGCTAAACAAAGGGAAAAAAACATATAGCAATATAGCAAACAAGTAATTTTTCTCCTTCACTGATGTGCGCTGATGATCCTGCACTGATGGGCACTGATAGGCTGCACTGATGGGTGGCACTGATTGGCATCACTGGTAGGAGGCATTGATTGGCAGCGCTGGTGGGTCTGCACTGATAATTAGTGCCCTGATTATTAGTGCCGATGTCCCTTTAACACAAGCGACTTTCTTCTTCTCTTCTCACGCTGTCAGCATGAGGAAAGAAAAGCTGATAATCGGCTTGTGTTTACATCCTGTGATCAGCTTTAATTGGCTGACAGCTGATCCTGTGGTTAAGGGCCGCTCTGATTGTCCCTTTACCCCGAACTGTGATACGAAGGACTCAGCAATCGTAGAGCGCACCGCACAGAGCGGGCAGCACAATCACAGGATGTCCATGGACCCCCTCCTGGCGAATTAAGCCTGCGGTGTAGCTGCCTTATGGCTATAGCGTGGGCAGGAAGTAGTTAAAATCCACTAATACACTGTCTCACCCTGCTCTACACATGCTCAGTTGCTCTCTATTTTTCGGCCCTGTGCTGAAAATGTAGCAGCTGATCTGCTGACAGCCTAAAGATTTACTGCTGCTTAGGGGCTCTGAGTTTTAGCAAAATGGCAGCCTACAGCAAGAAGAAACAGGTGCAATGTTGGAGGAAATTTAAAGCATACACTAATTTTGATAACATAATAATGTGGAATGCATGTTCCTTTTTTATTAATTTGTTATGGGTAAAGTTCTGCTTTAAGGCATTTCCATCAGTCGGCACCTTTGACTAAAGCAAAATGTGTGATTTTTGATCTAACATGACTAAACTTCAGTTTGATTGCCTTCTTTGTTGCTTTCCATTTGGTGAAGTTCTTGGACATTTTAAGGCCTGCAATCATGCAAATGTTCATAGACAGTAGCAGTGTTAGTCACGTTGCGTCTAGTACTAGGCATACTTATCTTATGAATGGTCAACTGCGATTAGTTTATAGGCGCTTTATTCTGCAATTTTGACGAAGACCATCTTGAGAAAAAAAAAGAATTACACAATGTACAACAGTAATTGTATTATGTTAGACATTTGTGAAAACAACAGCACTATTTAAAAACCGATCTCTTAGTGCAGCAAATTGTCCTTTCAATCTACACATTACATTGTCAGTGGCAGATGTGAGTGGATTTCCAATAATCCCTACAAGAGATCATCCGGAAGTGATCGCTGTGAGATAAAATGTACATTTCTCTGCAGGAGTCATAATTATTGCCAAGATAAGGGACAAGGCTCAGACTGCTTAATTCTTGTTTCAAATGGAAAAAATAATTAATGCCAAACACTATGCAAATTGTAATCTGGAGGGCAGAGTATATTTATTACCATTTCCCTGGGAAAGCACAACATTTTTTGATGTTGTATACTGTGTGTGTATATGACCACATCACAGACATCCGAAGCTTTGTTCCTCTGTATCTAAACATTTTTTTCTTTAAGCTCGGTGGACATCTAAAGGCATTAAATTGTTTGTTCCAGATAGAATTCATACAGAGAATAGAAGGAGTGATTTTCACTAAAAAGGTGTTGCTATGTGAGGTCATTTTTTTTTAATGAGCAATTTGTCCCTTAGCCCCAATATGGGGTCAAATATGCAGAATGTTCATGGGACCACCATTCGATTTTTGCCTTTTTATTGTCACCCTGTTCATAACACGTGCTGCTTTTTCTTTGTTACTAACGACATGTTTCAGTATAGTCATTTACAATAATACAGTCAATGGAGATTCTAAACAATGAATTGGCCAATGGCTAGAATAATAAATTATAGATTTAATTTGATGTTTGTCACACAGTGATTAGCAAATATTTGTTATATGGTGCCTATTTGGTCTTAAAGCCCACATTATACATGATCTATCCTTGCAATGCCCCCCCCCCCCCCCCCGCGCACTTCAAGTGTTCATTTAGGTTTAGGGACCATTAGGTCTTGGGAAGTTGAAGAGGCTGTTAAACCTACCTTGCACCCCTGTTTTTACAAGCTTCGGTGCTTTCCCTTTCTCTTTCTGGTGGGGTCTCCAAGCTTTTTAAACAAAGGGCCAGTTTATTGTCGTTCAGACTTGAGGAGGGCCGGATTGTGGCCAGCAGGGGCAGAAAATGTCATAAGCCCAGCATGATTGAGAATAAATATGGCCTTAGGGTTGGTGGTCAATAGAAGTAGGAGTACTGTCCCTATTAGTAGGAGGAATAGCATCCCATCATTGGTATCGGTGGAAGAAATGGTGCCCCATTGTTGGTGTCAGTGGGGGAATAGTGCCTCATATCAGTGGGAGGAATAGTGCCCCATGGCCGGATGAAGGCTAGCAAAGGGACACATCTGGCCCTCGGGCCACAGTTTAAGGACCACTGCTCTGGACATTCCCTTGGCATCATCATGTACAATGCAGGACTCATATCCCACCATTGTACATTGAGGAGGCAGGCATGCTATGGCAACTTGTATCGCCTTAGGAGGCCTTGGGAGCCTATGGAAGTGAAGAGTAAGGTACATATCACTCCTTATTCCTCATCCCAAAGACTTAACAAACAGTTAACCATTGCAGTGTATGTGGATTGTTTTGAAAGTAAAGGTAGATTTTGTCAAATTCTTGGGGTTGGGCAATATTCTACGCCAGGTTATGAGTAGTAGACCAAAAGTTGTTTTGTGTAAATGAGGTGATTCTAGAAGAAGGGTGCTCCTCTTGGTGTCAGGGGTTGTGTGCTTACAGACTGGAATTGATGGAATTTCTGTCCTGAGCACAATGTATAGTGGCAATTGTGTGTACATGCCAAATTCTGAAACCTACTTGTTAAATCCATTACTTGCATTCTCAGCCTTAGCACAATGCCTGACAGGCATGCTCAGTTCTAGTGTTCTTCACTAAGCGTATGTTACCCTAAAAAAAATGGATCCTGTTCCCTTAAAGCATGATTTTACAGCACAGTGCTTGTGCTGTGTAATTTGACCCCCTGTATCACCTGAAATACCTGGCTGATCCTGCCTGGTACTTCCCTCCCCTGTAAACTGACCACACTGTAAACCGTGGTCAGTTTACGTGCTTCCATCGTCCGCAGCTCTCCTGTCCTCTGTGCTCCTCCCCCTCCCTCTCTGCCTGTCAGCTCATATCATCTGTTAGACAACAACATGTGTCCTAGTGTCTGTACTTTATAAACAAAAAGCTGATTTTTACCTGAATTCACAGTGCCTCCCGACACTCATGTGACTCCTCTGATCTTTTCTCCTCTCCTCCCCGGCTGACATCAGCGGGAGATATCAGCCCCACCAGCTGGAGCTGTCAGACGGAAAGAGGAGAGAGCCGAGGAGTCATGTGAGTGGCGCGAGCCGCTGCGAAATCAGATAGAAATCTACAAATTTTTTTTATAAAGCACAGACACTAATGCCGCGTACACACGGTCATTTTTTGCGATGAAAAAAAACCTTGTTTTTTAAAACGTCATTTAAATTGATCGTGTGTGGGCAAAACGTCGTTTTTTGTCTTCAAAAAAACGACCAAAAAAAAATTCCAACATGCTTAAATTTTTTGTGTCGTTTTTCAAAACGTCGTTTTTTGTGTCACAAAAAGTCACCGTGTGTAGCAAAAACGTCGTTTAAAACGACGTTTTTCAACCCGCGCATGTCCAGAAGCTAGTTATGAAGCGAGCTTCAATGGAAAAGAGTGGTGAATGTAACCTCGCTTTTTGTGAAAAAAACGATGGTGTGTATGCAACATCGTCTTTGAAAGTGACGTTTCAAAAACGTCGTTTTTTACTTCACAGAAAACGTCGTTTTTTTTCATCATAAAAAACGACCGTGTGTACGCGGCATAAGACACATGTTGTTATCTAACAGAGGGAAGTTATGATGTTCTTTTTGTAACGAAACATGTCGGGATGGACTACTGTTGTTCCTGCTACCCTTTTTCTATAAGCTCTATTGACCATTGCAAAATGTGAGTTTTTCTCTTTATAATAAATATCGATTTTTATTACGGAATTACGCTATGTACGCCTTGCCTTCTCTTTTTCATGCTTATCGGTTGGAGTACTGATTTGCCCTCTGAGTGATCTGTTGAGAGTTGCTGCTTGCTCGGAAGTATTTTTGAATCATCTGTCTGAGGTTTGCCTTCATTGATACCGAATCGCATGACGTGTATGGTGTACCCGCTTCAGTATATCAACTTTAACAAAGCTTGATTGGCCTAGGGGGTATATGCCTGTCTAGGTCCAATCGGTCCGGTAAGCCCCTTGTCATAAGCGGTGGTGGATTTTTCACTTCTTTATGCACTGGATTTTGTGTATCTGTTTTACTCAAAGAAACCGACTCACCGATTCATTCAAAACATTTATGGACTTTTGAATACCATTAATTCACATGTGGTGTTGCATGATTTAATCTTTATTGTATTATCATTATTTGTGTCATTATTAGCGCTACACTTTTCCACACATTTTCTATTAGCAATTTTTTGATCTCTCTTGCTGTGTTAGCGGCTTTTTGTATTTTAAGATAGCGCAGTATTTTTTCTTTTTCGAAGTTATGAACATAACACAGTGGCTTTTACAATTGCTAACTATATACTGTATGTAAGGATCACATACCATGCATGGCACAGTGTTTTGTCATAATTTTCCTATGGCACCTGGCCTAGCCACCCTCCATCAAGAGTTATAGCCTATTCTTAATGATTTGCCACAACAGCCTCATTCCTCATGGACCATTATTCAGCTACTACACTGGTAAGGATCTGCCATGTGAGGTTGCTGATTGGTTCTTTGATCTTTTTTTGTGAAACGTTTACTGTACCTCTGACAACCTCAAAGTCCATCACACTGGAGGAATCTGCCCCACTATAACCCAGTGGACAGTTTATGCCAAACAAAAATGTTTTTTTTTTCTAGTTTTGAATAGATTGACGGATTTTTATTGCAATTCAACGCACTGTTAGAGAGATTTAACCTCACTTCCTGTCCATAGACAGGATGTGAAGGGAAATCTGCAACAGGGACTCTTGCATAAAGCGAAATCTGTAGGAATTTTATTCTTCCCCTACTTCATACCTGCCAATTTTTTGAGATGGGAATAAGGGACACCTATTAGCAAAAGTATGTAGGCATAGGACACACCCCCTGTAACGCCCCCTTAAAAAATAATTATACAAAAAAAAAAAGACTCGTTAAACTCACAAGTGCTTTTTTTACCACTACTATTCCTTTATACTGGCTTTTGAAATGTACAAATGCAGCCATTTAGAAATTGAATGAAATGTTTAGCACTGGGAAACACTTTTTGAAAGATAAATAGTGCACGGACAAATAAGGGGGAAAGAGGGACAGAGAGATTTTGTTCCAAATTAGGGACAGTCCCTCGAATATTAGGGACAGTTGTGACTTATGCCCTACTTTACAAAAAAAATAAAAAACATTTTTATTTCTGTCCGTGTTGCTATTAGAGAATTCCCTTCACTTCCTTTCTGAAAAACATTGTCATCAGAACAAGAAATGAGGGGAAACTTCTGAAATGCAGACCTGGATAACAGTAAGAACATAAGAGGGGTTCTGACTCTTGCTTAGTCTATTCAATATGAAGAAAAAAAGTTTTGGCTGAATATTAAGCTTTTACTGCAAACAGTCTCTGAATATTCCACGCTAAGTTTTCCATCCCAACTGCACCGACAGACAGGTGCCAGCTCTAAACAGTCTGTAAACAGCTAAAGGTAATGATGCAAAGAACAGAAGTGTAGCCGCTCAGCCTCACAATCCAAAAAAGGTTTATTAAAGTTACCTGATACAAGGAAAATCCACCTGCTCCCCTTTGACTTATTTTACGTAATCAGGAGCTTAGTCATAAAGATAGAGTATACTCCAAAACGCGTAAGGGGGAGCAGGTGGATTTTTTTTCCTACCAGGTAACTTTAATAAATATATTTCGGTCTCTGAAGTTGAGCGGCTCTACTGTTCTTTGCATCATATCCTTTAAGCTGTTGCGTGCCTGTGCTATTGACAGCCCTGTTCCATAGAGCTTATTAAGTAAGCATGAATGGCTGTTTAGTACATATTTGGCAGTTGTGACTATATGGACATTCTTTTTGACCTTTTTTTTTTTAATGGTTTAAACAGTCATGGAATAATTAGGATGCTTGATTTCAGTGATTGCTGATTTATAACTGTGTATTTCCTGCATGAATCACGCGCTTGCTAACGGAAAACCAATTAACAAATGTCTGATTATCAAGTAGTTGCATTCTTTTCATGTGTTGGATTAGGTTTCTCCTGAATGAGGTTCACTATTAATCATGCTGAGCTAATTTATTCCCTATAGCTGTTGTAGCGTGGATTACTTTATTTTCTTAGATGGAGTTTATGTATCTTTTTTTGTTAAAAAGTTTATTTATACAATAATAAAAGGTAACCATGTTTGAAATATTAATGTCAATGAAGCACGTGCTTTGCAGTCAGCGGACAGGCAGATTCATTTAAATGTGGTATTTATATTGAGTACACATTATTCCTGTTTGACTATCTAGTAATTAAAATATACCAGTTTGACTGCATAGACAAGGGCGATGTCATGGGCCTCACAGGAAGTTTCCGTAAAGTTGAGCATCTCAAATCTCACAAGAAGATGCTCTAGCTTATTGCAGGTACATCTTCTCACCAGATTTGGGATCTTCGGTTTTCCCAGATTCTCCCTGGAAATTCTGTGACATCACCATTGCCTAGGTGCTGCAAGCAGAAAAATACAAAAAGCAGCAAAACCTACAAAAAGTCATCTTACAAAAAAAATCACACAATTAGGAGAAAAAAATAATAATTGTATATATAATATGAATGTGTGTGAATTGTCAGATCCACTTATTTGTAGACCCATGCTTAATGTAAAAATTATTTTTTATGTTTTTTTTTTTTACATTGGGGAACAGCAGTCTAAAAATAATCAGAACTTGCTTTTTTGATGGAGGGTGCACTTAAGACCTTTCATGAGAGTTTTTTTCTAGCAGTAACGTATAAATGAATAGTGTGAAACAACATTTCTATCTCTTCGGTAATAAAAGCTTCTTCCCTTCCTAGCAGCAATTTTGTTCTGAGCGTAAACTGAGCTGCTCGTGTGCAGCTTGGTGTTCAATCTCAGCATGCCTTGGGAGCCTGGATGAAGTAATTGTCATGTGCATGTACGGGAGTTACCTCATCCTAGGCCAGCCAATCAAACGCTGAACCCTTAAGAAGACCGAGCAAAGGTATTAGCAGCTTAAACATCTTAGATTGCTGAAGGGAGCAGGAGTTAAATGTGACACAAGTATATATATATATTATATATATTTACATGTACTGTGTGTATGTGTGTATATATATATATATATAGAGAGAGAGAGAGAGATAGAGAGAGAGAGATACAGTAGTGTGTGTGTGTATCTAAAGAGAAATATTTTTTAAATTTTGGATGGAGTAGTGAATATTTTAAAACCCCTGATAAGTTTTTATTTTTTGGCCATGTGTCCAATTGCATCTGGGTGTTATCCGGTAGGATCTTAGCTGTCATTTTCTCAAGCACCACTAGATGTCACTACAAACTCTTGTTTTGTCTGTTTCACTTATGTAGGGCTGTATGTTTTATTCTCATGGTGTAGGCTAGGGAGTAATTTTGATGGGTGATATTAGATGTCCTAATATGTCTTTAAATTGATTTGTGGATTTTCATTTTTAGGAAGAGCTCTGCCCAGAAGGTTTCATGGCAGCTCTTCCTACAATTTTAGTTTTTACTGAGTATTATAAAAAAGGTGGGTGGAGCTCAATGGGGGAGAGGCGGAGCCCTACAGGGACACAAGGCTCTTCCAACATGGTGTAGTCAGACTAGTCTATACCACCACACTTAGTCCATTCTATAACTATAGGCTCTACTCTCTACCCTAGGGTAGATAGGCAGAGACACTGGATTATTGTTGCATACCAAATGCACTGTGAAGAATTCTATGTTGTTTATACTCTGACAGAAGGATGCAACTTCTTTCAAAGAATAGCACCTCTTTGTTGTATTAGTGCCAAAATTTGCAAGTAATGAGCACAATGTCAGTCTGACCTGGACATTGCTGTTATTAAGAACCTATGAAAGGTGGAGGTTGTAGTTTTGTTTGTTATTGAGTGGTGGTATTACTAGTCTTGACTTTGTCATGGTGAATGTGCCTCATGTCCCTGTAGGGCTAGCACATAGGACACTAAGTTAAAAGTCACTGTCACGGCCATGAATGTGTGGAATATCTTATTCCTAGTTTGGAAAGTGGAGAGCGCCATATAGGATGGTCAGGATGCCACTGTTTGTTCCTGGGGTGTGAGCACCTTTTAAGGATCAGAATTTAGGGAAGCAATTTTGGATAGCACTGGAGTCTTGCGCGCGAGAACCAATTTTTGTTGGTTCAGGTCCTTCAACGTCTGCTCTTCAGAAGTTGGTTTAAATGAAACCCAGGTTACATGAGTGGGGGCCCTTTATTTTTTCCTTTTAGACACAACAAATTCGGGAAGGGGAAATCCTTTATGTTGTCTTAACCTTAGTTGTCTCCCCTTAAAGGGGTTGTAAAGCTTTGTGTTTTTTCACCTTAATGCATCCTATGCATTAACCACTTCCATACAGGGCACTTATACACCTTCCTGCCCAGACCAATTTTTAGCTTTCAGCACTGTTGCACTTTGAATGATAATTGCGTAGTCAATTTTTATCATTTTGTTCCCACAAATAGAGCTTTCTTTTGGTGGTATTTGATCACCTCTGGGATTTTTATTTTCTGCTAAAAAAAATGACCGAAAATTTTGATTTTTTTGTTTTTTTTGTTTCAGTTGTAAATAAGTAAGTTTTCTCCTTCACTGACAGGCACTGATAAGGCGACACGGATGGGCACTGATAGGTGGCATGGATGGGCATAGATGGGCACTGATAGGTGGCACTAATGTACTGTAATGTGTTGTACTAATGGATGCCAATCAGTACCAAACAATGCCTGCCAATCAGTAATGCCCATTGTGGGCACCGATTGGCATCCATTAATTTCTGATTGTCATCCCTAGTGGTCTAGGGTGGCATACCTGTGGTGGGCATCCCTGGTGGTCTAGTGTGGGAATCCTAGGGGGGGCTGCACTGATAACGGATCAGCACAAACCCCCCCCTGTCAGAGGAGCAGCCGATCGGCTCTCCTCTACTCACGTCTAACAGACGAGAGTGAGGAAAAGCCGAATAACGGCTTTTCCTGTTTACATCGTGATCAGCCGTGATTGGACACGGCTGGTCACGTGGTAAAGAGTCTCCGTCAGAGACACTTTACCTAGATCAATGTTGCGGGGGTCAGACTGACACCCCGCAACAACGATCACCGCATATGACGTCTGGTCAGGATGTTGAAACCACTTTGTTACTGTCATTTTGTAATAGGGCGGGCGGCAAGTGGTTAAGGTGAAAAAACACCTTGGAGTCAATGACCCCCCCCCCCCCCCCAAGCTTTTACGGGGCTCTAGTCGGCTATTCATTTGATGATTAATAGCAGTGCAGCCATTGGCTCCCACTGCTGTCAATCAAATCAATGACTTGATGAGTCATACACTTGGCAGCTATGGCCGCCAAGTGTATCACACGGGAGTGTGCCCACAAGGTAACCCCCTCAGGAGAGAGCTTCCCAGAGGGGGTTAGCTCTTGCGGGGATGAGCTGCGACAGCCGCCGTGGGACCCCAGAAGAGGACGTTCGGGCCACTGTGACATGTTTGTTTTTAAAAATAAATAAAAAAACGAACCTATACAATCACTTTAAACTAATTGTAAACTCTAATGCCGCGTACACGCGATCACTTTTTGTGATGAAAAAAAATGACATTTTTAAAAATGTCATTTAAAATGACCGTGTGTGGGCAAAGTGTAATTTTATGTCTTCTGAAAAACGACCAAAAAAAATTTGAACATGCTTGAAATTTTTATGTCTTTTAAAATGTCAGCTTTTGTGTCATAAAAAATGATCGTGTGTGGGCAAAAATTATGTTTTAAACCCGCACATGCCCAGAAGCAAGTTAGGAGACGGGAGGTAAAACTACCATTCATAATGGAGTAAGCACATTCATCACGCTGTAACAGACAAAAAAGCACGAATCGTCTTTTACTAACAAGTAACCAGCTAAAAGCAGCCTCAAGGCAAATAGAACTTCCCCTTTAGAGTGCCGTCGTTTTTTGTTCATCATTTTCCAAAAATGATGGTGTGTAGGCAACATAA
Source organism: Rana kukunoris (assembly GCA_029574335.1). Classification (NCBI taxonomy): domain Eukaryota; kingdom Metazoa; phylum Chordata; class Amphibia; order Anura; family Ranidae; genus Rana; species Rana kukunoris. Next base: position 398,592,726 of record CM056053.1, on the reverse strand, counting down.
TTTTTAATGATGAAGTTGGAAAAATTTCGTTTTTTTTTCATGAAGAAAAATTACTTTTTTTTTTATCACAAAAAGTGATCGTGTGTACGGGGCATTACAGACCACTTTGAACTACAGGTAAGCCTAGATTAAGGCTTACCTGTAGGTGCAAGAAATATCTCCTTAAAGCGGATGGTTCACCAAAAACAAATATTAAAAGCCAGCAGCAACAAATACTGCAGCTGCTGACTTTTAATATTAGGACACTTACCTGTCCTGGAGTCCAGCGGCGTCCGCAGCAGAGGACGAGCGATCGCTCGTCACCCTGCTGCTCCCCCCTCCATCCACGGTGAGGGAACCAGGAAGTGAAGCGTTGCGGCTTCACTGCCCGGTTCCCTACGGCGCATGCGCGAGTCGCACTGCGCCCGCCGATTGGCTCCCGCTGTGTGCTGGGAACCCGAGAGTTCCCAGCACACAACGGGGGGGCGACGGGATGTCGCCAAAAAACCCGACTTTTGCCCGAGACTGCGGGCCGGAAGTGGTTGCAGATACCTGTCTTTAGACAGGTATCTGCACCCCCCTCCCCCCTGAAAGGTGTCAATTGTGACACCGGAGGGGGGGAGGGTTCCGATCAGCGGATCTTTACTTTAGGGTGGAGATCCGCTTTAACCCACACGGTTAAGGAGATATTTCCAAGAAAGACAGCACCGATGTCTACGGCAACGATGTCTGCGTGTCTAGACAACGGCGTGCAGGCGCACTGAGCGTGCCGCTATTAACAGCATCATGCCGTTAGTGGCGGCTCCCGCGTGCATGCACGGTAGTGACGTCATCGCTGCTCCGGCCTGTCACATCGCCGGAGCAGCAATACCCGGAAGTCACTCTGGGTATCATGGCGGTGATGGAGGTGTCCGAGGACCGCTGTGGGGGCTTTGTTCTCAGGTAAGTAATTCATAATAAGCTATGCATACTAGCTCATTATGCCCTTTGTCTTGCAGGGTTTTTTTTTTTTAGAGGGTTTACTTCCTCTTTTTAATTTTAGTTGTCAGTGGAACAAATGTCAACATTGGAAGTATTTCTCTCTATACCTAGTTTAGTGACAGTTCAAAATGTTGGATTTTCTTCACTGTCTCTCCCAATGACAATGGTCCCCAAGGGGACACAGATAGCAATAAAAACATGAAAACGTTGTAACCCCTTCCCACTCTGCCCAAAGCCAGAAATAATATTTTTACTTAACTTGACCACTGGGCACTAAAACCCACTTAATAACCAGACCAATTTTCAGCTTTCGGTGCTCTCACATTTTGAATGACAATTACTCAGTCATACCACACTGTAACCAAATGTTTTTTTTCCCACAAATAGAGCTTTCTTTTGGTGGTATTTTATCACCTCTGCGGACTTAATTTTTTTCGCTATAAATGAAAAAAGAACAAACATTTTGTAAAAAAATGAATTTTTCTTAATTTCTGTTTTTAAAATTTAGCAAAAAAGTATTTTTTTCTTCATAAATTTGGCCAAAAATCTATACTGCTACGTATCTTTGGTAAAAAAAAAAAAATGTGGATATTATTTAGTCTGGGTGAAAGTTATAGAGTCTACAAGCTATGGTGTCAATGTATGAAAATTGATCAATTTTATCACGCCTGATGTACTGACTGCCGCTCTCATTTCTTGAGACCCTAACAAGCCAGTAAAGTACAAATACCCCCCAAATGACCAATTTTTGGAAAATAGACAGGTTTCACTGGCGGCACTGTTGTGGCCCTGCAGTGGCACAGGTGGGACTGATGGGCAAAGGTGGTACTGGTGTGGCACAGGAGGCGCAGGTGTCATTGGTGTGCACTGGTAGGCACTGCAGTGGCGCTGATGGGCACAGGTGGCACTGATGGGCACTGGTGGGGCACAGGTGTGGCACTGGTGGGGCACAGATGTGGCACTGCTGGGCACTATTGGGCACTGCTGGGCACTTACAGTTTGTCTCTAATTGCTCTCCTCTCACACTGGATCAGTGTGAGGAGAAGAGAGCAATGAACTGAAAGTGACCCCTTGTTTGCTTTGTTTACATTTGTGATCGCGCCATCACTTGGTAAAGAGCCACGTTCATTGGCCCTTTACTGCAATCCTTGTTGCTGTGGGACCCGGAGAGCACAGATAATCGCGTGTGCGCGCCCGAGGGGGCACGCGGAAACGATTCTCTGGGAACCGCCCTGTAGCCGTAATTCGGCTATGGGCCGGTGATTAAGTGCTTAAAAATACACTTTAATTTGACAGTTGTTCACACATACAGTTGATAAATGAGAGGATCCCTCTGGACATTGGGGGGGGGGGGTGGTTAGAGTTGACTGACAGGTGCTGAAAGCATTCTTTAAGTGTCTCACATTGGCACAATTATATATTTATTTTTAGAATTAAGTGAAGTAATTTCTCATTGATTGACTGCAGTAAACCAAAATCTGGTAGGCTGATGGGTCACTGTACTTTACGCTTCTATTGTTACGCAAATAATGTTATAATGTGTCTCAAAAATCTTTTAGGGTATTTTCTTTTGAATGGATCTCCTAGCATTTTTCTGTACTTATTATTGTACTCACAGTACCATGTGGCTGATGGTAAAAGAATGTTTTATTCTCTGCACCAGGAGATAGTCGTTTATTTCTAAGGGCTTGGAGCTCAGTCAGTTTTCTGTGCAAAGGAGAATTTATGTGTTGCCTCTAAGGTGGCAATTTAGGAAATTAATGTATCTGCGCGTGCCTGACTGTTTTTTTTCATTTGGCCCCATGCTGAATAAATAACCTCAAATCAGGCATTGATAGGCTCCCCACACTGATGTCGGAGAAGTGTCTGGAGCTGCAGACTCTGGGAGGAATTGTCATTTCAATTCAGCTATTTTGGATAGAAAAAAAAAGTTCTGATTAAAGTGAAATGAAATAAACAATCGGTATCCCTCCATGCTTTGTGTGTGTGTGTGTGTTTTTTTTTAATGCTTTTATGATATTTTTAAAGGTGTTTTTCAGTTTATATATAGATTTTTACCATTTCCACTGGAACTTCCTGTGCCATTTCCTGCATGATTCAAGTTTTCATATTATCTCTGAATTACTCTTCCACACTTTCTTTTTTTTCAGTGTTGACAGCTAAAGCTGATCTCTAGGTAAGCGGCTAAATACACTGCTACCGTGTTTCCCCCGAAAAAAAGCCTGGGTCTTATATTAATTTTGAGAACCAAAAACACGATAGGGCTTATTTTTTGAGTAGGGCCTGCTTAATATTGTGCAGTCTTTTTCTACCCCTCTCCCTCCTCGCCTGACAGGAATCCCCTGTTGTGAAGTAAAGCAAAATGTATTGTCAGGTACCTTATAGTGCCGCTCTGGGCTTCCATAGCCTGCCTGTGCTCTCTTCCATGAGCCAAGCTTTGCAGAGGGAGGGGGGCCAAGATCCCCCACTGACAGGCAGAAGAAGGAGATCTGAGTGCCGCTCTGGGCTTCCATAGCCCGCCTGAGCTCTCTTCCATGAGCCAAGCTATGCAGAGGTAGGGGGGCCGAGATCCCCCACTGACAGGCAGGAGAAGAGGAGGAGACAACCACTTCAAGCTAGGTCTTATTTTTGGGGTAGGGCTTATATTGCAGCCCTCCTGGAAAACCAAGGTAGGTCTTATTTTCAGGGCAGGTCTTACTTTCGGGGAAACACAGTAAAATATATGCAAGTTTTTACTTTCTCAAAGGATTTGCATGTCTGCACCTCCAGCAGTGAGATTTACACAGCTTTGCAACACAGCACAGACCAGTCTGGCGGGGGATCCAACCTTTCACTGTTGCAGTTTCACTTTCACTTGCCTCCTCCTCAGATCCCCTCCTCACCACCAGTCTGTGACTGAACACTGGAACAAGAAGCAGCACACGGATGAGCTGTTGTCTCCTTGTTAGCACATGAACACCAATTGGCTCCTTGTGCAGTTTCTTTCTCTCCCAGCCTGAGCTCTGCTGTACAGTGGACTACAAGAGGCTGATGTCAAGTTAAATTCCGGTGCTTGCACTGCTTAATTTTGAACTACATTAATGGTGTAATTTATATCTACCTGAAACACAGCTGAAAGTAGCCTAAAGGTAATACATTATAATTTTGTAATATATTTCCTTATAGTTATTATGATGAGGACTAATAATAATAATAATTAAATAATACTCAGTCACATGCAAATCAATTCAAGTCAAGGCAGTAATTTCACCCCTTCTTTAATGCTCTGTTTGTTTAAAGGAGTTGTAAAGGTACAATTTTTTTTCCTAAATAGCTTCCTTTACCTTAGTGCAGTCCTCCTTCACTTACCTCATCCTTCGATTTTGCTTTTAAATGTCCTTATTTCTTCTGAGAAATCCTCACTTCCTGTTCTTCTGTCTGTAACTCAACACCGTAATGCAAGGCTTTCTCCCTGGTGTGGAGAAAGCCTCTTGAGGGGGCGACCAGGCAAATCAGGTCACTCTCTACTTTGCAGATAGAGAAAGGAGCTGTGTGTTAGTGGGCGTCCTGACACTCCTGCTCGCCCCCCTCAAGAGGCTTTTTCCACACCAGGGAGAAAGCCTTGCATTACGGTGTTGAGTTACAGACAGAAGAACTGGAAGTGAGCATTTCTCGGAAGAAATAAGGAAATTTAAAAGAAAAATGGAAGGATGAGGTAAGTGAAGGTGGACTGCACTAAGGTAAAGGAAGCTATTTAGGGAAAACATTTTTTCCTTTACAACCCTGTAACGGAATGCACCGTGACAGACTGAGATATTCCTATGTCTAGGGTCACCTTATGTCCACTAGGGCCATAGGGTGACAAAGAATCATAATTCATATATTACAGAAGACATTAATAAGGGACATTAATAATAATTCATGTTTGCAGGATGTCTTCAAATATCAAAAGCTGTTAGCTATGCAATCTGGGCACACATGCTTTTGAAAGGTGTTAATTCAGGTCTACAAGACCAGAGTGAGTCATACCTTTGTATAATATGCTATTGAAATATCTTAAGGTGTTGGCTATTCATGTGAAAGACATTCCGTTGAAGGTGTGGATTGCACCCACTCTCACAAGACTCTGCCATTGTGTGATAAAGCTGCCTAGATAAACTTATTCAACTAGATGTCTGTGTTATTATTAAAGGTTAATTGAACTCTATTGAAGATGCGGTGCCGACCGGTCTACATGGTTAGCTTACCTGAATGCCTTTTAGAGTGTGATTGAAGCCCCCCATGGTGTGAAGGGGGGTGGAGATTGCATTGTCCTGTGATTAACTGTATTATGCTGTACTGGATATAAGCAAGCTAAGGAAACCAATAAATTCATTCATACATTTTGTAAACTAGAGAACGGAGCGCAGTCTTGTTTATTCTGGGAAATGGAATGGATCATGTCTGCCTGGTTGTTGGTGTGTCGGATAAGCTTGTCGTGGTTGGATGGAAGGTTGTAAGCGGCGGTGACCGTTACAAACCCCTTTAAAGTTTTGATCTTACAAAATATACATAAAGTGGGAGTCCTGTCACTCCTGCTTGCCCCCTCCCCCTCAAGAGGTTTTCTCCACACCAGGGAGAAAGCCTCGCATTACGGTGTTGAGTTACAGACAGAAGAACAGGAAGTGAGCATTTCTCGGAAGAAATAAGGACATTTAAAAGTTATTGGGTGTCCTGACACTTCTGCTCGCCCCCTCCCCCCTCAAGAGGCTTTCTCCACACCAGGGAGAAAGCCTTGCATTACGGTGTTGCGTTACAGACAGAAGAACAGGAAGTGAGCATTTCTCGGAAGAAATAAGGACATTTAAAAGGATGAGGTAAGTGAAGGTGGACTGCACTAATGTAAAGGAAGCTATTTAGGGAAAACATTTTTTTCTTTACAACCCCTTTAAAGTTTTGATCATACAAAATATACATAAAGCTCACAGAGGTTGTAAACCGCTGGATGTTTTATTGTTTTTTACCCTGCAGGGTAAAGGCATAATGTGCTAGTATGCATCGCTAGTAAAACGAAGCCCTCCTGTGCCGAGATTTCAGATCTGGAGGCTTCTTACATCTTCACCCGTCTTAGTTCCGGGTTTGTGGACTCTGGCTCTGTGACTGCCCAGAGCTACGATGCCAGTCACGGTGTGGGGCTCTAAAGATACGGCACGGGTGGCCTTTCCTTCAGAGAGCATGCGCCAGTGATGTCATTGGCTGCATGTACAGTAAATATATTCTAAAATGTGCACGTTTAAGAGATATTTACACTACCTATAGGTAACCCTTATTATAGGCTTACCTACAGTATAGGTAAAAGTCATGCATGGACATCAACTTCCACTTTACTAATATATATTGTATATTTTTTTAAAGCATCAGGGATGGTACTTTGAATGAAAAGTGCCCCTTGTGCTGGTGGCTGCTATTTTCATTGAAACTTTAAAGTATAACCAAAGGCAAAACTTTATTTTTTAGTGTTGGATGGAGTGGGGGAGGATTAGACCCCCTGTTGGATATTTATTGCTGTCTGTACCCCCATTAAGGTGATTCTTAATGGGGGTATTTGCCCTGTTTACCATTATCATTAAAAGTGAAAGTAAAAGAAAATCCCATATTTTGGGTTGTCCCCAGAAAAGTAATAGATAGGAAATCTTCCAATGGGACAGGAAGTGAAGGGAAATTTCTGCAATAGGACATAGATGGCGGAAAAAAAATCTTATAGGGGTCATAACCCTCCCTTACTCTATCCAAAATGAAAGAAAAAGTTTTGATTGTAGTTCTAGTTTAAAGCGGAGCTCCAGCCGCAAATTTTTTTTTTTTAAAGTCAGCAGCTACTAACAGTGTAGCTGCTGACTTTAAATAAGGACACTTACCTGTCCTAGGCGCCCGCGCTGATGGCCCCCCCGATGCCGGTCCCGCGATCGCTCCGAGTCCCGCGCCGCCATTCACACTATGGGAAACAGGCAGTGAAGCCGTACGGCTTCACTGCCCGTTTCCTACTGTGCCTGCGCGAGTCTCACGCTGGCTTGTGAATGGGCGCGCTGCTCTCTGAGAACACACACAGTTCCCAGAAAGCAGCGCGCCCCATTCACAAGGAGAAGGACAAGAAGAAATCGGACCGCGGTGCAGGTGAGGCAGATTACGGACTTCCGCATAGCAACAGCTATTTCGGGTGAGTATTTTTTTTTTTTTTTCAGGTTTTTTTTTTTTTTTTTAAACAACATGGCAAAATGTTGTTTTCATGGGTGGAGCTCCGCTTTAATTCCTCTAACCCACAACCTCCAATAACCAAGCAGCTGTAATTTTTCGATGTCCTTTCCACCCCTCCATCTCCATTTACAGAAGCTCACTGTAGCTACTAGGGTTGTCCCGATACCGAGTATTTGTGGCATTACTTGTACTCCCGCAAATACCCCCGATGCCTGAATAGAATACTTGTCCGGTCCCCCCCCCACCGCCGCAATGAAAGCTGCTGCATGGTTAAACAGCGTGCAGGAACATCACAGCTTTAATTTGAATAGCTGTAGTGTTCCTGCCGCGTATAGACACTCCCCCTTGTTCGGGATTGGATGGGTGATCGTGATCTGTCCAATCCCGAGCAAGGGGGAGTGTCTATACGCGGCAGGGAAAACAGCTGCGGCGGCGGCTTTCGTTGCGGTGGCGGCTAGGTATGGGGGACATGGCTGCGGGGATATTGCTGGAGGGACATGGCTGCATATGTGGGGGACATGGCTGGAGAGACATGGCTGCATATGTGGGGGACATGGCTGCATATGTGGGGGACATGGCTGCATATGTGGGGGACATGGCTGGGGGGACATGGCTGCATATGTGGGGGACATGGCTGCATATGTGGGGGACATGGCTGGGGAGACTTGGCTGCATATATGGGGGACTTGGCTGCATATGTGGTAGACATGGCTGCATTTGTGGGGGACATGGCTGCATTTGGGGGCACATTTAAAAAAAGTATCGGTATTCGGTATCGGCGAGTACTTGAAAAAAAGTATCGGTACTTGTGCTCGGTCCTAAAAAAAAGTGGTATCGGGACAACCCTAGTAGCTACCTCCACCCTACAATGAACAAGCAAACATGCAGACACATAAGCCCCTCCTCCACCTACTCTATTTTATGGAATTGAACTTTAAAGCTGAAAGCAATGCCAATCTCCTCCCCATACTGTAAGGATTGAATGCTTGTTTTGTCTAGGTACCCTATAAATAACTGAAGCTTGTCCTGGCTGTGATGTTCTTGAGTCAAGGAGCGGAAAGAGGCATGCACAAGCTGTCCCTGCTTCCTTTGCATTCCTCTTGCCATTGCTTAGAAGGGTTCCCCCAATTAAGGGTAGAATGTGGTTATAGGGATTCTTGCTGATGCACAATGGATAACTAACTAGTATAGAAATATGAGTCTGATCAAACCCAAAACAACTGAGACGTGAAAACAGATAATATTAGTAAAGAAATAACAAAAATTTATTGATACATAATAAACAAGAAATATGTTAAAAACGTTAGAGTTTGGAGAAAGGTGTTTGATAGAGCAAATTTTGCCAAACAGCTTCTTCATTCCTGTCGTGTGACTGGTTCTACTAGTTTCGCCCTATCGGGCTTCGTCAGGAACCCACAGTGGAATGTATTCTATATAGATGAAAAATATACAGTGAAGAAGCATATCAGAAAGAGTATTGATAAAAATCTTAACACTGAAATAATAAGTAGTGGTCCGAAATTACGATCAATAAAGGTAACATCCTTGATGAGAAAATACAAAATAATAATCGTATAATGACACATAATATTGTGAGTCAGGAAACATAAAGCATACCTTGATTTAAAGGAAGGGAGGACCCTGGAGGGGGATGCCCACTAGGGCGTGTTCTCAAAAAATGATGAGAAGACCCCTGGTGGGTGAGATGGATAGTGACCAGGTGGTAGGTCCCTGTACAGGTGTGTTCCTATGTGTGTACCTGATTAGAGGAAACTAGGTTAAAAGGGATGTAAGATGGCATGTGTCAATTCAAACCCGACAATATTAGCGTGATGAAAAAACAAATTTGCTTACTGAAGCACAATGGTAGACAAATGTAGCTATTCCATATGGTAGTTTGTTCCGAGGCAACAGGTACAATGATCCCAACCGTTAGATAATAATCCGGCAATTTAAACCATAATCACTAAAGAGTAAAAAGATTGATAACGGACTATAAGAAACAGTGATACACCAATTTTGGACAAATAAATATAAAAAAATAATAAATAACTGCCCATATTGAAGGACAAAACATAACAGTCATTAGCACATCTCCCAGAGAATATATCGGGGAGTGCAGATATAACAAACTGCAGCAGTGCTAGACTGTAAGAAGGGTACATAAAGGTGTCACTGTTAGTATACTACTGACCTTTCGGCTGATTGATGGGAAATAGACTTCCAGGCTATGATTATCGGGACATAAACTACCCCTGATAAGTTTTAAAATAAACAGGGAGAGATGAACAAAATTTAAAATTAATTAAAGATCGCTATCAAATAGGAGCAATCTGAGCTTGCTGTTCTCAATGATCTATACCTGTATGCAGTGTAGGTTAGAAGGACGCACATCCGATCTCTCCATGAGCTCAGCGCTGTATGCTGACAGCTCATGGAGCTTTTAATATAGTCCTTCCTATCAGGTAAGACGCGCCTCAGCTGTTAGAAGGGCGGGGAGCCTGATGGTATTGGGCGGGGAAATGACGTGTCTAGGGGGAGTTCCCTGGGAAGCCCTGATGGAGGCGCGCGTACGTGCTGTCACAGTGTGCGCGCGACTAAGCTAACAACATCCGGGAACACCGAGGACTTCCTATGGGAGGGGCGTAGGCGTCCCTCAACCAATAGGAATTGTCAGAGGTTGTCTCTGGAAAGTCTTCACAACCATAACAAGTTGCAGCTCCTTCACAGCTATTGTCAAATTGGCTGCGGCAGAAGGGGAGGGGGCAGGTTGGTACTCAAAATCAGGTTTAGAAAGCATTTAGAAACATGGAATCATGTACTAAATGTACTTTGTCCCATAGGGGACCGAACTGTAAAATAAAAATTCTAATGATAGATCTCTACCTCCTAGTTCACAGTAGGTTGCTAGGTAAATGTAGTTGGCTCCTCTGTAAACAGTGAAGCAGGGGTTGATTGTTTGGGGCTGTTTGGTGTCTCACAGGCTGCTGTTCTGCTAGTTCCCTATGTCTTCTGGAGACTTCTAGAAGTATAGTGGGAAGAAGAGCAGGACAGGCAGCCTGAATATTTATAAAACTCCTGCCAATCCCTGGGGAGGCATACTGGGAAGGTGGAGGGAAAGACCATATATATTCTGAGGCCTGACAGCCAGGGTGCAGGGTTCCAGGGTCCAGCTTTCTGAAGGAGACCCCTGTGCAGGGGGCTCTGCCCCTGGGGTAGAGCGAGACAGAGGAGCCTATTGAAGACATCAAGGTCCCAGCTAGGCTTAGCTGGGGGGGGCCTACTGAATCATGCCTGGATCAGAGACTGAGCAGAGCCAGGAGTGAGTTGGTGGGAGGAAGCCTAACTATTCAGTGACTGAGTGAGTGCTTGATCCTGTTATACAGAGAAGTGATTGTGGGGTGGTTTATCTCACAAGTAAGTGCAGTGCAGTCAAGAGTTGTGCAAGAGAGCCATGAACATGCAATACTGCTAAAGTGTACTCAGTACAGCCAGGAGTTGTGCAAGACATTCAGGAGTTGTACAAGTCAGCCAAGAGATTGCAGTGCAGCCTGAGGTTGTGCAATACAACCTGTATTTTTGTATGGAGAAGCTTGGCAATCCTCAAGTTCTACATTTTCAGAGTATCCCATGCTTTCGATCCGTATCTTATGCTTCCCATCCCTATCCAAGTTACTGTTCCAAATACAAATCCTAAAAGAAACCCCTAGACTGATTCTTGAGCCAAAAGAATAATGCTGAAAATTGTGTGCCTTGCTGTACATGTCGTGAGTGGGGGGAAAATGCCCAAATTGCCAGCGGCTCCTTGAGGGGTAGTGCTACATTTATCTATCTATATATACAGTATATATATATATATATATATATATATATATATATATATATATATATATATATATATATATATATATATATATATATATATATATATATATATATATGTATAATGTGTGTGTGTGTAAAAAGAATTAGGGCAGACTCGAGGGACTACTGCTTTTTCCGAAGAACACTCTTCTATGTTTCTGTGTCTTTTGTTTCAAGATGTGTATATATAGATCTATATATTTTACAGTTTAGAAGTTAAAGATGCTTTATATGTGTGCACTGTGCATTGTGTAAACTTTATTTATTTTTTTAAAGTAAAATAGCGTTGCATGAGCTATCCAATTTCAGCTGTCATTCTTATTTTGAAGATGGAAAACTGAAAGCTTGAATCTTCTTATATGTAGGACGAAGACACCTTCCATACCTTGGAGTTAATCTACCCCAAAGTCCTGATTTGCTTCCCACTGTGGTGCAGGAAGCCGCTCAGGCCTAGGAGTCGGTTCACACTGGGGCGACTTGGGATCCGACTTGAAGTCGTCTCAAGTCGTCCCAAGTCGTGCTGTCCAGAAAAGCAATGTAAGTGAATGGGAGCGGTGTTAATACACACTACTCATGTCGCTCCGACTTCAGAAGAGGTTCCTGTACTACTTCAATCAGACTTCTAGGCGATTTGTACCCATTGATTTCAATGGAAGTCGCTTCCAAGTCTGATCACTGTTTTAATTGAAGCTACTTCCCAGCAAGATAACATACATTTCTCAGGCAAACCCCTCCCTCCCCCTCCCTCTCCCAGAGCTGATTGTTGTTTTATTGGCCACTGGAATGTCTCCTGACCTGAAAAGGACTTCAAGTCGTGTTGTAAATCGCCCCAGATCGCCCTGTGGTTCATGCTCAAGTCGTGTTGAAGTTGCTTCTGAAAGTCGTGCTGGAAGTCGTGTCGCCCCAGTGTGAACCGACTCTAAGGCGGCGTACAGACGATCGGACATATCCGATGAAAACGGTCCGCGGACCATTTCCATCGGATATGTCCGATCGGGAGTTTGATCCGATGGCGTGTACACACCATCGGATCAAATTCCCCGCCGCCGGACGGCGCGGTGACGCGGCGGTGACGTTGACGCCGCCGCGTCACCGCCACGTCACCGCACCAGGAAGTAAAACACTTCCGCGCATGCGCCGAATCCATTCGGCAGCGGCGCGGCGGCGGTGGGGGCCGACATGTCTGCTGGTAAGTGTACTAACCAGCAGACATGTCGGGCGGACAGATTCCACCGGATAGATTTCAAAGCTTGCTTTGAAATCTGTCGGGTGGAGAAATCTGTCCGCTAGCCCATACACACGAGCGGAGATGTCTGCTGAAACGGTCCATCGGACCGTTTTCAGCGGACATATCCCCTCGTGTGTACGCCGCCTGAGACTTGTATGAGCAAAATACAAATATTCACATGAAAACATTCACAGGGAATATCATTTCTGTGTGGCACTTAATTGCTTGCTTTGCAGAATTCAGACAAGTCCAATATGCCACAACAGCATGAGAGCAAATATTAAGGGAAATTGTGCAGCAGCAGCTAAGTAAGAAGATATTAAAATATCCATAAATTTGCTATGCTGGCCATGCAAGCTGTGATATTGTACGGAATACAGAGCTGGCAACAGAGCACATTTGATCTTAAAATAACAGTGACTATCATAAAAAACCCGAAAACTTAAAAGAAGTTATATTATGTAACTGAGCTCTATTGTTCACTGATGCTATTATATATTTTGAAGTTTAAGAATCTTTATAGTAGTTTGATGATGAACAACTTTTTTTCTATTTTGTAGAAAGGGTAGAGTAGATAATAGTTAAACCCTTGCAAAGTGTTTTGGCTATCTGTGTTCCATTGGGCAGACTTTCCTTTACCTCCTGTCCTATAGACGTAGAAAGTAATGCTGCGTACATACTATCGGATGGACCGTTTTCATCGGTCCAAACCAATCGTGTGTGGGCGCCATCGGTTATTTAACCATCGGTTTAAAAAAAAAGCCAACTTTTTTTAAATTTAACCGATGGATTCCTAACCGATAGCAAAAAAACGATCGTTTGTAGGCACGACCATTGGTTAAAAATCCACGCATGCTCAGAATCAAGTTGACACATGCTTGGAAGCATTGAACTTCATTTTTTTCAGCACGTCGTTGTGTTTTACGTCACCGCGTTCTGACACGATCGTTTTTTTTTAACAGATGGTGTGTAGGCGCAACAGACCATCAGTCAGCTTCATCGGTTAACCGATGAAAACGGTCTATAAACAAATATTTTTGTTTAAAGCGCAAAAAATAAAAACCGCAGAGGTGATCAAATACCACCAAAAGAAAGCTCCATTTGTGGGGAAAAAAAGACGCCAATTTTGTTTGGGAGCCAAGTCGCACTACCGCGCAATTGTCAGTTAAAGCGACACAGTGCTGAATCGCAAAAAGGGGCAAGGTACTTAACCTGCATAATGGTCCGGATCTTAAGTGGTTAAATAACATGCTTGGTAATGGGTATTAGGTTTGTCTGCCTTTTTAACAGAAATGAATCCATCTGCAACAGAATTGTGATTAGAAGAAAATTGCTGCTGGTGGTGGCAGAGTAATGTCTATTACATTATACGTATAATCAGCAGCGGGTCTGCGATATTCCTTCCTGATGTTGGCTGGCCAGTTCTGACTGTAGATGGCAGTGTTCTTTACAAATACAATTATTCCTCAGCCTTTGTGCTTTCCAGGAACAAAGCCATTAAGAGGTTGTAACTCATTTTCTCTGTGTAGCGGTAGAAAAGAAAACTGTTTTGCAGCTTCTAAGCGTACGATTATATTTTTCTATTTTAACGCGGCTTCCAAGAAATTTTTGTACATCCATTCTCTACATGTAAGAGGTAATGTGGCCGCACAGCCTGAGTGGTTTCATCATTTCAGTTAATCCATAGATGGGGATGGTTCATTGTCTCTCTACTAACAAAACCTTGGCATCTGGCATTCTTTAATTACATAATCCAGTTTGCAGAACAGGAGTCATTAGAGAAATATGAAGGCTGCTGATGTTAACCTCTTGAAAATGCTAGTTGCTTGGCTTTGGCTTTAGTACTACTGAGTCGCTGACCTGGAACAAGCATGAAATAAGAAGAAGTTGGATTAGTCTAGTGATTATTTCAGATGGGTTGTTATATGTTGCCGCAGTGTGCATGTACAGTAATCAATGATTTTTACTCTTAACTAATGCTGTATTATAGCTGAAAGAATGGGTTTTGACGCAACGCTTCACCATCAGAGGAGCAAACCAGGCATTTTATTTCCCAAGTTTACTAAAGCCTCATACACACGATCGAACTTCCATCTGACTTTTCCGTGGATTTTTCTCCGAAGGGGCGTTGGCCGTGAACTTGATATGCATACAAACGGCAGAACATTTTCAGCCAACATTCACCAAATCATGTGTTTTTTCAGCTCTTTACCACCACCCTTTGGGCAACTTATGCTATTGTTGTCTGATGTTTAGCATTGGTTCTGTGCATGCGTGTTTGTACTTTCGATTTTAGTCCGATGGACTTGTGTACACATGGTCAGATAATCCGACGTAACACATTTGTAGTCGAACATTTGTCCGTGGAAATTCTGTCAACAATTGTCCGATGGAGCATATAGACAGTCAGATTGTCCTATAAAACACATCCGTCGGACCGTTGTTGTCAGAAAGTCCGATCGTGTGTATGGGCCTTTAGAGGAACAAAGCCCTTTGAGCCTTTTGGTAGACCTATAGCCATAGCTCCCAACTATCCCTGATTTCATGGGACTGTCCCTGATTTGGAGCAATGTCCCTCTGTCCTTCTTTCCTCCTCATTTGTCCCTCATTTTGGTCTGATCTATATAGATGTATATAAAATACACTATTTACCTTTTAAAAAGTGTTTCCCAGTTTTAAAAACTTTCATCCAATTTTTAAATTGCTGCATCTGTAAATGTCAAAAGCTGGTGGAAAGTAATAATAGTGGTAAAAAAAGCACTTGTGGGTATAACTAATCGTTTTTTTTTTTTTATAATTCTCCTTTTGAGGGGGCGTGGCATGGGATGTGTCCTATGTCCACATACTTTTCCCAAAAGGGGTACCTTGTTCCCTTCTAAAAAAAAGTTGGGAGGTATGTAAATCTAGCCTTGGTAATGTTGGAAATCATACACTAAAATAGTGACAAAGTCAAAGCGGAAACCGTGTGATACATTTACAATATGTTATTTGTCATATAATTGCAGTGAATCACTGCAACGGTGTTACAGTTACTAATGAACAGTGAGCTATCAGTGATGTGCCATTTGCTAACCTAATAAAAAATAGTCACATTGAGGAAAATGTTTTATTCAATGTAAATTCACAGTTTTTACGTCGTATTAAATATAATACACACAGAAGATAATCAACACAAGCCGCCGGCTCCAGCACTTACCACACTTTATTGTTCTGTACCTTTCAGACATGGATTAATAGCTTGTAGAAACAAAGAAAGAAACTAACATTCCATAATTTATATATTAAACAATAACATGCCATATTTCTTCTTACTAGCATGTTTTCTGAATACATTTTTGTTATGAAAGAACCTTCAGAGCACTTTCTACTTTACTTCGAGGTTTTTCCAACTCTGTTGAATTTTGTATTGGATAAAGATAAAGGTGGTTGGGGGTATTGGGTTTTCATGTTATTTCTCACTTTACACGGATTTAGATTTCTTCTGCTGGTGATAGGTAGGCTGTTTGTGGCATAGAATACACCCACTCAAAGACCTGTGTTCCTTGTCTGCTTGGTTAGAATCTGTACAGCTGTTAGGTACCAAACTGTTTAACCACTTAAGACCCGGACCAATACGCTGGTAAATGACCCAAGGTGTTTTTGCGATTCGGCACTGCGTCGCTTTAACTGACAATTGCGCGGTCGTGCGACGTGGCTCCCAAACAAAATTTGCGTCCTTTTCTTCCCACAAATAGAGCTTTCTTTTGGTGGTATTTGATCACCTCTGCGATTTTTATTTTTTGCGCTATATACAAAAATAGAGCGACATTTTTGAAAAAAAAACACTTTTTTACTTTTTGTTAAAAAAAAAATCAAATAAACTAAATTTTAGTCAAACATTTAGGCCAAAATTTATTTAGCCACATGTCTTTAGTAAAAAAAAAAAATCGCGATAAAAAAAAATAGCTACCTAGCGGGAACAGCGACACTAATACAGCGATCAGAAAAATGATCGCTTAGTGACGCTGGCAATAGGGAGTGAAAGGGTTAACTAGGGCGGTGATCATGGAGTTTAAAACTTTATTAGGGGGTGTGGGGGGGGCTATCCTGAACCTAACAGTAACTGATTTTACACTGCCTGTCACACTGACACTAAATGCAGTGATTAGATCACTGCATTCAGTGACACTGTGACAGGGGGGTGGGGGGGCAGATCGCAAGGGGTTAAGTATGCCTATGTGAGTGTGTGTCAGTGTAATGTTGGTGCACACTTACTGTTAGGTGTTTCTCCCATCGCAGCGGTTGGAAATACCGCTGCGATGGGAGATTACATCACTTCCCCCTTCCTGTGTTTACACAGGAGGAGGAAGTGACAGGAGACTGGGAGCGCGCGCATTGGCTGGGAGCGATCGCGGGGGGCGGGTAAACGCTGACATCCACCCGCTCGTCCGGGATCGCTCCCGGAGCCAGGGGGACCCCCGCACGCCGCGGAGGGGGTCCCGATGGGACCCCCGAACCGCACGAAGGCGGGGACGTAAATTTACGCCCTTGTGCCTGTACGAGCCATTCTGTGGCCGTATATGTGCGTGCGGGGGTCCTTAAGTGGTTAAAGTAGTTCAGATAAATGGTGGCTGGTAGATAAAAACAAGCTGAATAATGCCCTTGCTATACTGTAGGTTTAGGCCGTTTATGTATCTAATGAACCCTGGCTAGTAAACTATTAGGATGCTCCTAAGAAAAGCATAGCTGTTATTGTTTACCCGAATCATCACAGGATCGAGCACTGCGCTTTCTTGCCCCTGATGCAGTAGCTCTGAGCTCTTCATTTGGGAGCTCACTACTGTGATGGTGAACGTGTACAATAACAGCTAGACATCTCCTAGCAATGTCATAGAATTTTCCAGTCAAGCTTTCAGGTACGTAAATAGCCCACTATGTCAAGGATATCATTCATCTTTGGTCAACAGCTTGTTTTTATCTACAGACCCTTTATCTGCAGTTTTTTTTTGGTAAAGGTGAACTAACCCTTTAACTCATTTACTTACTATAGTAAATCTGTGAGCTCTACATTATACAGTTTTCCTTTAGATTTACCAAAACCATATAATATGAGGTCAAATATAAACAAGCAGCAGCATACACACATTTAAGACACCCAACATTAGAGGTGATTTATTCATACAAAGCTAATACACTGGTACTGGTTAGTAATCCAGCATTCCTTTTCCCCCTCACTCAACTAAAGTGATCCTAGTGCTGATGAAGAGGGGCAAACAAGGATGCAGGCGCCAGGCATCTTCCTTATCAAGCATTTACATCATCTCTTGTTAGGATGCCAGTGGTTGGCATAGTACCAGAGCTCAAGATTGAAATCTACACAATAAAAACTGTGGTTTGTGTAGAAAAAAGGCAGCCTTGATCTACCTGCTTGTTAATTTATGGGAAATTTTTAGGCACATTACAGGGTGCCTGGGTACCTTGGTTGAAAAAGACTGCTGTATATTTCCTTTTTTCCTGTTCTGCCACCAGCTATCTGAACAAAAAATGAAATCTACTTGGTGACGATAGGCAATGGGGTGGTTATCACGTCCTCCATGTTTCCCTTCTTGTTGGGAGCCAAGCAAGGGTCACGTGAGAGCATACCCTGGGGTGGGTTCTTCTGAGCTAAGCTAGGCACTTTGTACAGGGTCACTGCCTTACACATAGGATACCTTTACTTGAGCCACGCTCATGACCAGGTAGATGACAACCATGAACAAACTCTATTAAACTCTTTTCATATCACACACAATACGGTCACTTGTGCATTTAGGAGGGACACACAGAGCCAATGCCCTCTCCACCTGTCCAGCGTATCACCACTACCTCACTCCCAGTAACAGTATGGGGGTTCTGCCATGTACCTAGCGTGGACTCTGTGTGCACTTCACTGAACTCTTTCTCTTCCATACCAGTTTGTTTTTTTAAAGCCCGTAGTGTGTGAACACACTCCAAAAAGTCCATCTGGTGCAAAAAAAAAGTGCACACTAAAATTGCACATAGGATGTACATATGGTCCTCCAAAATAGAAGGACCTTGTCCTAATCCCTCGGGGCGCTAGGCCCCAGACGGGGACTGGAGTACTTCATATGGTCAATCTGGCTGAAACCAGACGGACCCCGTTCTCTGGGGGGTCTGTTGAAACAGGCCACCCTAAGTACTAGGTGGCACTCCCCCGAATGGTGACCCCATGAGAGAGGGCGAACTAAGCCAAAAGGCCATATCCATCCCCTCCCAAGACTTTCAGGGCAGGGCCGAGGACCTACACCCTACTCACTAAATGTGAAACGGTGTACAAACCCGTCAACCAAACAAAATTACATGCAGTGACAACACAAGACAAACAACATAAAGGTGGGGAAAAAAGAAGTGGAGAAAGTGCATGGCCAACCCTGAGGCCAGGAATAAAAAATTCCTCTGGTCCTGGCCAAAAGGTCCAGCACAAGAGGCAGGTGCGGAAAAAAGTTTGCGAAGTGCAGAGACCTTGGTGCTATAACTCAAAGTAACCTACATCACTGTGAGACTACGGCACCCTTGGACTGCCACTTCAGGGGAAAATACACCAGAGTCTTCTTTCAGCCCTGGCCCACAGCCAGATCAGTGCAGCCCCATTCTCACCAGGAAGTCATAGAACTTTGAGAACTTAGGGAAAACCCCAGGAAAAAAAAGCTCCACCACCCCTCCCTTTGTTTCCACCTTATTACATTCGGGAAGTACTAACCCCCCCCACGTGGACAAAGGGGGTTAGTGCTCTTTTACGAAAGACTAATAAGGACAGGAACCACACCAACTCTTGGCCAGAAGACCGACCCTTCGGCCAGACCCAGTGCCTCTCCATCCCTATCAGGAGGTAACCGTTCCGGCTTCCTCTAGAGGAGACCTAATAACTGCCTTCAGTTTATCGAGCAGTCCAGTTTCGGCTCTCCCCAATACGAACTGTCCAGGTTACCATTAGACCACCACTCCTAGCCACCGCCACCCCTAACCTACTGCTGTAGATCAGGGAAAGTAGCACAGCGCCACCACTTGGTAACTGATAAGAACAGATGCTACACTTGATCTTAGCCAAAAGGCCTTCTGTACCTGTGCACAGGCTGAGGCCCATCTACGGTGCTGATCTGCTCCTGTTGCTATGGCAGTCCGATTGCGGCTGAAGGAGTGGCATCATCCCCCTCACTGCAAGAGGCTAGCCCACCTTTCACATGTACACAGTGTAAGGGGTTAGCTCGGTAGCAGGTGAGTGTGACCCCCTGGGTGGGTTCACTACACACTGAACTATACAGAGAGAAAGCCGAAGACGGTTGAAAACAAAGAGTTTGGTTTATTCTTCCATATTGCTGGAAACAAGTGCAAGCATCCAAACAACATAAACAAAACAAAACATAAAATAAACCCTGGCCACTTGGGGCGTCTACCTTCACCTCACAGGAACCTATCTATGGAGTCAGGCACAGCCTACTATTGGGCAGACACTGCTGGTCATACAGCAGAGAAACAATAGTCTTTTTGATTTTTATAACACAGAAAAATCAACAACCACCTCACCTCTTCAGAAGTCTTTCTGACTGCTCTCCTTAACTCAAAAAGCCTCAGGATGCAGCAATCAGTAGTCATCCTTTGGATAACTTATAGAGGCCTTAATTGCCTCATTCTGAACAGCTGAAGTTTTCCAACGCCCTAAACCTTTCTGGCTTTTTCTGCAGCCGACACCTAATAGTAATTGGTGAATTGTCTTAACAAGGCAGAAATGTATCTCCTGTCTGTGAAACACCCACAGATTTACCTGACTTCCTGTCACAACAGTTAAAGATAGGCTGCTAGAAAAACCATTGTTACCCTTGGTAACCACTTGTGTCTTCACACTGCATTAACTCTTTGTACTAATGTCTTCATACCCCAATGTGTTTAGTGACCCGAGCTGTAGACAATATGTTCTAGTTACTGACATTGCAAAAATTTTGTAACTTCAGACCAGGCAAAGTTTCAAAAAGCTTTACTGAAGAATGCATTAACATGATGACAGTTCGAAATAAAGTGCAGACATTCCCCTAACATCCTTAATCCTAGTCTCTAATACAGTCTTGTGCCTGCCCCAGCATATCTGCTTAGATTAGGTCCATAATTGGATGAGTCCATAGTGGATTAAACTCTGATTTCGGCAAACCTCTAGTCCTCCTGACTCTGACATCATGGTAGCATTCCAACCTCTGCATTTCTGGGCCCCATTCGACTCCGACCGTTCCTTATTATCTTTAGTTTTTAGGCTCGGGATTTCTCTCTCTCTTTACCCCTTTGGTGCAGACCCTCTGTTCCTTGTATATCACATGAAACCAGTGGACTGGACCCAGCAAAATCCACCAAACGGAAAACCCTGGAACACGCTTAACTTGGCTTCCCGAGTGGGGCAGTGTAAACAGGCAGCCGGAACATCAACCAGCCCACAAGCAGAAAGATTTTCCCAAATGTATTTTTCAATGTGACACTCATCATATAAGAACTAGGGAGAATTGGGAACACAGACATACAGTTGACAGAAATTCTAAATCTTTTACCCTCCAACCACAGCTAGTCAGCCGCGCCCAGCAGCAAGCAGCAATGCACACCAAAAGGGATGCCAGGGATTTGTTCTTTCATTTACAACTCAACACAGGGTGCTGTGATGTTTACAGGTATCTTCTAGGCCTTCTCACCAAACTCGATTTTGCTACG
Organism: Rana kukunoris; assembly: GCA_029574335.1. NCBI lineage: Eukaryota > Metazoa > Chordata > Amphibia > Anura > Ranidae > Rana > Rana kukunoris. The sequence goes on along the minus strand of CM056053.1, from coordinate 398,571,737 downwards.
GCACAAAGGCCAACCAAAAGACGTCACTGGCTCTCAAAAGAGGTATTTCTTGAAAGTAAAAAGATTTGATTGAGAAAGGTTAATTGCATGTTGATGGAGGGAGGGGGAAGGGAGGATTATGTATGCGTACATTGCACTTCAGCTTTAAAAAATATCCTTTTTTATGTCTTACATGTATTTACTATATTTTAAATTACATAACAATGTGTGTGCAGTAACCTAAAGCAACCAATGTATAATCAACTTTCACTCAAATACAGTATAATGGATAAATTGATTATGGCTAACTCAGAAGGCCTTATGTATCAATTAGTGTTTACTAAGAAGTGTAATTTAATTTTTTTCATTGTCACCAGTTAGTTTCCACCTTAGTTATAGAGCAGTTCTGATTTATAGCTATGTAAATATATAAGGCTCTAGTTGTTTACTGCACAAGCTGCTGCTTGCACTCTCACTAGTCTAGATTATAACCTGTGTCTAGAGTGACAGGTATGTAGTAAATGAAGATATGCATTACTGTTTTTAATATTAAAAGTTTGCTTTCCTTTAAACATTAAAGTATTGAATCTTTTTTGCAGATAACACGTGATAAAAAAAACTGGGAAACAAAAGAGCAGCCAATGAACATCAGAAGAGGTCATGGTAGCTTGAATCCCAAAATTACTGATGAAATGAAGGATGCTTCCTACATGGTACTGAGAAGCTCTAGCAGAATAATCGAACTTGAACAGGAAGTGAGTCAAGAATGTGCAAGATCAGTCTGTCTGCTGGAACAGAAGCGCAAGGTGGTGTCTTCAAATATTGATGTCCCTCAAGCAAGGTATGTAATACGTTAGAATGGAAGTTATAAAATAAAGATGTCAGGGCAAGAACTACATGTTATATCTCAGTCTATTCTCAGACGAAACTCCAGTGCTTACATCTGAACCAATATTGGTAATGGCAGGAGTTAATCCCAGACAGGACTTCACAGATCGAGAGAAAGTGCTGGTACTTCACAGTGCTATAGTACAGGCACGGGCATGTAAAGCCAACTGACTTTTCAGATTTGCAGAGAAGTGTCTTCCACTATAGCAGGCCTATGCTGGTGTACTGTTGATAACGTTTGGTGTGACATTTTAAATCTGTGGGGATAGAATCCCTGTTTTCAGGTCAGAACACTTAGTACTTTTCACACCTAAATTAGAAATATGAAAGCAGAAACCAAGGAAATGAGATGTTGACCTTCCCTCTCCCGTCTTTCCAAATAAGAGGAGCTGTTTTTATATTTGACTGTGGATTACCTAAAAACTAGGGTAAAAAATGATTCACAGAGCCCTTACTCCTGTCTAACTGGTGTTAGACTGGAGTAATTTCAAATTACGCGTGTTTTTTAGCTAGTCTGAAAACTCAAACCATGAATAGATGGCTGCGGGCTTCAATTCGACTGGATTACGTGTTCGTACGCCTTCGGATCTACGCTGCAATAAAATTGCGGCCACTGGGTGGACTTCCCGTTGTTTTCCACGTCGGGGTATGCTAATGAGCTTTTGCCGGCGATCCCCGAAATTACGATCTTCAATCGCAATCTCTTACGGCATCTTTAGTCATCTTTTTTTGCGCAACACTATACCAGCTTTTTGCTGTTTTAATATTAGACAGCCCATGTTAAGTATGGCCATCGTTCCCGCGTCAAATTTCTACGTTTTCCGACGTCTTTTATTATTTTTTACGTAAGTCGTCCGGGAATAGGAATGTTCGTAAACGACGCTACTCAAACAACGAATGACGTAACGACGTGATTTTGCGCAATGCACGGCGGGAAATTTCTGAACGGAACATGCGCAGTTCGATCGCCGCGGGGACACGCTTAATTTAAATGCTTCACGCCCCCTAATCGCGTATATCGATTACGCGGCGAGAAATAGACTACGCCGCCGTAGCGTACGGGCAAAAATCTACCAGAATTCGGTGTAGAGCCTGGTAAAATACGGCAGCGTAGGGTATTTCGATTACGCAGTGCAATATTAAGTGTATCTGAATCTGGCCCGTAGTCTCCTATGTGACTTTTGTACTGGTACAATCACCCATGATCACATTACCATTTCAATCATTGATTTCATGTTTTGCCTGGAATTCATTGTTGGGAATAAGATTTCAATTTCGTAGGAACTTGAACATTTAACAAAAGAGACTAACAAGGACATGGATTCATTTTGCCATGGTTCTTCAGGTCCTGTAGGCCCACTTTAAGGGTAAAATTGAAAGTGTCTTTTACCTATAATTTTATGCAGGTATGTGTAGCACAAGCTATACATGTCTTTCATTAATCGAATATGAGGGGTGATCATTCACAGAAAGTGTTCAGGCATGTAATACTTCTCCTAGTGTCTTTGGAAACGGAGATTAACAGCTTTACTAAATTAGGCCACTGTATGTGACCATGAAAGAAAAAATTGGAATGGTTTTGTCACAAGTGTCATTTAAATGGTAATTTTCTTTAATTATGAACTATATATGTGATTTACTGATATATTGGTACTCTCTTCAGGGGGGAATTATCTGGGGGCAGCATGAAAAGGGTTTCCATATTCAACCTTTAAAAAATATAATCTTCCAAGCAAAGCATTTATTGAATTTATGATATATAGCAGGAATTAAATACAGGCGTTTGATGTGAAATGTATGCCAGGTGCTTATGCCAGCTCTGCATTGTTACTGAAACTTGGAACTGAAATATGTACTTTGAGGCATTGACTGAAAAACCTGCTGTTCCTGGGTGTCCTTGTATCATGCATGGTTTACTCCTGCCCTGCCCTTATTCACTATACTATTAACTACGGTTGTACACAAAAAAAAAAATCTATAGAGCCATTTAGATCTCTGAATATAACCTACGCACTTGTCTCTGGTAGATAGAGGGCTGGCGATACACAGACTAGCTCTGCTCCATTCTACCTTAAAAGAGAAAGCATACCTTAAATAAGAAAGCAAATTCCCTCACTGGAAGGGTGCATGTTGTAGTTGCTTATTTGTAAAGCCGCGTACACACGGCAGAGAACCTCGACGGGCAGAACACATCGTTGCGCCCGTCGAGGTTCTCTGCCGGCCGTCAGATTCGGCGACCCGCCCGTCGGGAATGGCAACCAGCCATTCATCCCGACGGGCCGTCGAGCAAATAGAGAACATGCTCTCTATTTCTGCTCGACGGCATTCCCGACGGGATGCTCGCCGAGAGCGTACACACGGCCGAGTTTCTAGGCAGAATGCGGCTCCCAGCGAGGTTCTCGCTGGTTTCTGCCGAGAACCTCGGCCGTGTGTACGCCGCCTTAGAGTAGTGAGACAAACATTTTCAATGCAAATTGGGATTACATTTTAATGTCCATTTTGTTTAGTTTTTTTTTACAGCAACAGTAATCACATTGACATACTGTTGTTTGGCTAAAGGGTGTTTAGATATGACAGTAATTCTATATTACCTCTCAGCAGTTATACTAGTGTTGGATATACACTATATTACCAAAAGTATTGGGACACCTGCTTTTAGACGCACATGAACTTTAATGGCATTCCAGTCTTATGCCTTGTACACATGATCCGAATATCGTACGACGGATTGTACGACTTTGTTCGCTTAATAGTCGCAAGTAAAGTCACGAAAATTCTCGTACGACCGAAAAAAAAAATCGGAAGTGATGTCATGTGTTGTAATGTATTTGTATTGTATTTTCGGACGACAACTATACTGACTAAATGAAAATCGTACGAGGAAAATTTTCGTGCTTGTCCGATCTAATAATATCGTGATCGGCTCCCGAAAGTAGTGTACACACGATCCGAAAATTGCACGATTCTTTCTCGGACGATCGTTTTCGTCCGATATTCGGATCGTGTGTACAGGCCATTAGTCTGTAGTGTTCAATAATGAGTTGGCCCACCCTTTGCAGCTATAACAGCTTCAACTCTTCTGGGAAGGCTGTCCACAAAGTTTAAGGGTGTGTCTATGGGAATGTTTGACCATTTTTCCAGAAGCACATTTGTAAGGTCAGGCACTGATGTGGACAAGAAGGCCTGGCTCTTAGTCTCCCCTCTAATATATCCCAAAGTTGTTCTATCATGTTGAGGACTCTGTGCAGGCCAGTCAAGTTCCTCCATCCCAAACTCGTTCATCAATGTCTTAATGGACCTTGCTAGCGCAAGGTCCTGACCTCACAATGCGCTTCTGTAGGAATGGTAAAACATTCCCATTGACTAGTAATTTTGGGGAAAAAAATCAAATTTCTTTATCAATTTAGGCCAATATGTATTCTGCTACATATTTTTGGTAAAAAAAATCCCAATATATTGATTTGCGCAAAAGTTATAATGCCTACAAGCTATGGGATAATTGTCTGGTAAGGATTCAGCAGAAGGTTTCCTAAAAAGATGGGGCGCACACCCCTTTGTTCGGTTTGCACCAGAACTCTCGAACATTGCAAAAGGACCTGAACCACAAACCTTATTAAAGTCTATGGGACCTGAAATCAAAAGTCCCCATTTTGAAGGCTTATATACAAGTTATTGCCCTAAAAGACATGTCCCAATGCCAAAAAAAAATATTAAAAAAAAGTTTTTAAAGAAGCCGTGATTTTAATGATGCTTAAAGTGAAACAATAAAAAATAAAAAAATCTTTTAAGTATAGTGCCTGGGAGTCTGCCTGTAAAGTGTTGCATATGTCCTCTGGAGGACACCCTGCCTCATTGGGGTTGTGTCTCCCTCTCATTTTCCTCCTCTGCTCTATCTGGCACCCAAGTCATATCAGTAACCACATCATCATCATCCCCTCCATCCTCATCATCACTGGAGCCAACTTGGCAATACACTGTGGCTGGTGGAACATGACTGACAATTTGTTGTTTGAGTGTTCTGCCCTCTCTGTAGACTCATGTTACTCCCTTCCTCTACCTCAAAACCAACATCAGAATCAGTGTCTGTGCATCCTCAAGAAGCAAGTGGCTGACGCTGTGTTCAAATAATTTAGCTGACTCCTCCATGCGTGATGCTGGGGCTATGTCAGTAGTAGTTGTGGACAAGGAGGCACAATAAGGTGGTCTGGCAGCTGCAGTGGACTACACACTAGTATCAACTTGGGTCACAGAGGATAGGGAGAATGAGGATGGTTTAGTAAGCCAGTCCACCACCTCCTCTGCATGCTGTGGCTGTATAGCACGGGCAATATCACTAGAGGCAAACATTCCCTGCCTGAGGACGGACCACGTCCACCTTTGCCTGTGGACACAGACGCTGCTGGCCTTCTCTTAGTGGCATGGAAACATCTGCCTCTCCTTGTTGGCCTTCCAGACATGATGGGGGAGGCTTATTTCTTAAATTTAAATTTAAATGTTATGTAATGCTGTGTTAAACACTGCACTACACTAACAGACTACACTGACACTCCACTGACACTATACGGACACACTACACTATACTCACACTATACTGTCTCACCATACTCACACTCTACACTATACTCACACTACACTATACTGACAAATTATACTCACACTATACTAAAGCTACACTAGTATTACACACTCAGAGTCACAATAAATGAACACACTAACTCGCTAGTAGCAAACTAAGCCCTGCTCTATCTATCTCCACTCTAACAACACACTGCAAAAGCTACCTATGGGAAGGAACCTTTTATAGTGTAGGATGGGGCTTTGAGCATTGAGCCATGATTGACAAAGTCACCATCACTTTGTCCAATCAGGGCTCTGACAGTGCTCTGTGCCATAATTGACAAAGCCTTGCACCCATTGCGGGACACTCGGCAGGCGAACATCCCGCCGAGCGCCCCACAAATTCAGGTGTTCACCGGGCAAATAGTCGATGTTCGGTCTGTACATTTGCTTGGCCCAAACCATTTACCCAACACTAGTTGCTTTTACTGATTGGCAGAACCTATGAATAATACCCGCCCAAGTACATCTGGAGGATGCCGATGAGCTGTTTAATTTATAATACACATATTTCTAGCCGGCTTCCTTTTAACTCTTCTAACTTCCTCCTTTTGAATAATTCATAGTGCAGATTGAATCCTCTGGAGGTGACAGGACCATATTTCAAAGCACATAAGAATTTGTGGCTGTTAATTTTGGAGTTTTATGAAAACAGAATAAAGTTTGGTCTTAATTGGAAGGACGATAAATCTGAAATGTTATTTTCAGATATTAAAAACAAGAGTTGGTGTGCAATAAATTTGTATCCAAAGCATGGACACCTTGGGTGATGATTTTGATAGAAAACAATAGTCTTAGTATTTTGAAGGGGCGACGGTATACAATACTTCAGCAACCTGTTGGCATAGTTAGAGGAAGTAACAGATGTGGCTAAATCGTAATGGTATAGGAACAATTTGAGAGGAACATTTCACTTCACATAATTTCTTAGATCTTTCTTCGAATTCTATTCAGAACACACATGAACCAGTGAGTGCTACAAACATGTAATCATATAAAAAGTACAAACAATTGATGAAGCCTAATTAAATAAAGAAAATATAATTCAATCTATAACCAGCTTAGCCAGCCTTTCTCTGTAATTTTTCTTCAGAGGAACCCAGTGGTGGTCAGATTCCCTCCCTACAGACAACTAAAAAAGATAATTGGTGCCATGCTGCTGGCTCTGCCAGGTGGCCTTGGCCCTGGAACACAACAGGCACCATCAAATTAGAGGTCAGTCAGCCACAACTTAAAGCGGAGTTCCAGCCACAAAACATTGTAGCTGCTGACTTTCTAATAAGAACACCTACCTGTCCAGGGAGCCCACAATGTCACCCCACCCCCCCCCCCCCCAGGCCAAACCATCCATCGGATCGGGTGAACGCGTCACCATTTTAAGGGAGATCGACAGTAGAGACTTGCGGCTTCACTGACTGTTTCCTATTGTGCATGTGGGACTTTGTGAATTGCCAGCTTGTCCTCTGGGACACACACAGGTCCCAAAAGACAGTGGGGGGGGGCAGGCTCGCCGTACAAGAGGACGTGACGTCCTGCGCCGCAGCCTGGGTGGAACGGAAGTACACATAGTACTTGCAAAGAGGTACTTTAGAAAAAAAAAAAAAAAACATTTTAGATATCCAAAAACGAGAGGGGAGGGGTGGTCTTTAGTTTAAGACCACCTCTCAAAAGTGGGTAGACCTCCGCTTTAAGGAAATCTTAGCAGCCACTGGAGTAACCCTAGGATTTCATGGGACCCTGGTTAGGAATGGCTGATTAAAGTCCATCATATATCAAAACACGCCGTACATCCACATGATTGAATTAATTATGTTGAATCATGTATTAAGTGACTCCACAGTCAGTAAAATAATATAAAACATTTTATAATTCATCTACAGTAGTCAAATAAATAAATAAAAAAATTGTAAAAACTATTTGCAAAGATTATTATTTTTATTTATTACATATACTGTACCAACAAACAAGTCACTTGGCTGGTTCACCCTGGTTCAGCTTCTAATACATGGTACAACCACAATGCACCACAAAACGACACAGGAAATAATTTTTGCCTGTGACCATTAAATTATATAATTCTTTTCTGTGAGTGCTGGTTGTGATTTAATCTGGTTTATGATCCAGATTTTTATGTCATTTTTTTTATTATGTTGGTATTAGGTTAATTATACGTAATAATTTTTGAGTAATATTAGAGAAAGTGGTGTAATAGAAGCATTTGCACTAGAGGTCGACGGATATGGGTTTTTCTCTGGCCGATGCCGATATTTAGCAATCGGGGCAGCCGATGGCCAATATATGATGCCAATTTTTGCAGCTGATATTTTAGGCCGATTTTTTTTTTTATCCCCTTCGTCTCATAAAATCACCCACTCCCACTCCACTCCCCCCTGCTTTCTCCTGTTACTTTACCACACACTTGATGTCCTTAGTACAAATTGCACTGGTTGGCTCTGGCAGGTGGCACTGATTGGCACTGGCAGGTGGCACTGGTTGGCACTGACAGATGGCACTAATTGGCACTGACAGGTGCAAGTGGCACTGATTGTCACTGGCACGTGGCACTGATTGGCAGATGGCACTGACAGGTGGCACTGGTTGGCATTGATTAGCAGGTGGCACTAACAGGTGGCACTGGCAGATGGCACTAATTGACACTGGCAGGTGGCACTGGTTGGCACTGACTGGTGGCACTGGAGGGCACTGGCAGGTTTCGCACCTAGCCGATAGTGTAACTTTGTGAAACTGACATGTAACTAAATGCAGAGAGAGAGGTGCTGTCAAATTCAGACAGATCATTACTTCTAACTTGCCCCTTACCTGATAAATGTCTTACAAAAATATTTCACCCTCTTTCTAATCTCTGTGCAGCTGCATCTTTTTATGCCCCCTCCACCCTCACCAGGAGCCAATTGCACCGGTGGAGGTGTGGACACCCAATATAGGCTAGCGCGCATGTACGAGCCGCACCGGGACTGACATCATGTACAGCGCAACCTGCCTACGTCATGCATCACGTGCTAACAACCGCAGCGCCATGTTGAAAAATATGCCCAAAGGTGGGAGTGGTCATGATGGAAATTACCACACCACCTAACGTAGCAGGAAAGACCGCAATAGAAGCAATCCACTGAAGACATCTCCTTAGGGGCAAGATAAGATGCCTAGCCAATGGCGCCACCCAGACAAAATAACAAGGAAATGTATCCTCATTACTATCCAGAAGGACTCCCTGGGCATCCGTATGGTCACCCATATCATTAGCCCATATAGGGCCAACAAAGGCGCCATCTGCTGGTTTAAACTGAAAGTACATCAACAGCTCAGAAATACCTTTCAGAGCAGAATTTAAAATTACATTTTGATTGATAAGGGAGGCTATCGTAAAAACAATTCCACATCAATAAGATTAAGGATATACCGCAGCGAGCAAAAAACATATAGGAGTTACACAAACTATTATAGAACACAAATCTGAAGCTATAAAAATAAACTAAAACCTTTATTGAGAATAACTGAACTCAGGCCACTGTGGAAAATGAATCCAACAAAGTTATAGAAAAGGCTTGTAGCTAATGGATTCATTCAAACCTGGGTATTTTGTTGCTGCCAAGTTGTGAAGCCATCTGGTTTCCCGCTGAAGAAGTATCTTGTCAACACCCCACCCTCCCTTTCATGTACAGGTAGGTATTCCAAGGCAAAAAAAAATATTTTGGACAATTGAAAATAATGATAATGCCCCATATGTCTACTGATATGCGTTTCCATCTTCTCCTTCGAAGCAAGTGTGGGGCATGGTCCCTGATTTGATGAAAAATTGCCTCTTAGTTTTACCAACATTAAAAGCTTTACATTCACATTCCATATAATACACTATGCCAATTGATTGACAATTGGCATATAAATTAGGTCTATACTGCTCTCCATTAGGCAAGTTAATCACAGTAGCATTTTTTATGAATCTGCAGAAGTTTTCCACATGGAGCAGTCCCTTTGCGAGAGTGGGATATAGATTTTGTTGTTAAATGTCTGTGAACTAAGGCCGCGTACACACGATCGAATTTGTCCACTGGAAATGGTCCGATGGACCATTTCAGCAGACAAATCCGATCGTGTGTATGGGCTAGCGGACAAATTTGTGCGGCGGACAAATTTTAAAGCATGCTTTAAAATTTGTCCGCCGGAGACATGTCCGTCGGATATGTCCGCTGGTCAGTACACTCACCAGCGGACATATCTGCCTGCACAAGCGTCGTATGGATGTGACGCATGCGTGGAAGTTGTTTACTTCCTGGTGCGGTGACGTGGCGGCGTCAACGTCACCCCCCACATCACCGCGCTGTCTGCCGGCGGGGATTTTGATCCGATGTTGTGTACACGCCATCGGACCAAAATAGCCCGGCGGACATATCCGATGAAAACGGTCCGAGGACCGTTTCTATCGGATATGTCCCTTCGTGTGTCCGTGGCCTAATTGATCTCTCAATGTTTGGGTTCTCTTATAAGTGATCTGTGGGTAAGCGTTTGTGGCATATCATCTGGCATAATGGGTTATCAACCTCACTTTTTGATCTTGCGGTTTAGCTATCTCTGTTATTTAGCTTTTGCTCGATGATGGGCTTTTTTGAGGCAAGAGCGACTGTAGCCTCTATTGATTAGACGGCACTGTAAAGGCCTTTGTCTCTATTTCAAAATCTTCCTCTCGACTACAATTCCTTTTAAGTCTAAGGCCCCGTACACACGAGGAGTTTTCATCGGACATGTCTCCTGGGAGATTTTGGTTTGATCTGTGTACACACGATCAAACCAAAATCCCCGCGGACAGACAGCGCGGTGACGTGGCGGTGACGTTGACGCCGCCACGTCACCGAACCAGGAAGTAAAATGGATTCGACGCATGCGGGAAATTTCGGTCCGCTGGTTAGGCGTACTAACCAGCGGACATATCCGACAGATGGCTTTCCAGCAGACAAGTTTTAAAGCATGCTTGTCTGCTGGAAACCTGTCTGCTAGCCCGTACACACGATCAAATCTGTCCGCTGAAACTGGTCTGCAGATGAGTTTCAGCAGATATATTCAATCGTGTGTACGCGGCCTTAGATATTGACTGTAAGGTATGCTCGAAATTAAAGGTTTGGGATGAAAGCACCTTTCTGCAGCGGGATTAGTGGAATCTTCAGATGGATGTTCCAAGGGATCGTCGAGAGGATTACTTTCCTCTCATATTTCCTTTAAGTCATTAAGAGCCTTTATTTTATTTAGGGTACGATCCCTCCAAATGTCATCCAAGGAGGCCTTGGATTTAGACATCTGATAGTCTTTATGAAAAAATGTTTTGTATATAGGTTTTCTAGCAAACAGATGAACATCTTTGATATCTTCAAAGCTATCAACCTCTTGAATAGGACAAAAGGTCAGGCCCAGACTTAAAACCTGGTTCTGATCATCTGTTAAAGAATGGAAGGAAAGCCTTGGAGCCTGTCTTACATTCTTGGGTGGTATCATTGATACATTGAATCTTCTTTGGATCTGGTGTTGGTTGAGGTGCAAAAATGGATGTTGTTCGTAAGTCCCCCAAAGGGGGTGTGGTATGCAAGTCCCCGGATTCAAATAAAGTGATGATTGGCTTACCTTAGGTATTAAAGAAACAGGAGGTGCAGAAGCCAGAAGTGAAAGTGAAGTTTTACTGTGAAGACAAGGCGTTTGCCGTGTGCAATCATGTGAACTATGTTTTGAAGCAGATAGATGAGGTCCCAACCTGTCACCCTTCAGTTTTTTGAGATCCTGTTTTGAATCCCTGTGTCTGAATAAACCCTGTCTGAGAAGAAGAAGAAGACATAGATGATCCATCTGAATCACTAGGATCCTGATTGGGACCATTTTTCAATGGGACACAGATGCAAAAAAATATATTATTAAAACGTGCCTAACAAAATACAAACATAAATACATTTCTTTTGGTTTAAATTTTATCCCATCAGCATTTAATTTGCACAGCAGATTTCTTTCTGGGACACAAAGCAGTTAGCAGTCGAGGCAGCCATCTTGGCAATTGCGTTGGAATCGAACCCGGGTCAGCTGCTGGATAAGCAGTTATGCTCACCATTGCACTACCAACGTGTGGAATGTCTATGGAATGGCTATGTCTGGTCTGTCACAGTGGCAACATATAGCAGGTTGCCATTTGCTCTGCGATATGTATCATTGTTGGGTAGCAAGTTTTCTCCTTCATTGCTCTTTTGATAGCCTGGTTCCATAGACGTTTTTGTTTTCAATCTCTTTTTATAAAATGTTATATACATTTTTAAAATGCATTTCTAAATACATATATCTATACATTCATATATCTTATAATTTTATAAGGTGTGAACTGTATTAGTGTGCCATTGGTGATATGCCACCGCAGACCGGGCCATGGGGATCTGCCAGAATGTCCAGATGCCGGGTGCCGAATGACGATCCTCCGCAACGGAGACCCCCCTGTCTGCCGGACAGGCGTTGGTGTGAGGTTGGTCAGAGGGTGAGCAAAATGACTGGACCCGACAAAATTGGTCAAAATGATTGCGTCTCAGAGAAGACCCAAGTCTGTGGCTGCAGTTGGTCACCATCCAAGGGAGGATTATGCTGTTAGGATCAAAGTTATTGGGTCTAGTGGCTCGGCTTAGGTCCAATGCATCTGTGCTTTGGAATCTGGCTCTTTCCTTACATGTTCATTGTAGCATGCCTGTCTCTGCCTGCTGCCATCTTGGACAACAGCCCCTCCCCCGTTTTGAAGACAAACTCCATAGAAATTGTTACTTCATTTGCATATTGCATATGGAATTGTTGCAAGATTTCAGAGATTTTCTGAGATTGGTTAAGAAGATTACTTCCATCTTTTTCTCTCTCTATTTGGATGCCCAGATAGTAGCTAATGTTCCCAAGTTCTTTGATTTCAAAATTTTTGTTCAGTTTGTAAACAATCTGATTGTAATCCCCTTCTTTGTTCAAAACGGGTTATAATGTAATCAACATAGATAAGGATGTATACCCATCTGTCTTCTTGATTCCTGAAGTAGAGACAGATGTCTGCTTTACTTCTTGAGAATCCCTCTTTAGTAAATACTTTGTTCACTTTCACATTCCACATCCTTGCAGATTGTTTACGACCGTAGATGCTCTTCTGATGTTTACACACAAGGTTGTCTCCTTGCTCAAACCCTTTTGGTTGCTCCATGTAAAGATCTTCCTCTTTAAATCCTTTATTTATGTCAAGGAAAACCAGTCCGCAAAGACTACAAAAGGGAAAAACAGCAAAAACACAAAATCAGCATTGTTACCAGTGCACACACATGGGTACAGTAGAGATCTTCCTTAATGTCTCTATATAGGAAAGCAGTTTTAACGCCTGGGGGTTTCACTTGCATGGCCTTTCCGGCTGCAACGCTAAGAAGCGCTCTGGTGGAGTGAAAGTTTCATCGTAATCTTCACCGAATTTCTGAGACTAACCCATGGCAACTAGACTGGCTTTGTATTTTTGCATATTCTATTCTGCACCTGACTTTACTTTGAAAGTTCACTTATTTCCTATAGTTTTGCGGTTAGGAGGGAGCTCTGTGAGTGTCCAGGTTTTATTTTCTTGAAGTAACTTTAATTTGTCTTCTGCTGCTTTTCTCCATTTATTGGCTTCATGTTTGGGCAGTTTTTCTATGTCTTCCCAGGATGTTGGTTCAAGTATGCTGTGTGTTTTGACAGTGTATGACAGCTTGCGGGGTGGTATCCCCTTTGTAGTCCGAGTGGATCTTCAGGCAGTTCAGCAGGATCTGGTGGGGAACTTAATTTAAGCGATGTGAGTTCCACCTCTTGTTCTGACTCCTGCACAGGTTTGTTTTGGTCGACCTTTTCTTCTGGTATGCTTGGCATATTCACTTCACAGCTTTCAGGGATCAGTGTTTCTGCTGATGGGCTCTCATCAAAATAAACACTACGGATTATTGTCACTTTGTCAGTCTTTGGGTGTAGGATTCTGTAGCCCTTGGTATGAGGCCACTTCTTTGCTTATGTATTCTCCTCCATTGTCGGTGCAGATTGGTCCTGGTTTGTGTTGGAATTTGTTGCTAGACATGGCAGCATGTCCCCATAGACTTCTATGGAGGATTCTCTGTGTATGAACTACAAGTCCCAGCATGTCCCCATAGACCTCTATGGAGGATTCTCTGTGTATTATCCAGCAGCTGCATGGCACTCATGTTGAAGAGCAGGTAGTCCATCTTCAGAAACACGTTTTTCTGCTATTTATCTACAGAGCATTTCTAAACCTGTTCTATCAGTTACTCTCATGCCCCGTATACACGACCGGGTTTTCTAATGAGAAAACTGCAAGGAGAGCTTTTTGCCTGGAATCCCAGCTGTGTGTATGCTCCCTCGCAGTTTTTCCAATGGGAATACTGCCAAATCCGCTGGCAAAAAAAAGAGAACTAGCTCTTTTTTTCCCATCAGGATTCCTGGTGGACTTTTTCCCATCGGAAATCCCAAGCGTGTGTACGGGGGCATCAAGCAACTTGTCATCCCCTGGGACATAACAATGTAAAATCCAATTTAGCGTTTCATGCATTAAATGCAAAATTCTATTTTTATCTCCACAAACTTCTTTGGAAACACTTGTAGCAAAAGATGATGAGGAGAATAATCTGTATAAATTACTGCAATAATAAAAGAACATTTCAGATATGTTTCAAAAGCATTCAGCTCAATATCTTCTTTATTACATCTGTGAATAAAATGAGCAGAGAGCAAATGGAAAGCAGTTTTTGCTCTCATTCCGTATCTCCGCTCTCTCTCTTACTCACACTTACTACAATCTCATTCTTCATTCATTTCCATTCGTTCTCTCTCTAGATCTGTCTTACTCATACAGTATCTCTTGCTTCACTCTTTACCTCCCAGCTTCTGTCTTACTTAACCTTTTTTTTCTCCTTCTCCCCATTATGTCCCTTTTCTGTGTCTGTGCACTTTTTTACTTAATTGGTTGTTCTTGGTGTCGGGTGCAGGTCTTTTGAGCATAGGAACTACTCCTGGGGGGGGGGGGGGGGATAAGGTATGTAAACTGCAGAAAGGGGGATTGTCTACTGTAAGGTTGGATTTATATCTGTGTATAACTGCATTACGTGGTAATGCACCATATATAGTATGTTGTGCTGAATTGCAGCGCTATTAATTTTGAATGGAATCCACATGCACATTCTTAATGCACAATACATCTGTACATGTGAACCAATTGGGTACTCTAGTGCACTGTATTGAAACACAGAGGTGAAGGTCTGTTTAAATCTGTGTTGCCGTTTCTTTTCAGTACAATAAAAATGTATGGACTGCCTTACTAGAACATACAACATAATGTTAAACAGCGCATGGTAACACAGTGCAGCAAGTTACTTAACCACTTCAATACCAGGCACTTTTGAACTTTCCTGCCCAGGCCGATTTTCAGCTTTCAGTGGTGTCACTTTTTAAATGACAATGGCACGATCATAATGCACTGTAACCAAACTAAATTTTAAAAATTTTGTTTTCACAAATGGAGCTTTCTTTTGGTAGTATTTGATCACCTCTGCGGTTTTTATTTATTGCTAAACGAATAAAAAAATACTGAAAATATCGGAGGGGGAAAAGTTTTTCTTTGTTTTTGTTATAAAATTTAGTAAATACGTTTTCTCCTTTACTGATAGGCACTGATAAGCTGCACTGATGGGGCACCAGTAAGATGGCACTGACGATGGGCACTGATAGGTGGTACCAGAGCTTTTTTTCTCAGAAAATAGGTGCAGGAACTCAACCACGACCCCGTTCAGATTTCACAAACAGTAGAAAGGTCTTAAAGGGGCATTAAATAGGAGGATCACATTACATACACAGTGGGGTTACACACAGAGTGCAGAGCTGTCACTTGTAAACACAAAAAACAGACTTCTGTGTTTACAAGTGATTGTGGTGAGCGGGCACCAAAGGGTCTGAGCCAAAGGTGGTGGAACTGAGTTCCCCCAAGTTCCCCCTGAAAAAAAGCCCTGGGTGGTACTGATATGTGGCACTGATGGGCACCCATAGGTGGTACTGGTGGACACTGATGGGCACTGGAGCTGCACAATTCTTGCATAAAATGAAGATCACGATTCTCTCACAATTCTTCCAAAAAAACTATTTAAACTTATTTTCAACACAAAACTGAACGTAAGGGCTTAAATACAGTATATGTAAATCTGATGGACTGTTTACATGTTAAATTTTAAAAGCCGCAGCAAACCTGCTGACCTTACAATGCTTGCTAATGTGAAAGAAAAGCTCTAATTTTCATATTTAACTCCTGATAAAGAGTCTGTCAGACGCGAGTGAGGAAAACCAGATAAATGGCTCTTCCTGTTTACATCGTGATCAGCCGTGATTGGAAACGGCTGATCCTGTGGTAAAGAGTCTCCGTCAGAAAGTCTCTACCTAGATCGGAGTTGCGTTGTGGCATACTGACACAACGCAACAACAATCGCTGCATGAGCACCCCCACATGCACACACTAGCAGTTTTCCTGCTGGATGTCATATGACGCCCAGTCAGGATAAATGAACCACTTCCTGACGGAAGAACTTCTTCATACCTGTTTAAAAACACTGCTCCAGTACTTCTGCCTTACTTCCTGGACAGACTTCAGGTCATGACACAGGAAGGAGTTGACCAGCTGGTCTCAGCACGCACACTGTATCATGGACCTCATGCCGTTATTCATTTTGGCGTGGGGTTCTCTTTCAAGATCCATACTAGACTCATAGTTAGTGTTTGGCTGAAGCCATTTATTATCAATCAACTGTGTTTACTCTTTTTAAATGATAATGGCAACAGAAACTACCCAAAAGACCCTGATCAAAAGTTTACATAACCCAGTTCTTAAAATAGTGTATTGTTCCCTTTTACATTAATGACACCTTGAAATCTTTTGTAGTATTTGTGGATGAAATAGTAGTAGTTGCAATTTTTATGTTGCATGATATTTGCTGAACTATTTATCACACTTACAGTTGTGCTCATAAGTTTTAGATTCCCTGGCAGAATTTATGATTTCTTGGCCATTTTTCAGAGAATATGAATGATAACACAAAAACATTACTTTCACTCATGGTTAGTGTTTGGCGGAAGCCATTTATTATCATTCAAATGTTGACAAGTTGACACAAAGGGGTTTGAATGGATATTAAAGGTAACCATCCTCACCTTTGATCTGTTTGCTTGTAATTGGTGTGTGTGTATAAACGGTCAATGAGTTTCCTGACAGACCCTTGCATTTTCATTTAGTGCTGCACTGATGTTTCTGAATTCTGAGTCAGGTGGAAAGCAAATGAATTGTAAAAAGATATGTGGGAAAAGGTAGTTGAACTGTATAAAACAGAAAAGGGGTATAAAAAGATATCCAAGGAATTGAAAATGCCAATCATTAGTGTTTAAACTCTAATCAAGAAGTGGAAAATGAGGGGTTCTGTTGAAACCAAACCACGGTCAGGTAGACCAACTAAAATTTCTGCCAGAAAAATTGTTCGGGATGCAAAGACGCACAAATAACTTCAGGTGAAATACAGGACTCTCTGAAAACATGTGATGTGGCTGTTTCAAGATGCACATTAAGGAGGCACTTGAAGAAAGATGGGCTGCATGGTCGAGTCGCCAGAAGAAAGCCATTACTATGCAAATGTCACAAAGTATCCCACTTACAATACAACAGCGCAGAAACAAGCCCCAAACCTTCTGGCACAAAGTCATTTGAAGTGATGAGACTAAAATGTAGCTTTTTGGCCACAACCATAAATGCTACATTTGAAAAGGAGTTAACAAGGCCTATGATAAAAGGTACACCATTCCTACTGTGAAACACGGAGGCGGATCGCTGATGTTTTGGGGATGTGTGAGCTACAAAGGCACAATAAATTTGGTCAAAATTGATGGCAAGATGAATGCATGAATGCACAAGAAATACTGGAGGAACATTTGCATTCATCAGCCAGGAAGCTGCGCATGGGACGTACTTGCACAAGTCAACCTGTCATTGGCTACAGCAGAATAAAGTGAAGGTTATGGAGTGGCCGTCTCAGTCTCCTGACCTCAATATCATTAAGCCACTCTGGGGAAATCTCAAACTTGCAGTTCATGCAAGACAGCCCAAGAATTTACAGGAACTGGAGGCTTTTTGCTAAGAGGAATGGGTCAGCTTTACCATCTGAGAAGATAGTGAACCTCATCCACAAATACCACAAAAGACTTCAAGCTGTCATTGATGTTAAAGGGGGCAATACTCGATTTTAAGTGGGTATGTAAACTTTTGATCAGGATCATTTGGGTAGTTTCTGTTGCCATTATGATTTCAAAAGAGTAAACACAGTTGATTGATAATAAATGGCTTCAGCCAAACACTAACCATGAGTGAAAGAAATGTTTTTGCGTTATCATTCATATTCTCTTAAAAATGGCCAATACATCATAAATTCTGTCAGGATATGTAAACTTATGAGCACAACTGTGTGTGTGTGTGTGTGTGTGTGTGTGTATATATATATATATATATATATATATATATATATATATATAATATTATGGCAGCAGCAAGGAAGGAACGGTTTGCCTAAAGTCAATTTGTAACTCTGTGCCCAGTTTTGGTTTATGGTTGATGGTTATTTTACTTTAAATTGTTTAGTCAGCATTGCTGGATTTAGGCTGTATGATGATAGTAATATATGTTCCTCTGTGTTCTAGGAAATATGAAGAGATAGACATGGATAAAGTGACAGCTGCAATGGTACTGACCAGTCTGTCTACAAGTCCCTTGGTTCAGAGTTCTTCAGTTCGACTTACTGGTATGTAATGTGTACTTATGTATTTTTTCTTGTCAAAATATCTTTATTTGGGTAAACAAGAAAGTTGTACAGATGCAATAAATGAAAGGTTATACAGAAATGAGCAACATTGGAGATTCCTTTGTGTTTAGCACGAGAGCTGTTTCTCCCGAAAGAGTCATATTACGCTTGGATCAATATTGCATTCGAGGCTGCGGCAGTTGGTTACGAAACCGGGGGGCTTAGCATGTTTTTCAGCTAGTTGAAGAGATCAGACAGGACTCGGGGTGGTGACTTGAAGTGGGACAAGGTCACATGCAAGTTCGGAATCTCCAATGTTTATCATGTTGTATCAATATAAATGCATATGTTTATTAACAAGTTTATGAAAACAAGATTTGGGTAAGTGAAGGGAAGGGGAAGAGGAGGAAGGGGGGGGGGTAAGGGGCAGGGAGTCTGCAGGAATGGTCGGAGATTCCTTGTCAAAGAGGTATTTCATAGAATGGAGCATTACATTGGCTGGGCTACCATGGTAATAGTACATCATTATTAAAATCACCAGGGATTGCGTAAGCAGACCAGGGATGCCATATCTTCTCAAACTTGGTGGTGGTGTCCGTATCCATTGCCATCATTTTGGCATGGGTCATCGCACAGTTCATTCTCCTTTCCACTTCGCTGAGTGGGAGATTGGGGGATTTCCAGGCCTTTGCTAAGGTCTGTTTTGCGGCTGTGAGTAGTTGAAGTATTAGCTTAAATTGTGTATACGACAGATTAGTCGGCTTGAGATTCAATAATGCTATTTTGGGGTCTGGGGGGATGCTCTTTTTTGTGAGCGTGTTCATTATGCGGAAGATTTCCTTCCAAAATAACTGTGCTTTTGGGCATGTCCACCATATGTGAAGGTATGTCCCTGGAGCCGAGCAACCCCTGAAACAGTCTCCAGAGTAGTCTTTGGTAAATTTAGCTATCCTGGCTGGCACTAAGTACCATCTGGTGAGTACCTTATAGTTGGTCTCGATTGCTAGTTCGTTCCGAGAAGCGGACCTGGTGTTGTTCCATATTTGTTTCCATTCGGTAGGTTCCAACTCTATTCCCAGGTCCTCTTCCCATTTACGAACGTATAGTAGTTTCCCGGAGGTAGTGGAGGAAAGCAAGTGGGAGTATATTACTGAAATTTTACCCCTGGCGTGTGGCTCCTTTTTGCAGAAGTTTTCAAAACTGGTTATACGAAGTGGTGATGGTGAAGCATCAATAAACGGTTTGAAGAAGTTTTTGATTTGTAAGTACCTGAATAGTTCAGATGATGGTATACCATACTTTTCTTGGATAGTTGGAAAGGACAAAAAGGAGGCGGAATCAATAAAATTGTGTAAACAGGTGCAGTTTCTTAACGTCCATTCCTTGAAGGAGTTGGGGTAGACCCAGGCTGGATAAAATGCCGGGTTTTTATGAAACGACAGCAGTGGGGTGTGTGGGGATAGTAGGGAGCTTTTGGTCTTTATTCTATCCCAAAGGGAGAGCGAGTGTTTTGTGATGGGGTTACTTATATGTTTACGTGACTTGGGGGGGACCCAAAGTATGTTGGATATTGGGGTAGGATCGCAATCAACGGCTTCGATTGAAACCCATAAGGGTGGTTCCTGGGTAGCGTGGTAATTTGCCATAGTCGCTAATTGCGCTGCCCTGTAGTAGTTAGTGATGTTGGGGTAGCCCAGCCCACCATTGGCTTTGGGAAGGTGCATAGTTTGAGGTTTTGTTCTAGGTCTGCTGTTTTTCCAGATAAAGTTAGACATTTTCTTTTGTGTCATTCTTAGGTAGTACGATGGGATGGGGATGGGGAGCACTCTAAAAAGGTAGAGGAGTTTAGGGAGTATCGTCATTTTGACGGCGTTGAGCCTTCCTAACCAAGACAGAGGGAGGTGAGACCATGAGTTTAAGAGGGCTGATAGGTGTTTTAGTAGTGTGGGGTAGTTGGACGAAAATAGGTCAGACAATGTTGCTGTGAGGCGTACCCCTAGGTAAGGGATGCTCTTTTCTGTCCAAACAAAGGGTAAGCCATGTCTGGCAGCTTTTAGTTCAGTGTTTGTGAGTGAGATGTTAAGAGCGAGGCATTTTTTGGGGTTGATGACCAGGCCTGAGAAAGATGCAAACTTGTTTAAGATTGGGATTAGGTTGGGGCCCGTTACTTGGGGAGATGAGAGGAATAGGAGAATGTCATCTGCGAATAGGCACAATTTATGTTTGTAGCCACCTACCTCTATACCTAGGATTGTTGGGTCTGTCCTGATTTTTTGCGCCAGAGGCTCAACAAGGAGGGCAAATAGTAGCGGGGAAAGTGGGCATCCCTGTCTAGTTCCTTTGCTAATGGTGAAAGTTTCTGACTTGTACCCCGCGTACTTAACGTAGGCCTTTGGTTTGTTGTATAGTTCCGTGACCCATGTCATAAAGTTGGGGCCGAAGCCCCAGTTCTGTAGTGCGTAGCCCAGATATGACCATGAT
This sequence comes from Rana kukunoris, assembly GCA_029574335.1. Classification (NCBI taxonomy): domain Eukaryota; kingdom Metazoa; phylum Chordata; class Amphibia; order Anura; family Ranidae; genus Rana; species Rana kukunoris. The sequence goes on along the minus strand of CM056053.1, from coordinate 398,550,906 downwards.
ACGGAATCGAATGCCTGCTTGATATCTAAAGAAAGGAAGCAAGCAGGTATTCCCCTTTTCTTTGCAAAGTGAGCTAAAAGATTTGCCCTCCTTATATTATCTCCTGCTTGACGATTAGGCATGAAGCCTACTTGGTCACGGTGTATTAGGGATCCAATTATTTTATTTAGGCGGGTTGCTAGTATTTTGCCTAGTAGTTTGATGTCTATGTTTAACATGGATATTGGACGGTAACTCTCGCTGAGGGTAGAATCAGTGTGTTGTTTGGGGATCATACAAATGGTAGCTAGAAGGGATTCCTGTCTGAAGGATTTATGTTTTAGGAGGTCGTTGAAGGCTTCGGCCAGCCTTGGGGAGATGAGCTCGACAAAGGATTTGTAATATTGGGCTGAGAACCCATCGGGGCCCGGTCTTTTGTTGAGTTTCAGTTCTTTAATAGCTTCCACTACGTCATTCGTGGAGATTGGCTTGTCTAGGTGGTTTTTCTGGGATTCTGTCAGACGGGGGAGCTGGATTTGTGAAAAGGAGTCAGCCTCTGCTCTATTAAATGTGTTTGTTTCTGAGTATAGCTTTTTCAGGTGGGTGCTAAATTTCTGAACTATTTTATGGGGGTTGCTAGAAGTGACATTATTTGCTACCTTCAGTTTGATGGGGGTATACGTTTTGTTGATAGAGTTGAGTGCTCTGGCTAAGTAGGTCCCTGATTTGTTGGCCCTTTTGTAAAAGGTATGTTTGGATCTATTCAGGGTTTTATTCGCTGATTCTGTGAGAAATAGATCGTACTCCAAACGAGCTTTATCTAAGCGGTTTTTAGAGGAAGAGGAATGGTCATTTTGGAAGGCCAGGAAGGCTGTGTTGAATTCGGTTTCAAGGGTCTTTGCCATTTGAATTCGTTTTTTTTTAAGGATCCCCATTTGCCTTTGGAGTGCGCCCCTCAGAACTGGCTTGTGGGCTTCCCAAAGAGTGAGAGCCGAGATTTCGGGGTTCATGTTAAATTTTAGGTATTCCTGGAGAGTTTGTTTAATTTCCTGGCTGTGGGTTGGGTGTTTGAGTAAAATTTCTGGTAGATACCAGGTGGGGGTCTTGTTTTTTGGGGATAGTAGACGCAATTGTCGTGCAGACCGCATTGTGATCCGACCAGGGGATAGGGATGATGGTCGAGTTGACGACTTCAGGCAGCATACCTATAGTGAGGAATATATGGTCAATGCGGCTTAAAGAATGGTGGGGATTGGAGTAGTAAGTATAGATACGTTTTGCTGGGTTCATTTCTCTCCATGTATCTGCTAAACTATATTTGGTAAGGAGGTTGGGGAGTGTCCATTTAGCGTGGTGCTTTGGTTGGATATATGGTGATCTGTCTAAAAATGGAAGCAGTACCTGGTTTGAGTCTCCGCAAATCAGCAGGGAGCCCAGTCTGTGGGCTTTGATGGTTTGAAAGAGGTGGGACATAAATGGCATAGGGTTGGTGTTTGGGGCGTAGTAGGATACCACGGTGACAGCGGTGTCTAAGATGGATCCTGTCAAGATGAGATAGCGGCCTTCGGGGTCTTTTATTTCAGATAGAAGGGTGAATGGGGTGGTTCGGTGAAATGCAATTAAGGTGCCTCGTTTCTTGGAGGATGCTGAGGCTGTATACACTTGCGGGTATGTCGCACTGAAGTGCTTAGGGGTAGAGTTCGGGGTGAAATGGGTTTCTTGTAAGCACACTACGTGGGCTTTTTTAGCCTGGAAAAGCCTGAAAGCTTTTGTACGCTTTTGCGGGATATTCAAACCTTGTACGTTAAGTGTCAATATGTTCAAGGGTGCCATGGTAGCCAAACCAATAGACTCTTCTTACCGTGGTTCAGTGAGAGGAGTTTTCCCAGACCATTCCATGCAGACAGGGGGGGAGGATAGGAGGGGGGGAGGCTCAAAACTTCAACCTTGAAAAAAAAGTAAAAGACAATACATATTATTGCACGCATAAACATCAGAATACAGATAGAGTGTACGATGTTTGCCCGAGGTGGGGGAAAAGGTCCCCCGCCCAGGGAAAAGGGGCCTTCGTCAGGTCCCCAGATAATAGCCTGGGGGCCTGAGGGGGGCCTAGTGGGACGCGTGTTCGCCCAGAGTCAGAAAGCCGCTTACTAAAGTGTAAAGAGCGCACCTCTGGGGGTGCACGAGCTCCCATTCGATCACATAGTAGGAATTAGGTTAGGTATGTTAACATATTCAGGGTATTTAGGGGTGAGAGGGGCCAGAGAGGGAAGGCTAGCGATCATATTTGGGGTTAGGGTGTTGGGGTTTCCCTGAATAGCCCCATGGGTGATTGGCGGAGCAGACTATGTGTCAAGAAAAGGTACTTGGGGTCAGGACCTATGCTGGCTGGGATGTAAATAGCCTGGCTCGTGTGTACAGAGTTTGTTGAGGATGGGATACAGGTGTTAAGATAGGAGACATAGGACAGGGGTGAGGGCACCTGTATTTTCCTGTGTCAGGGCCTAGTGGGTAAACGGTTCAGTTGTGGGGTTGGGAGAGGGAGGCCCTATTACATTGTGGAGGGCATGCAGTGGTGTGTGGTGTGTGAGGTGCAAGTATGACCGTTTCCACCTGGTACTATGACCAGGAGAGAAGGGGGAAAGGGAGATTTCCAGTGAGATGTGGTAAAGAGAACAAAGTCCAGTTAGCACGCTTGTGGCCTAGGAGGGTGAGGGCAGAATAGTTGTTGCTTGGGGAACTCAGTCCATAGAGTCCTCTTGTTCTTGGGACTGCGGGGCAAATCTGCCACGTTTGCTTGATTGGTGCAAGCCATTATTCTGTCCCTGATGCGGGGAGTTGTTGCGTGAAGATGCTGATGCTGTTCTTCTGCGGGTAGAGGATGTTGATGAAGGGTTGTCAATTAGCTTGAAGTCCAGAAGAGCCTGGTGCAATTGGTCAGGTGTTCTGCAGGTTATTTTGGTGCCGTGGATCGTGAAGCGCAGGGAGAAGGGGAACCCCCATTGGTACTTGATGTTGCGTTGTTGCAGCTCTGTTAGAAGGGGTTTCATAGCTCTCCTTTTGGCGATGGTTAGCTGTGAAATATCGGCGAATATTTGATAGCTGTGGCTTTGGAAGGAAAGGGTGCCTTTTTCCCTTGCTGCCTCCAGAATTTGCTCTTTGGTTCTGAAAAAATGAAACTTGGCTATAATGTCTCTGGGGGGAATTTCAGCTTTTTTGGGGGAAAGTGCCCTGTGCACTCTGTCCATTTCTAATCTCTCCACTGGTGTACCCGGCAGGAGTTCCTGACACAGTGCCAAAATGGTTGCTTGTAGGTCCAGGATGGATTCCGGTATGCCCCTAAATCTCAAATTGGACCTCCTGGCCCGGTTCTCAAAATCTTCCAGCCTGCTTTGTAGGGTCTGGTTCTCTTCTTTAAGCGCGTCTAATTCAGTCAGACATTCATGGGTATGGGTTTCTATTTCGTCTATCTTCTCCTCAAGGACCTCAGTCCGGTTCCCCAATTCTCTGATTTCTTTGGTGAGATTTGCAGTTATCTGGTCAGATGTGTGTTTCAATGCTTTTTGGAGCATTTTTTCAAATTGCCTCAGTAAGTCCGAGGGGACTTCCTTTTTGCTAGAAAGGGTTTGTGAAAAGTCATTTGCGCCCTCTTCTTCACTGTCTGAGGCAAAGTTAGATGCTGCAGCCATTTGTGAGGCAGGTTTCACTGAGCGCTTCTGTGTTTTCCCTGAGGGGAGCTTCTCTGAGGTGACTGGCGCCTCTTTTGCGGCGCCTTTGTTCCGCTGGGAGCCGCTGCTAAAATTCGTTTTGGTTCTGTTCCGTGTGCCTCCCAGCACCATTCTTCACACACCTTCCCTCTCTCACCTCTCAGTGAAAAGTACCCGTTGTTGGTTTCGACGGGAGATCGATTAAACTGGAAATATCTGCGGCTTTCTTCCTTCCAGGAGCGGAGCTCTAGTCAGACATGTCTTGCCTGCGTGAGCCCGCGCGCGCGTCGTCGTACTTATGTATTTTTTATTTATTTTTATTTATCGTACATCACGGGACACAGAGCGCATAGCCATTACATATGGGTTATATGGGTACCTTCAGGTGTGGACACTGGTGTAATCAACTTCACAGGAAGTTCCTCCCTATATAACCCCCTCCCACTGAGAGTGCTTCAGTTTTTTCGCCAGTGTCTTAGGTGTTGGTCACGTCTAGCTGTCCCTCGGAGGTCTCGGGACCCAGGATAGCTAGCCGGATCCGTCCGAAGTGCTTCAAAGCCAAGGAGTACGGTACCCGGGCCCTGCCTGCGTGGGGTGTTGCCTATAATGCCTCTCCTTGGAGGGCTGGATTCTGGGCTCCAGTGCCTTGGTCTCTCCCAGGACTAAACGCTACTGATGCCAGGATGCTATATAGGTCCAGGGGTGTGGGTTCCTTAAACACAGGACCCCGGTCCCTGAAGGTCCGAGACAATACCCACGGAGATGGGAGAAGATTGGGCCTCTTGCAGTTTGCAATACCCTGCGGCGTGGAGCAGGTAAGAGGGAACCTGCGGGACTTGGTTCGACAGTAGGTATCCCCCTGGGGGTTCTGGGTTGGCTAATGGTATGCTTGTGCATCAGCCACTATCTCCACTATGTCTTTGTAGGCAGGATGGGATGTACTAATGTTTACCCAGATAACATGTAGATATATGTATACTTGTTTAAGATATATATTTGCTACTCACCCCAGGTCTGCCTGTTAGCATTGATACTGCAGCCCCACGTACTATAAAGAGGGAATTGCTGGTGAAAACTCCTGTTTCTTAGGAAGCCTATGGGGACAGCTTCCTCTCTGTGTGCACTACAGTAAGGATTAGTGCTTACCTGGTGTCTGTTGGTGCTGCTAGCGCTGGTCCATGCTTTTCCTCTGCTCTCTGCTTCCTCCATGTTGTTCAGCGTGGGGGGGGGGGGGGTGCGCGCGCACGCCGCCTTTTATAGCGTCGGCGTGCGTTGGGGGGGCGGGCCAGCAGCGTCAGGGTCAGTTAAAAGTAAAACATTTCTCTCTGGCTGGTCTTTTCCCTCCTGGAAGCAGAGGAAGAAGGACACAGAGCGCGCAGCTGGGTCTTTTGGCCACAGTGACACCCAGTGGCGGTTTGTGGATCTTCAGGTCTAGGACTTAGTTCCACTATTGACCAGAGAAAAAAAAAGAGTTTTTTTGCTTAAAGGGACTCAGCCTTAGATCCAGCAGTATCTGAGTCAACCTTGGACTCCGGCTAACGGGCATTGGTGTTGCAATACTCACAGGTTTTCCTCAGTATTGCCACCTCCCAGGCGGGTAAAAAAAAAATATATATATATATATATATACAACATTTTTCATTTTCCTCAGCCTGTTCTCATATTAATTACTCCTAGCTACAACAGTCAGGTGTTGGCTATAGGGGTGACTCAAGGTTGTGCAATGGCTCCAAAGGGATCAGGACCAGCCAAGGCTGCAAAAGGTGCCAAGAAACAAAAGGGGTCTCCATCGGGGTCAGAGGATTTGGGCCAGGCTTCAACGGCCCCACCCTCACCAGTTAGACCACCGAGTAGCATAGTACAAGAGCCATTGGGGGTGCTGGGGGCAGAGGCGGCCCCCGATCCACCCATTCCCATTTACGTAACGGAAGAAATGCTAGCGACCACCCTGGGTGGGCTAGAGAAAAGGTTAACTGCTTTGTTTGCCCGCCCTTTGCCAAGTAGCAAACGGGCTAGATCCCCCTCACCTAGTTTGGTGTTGTCAGATGCGGAGGTCCCCTCTTCGGAGGAACGGGACCCACAAGGGGATCAAGCAGACCCAAGTCCCGACGGTTCAGACATGGAGGGTTCCACTGTAGATGAATATTTTTCGGCCTCTCAAGCGGAGAGCCTGTGGATCCAGTCTTTGACCGATATGGTTCGCACTGCTTTTAAACTTCCAGTGCCAGAACTAGTAGCCCCTGTGGTATCCTCATTGGGTTCTTTAAAGGCTCCATTAACTTGTGTGTCTTTTCCGATTCACCCCCTTCTGCGGAGCGTGATTTACCAGGATTGGGCTCGACCTGATAGGATCTTTATCCCTCCTAAGAGGTTCTCTATTCTCTATCCTATGGAAGAGGAATTTTTAAAGAAATAGGCACTCCCCACAGTGGACGCGGCCATTTCCTGCGTGAATAAATCCCTGACCTGTCCGGTTGAAAATGTCCAGATGGTCAAGGATCCGGTCGACAAAAAATTAGAGACCCTACTGAAGGCTTCTTTCACCACAGTAGGTGCCATGGTTCAGCCAGCGGTGGCAGCTATTGGCGTTTGTCAGGCCTTAAAGGATCAGGCAAAACAGATATTAAAGGACATGCCGGCTCAGCAAACTCGTGAATTAGCAGATTTCCCTAGGGCTCTCTGCTTTGCAGTAGATGCTATTAAGGACTCCATCCAACAGGCATCCCGGTTATCTCTGCTGGTGGTTCACATGCGTCGTCTTTTGTGGCTAAAGAACTGGTCAGCAGAGGCACCCTGCAAAAAGCTTTTAGCAGGGTTTCCCTTTCATGGGGGAAGACTATTCGGTGAAGACCTAGATAAATATATCCAAACCATATCAAGTGGTAAAAGTTCTTCCTCACCGGTCAAGAAAAGACCGCGTGGGCCCGCGTTTAAACGACAGGCCTTTGCAGGCTCGGCCCCTTCGACTTCCCGTCAGTATCGACGGCCTCCCGGGCGTTCAGCAGTTAATAGCCGCCCACAGGGACAAGCCGCGGCAAACAAGAGGCCCTGGTCTCGCAAGCCGGCTAAACCAGTCATCAAGTCATATTCATGAAGGGGCGCCCCCACTCTTTTGGGTAGGGGGAAGACTTCAGTTTTTCTCCGAAGTCTGGAAGGCCAGAATTCCCGACTCTTGGGTTCGGTCCGTGGTAGCCACAGGCTACAAACTAGAGTTTCGAGAAATCCCCCCTCCTCATTTTCAGGGGTCAAGTCTTCCAAGCGACCCGTTAAAGAGGGCCTCTCTCGTAAAGGCGTTGGATCGCCTCTTGCTCCAAGGAGTAATTGTAGAAGTACCAACCCAAGAAAGGGGTCTGGGATTCTACTCCAACCTTTTTATTATACCAAAACCCAATGGCGACGTCAGGCCTATCCTAGACCTCCAACGCCTAAATCGCTTTCTAAAGATTCAGACCTTTCGTATGGATTCCATACGTTCAGTGACAGCCAGCCTGCATCAAGGCGACTTTCTAGCATCTATAGACATAAAGGATGCATATCTGCATGTGCCGATCTACCCAGCACATCACAAGTTTCTTCGTTTTATGATAGATCAAAGTCATTTCCAGTTCGTAGCCCTCCCTTTCGGGTTGGCAACAGCTCCGCGGGTATTCACAAAGGTGTTGGCCCCGGTGCTAGCCGTCCTAAGGACAGAAGGCATTTTGGTCCTGGCATACCTGGACGATCTCCTGGTTATCGACAGATCAGCTTCCAACCTCAATCATGCAGTAGTCCGCACAGTTCGGCATCTACAAGAATTCGGGTGGGTTGTGAACCAAGGAAAATCGAGGTTGCAACCCACAAGACAGTTGGAATATCTAGGCCTTCGGTTAGATACAGAATGCCAGAGGATATTTTTACCTCAAGAAAAGATCAGGTCATTGACTCAAACAATTCAAATAGTCCTAGGCAAAAAGAGGCCGACTATTCGCCTATGCATGCGACTGCTGGGAAAGATGGTAGCCGCCTTCGAAGCAGTGCCCTATGCCCAGATCCATACCAGAGTTCTCCAGGCAGCTATTCTCTCTGCTTGGAACAGGTCCATACAGGCATTAGACCGTCCATTAGGTCTTTCCCCAGGAGTCAGGCGCAGCCTGTACTGGTGGCTGGTCCCTCAAAAATTGTCAAAAGGGAAAACCGTTTGCCCCATCACGTGGAAAATAGTAACCACAGATGCCAGCCTAACAGGTTGGGGGGCAATCTTAGGAAAACGGACCCAGCAGGGACAGTGGTCAGAGGCAGAAAGTCTGCTTCCCATCAATGTCCTAGAGATCAGAGCTGCTCGGTTGGCCCTGGTCGCCTGGACTCTCCCCCTGCAGGGTCTGCCAGTAAGGATACAGTCTGACAATGCCACGGCGGTGGCATACATAAACCACCAGGGGGGCACAAGGAGCCTAGCGGCTCAAAGGGAAGTAAACGTGATTTTCTCATGGGCCGAAGCCCATGTACCCTGCATCTCAGCAGTGTTCATCCCAGGGATAGACAATTCTCAAGCAGATTTTTTGAGTCGTCAACAGTTACTCCCGGGAGAGTGGTCTCTTCACCCCCAGGTATTCCAAGAGATTTGCCAAAGATTCGGAGTTCCCGATGTGGACATCATGGCAACAAGATTCAACAAGAAATTGGACAAATTCGTATCCCGAGCCAGGGACCCCTCGGCCTACGGGACCGATGCGTTGGTTTGCCCCTGGCACCAGTTTTCTCTCCTGTATGCGTTCCCTCCACTACAGATGATTCCCCGCCTTCTACGAAGGATCAGGGTGGAGCGCAGGCCGGTGATCCTGGTGGCCCCAGCCTGGCCCAGAAGGGCTTGGTACGCACTCATCGTGAGGATGTCAGTAGGGGCACCGTGGCCACTCCCCCTGCGCCCAGATCTGCTGTCTCAGGGCCCGATCTACCACCCTGCTTCACAGCAGCTAAATTTGATGGCTTGGCGGCTGAATCCCTAATTCTTAAGGGCAGAGGCCTCTCAGCCCAAGTCATATCTACGTTAATTCAGGCTAGAAAGCCAGTCTCTAGAAATATCAATTACAGAGTCTGGAGGACCTATGTGGAGTGGTGCGAGTCTCAAGGAGGGCATCCTCGCAAGTTTTTTATTGACAGGATCTTGCGATTCCTCCAGGTTGGCGTTAAGGGGTTGGCTCTTAGTACTCTAAAGGGTCAGGTGTCTGCCTTATCGATATGGTTTCAAAGGCCTTTGGCCACGCATTCGCTTGTGAAAACCTTCTTGCAGGGGGTCTTGCATGTGAATCCCCCTATTAGAGCTCCCCTCTGCCCCTGGAATTTAAATCTGGTCTTGTCAGCTTTACAAAAGCAGCCGTTTGAACCTCTGACAGAAATCCCTCTTGTGCTGCTAACCCGAAAGTTGGTTTTCTTGGTGGCTATGGCTTCGGCCAGAAGGGTCTCCGAGCTGGCAGCCTTGTCTTGCAGGGAACCGTACCTGATTCTGCATAAGGACAGAGTGGTTCTGCGGCCTCAACCTTCTTTCCTTCCTAAGGTCATATCCAGTTTTCACTTGAATCAGGACCTAGTCCTACCATCCTTCTTTCCTACTCCCCAGTCCAGAGAGGAAAGACTGCTTCATACTTTGGACGTGGTCCGAGCCATGAGGGTTTATCTCAAGGCTACAGAGAAGATTCGGAAAACAGATGTGCTTTTCGTTCTTCCGGATGGCCCCAAGAAGGGTCAGCCGGCTGCCAAGTCTTCCTTGGCTAGGTGGATTAAGCAGCTGATTTTTCAGGCCTATGGTCTGAAGCGCGTTCCACCTCCCTTATCAGTTAAAGCCCATTCTACGAGGGCCATGAGTGCCTCTTGGGCGGCACACCATCAGATCTCTATGGCACAGGTTTGCAAAGCGGCAACCTGGTCTTCCGTACATACGTTTACTAAATTTTATAAGTTGGACGTCACAAAGGCTACGGACGCAGCATTTGGGCAGGCGGTCCTACGGGCAGCAGTATAGAATCCTCTGGCCCGGTTCACGCCCCCTTTTTTTCTGTTGGTGGAGCTATTTTACCTCCTGATAATGTTTTTTTGTTTGGCTATTTTTGGCCTTACGGTCTCCCTCCCTTCATGGAGCATTGCTTTGGGACATCCCATATGTAATGGCTATGCGCTCTGTGTCCCGTGATGTACGATAAAGAAAAAAGGATTTTTAATAACAGCTTACCTGTAAAATCCTTTTCTTGAAGTACATCACGGGACACAGAGCTCCCACCCCTCTTTTGGGGAACATTGTGTAACCTCGGAGAAATTGCTTGCTACAAAACTGAAGCACTCTCAGTGGGAGGGGGTTATATAGGGAGGAACTTCCTGTGAAGTTGATTACACCAGTGTCCACACCTGAAGGTACCCATATAACCCATATGTAATGGCTATGCGCTCTGTGTCCCGTGATGTACTTCAAGAAAAGGATTTTACAGGTAAGCTGTTATTAAAAATCCTTTTTTTATACTTCTAATCTAACACACTGGGTTTTCTAAAGAGATATAACTTTTTTTAGTGTCCTTCACGACACACTGGAGGGGATTCAATAAAGCTACCGTGCCACTTCTTTTTGCAAGAAGTCCTTTTGTTAAAATACAGTATATGCCCAAATTCATTAAGCTTATGTGAAACTTTTGTTTCTGACATCAACTTGTGCACCGAATTCAGGTAGTTCCAAAACGTGCCATATTAACATTGTGGTGCACCAAATTAAAAATAAGTTACCAACAGTTTGTATCTTATAAAAGTGGAGCTAAATAAGACCAACTCTCTTTTGGTGGCCGGAGAGAAACTGGTGTACACAGGTTTTGTAAAAGTGCCTCACATGTATTCTAAAAGTGTACCAAATTCAAGTATAGTAAAACCTTAAGAAAAAAAGTGAGGTAAATTGCGCTAATCAATATATGATGCTGTGCATCAAATCAAATAAAGTAAAAGGTGCACGTGAAATGCAAACTAAACATAAATGGAGCTGCGCTTTAAACTGTGTCATATAAACAGAATAGCAATGTGAGAAAAATAAAAATAAACCGCGCTAATGACCAATAAACATAAAATGCATTAACCACTTGACCACTGGGCACTTAACAACCTTCCTAACCAGACCAATTTTCAGCTTTCGGTGCTCTCACAATTTGAATGACAATTACTCAGTCATACAACATTCTACCCATTTGAAATTTGTGTCCTTTTTTTCACACAAATAGAGCTTTCTTTTGGTGGTATTTGATCACTTCTGGGTTTTTTATTTTTTGCGCTATAAAAGAAAAACAACTGAAAATTCTGTAAAAAAAAAAAAAAAAATCTTGTTTCTGTCATATTAGCAGGTTATTTCTCACACACAGCATATGCATACCACAAATTACACCCCAAAACACATTCTGCTATTCCTCCCGAGTATTGCGATACCCCATGTGTGGGACTTTTACACAGCGTGGCCACATACAGAGGCCCAACATGCAGGGAACGCCATCAGGCGTTCTGGAGCACCCAGACCAATTCTGACATTTCTCTCCTACATGGAAAAATCATAATTTATTTGCTAGAAAATTACATAGAACCCCAAAACATTATATATGCTTTTTTAGCAAAGACCCTAGAGAATACAATGGCGGCCGTTACAACTTTTTATCTCGCACGGTATTTTCGTAGAAATTTTTTGAACGCGTGTTTTTAAAAAAAAACTGTTTTGTGCTAAAAAAAAAAAAAAAACCAGTAAAGTTAGCCCAATTTTTTTTCATAATGTGAAAGATGAAGTTACGCCGAGTAAATAGATACCCAACATGTCACACTTCAAAATTGCGCACACTCATGGAATGGCGCCAAACTTCGCTACCTAAAAATCCCCATAGGCGATAGTATTTGGGTATTGCAGAGTATTTGGGTATTGCAGAGTATCGCACAGGGTATTGCGGTACTGAGGTATTGGGGTATTGGAGTATTGGGGTACTGGAGTAATGGGGTACTGGAGTATTGGGGCACTGGAGTACTGCAGAGTATTGGGGTACTGGAGTACTGCAGAGTATTGGGGTACTGGGGTACTGCAGAGTATTGGGGTACTGCAGAGTATTGGGGTACTGCAGAGTATTGGGGTACTGGATTACTGCAGAGTATTGGGGTACTGGATTACTGCAGAGTATTGGGGTACTGGGGTACTGCAGAGTATTGGGGTACTGCAGAGTATTGGGGTATTGGGGTACTGGGGTATTGCAGAGTATTGGGGTACTGGGGTATTGCAGAGTATTGGGGTACTGGGGTATTGCAGCGTACTGGGGTACTGGGGTATTGCAGCGTACTGGGGTACTGGGGTATTGCAGCGTACTGGGGTACTGGGGTATTGCAGCGTACTGGGGTACTGGGGTATTGTGGGGTAATGCAGGGTACTGGGGTACTAGGGTATTGTGGGGTACTGGGGTAATGCTGGGTACTGGGGTACTGCAGGGTACTGGGGGATTGCAGGGTACTGGGGGATTGCAGAGCTGGGATGTTTTGAGGGATGGCTGGATCTGTGACTGCATTTGTCACAGATCCAGCCACAGCTCAGCTGCTGACACCCCGCTCCCCCCCCCCCCTCTCCTCGCACACTGTACCGAACGGTACAGAGAGCAGAGGGAGGAACCGGCGTCATCAAATGACGCCGGTTTGTTTACAAGTGATCGCGCCGTCATTTGACGGCGCGATCACGTGGTAAACGCCCGCTATCAGCGGCAATTTACCGTGATCCGTGATGCGCCGGGTCTTCTAGACCCGGCGATCACGGACACTTTCGCGAGCGCGTCCCAGGGGACGCCCAATCGCTAAAGTGAAGGACGACGTCCCAGGGACGTCGTGTCAAAACTACTGGACCACGCTGTAGCAGTATTTTCGCTATAGCGCGGTCGGCAAGTGGTTAAATAATATGTGGACCACACCGATGAATTAATGTGATATATGCAAGGTTGAAAAAACAATCCAAAAAACAAAAACAAACATTATTGAGTGTCCATAAAACACAAAAACGCCTTTGTAGTCCAAAGTGAGAGGGCTAGCAAGGTTCCATACACAACCAATTGTGAATAATAAATTATAAACAAAAAAAGTCCAGAGGAAATAAAACGTAACATCCACCCTGGTGAAGCCGAATCCCAATATGAGTCAGCAGGATATTGGTTAACACTGATGTGACATGCAGCTGAAGACCTCCACCACACACATATGCAAGTCTGCTTACCAAATGTAAATGGTCCCTGGCTGAGAGGAGACCAAAACAGCAGACAGGATCAAACAGCTGGGCTCGGTGAGAGAGAATGAAACAATTCAGCTTGGGTCATCCGACAGTGGCTCCAATAACAATGGTCACATGAATGTAAAAGGAGACAAGAATGCCTCGATAGTGTAAAATCACTTAAAATTTATTGTACAAAATAATGAAGAAATACACTCACATTTTGCAGTAAAAGAAAGGCCTTAAACCTGCAGCATCCGGCCGGTCAGCATGCAGGTAACCCCATGTAGTATCGAGTAGTCCAAGGGTGATGACAGTGTGCCACTCGGTACGCCCTGACTAGTTTCGTGGTTAAAACACTTTTTCAAAGTAAAACCTTAGTTTGAGAGTAACTTGGTTTTGAGAGCGTTTTGCAAGACAAGCAAAGTTTTTTAAAACATTTTGACTTGATATACAAGCGATGTTTTCATATAAGAGTAGCGTTATGTCACAACTGAGTATAAAAGAGAAGAGAGGCACCATAGAGGTGTCTCTCTTCTCTTGTATACTCAGTTGTGACATAACGCTACTCTTATATGAAGACATTGCTTGTATATCAAGTCAAAATGTATTAAAAAATTTTGCTTGTCTTGCAAAACGCTCTCAAACCAAGTTACTCTCAAACTAAGGTTTTACTATACTTGAAGCAATATGGTTACTGTAATGTCCCAGCTGTGTGTGTGTTGCTGTTTAGAGACACAGCTTAACATCAAGTATAACCGAATCCCAATAAAAGATGCGCTTGTTAATGAACTGATGCAGTCTTTACTGAGATATCATTCACAGGAATGTGTACAATAGCATGTGAAAACGTGTGATATGATTTGATTTGGTAAAACTGTAAAACAAACATAAAAAGACAAATGTAAGCATGGCTATTCAAGCAACATACATTCTACATAGCTAATACAAAGGATTGGGCCTAACATGTGCTTGCTTGCTACAGACTGAAACACACATTATACTAGCTGTGCCTAGCATCCCTCTATATAAGCTGAACTAGCAAACCCCTTTACTTACAGGCTTTGGTGTTCATCAGCTTTGCAACCTGTAATAGCTTCTAAGAAGTCCTGAGGATGTGCTCACTTCTGTAGCTGGAGCTGAAAAGAAAGGATATGTGCATGCTCTATAGGAGTACAGGGAAAACCCGCCTCTAGGCTTCAAGAACATGGAGGGTCTTAAAGGAACAGACACTGCCGAGTGCCATGCATATAATATATACTGTGAAGGCAGCACACTCCCCACCTGGCATACTTTTTGTTATGCCACTAACTTTTGGACAGAAGTAAAACTACTTCAGAAATTGGCTTAGCATACACCTTGGGAATGCCTTGTCTAACAATTCTAACTTCTACCTTTCTAACTCTAGCATCACTACTAGGATCAGTTCCCACAATGAGTCCAATGGGCCATTCGTTCCTGTGGGCCTGAGTGTCTTTTAATAAGACAATGTCTCCAACTTGTAAGTTGGGCTTGTCATCTTGCCATTTCTTGCGTGGCTGGAGTGTCACCAGGTATTCCTGTCTCCACCTCTTCCAGAAAATGTCCGCAAGACTTTGAACTTGTCTCCATTGCTTGGTGTACAAGTCCTTGAGGTCAAAGTCTCCTGTGGGAGCTGTCATTGGTTCCATCTTCTGTGTCAGCAGCATTGCGGGTGTCAAGACTGACGGCATCTCCGGATCTGTAGACACTGGAACTAAAGGTCTGGCGTTCATAATGGCCACGACTTCAGCCATTAGTGTAGTCAAAGCTTCATGAGTGAGGCGAGTAGACCCAACCTTCAGGAGCATGGCGTCCAGAATACGACGAGCTACTCCAATCATCCTCTCCCAGGCTCCTCCCATATGAGATGCGTGTGGAGGATTAAAAGTCCAAGTGCATCCTTGATCTTGAAGATAGGAACTTGTTTCGGAGTCTGTAGAAATGATCTTCAATTCCTTGCAGGCCCCAATAAAGTTTGTGCCGCGGTCTGAACGAATCAATTTCGCTGGTCCTCTGATGGAGAAGAATCTTCTCAAGGCATTGATGAAACTTGAAGTGGATAAAGATTCAATCACTTCAATATGAACTGCTCTAGTACTCTGACAAGAGAACAGAACAGCCCAACGTTTACTTTCGGCACTGCCTCCTCTGGTCTTGCGAGAAGAGATGTTCCATGGTCCAAAGACGTCTAGACCTACGTGAGTGAACGGAGGATCTGAAGCAAGTCTGTCTGCAGGTAAGTTTGACATCTTCTGAACTTCAAGTTTCCCTCTAATCTTCTTACAGGTAACGCATTTGCTGATCACGCTGGAGACTAGTCTCTTACCTCCTATGATCCACAATCCTGCTGACCGTACTGCTCCTTCAGTGAAGTGTCGTCCTTGATGTGCCACTTGCTCGTGATAGTGTCTTACCAGAAGAAGAGCGATGTGATGATTCTTGGGTATGATGAAGGGATGTCTCTCTTGGATAGTCATATCTGCTGCCGACAAACGACCTCCTATTCTTAGTACTCCTTCTTCGTCGAGGATAGGGTTTAACTTCTTGAGCGAACTCTGTCGAGAAATCTCTTCCTTTTTCAGAAGGCTTTGAATTTCTTCTTTAAAGACTTCCTGCTGTACGCATTTGATGATCACGACCTTGGCTTGTTCAAGATGGTCGCTGCTACGCTGATCAGTATTAGTAGCTCTGCAGGAGTGTCTGGCTAGACAGATAAGTTTTCCGATTGCACGTGTCAGCGACTTCCACTTGGAAAACCTCTCAAATCTATGGGTGCCCAAACTGTATCTGGTAACTAAAGTCTTACAAACTATAACTTGAGGTCTTACCTCTTTGTCTTGATCTGGTTCTATGAGCTGAAAGGTCTCTACCTGGGTAGTCTCTTTGGATTCTGGCTTACCAAGAAACGATGGACCTACGAACCAGTTTGTTTGCTTGAGTACAGCGGCTGACACCAATCTTGTCCCATGATCTGCTGGGTTCTTGTCGGTGCTGATGTGATGCCACTGATCTGGACTTGTAGATTTTCTGATACGTGTCACTCTGTTGGTCACATATGTGTAAAATCTTTTTGAAGCATTGTGAATATATCCTAACACAATCTTGCTGTCCGTATAAAAGTTCACTGCATGGATCTCAATGTTTAGTTCAGTCGTAATCATGTCTGCTGTCTCTACCGCTAAGACAGCA
Source organism: Rana kukunoris (assembly GCA_029574335.1). NCBI lineage: Eukaryota > Metazoa > Chordata > Amphibia > Anura > Ranidae > Rana > Rana kukunoris. The sequence continues at coordinate 398,534,784 of CM056053.1, read as the reverse complement.
GCACAAAGTTCTAGACGTTGGACAGTGTGAGCAGGTCTGGGAGCTAGTTTAGATTTTCCCATGATGAACCCAACATGGCTTTGTCCCTCAGTGTCTATTACTCTAAGGTAAGTTACAGCTGCGATAGCTATAGTGGAAGCGTCAGAGAATATGCATAATTCTCTTCTCTTTGTAGCAGACAAAGAAACAGGTACGTATGGTCTTGGGATGTTGAGTTGTTCAAGCTCTAACAATGAGTCTTTCCATAACTTCCACTGCATTTGCTTCTCTTCAGGGAGAGGTACGTCCCAGTCAATTTGTTCTTGCTCGGTAGTGATCTGTCTCAAAAGAGCTTTGCCTTGCATGATGATGGGTGCTACGAATCCCAGGGGGTCATAAAGACTGTTGACTGTAGATAGAATACCTCTTTTCGTGAATGGTTTCTCTTCTCTGGAGACCCTGAAGGTGAAACTATCGGTCTTTAGGTCCCAACTAAGCCCAAGACTTCTTTGCAAAGGTGGTGATTCTGTCCCTAGATCTAAGTCTTTAAGATCTTTAGCACGGTCTTCCATTGGAAATGCTTCCATGACTCTGTTGCTGTTGGAAGCTACCTTGTTCAATCTTATGTTGGATTCTGCCAACATTTCTTTTGTACTTTTTAGGATGCTAATAGCTTCTTCGTTACTGGAGAAAGAGGCAAGTCCATCGTCCACGTAGAAGTTCTTCATGACGAACTGTTTGGCTTCTTGGCCATGTCTTTCACCTTGCTGTGCTGCTCGTTTCAGGTTGTAGATAGCTACAGCTGGGGAAGGGCTGTTTCCAAACACATGTACCTTCATCCTGTACTCTATGATGTCTTTGTTAAAGTCATTGTCTGCATACCACAGGAACCTTAAGTAGTCTCTGTGATCTTCTCGAACGAAGAAACAGTAGAACATCTGTTGTACGTCTGCTGTTACTGCTACGAGTTCTTTTCTGAACCTGATGAGTACTCCAAGGAGTGTATTATTCAGGTCAGGTCCGCTGAGAAGGACATCATTTAGTGAGATGCCTTCGTGCTTCGCACTAGAGTCAAATACTACACGTATCTGACCTGGTTTCTGAGGATGATACACCCCAAATATTGGTAAGTACCAGTGTTCTTGGTTTTCTTGTAGTGGTGGCGCCTCTTCTGCCTGCTCGTTGTCAAAAATCTTTTGCATAAAGGCTTGGAAGTGTTTCTTCATATTTGGCTTTCTTTGTAGAGTGCGCTGCAACAAACTGAAGCGTTTCTCTGCTTGTACCCTGTTGTTAGGAAGGCGATGGCGTGGTGACCGGAAGGGTAGAGGGGCTACCCAGCTGCCTGACTTGTCTCTGTAGACTTCTCTGTCCATGATCTCGAGGAAGAAGGTATCTTCTACCGAGGGTGCTGGCTTGTCGTCGTCTCTTGTTCTTTCAAACACCTTACAACCCAGTTCATCTGTATTTCCAGTTGAGGCTAAGTCTTCCATGCACCTCTGGATACTCCGATGATGTGTTGGATTATCGAATTTCTCTTTAATGTGTAAACTGTTGGTACATGGGCAAAGACACGAGGTACGACCATTCTGCAACAGGTGTGTTCTGTAGACATTTACTTTTGCTGGCTTGTGCAGTCCGTCTAGACATACTTCTCCAACGATGACCCATCCGAGATCAAGGCGTTGTGCAAATGGTGCATTGTGTGGCCCATTGTACTGTTCTCTGACTTTGTGCACTCTGAGGATATCTCTCCCAAGTAGAAGGGTGATTGCAGCATCTGGATCTAGTGCTGGTATCTGGTCTGCTATTTGCACCAGATGAGGGTGATGACGAGCAACTTCAGGTGTGGGAATCTCTGACCTGTCGTCTGGTATCTCATCACATTCTATGAGGGTAGGAAGAGTCACCTTTGTCTTTCCATCTAATGACTCGATGATGTAGTTGTTTGCTCTTCTTCCTATTGTCTCTACAACTCCAGAGCAAGTCTTCAAGGTGTATGGGGTTGGAGTTCCTTTGTCACCGAAGAGGTCAAAGAATTCTGTTTTTGCCAGCGATCTGTTACTCTGTTCATCCAAGACTGTGTACATCTTGATTGCCTTTTCTCTGAAACCTGCTGGATACACCTTAACTAAGCATATCTTGGAGCATGATCTTGAGCGGCCCTGTTCTGTACAGATCTCAGTGCACTTTGAGGTTACTGCTGGCGTTGAACTTTCGCCTTGCTCCCCACCATGATCTTCTTGAGTTACCGGAGCTTCTTGTTTCCATGGTGGTGGTCCCGGGTGCAGTGTTGACAAGTGTTTGTCACTGTTACACTCTGTGCATCGTATTGTTTTTGTACAGTCTTTTGCAATATGCTGGATTGAAGCGCAGCATCTGAAACAAATGCGATTGTCTTTAAGATAAGCTTTGCGCTCTTCTAATGTCTTACTTCTGAAATTGCGACATTTTCTTAGTGGATGAGGCTTGTTGTGGATAGGACATATTTTGTCTGGCTCTTCAACTTTCTTACTTGTGTTGTCTTCCTGATTGGCTGCAGATTCAGGTGGAACTTCTGTCTTCCTTACAGAAACTGTTGATCTGCGTTCTTTGTAAAGCCCTGGAGGTTTCTGCTCTACCCTTGGAAAGCTCGCTGTTCTCTTGTTCAGGAAAGCAAAGCTTGGGTCATTGCGTATTTCAGCTTGGTCTTCTATGAATTCAGCGAAGAAGGCGAACGGTGGAAATGCAACTCGATGATCTTTCTTGTATCTTGAAGCTTGAGCTACCCACCTTTCTTGCAAGTTGTAAGGAAGTTTCTCGATTATGGGTTCAACTCCGCGTGCTGTATCCAGATATGAGAGACCTGGCAGATATCCACTAGACTTAGCGACTTCTATTTCTAAGAGTAGGTCTCCCAAACCTCTCAGCTTTTGGTAATCCTTGTTTGTTATTCTTGGATAGTTTTCTATCCTTTTCAGAAGAGCATCTTCAATCACTTCAGGTGATCCATAGCATTGTTCTAACCTCCGCCACACCATTGCAAGTCCTGCAGTTGGGTCATGAACATGTACTGATCTGATTCTTTGGGCTTGTTCAGTGGACTCTGGTCCTAGCCATTTGACGAGCTGGTCAAGCCTTCCTTTATCTGTCAGCGTTAAGTCTTGGGTACCGCTCAGGAAAGATGACTTCCAGGCCCAGTAATTTTCCGGACGGTCATCGAATTTCATGAGACCAGCGCTCACTATCTCACGGGTCATCAGATGATTTACCACTTCTATAGCACTTGTTGCATCTGGCGAATACTTCTTGGGTGTACACTCAGGGTATGGATGAGGTTGGTAAGGCTGATAAGGTGCTTGACAGAATACACTTTGTTTAGGTGGTGGTTCTCGTCTGTTGTAAGTCTTTCTGTTATAGTCCGGACTTGTATTTGCTTGAGGAGAGAGTATGCAAGCATCCGTTTGTCCTCTTGGAGGGTTGGCAGATTGGTCTCTGCGCATGCGACCATTTGACTTCCTACACTGAGGTTCTGATCCAGTCTTGCAATGTTGCGTAATATTGAAGTTGTCTATTGCTGGTGGAATCGATGAAGACCTAGGTGCATCATTGGGCTGCTGGTCAGTGTACATGTTTGCTTGTGACTGTACGTACTCACGGGTGCGTTGGATTGCGCTGTGGGATGACATCTGGTTTTCTATGCCATTGAATTGAGCTTCAGCAGCTCTTCCGAAAACTTCTGCTTCGGCTAAGGCTGCTGCAGCGTTTTTCTGCTGTTTGAGTAAGTGTAAAGATGCTTCCACTTCTGCTTTTCTTGTGAGTGTTTCAGATTCACGTCTTGCTAATTCTCTCATCAATTCAGCTTCCTGCTCTGCATAAGAAGCCATGGCACAAGCTGCCTCTGCTTTTGCTCTTGCCTTAGTCGCTTTGTCGCTAACCGATGACAGACTGGTGATGCTTGAATGTCTAGAACTAGTACGTTTAAATCTTGCTGAATTGGCGCTAGCTGAAGTAAGATTTGTTTGACTGGACGCTCTAGACAGTGTTGCGCATCTAGACTTGGTTCTTGGCAAGCAGTGTGTGTCTTCCTCCTTATAGTAGCATTGAGGGTTAACAGTCAGAGAGTTAGTCTCTGTGTTCTCCATCTTGTTTTAGCTGGCAGCGTGGATAATGACACAGGCAATATCAGTGTTATAGTGAGTGAGAGAAATTAGTTTCACTTTCATTTGCATGTGGCTGAAAGGATTTGTCCTTTTATTGTTGAGGACGATTCAAAGCTGTTTAGTTGCTTCTGACAACGTTTTAAAGCCTTTTTACTGTAATGTCCCAGCTGTGTGTGTGTTGCTGTTTAGAGACACAGCTTAACATCAAGTATAACCGAATCCCAATAAAAGATGCGCTTGTTAATGAACTGATGCAGTCTTTACTGAGATATCATTCACAGGAATGTGTACAATAGCATGTGAAAACGTGTGATATGATTTGATTTGGTAAAACTGTAAAACAAACATAAAAAGACAAATGTAAGCATGGCTATTCAAGCAACATACATTCTACATAGCTAATACAAAGGATTGGGCCTAACATGTGCTTGCTTGCTACAGACTGAAACACACATTATACTAGCTGTGCCTAGCATCCCTCTATATAAGCTGAACTAGCAAACCCCTTTACTTACAGGCTTTGGTGTTCATCAGCTTTGCAACCTGTAATAGCTTCTAAGAAGTCCTGAGGATGTGCTCACTTCTGTAGCTGGAGCTGAAAAGAAAGGATATGTGCATGCTCTATAGGAGTACAGGGAAAACCCGCCTCTAGGCTTCAAGAACATGGAGGGTCTTAAAGGAACAGACACTGCCGAGTGCCATGCATATAATATATACTGTGAAGGCAGCACAGTTACATTTAATGAAGGTACAACATTTAGCAAATTAACATGGTTGTTGATTAAAAGAGGCACATCTAGATATGCAGGGATCCGGGATAAAGATTTCCACATAGACCATCCTCCTCACTGCCATCAACGTCATCTCTTCCACTCTGTACACCATGAGCGGTTCAAGCCTCACTTTCAGATCGCTCTACTGCGGGGTAGTCTTTCCGGTCACGATTGCAGACTGACATCGGTGAGAGGCGGAGGATGGTCTATGTGGACAGCTTTATCGCAGATGCCTGCATACTTAGATGTAATATGTTAGTTGCTAAATGTTATACCTTCATTACATTTAACCATATTGCTCCACTTAGAGGAGCCTCTCTTCTCTTTTATACTCTCTAGTTCCTGCTGGATTTTGCTTCTAATCCCCTTGTGGAGGCTTCCATTTGTGGATGGACATTTTATGGTTACACAACCTCGTCACATTGCTATAATCTTTTTATATGGACTATAAACTGAATGACCTATTGTGGAACAAATCATTTGAGTTTCCATTAGGGTTGTCCCGATACCGATACCAGTATCGGTATCGGGACCGATACCGAGTATTTGCGGGAGTACTTGTACTCCCACAAATACCCCCGATACCAGAATAGAATACTTTTTCCGTAATTAACCATGGCTACTTAGGAAACACATGTAATAATACCGAACTCCAGTTATGATGTACACATTCAGGAACTGCTGTATCTATATCAGCTTTATTTCTAGGTACGTGTGCCGTGTACTTACTGTAAGGGTCCATTCACATGGAGCCACCTTTTACCGACGTGGGATGCACAGGTGTTGCATCCCATTTATCTCTATTGAGACACAGATGCTGTGTCCTAATAAGACATCTTGCAAGATATATTGGAACACAGCAGCTGTGTCCATGTAGCCGTGTTACCCAATAGAAATCTGTGGGACGCCAGCAGGGGGATGCACGCAACACCTGTGTATCCCTGTGTTGGTAAAAGATGACCCTGCATGTTAGACATGTGTCTTTGCCCTGTGTGCATAGGCCCTTAGTGAACATCCATGTGAGGGCTGTGTTTTGCCTGCATTGGATGCACAGGTGCTCCATGCATCAGCATACATGCACTCCCATTTATGTAAATTGGAACTTGACATCCGTGTGGGCACAGGAGTTAATAAAACCCAGCATCTGGCAGATGCAGCAGTTCTGTGTACACTGAAAAATTGGAAACAGGAAGGTAAGTAGCTTTTACTGCAAATGGGACATCTTCCTGGTCGCAGTTCTTATTTTTACTTTTAGAAATTTCAGCTTTGCTGTGGACATCCTCCTCTCTGGTGAACATGTGTGTGTATATATACTGTGACCCTTCTATTCTATTGGCAGATGTGAATGGATCATGGCAAGAGACGGGGTGTGCACCATCCAGCCATGACAGCAGTGGTTACTGGAGCTGGAGTAACACAAGTGACCATTCCAATCCATCAACTCCATCGCCGCCTTTATTTGCAGACAACTTGGGACATTTCCGATGTACAGCTCATCCAGATGACAATGCTGATGATACTGACACTGGCAACTTACTGTTTGAAGATCCTGTCCCAAGAAAAAGAAAGGTCAGCCTGTTCGATTTTTAATAATTAATTTTATTTATTTAGAAAATGTTAAAAAAGTGTAGCTCCTTACATGGAAAATGAGCCATCAAATCCCTTTTTTCCTGTAAATCAGCATGGGTTCTTTATAATAAGAGATGTGAAAATGTAGAATAGTCTTCTACATAAGCTGGTTTTAGCCAACTCAGTAGATTGCTTGATTTGTTTTTAAATGCACAAACTATAACTGGCTATTCATATTTATAAGAACTGATACTGCAGAATGTTATTCTGGAGAATATTTGATAACTTTTAATAGTACAAAGGATTTTTTTCCCTATTAAATTGGATCATGCTTTTTAAAGTTTTTTTTTGCCTTTCTCAACTGTGGGTTTGGGATTTTGAGTTTTTTTTTAGAAGTTTTACATTTTGGTTGAATGATTTTTTCCTCCTAACTGATGTCAATTTGTAAATATAATGTGTCTTTCACAGTCTTAATTTTTTATTTTTGCCCTAGTATTATTAGTCAGTGTTTATACTTTTTACCATTATTATTTTTATATTTTTATACTTTTCACCAATATTTTTATATTACATATTTTAACTATTATTATTCATTTTTTCATCATTATTTTTACATCATATTTTCTCAAATTTATTTTAACAGCAAATTCTTAAAGTGTTACTAAACCCACAACATAAAATCAGTCAGTATATGCAGTAAAGCATGCTTGCTATAATATCAGTAGAACCTAAGGGGTTAATCCTCTGCATTGTGTAAAAAGGCTGTTTAATCCTGTATGCACAGATCCTCCCCTTCTTCCACTGGCTCCAGAACATGTCCGGATAAGACAGAACCTTTGGAGTCAGTCTGCACATGCTCAGTTTGGTGTGTATTGCTAGAGAGGTTTTATTTATTTTTCTTGGGAGGGTGCATGTGATCAGCACAGGGCCAGGACAGAGGGTCAGAGCCGGTTCACACTGGGGCGACTCGTCAGGCGACTCAGCCGCCTTACAAGTTGCGTCCCATTCTAGTCAATAGAACCGTTCTAATAGGAGCGACGCAAGTCGCTCCGACTTGGAAAAATGTTCTTGTACGACTTTGGGGGCGACTTGCATTGACTTAAATACAAAAGTCATTTTGCAAGTCGCCTCTGAAGTCGTCTTCAGGACGCCTTGCCGAGTCGCCCCCGAAGTCGTGCCGCCCCAGTGTGAACCGACTCTCAGGGGTCCTTGATCCTAATAGGACAGCTCAGTGCCGTATGAAAACTCCTCCTACAAGCTTTAACCACACATTTCTAGAAGTCGTAAGACTGCTATATACTGCTGATGAGAAAGGGTAATTTCTTTCTCGTACATCACGGGACACCGAGCGGCATATTCATTACTATGTGGGTTATATGGAGTACCTTCAGGTGTGGACACTGGCAATCTCAAACAGGAAGTCCCCTCCCTATATAACCCCCTCCCCTAGAGGGAGTCCCTCAGTTTTTTCGCCAGTGTCTTAGGTGTTGGTCACGGAATAGCTTTGCTCCACATCCTTGGGATTAAGGGCGGGCTAACCGGATCTGTCCAAGGAGCCTCAGTGCCAAAGTGGACAGTACCCGGGCCCCAAACCGTGGGGTTTTGCCTATAATGCTCCTCTTTGGAGGGCTGGACCCTGGGCCCAGGACTTGGAGTTTGTAAAAACCATAAGTTCCTGTTTTGCCAGGGTGCTATATAGGTCCAGGACAGTGGGTACCTTCATAGGACCCCAGGGCCTGAAGGTCTACTACGCTACCCACGGAGATGGGAGAAGATTGGATCAGTTTGCTGGACAAACATCCTGCAGCATGGAGCAGGTAAGGGGGAGCCTGCGGGACTTGGTTCGACAGCAGGCTCTCCGGGGTAACCTAAAAGGGGGGATAGCCTAAGTATGCTCTGCATGGGCAACCTTGCTCACTATGTCTGAGAGAGACAGGATGACACCTTTTCTCCCCCATCACTAGGTTCCCCTGTCTAAGAATGTGTTGCTAGCTAACCTGCTGCTTTCTTCCTAGGACTAGTAAGGATCCCTAGGGGCCTTTTGGAGAGTCCTACCTGGCCGGGGGTTTGAATCTGCCGCCTGTTTCTGCAGTCCTGGGTCTCCAGCAGCGCGGCTCCTCCATGTTCCTCCTGTTCCGGCATACGCGCGCGCGTGCGCGCGCACGTCTTATAGACGTTTTTCGCGCCGTTCAGACAGGAGGGCGGGGGGGGGCGTGCCTGCGGCGTCATACGGGGGCGCGCCTTGTGCTGTTATAGACAGCAGGCATTGTCAGTGCTCAGTCTGAGGCTGATTTCAGAAGGAGAGGACGCAGAGCGGCAGAACAGTGACTCCCGGTGGCGGAAGAGGGGTAGTACATGCTGGACTTTGTTCCAATGCCTTTTTTGTTAAGCCAAGAAATTCCCCTTTTTGCAGCAGGTTGGAGGCTGGCAAACTAAGTTTGGGGTCACTGTATGTTTTAAAAAAGAAAATATATATAATATATATTTAAAAAAAAAAAAAAAAAAGAGAAAAACATACGGGATCCCATCAGTTTTTGGGCATTAGTGATCTATTGTCCCCTAAGCTCTGGTTTTGTACTCCTGGCCACTACAGTCTGTTGTGTGGGCGGAGTCCCTCGATTTTGTATTATGGCTTCCAAAGGTTCGGGGTCAAAGGGTACAAAAAAGACCAAAAAACAAAGGGGTTCCCCTTCTGATTCTGATGATATGCCGATACTTTCCCCGCAACTTATTAACATAAAGAGCGCCTTGGATGAGCCATTAGGGGGATCTGGTGCGGAGGCTGGCCCAGATCAGCCCAGCCCTGTGTTTATCACAGAGGAGATGCTAGCCGTATCCCTAGGGGGGCTAGAAGAGAGAATAGCAGCATTGATCGCTAGAGCTATTCCTGGTAAGAAACGGGTTAGATCCCCATCACCAAGAGGTGTATCCTCAGATGCTGAGATTCTCTCTCCTGAGGAATTGGAATCACAGGAGGATCAACTAGACCTGAACCAAGAGGGTTCAGGGATTGAGGGATGTGCCTCTGAGGAACCATTTTCAGACTCCCAGACAGAAAGACTGTGGGTACAGTCTTTGACGGACATGGTCCGCTCGGCATTTAGTTTACCATTGCCAGAGCCTCAGGTTCCTCCGGTATCCTCTCTGGGCTCTTTGAAAGCTCCGTTAAGCAACGCAGTTTTTCCAGTCCATCCTCTTTTGGAGGAATTGATCTTTCGGGATTGGGTACGGCCGGACAGGATTTTTCTGCCACCGAAAAGATTTGCGGTCATTTACCCCATGGAGGAAAAATTCTCCAAGAGGTGGAGGCTCCCAGTAGTGGATGCAGCCATCTCATGTGTGAATAAATCACTAACTTGCCCGGTGGAAAACATACATATGTTTAAAGATCCGGTTGATAAAAGGTTAGAGACACTTTTAAAAGCATCCTTTGCTACGGCAGGAGCAGTGGTACAGCCAGCTGTGGCTGCGATTGGTGTTTGTCAGGCGTTAAAAGACCAGACAAAAGAAATGTTAAAGGACATGCCTACCCAACAAGCAGAAGAGTTTTCTGACATTCCCAGAGCTCTGTGTTTTGCTGTAGATGCTATAAAAGATTCCATCCAGCAGGCCTCTCGTTTATCACTATTTTTGGTGCACATGAAAAGGCTCTTATGGTTGAAGAACTGGGCGGCGGAGCCCCCATGCAAAAAGCTTCTGGCAGGGTTTCCCTTCAATGGAGGACGACTCTTCGGAGAGGATCTGGATAAATATATTCAGACTATTTCAAATGGCAAGAGTACCCTTTTACCGGTCAAAAAGACATTCCGGGGTCCTACATTTAAAAGGCAGCTTTTTCCTGTCTCGGGGCCCTCAAATTCCAGGCAGTATCGACGGCCGCCTGCACGATCCAACGTTAACAGTAGATCGCAGGGACAGGCCCCTGGGGGTAAGAGGCCATGGTATCGCAAGCCGACAAAGACAGCCCCTAAGTCTGCCTTATGAAGGGGCGCCCCCACTCTCGCGGGTGGGGGGAAGGCTTCGTTTCTTCTCAGAAGTTTGGGAAGCCAAGATCCCCGACAAATGGGTCCGGGCATCTGTAACCACAGGCTACAGACTGGAGTTTCTAAGGTATCCTCCGCCTCATTTTCAAGAATCAAGGCTACCAAGGGATCCAGCAAGGAAGGCCTCATTGCTGGCAGCTTTGGATCACCTGCTCTGCCAGGACGTAATAATAGAGGTGCCAGCCCAAGAGCAAGGGCTAGGTTTCTATTCCAATCTCTTTGTCATACCAAAGCCCAACGGCGATGTCAGGCCAATCTTGGACCTAAAGAGGTTAAACGGTTACCTAAGGGTTCATTCCTTCTGGATGGAATCCATCCGGTCAGCAGCCGCCGCGCTTCAGAAGGACGATTTTCTGGCCTCCATAGACATAAAGGATGCTTACCTTCATGTACCAATCTTTCAGTCGCATCAAAGATTTTTACGCTTCGCGGTGGGGCAGCGACACTTCCAATTCAGGGCGCTCCCCTTCGGGCTGGCCACGGCCCCCCGGGTATTCACGAAGATCCTAGCCCCAGTTCTGGCCAATTTAAGTATCCAAGGGGTCACAGTCCTAGCATACTTGGACGACCTTTTAATCATAGCCGGGTCTGCAAAAGGCAGTAAACCTCACGGTTCGGTACCTCGAAGAATTCGGCTGGGTCCTAAACCGGGAAAAGTCAGCGTTCCAGCCTACAAAGCAGTTGGAATACCTCGGCATGAGGTTAGACACAGAACAGCAAAGGGTGTTCCTGCCCCTGGTAAAGATCGAGGCTATCAAGGGGTTGGTTCAGTTGGTTCTAAACAAGAAAAAACCAACTATTCGCCTGTGTATGCGAGTACTAGGCAAGCTAGTGGCCACGTTCGAGGCAGTACCATACGCTCAGATCCACACTCGCGTCCTACAGGCAGCCATTCTAGCAGCCTGGGGCAAGAGGGCACATGCCTTAGAGTCCCCTTTGACGCTATCATCAAGGGTCCGACAAAGCCTGGCCTGGTGGTTGAACCCCCAGAATCTTCTAAAGGGAAAATCCTTCAGCCCTGTTGTCTGGAAGGTAGTTACCACAGACGCCAGCCTGGCAGGCTGGGGGGCGGTCTTCGAGGGGTTCTCTTGCCAGGGAACTTGGGTGAAAGCAGAGAGGCAGCTCCCCATCAATATCTTGGAGATCAGAGCTGCTCGCCTAGCCCTTCTGGCATGGACCTCCAGATTAAAGGGGTTCCCGGTGAGAATCCAGTCAGACAATGCCACGGCGGTGGCATACATAAACCACCAAGGGGGAACCAGGAGTCGGGCCGCTCAGAGGGAGGTGAGCTTGATTTTTCAGTGGGCAGAGGTTCATGTACCCTGCATTTCAGCGATATTCATTCCCGGAGTGGACAACCTGCAGGCAGACTTCTTAAGTCGCCAGAGTCTGTTGCCAGGGGAGTGGTCTCTGCATCCCCAGGTCTTTCAGACAATCTGCCAGAGGTGGGGAATGCCAGACGTAGATATAATGGCATCCAGGTTCAACAAGAAACTAGACAGGTTCGTGTCTCGAACGAGGGATCCTATGGCCTGCGGAACCGATGCGTTGGTTTGCCCTTGGCATCAATTCAAACTTCTATATGCATTCCCTCCGCTACAGTTACTCCCTCGCCTGTTGCGCAAGATCAGAGTGGAGCACAAGCCAGTCATTCTAGTAGCTCCGGCTTGGCCCCGGAGGACTTGGTACTCACTAGTCCTGAAGATGGCAGTGGGAGACCCTTGGACTCTTCCTCTACAACCAGACCTACTCTCACAAGGCCCGATCCTCCACCCTACATTACGGCGTCTAAATTTGACGGCCTGGAGGCTGAATCCCTGATTCTCAGGGGTAGAGGTCTGTCTAGGCAGGTAATTCCTACCCTGATTAGGGCTAGAAAGCCGGTCTCCAGGGTGATTTATTACAGGGTGTGGAGGAACTACGTAGGCTGGTGTGAATCCAAAAGATGGAATTCCCGCAAATATACTATTGATAGGGTGTTAAGTTTTCTCCAGCTAGGAGTGGATAAAGGCCTGGCACTAAGCACAATCAAGGGACAGATCTCAGCTCTGTCAGTGTGGTTTCAGAGGCCGCTGGCCACCCACTCGCTGGTAAAGACCTTCTTACAGGGGGTCTTGCGTATTAATCCTCCTGTCAAGTCACCAATTTGTCCATGGGACTTAAATCTTGTCCTGTCCACTCTACAGAAACAACCCTTTGAGCCGTTGGCTGAGATTCCTTTAGTCTTACTGACAAGAAAGTTGGTTTTCTTGGTCGCCATAGTTTCGGCCAGGAGAGTGTCAGAATTAGCAGCCTTATCGTGTAAGGAACCATATCTCGTTCTGCATAAGGACAGGGCAGTTCTCCGGCCCCATCCTTCCTTTCTACCAAAGGTTATATCCAAATTTCACTTGAACCAGGATTTGGTACTTCCATCCTTCTTTCCAAAACCCACATCTAGAAAGGAGGGGTTGCTGCATACCTTGGATATTGTCCGGGCCATGAAGGCCTATCTTAAAGCTACAGAAAAGATCCGGAAAACAGATGTGTTGTTCGTTCTACCAGATGGCCTCAAGAAGGGGCAGGCAGCTGCAAAATCCACCATCTCGAGATGGATTAGACAATTAATCATTCAAGCCTACGGTTTGAAGAGGTTGCCTCCTCCTTTGTCGGTAAAGGCCCATTCTACCAGGGCCATGGGCGCCTCCTGGGCAGCACACCATCAGATCTCTATGGCTCAGATATGCAAGGCAGCGAAGTGGTCATCAGTCCACACGTTTACAAAGTTTTATCAACTAGACGTGAGAAGGAATGCAGATTCTGCCTTTGGACAGGCAGTACTACAGGCTGCAGTTTGAGATCCTCGGGATCAGAAGCACCCTTGGTTGTAAAAAAAAAAAAAAAAAAAAAAAAAGGAAAAAGTTTTTTCTTGACTAAGTTGGAATTGCTTTCGGACATCCCACATAGTAATGAATATGCCGCTCTGTGTCCCGTGATGTACGAGAAAGAAAAAGGGATTTTTAAATACAGCTTACCTGTAAAATCCTTTTCTTGGAGTACATCACGGGACACAGAGCTCCCACCCCTCTTTTGGGTGACCATTTTGGGAGGCATACTGCTTGCTACAAAACTGAGGGACTCCCTCTAGGGGAGGGGGTTATATAGGGAGGGGACTTCCTGTTTGAGATTGCCAGTGTCCACACCTGAAGGTACTCCATATAACCCACATAGTAATGAATATGCCGCTCTGTGTCCCGTGATGTACTCCAAGAAAAGGATTTTACAGGTAAGCTGTATTTAAAAATCCCTTTTTTATATTTACTAAAATAATTGCATTTCCATTATCTGTGTACTGTGGGAGACCATATCTTGTGAATGCAGGGTCCTGGGTTTAGTAACACTTTAATGTAAAACTTTTTTTAAGCAATACAATATAAGATATATCAGTTAAAAAAAGTGACACTAAAGTGAATGTATGGTCAGTCCCCCCATCCTTTTCTATTATTTCCTTTCTGGATAGATTTCCCCTAATTTCCTGTCTTGCCAATTAAGAAAAAATCTCTCCAACTGGGACATAGACAGCAAAAAAACACTTTTTTTTCCCCGCTGGCAGATAGAAAGAACGAAGAATACGTTTATGCGTGTATATGCATGCATATGTGTGTTTATGCACCTTTACACCTGTGGAGGCAAGATCCTCATGAAAAATGTGTTTTTGTTTTACGCAGTGTCATTCTTTTCTATACTTGTGTATGACTTACATTGAGAAGGCTGGGCAGGAGTTTTTCAGGCGGTATTTTTAGCGCTGTACCGCCTGAAATACTCTTCAGTGTGAAAGGGATCTAAGCATATAGTTGATATGTATTTTTAAAAAATGTATCTTTAAAACGGTATTAAACCGGTTAGTACGCCTAATGCCGGATTCGACGCATGCGTGGAAGTATTTTACTTCCTGGTTCGGTGACGTGGCGGCCGCCACGTCACTGCGCTGTCTGTCCGCTGGGATTTTGGTTTGATTGTGTGTACACACATCAGACCAAAATCTCCAGGAGACATATCCGATGAAATCGGTCTGTCGGACCGTTTTCATCGGATATATCTCCTCGTGTGTACGCGGCCTCAGAGTGGCTCTGCAATTAGCTGGATGTGGGTGCCAAAGCACAAGTCCCTGCCCTGCTCTTGTTCTTTCTGGAACACTAACCCTCCTGTTGAGATTATAACCTCTGCCATATTGTGCCCGCTCCATGCCACAGGCCTTCACATGACATTCTGGGCCATTGACCTTTATATCCCCAAAGGAAGGAATGTCCACACATAAATAAAGTTTCTGCACTATACTGGTTGTACTTGGAAAATTAAGTCACTTCCGAAGACTCTCCAGCAGCAGTAATTGCAGATTTTAAAGACTTGGCTGTTTTGACAGAACACAGGCAGCAAATACAGTACAGTAGACGATATAATGAGTAAACATTGTTAGTCCGCCCGTGCTAATAACCAACAACATGGCCGCCTTCAAGGCGATGACAGCTTTTTTTCTCCTTAGCCGGTGTTCTGTGAAAACAGACAATTCATAAAAATCTCCAATTACAGCTGCTGGAGTGTCACCGGAAGTGACATGATTGGAGATTTTGATGAGTTTGCTCGTTTGACAGAACAAAGCAGTGCTTGGGTTTAATACCACTTAAAATTAAAAATGTACATTTTTTTAAAATACATATCAACTAAACGCTTAGACCCCTTTCACACTGAGGAGATTCTCAGGCGGTACAGCGCTAAAAATACCGCCTGAAAAACTCCTGCCCCAGCATTCTCAATGTTAAAACCCGAGGGCTTTCACACTGAGGCGATCCGCTGGCGGGAGAAAAGAAAATCTCCTGCAAGCAGCATCTTTGGAGAGGTGAGAGAAGCGCTCTGTATACCACTCCTTCCCATTGAAAACAATGGAACACACGGTAATACCGCCGGCAATGCGCCTCTGCAGAGGCGCATTGCCAGCGGTATTAACCCTTTTCGGCCGCTAGCGGAGGTTAATACCGCACCGCTAGCGGCCGAATACCGCCGCAATTCCACGGTAATTCCAACGGTGTTTCTCAGTGTGAAAGGGGCCTTAGAGTGGATGAGCCTACTATGTGGCTGTTGGCTTGCGTTGCCAGGCTGTTTATTGTTCAAATCTTAAAAACATTAAATTCTTAGAGCCTTCCCTGATAATTCCACTTTTCAGAAATGTGAAATCTCAAGGTCGAATTGATGAAGCACAATCCATTTATCATTCTGAGATCACCCTATCCTCCACACTTGTGTCAACGCACACTGCTTTATGAGTTGAATGTTCTTTAATGTATGTACAGGTGTTATATGTCACACTGTATTGCCTGTGGAATGCTAATGTGAGCTTTTTACCATCCCATTACACAATGCTCCCGACAAACATAGCCTGGTTTTGACACATTTTAGAATATAATTAACCGTTTAATGCAGAAGGTAAAACAAATCTTAACACTTGAACCCAGATTTGCAACTACTAGTGTGCCACCCCTGGAGCTCTCATGGACTAAGAGGCCGGAAATTGAATACATGAATGAGTGAATGAATGAATAAATGAGTTTGTGTTTAATGAAATAAAATAATCATTTACTCACCTAGGGCAGTTGCTATATACTGCTAAAGCGTCACATGTAGGGCGATAAGGAAACACCAATGCTAACATCAGTACCTTACACTGGTAAAATTAGAATAAAGAAGAGACATTCAATTAAAGGTAGGTCAAAATAGTTGCACTGCTTACCAGTGGCATTTACTGTATTTGGCAGTGGTCAGACAGTAGGGGAAGATGTAAGTATATATACTGTATATGTATATACTGTATATATATCTATATATCTATATATCTATATATATAGATATATAGATATATAGATATAGATATACGCACACAGTGCCTTGCAAAAGTATTCGTCCCCTTGGCTTTATACCTATTTTGTTACATTACAGCCTTTAGTTCAATGGGGGTTTTTTTTTTATCTGAATTATATGTGATGGATCAGAACACAATAGTCTAATTTGGTGAGGTAAAATTAGAAAAATAAATACATAAAACAATTTTTCAGACATAAAAAAATGATAATTGGCATGTGCGCAAGTATTCACCCCCTTTGTTATGAAGCCCATAAATAGATCTGGTGCAACCAATTACTTTCAGAAGTCACATAATTTGTGAATTGATGTCCACCTGTGTGCAATCTAAGTGTCACATGATCTGTCATTACATGCACACATCTTTTTTGAAAGGCCCCAGAGGCTGCAACACCTAAGCAAGAGGCATCACTAACCAAACACTGCCATGAAGACCAAAGAACTCTCCAAACAAATAAAGGACAATGTTGTTGAGAAGTATGAGTCAGGGTTAGGTTATAAAAAAAAATATCCAAATCTTTGATGATCCCTAGGAGCACCATCAAATCTATCATAACCAAATGGAAAGAACATGGCACAACAGCAAACCCGTCAAAAGACAGCCGCACACCAAAACTCACAGACCGGGCAAGGATGGCATTAATCAGAGAGGCAACACAGGACCTAAGGTAACCCTGGAGGAGCTTCAGAGTTCCACAGCAAAGACTGGAGTGTCTGTACCTAGGACGACAATAAGCCATACGCTCGATAGAGTTGGACAGAGTGGCCAGAAGAAAGCCATTACTTTCAGCAAAAAACAAAATGGCACGCTTTGAGTTTGCGAAAAGGCATGTGGGAGACTCCCAAAATGTATGGAGGAAGGTGCCCTGGTCTGATGAGACTTAAATTGAACTTTTTGGCCATCAAAGAAAGCGCTATGTCTGGTGCAAACCCAACACATCACATCACCTAAATAACACCATCCCCCCAGTGAAACATGGTGGTGTCAGCATTATGCTGTGGAGATGTTTTTCAGCAGTCGGGACTGGGAAACTGGTCAGAGTAGAGGGAAAGATGGATGGTGCTAAATACAGGGATATTCTTGAGCAAAACCTATACCACTCTGTGTGTGATTTGAGAACGGAGGCTGGGACGGAGGTTCACCTTCCAGCAGGACAATGACCCCAAACACACTGCTAAAGTGGTTTAAGGGGAAAAATGTAAATGTGTTTGAATGGCCTAGTCAAAGTCCAGACCTCAATCCAATAGAAAATCTGTGGTCAGACTTAGATATTGCTGTTCACAAGTGCAAACCATCCAACTTGAAGGAGTTGGAGCAGTTTTGCATTGAGGAATGGGCAAAAATCCCAGTGGTAAGATGTGGCAAGCTGATAGAGACTTATCCGAAGAGACTTAGAGCTCTGATAGCCGCAAAAGGTGGCTCTACAAAGTATTGACTTTAGGGGGGTGAATAGTTATGCACATTGACCTTTTCTATTATTTTGTCCTATTTGTTGTTTGCTTCACAATAGAAAAAAAATCTTCAAAGTTGTGGGCAAATCCTCAAACAATCCATGTTAATTCCATGTTGTGAGGCAACAAAACACGAAAAATGCCAAGGGGGTGAATACTTTTGCAAGGCACTGTCAAGTACACTGTATACATTGCTGTATATTACCACTGATATGTTGCAGTGAATTGCGGTTTGTGAGGCTAGGGAGAGTGGGGTGTTTGCCCATGCATGCAGTGTGATTACATAGACTCAACAGTCCCTTTTACACCACGCAAAAAAAACAAAACAAAAAATAGGGTTCCCCCTAAAATGACACACCAGACCCTAAAATCCCTGATGCCACCTGCTGGAGAAGGCATATATACAAATTATGTCAGCGCTCAGAAAATTAAAATTCAGGGATAAAACTGAAATACAAATGAAATAACAAATATGCTATTCCATGGATTTGTCTGAATGGAAGTGTCCATGAAAAAAGCAGTCTTTTGCAGTTGATGTATTTGCACATCTAAGGAGTGATTTGTATAAGCACTGAAGGCAAGCTTTCAAAGGAGAGCGAAGCCAACTCTGGTGAAAACAGACAAAAAAGACAAAAAGAAAGCGCCTAGATAGATAGATAGAAAGTGGAGTGAGTCGCATGATCCAACATATGGATGTATGAGGTATTTATTTGCTCTCAGAATTTGAATGGAGCAGCAAAGGGATGAAATAAGGTGAGTATGTGCCACTAGGGAGGGGCATTAAAGTGAACTTTTGCTTTGGTATGGATGGGCAAAGGATGTTTTTGCGTTAAGTAATCTCCCAGATTTTTACAAATTCATTACAATTGCAAGTGATTGTCACTCAGATATTTAGTAGTATGATGTGTTCTGAATTGATACCATGAATCAAACTGAATAATAAAACATTTGTTGCCAGGAACAGCATAATTTTTGTCATGCTGACTAGGTTTGTTACCCCAACACTTCATATTCCTGACATGTGCCTGCTGTACTATGTACTTGTATGGAAGATGTATCCTGTTATCTTTGCATTGCTGCTTTTTGTGAAATTCCTGATGTTCCTGCCAGTCCCTCAGCTTTCTTATTAAAAACAGACGGCACTAAGCATGGTCAGTTTTCTAGCTGTGCTGGAAACTCAGTGTGCTTTCCTCCAGTGATCTGACTTGTCCTGACATGCCCTCATGGCACAGCCGTTCACTGGGAAGCTTAGTGTGCTGCTGTTTCTCCTCCCTCCAGCTCTTATGCAGGTGAGAACAGAGGGATGGTGATCACTTATAAAAAAAAAAGGAAATATAATGTTTCATTTCTATTTTAAACTGAATGTGTTTTTACAAAATAATTGTTTACAATTCACTTGAAGGTCTTCACAACTGTATCTGCATTTTTCTGTGTTTTTTGTATTGCTTTGGGCAATGGGTCTTCAAACTACGGCCCTCCAGTTGTTCAAGAACTACAATTCCCATCATGCCTAGTCATGTCTGTGAATGTCAGCGTTTTACAATGCCTCATGGGATGTGAGGCTAGAGGGCCATAGTTTGAGGATCCCTACTTTGGGCAGGTGGATTGTCATAAATGAATGAAAAACTTATATAGCGCGGCACATGCAAACTGAATCGCCTCTGGGCGCTGATGCACACTGCCATTCCACTCAAAAGCCCCTATAAGACATAATAACATGAGGGCTAGAACTTTTTGGCAAAAGCACCTCAACCCACCGCACTAGCACCATTATAAACAATGGCAATTCTGTGAACCTACATTAACAGTCCTTAAATTTCATAAAGATGTGAATAGGCTCTAAAGCATTGCTGTCTTTTTATATTATTCATATTTTTTGTAAAGGATCCTTACAATGTATCATGTTTATTCATAGAACTCCATGAAAGTGATGTTCAAATGTCTGTGGAAAAAGTGTGGGAAAATTCTAAGCACTGCTGCTGGGATCAAGAAACACATTCGGACCATTCACCTGGGGTAACCTATTACAGTACTTGTGGTAGTCTGTGGGTTCAAAATGCTTAGCTACGACTCATCTGGTATTTTCATCTGTGCAGCTGTTATTTAAGGATCTTATTTGTCCTCATTGATGAAAATAATGGTCCCCTCATTTCTGTTCCTTATGGCAAATTGTGATCTTTTGCTTGAAATAAGTCTAATCATTCTAATCCCTACTCTACCTTCTGGTCTCTTGGTATTACCAAGAGAAGAAGCCGTACAGAAACCACACAAATCAGTCTATAAACCCAATCTCTCCATTACCAGGTGCAAGGTAATGGGAGATTTTCACAACGCTAAGCTGATTGCAGCCCATTAGTGTCCTTGTGTACAGCTCTGAGCTAAAAAAGTGATTACATCTCAGGAAAGCTTGTCCTGAAAAATGAACAGATATAACACATTATCCACGGTACATTAACTTCCTGCTCACATGGCTAAAATGTTCTTTTTTTTTTACCAATTCTCATTGAATACATATATTGAAAAATGTATTTAGCAAAGATGCTGTATTTTAATTTAACCACTTCAGGTCCACGTCATTGTCGAAGTACGGCAACAGCGCGGACCTGAGGCGCCGGGGTCACGTCTTTGGACGTCAATGTTTTGTAATTCCCCGCGCGCGCCACTGGGTGGCGTGCAGCGGGGAAAAACAGTGCTGTAGCATCGCCGAGGATTCGATGCGTGTACCCGGCGGCCGCGGTGTCCGTCAGGTACACGCGATCGGCGGTGACAGAGCAGGGACGTGGAGCTCTGTGTGTAAACACAGAGCTCCATGTCCTGTCAGGGAGAGAGGAGAGCGATCTGTGTCCCTTGTACATAGGGACACAATCGGTCACCCCCCTCCCCCCACACAGTTAGAACACTATGCAGGATACACATTTAACCCCTTCCTCACCCCCTAGTGTTAACCCCTTCAATGCCAGTCACATTTAAACAGTAATTAGTGCATATTTATAGCACTGGTCGCTGTATAAATGTGAATGGCGCCAAAAATGTGTCAAAAGTGTCCGATGTGTCCGCCGTAATGTCGCAGTCCCAATAAAAATTGCAGATCGCCGCCATTACTAGTAAAAAAAAAATATTAAAAAAAATCATAATTCTGTCCCCTATTTTGTAGGCGCTATAACTTTTGCGCAAAGCAGTCGCTTAATGCGATTTTTTTTTTTTTTACAAAAATACGTAGAAGAATACGTATCGGCCTTAACTGAGAAAAAAAAAGCTTTTTTTTTTTTTTTTTTTTTAAATTGGGATATTTATTATAGCAACAAGTAAAAAATATATATATATTTTTAAATTGTCGCTCTTTTTTTGTTTATAACGCAAAAAATAAAAACCGCACGGGCGATCAAATACCACCAAAATAAAGCTCTATTTGTGGGGAAAAAAGGACGCCAATTTTGTTTGGGAGCCACGTCGCACGACCGCGCAATTGTCAGTTAAAGTGACGCAGTGCCGGAAGCTGAAATTTCGCCTGGGCACGAAGGGGGTTTATGTGCCCAGTAAGCAAGTGGTTAATAAGACCTATATGTTTATGTTTTAATTTGCTGGATGATTTTCTTTTAAATGTCTCCTCGAAAAGAAAGGAGTTATTAACTACTTCAATACAGGGCATTTTCAACCCCCTTCCTGCCCAGTAGAACTTTTAGTTTTCTGCGCTGACGCACTTTAACTGACAATTGCCCGGTGGTGCGATGTTGTACCCAAACAAAATTGAGATCCTTTTTTGCACAAAAAAAGAGCTTTCTTTTGGTGATATATGATCACCTCTGCGTTTTTATTTTTTGCACTATAAACAAAAGAAGAGTGACAAGTTTGAAAAAAAAACAATATTTTTTACTTTTTGCTATATTAAATATCCCCAAAAAAATATATACTTTTCCTCAGTTTAGGCCGATATATATTTTTCTACATATTTTTGGTAAAATAAAATCGCAATAAGCATATATTGATTAGTTTGCACAAAAGTTATAGCGTCTACAAAATAGGGGATACATTTATGGCATTTTTTTACTAATAATTGCGATCTGCGATTTTTATCGTGACTGTGACGTTGCAGCGGACATATCGGACACTTTTGACACTATTTTGGGACCATTCACATTTATACAGCGATCAGTGCTATAAAAATCCACTGATTACTGTATAAATGTGACTGACAGTGAAGGGGTTAACAATAGGGGGTGATCATTGGAGTAACTGTGTATCCTAGGGAGTGATTCTAACTGTAGGGGCCGGGGACTCACAAGGGGAGGAGACCAATCAGTGTTCCTCTGTACTGGGAACACACCATCGGTCTCCTCGCCTCTGACAGGACGTGGATCTGTGTGTTTACACACACAGATCCACGGTCCTGGCTCTATTACCTGCAATCGCAGGGGGCCCAGCAGACATCGCGGCAGTTGGGCACGTGCACTAGCGCACGGGTGATGCGCGCCCGCTAGGTGGTAGGGAAGCCCAGGACGTCATATGACGTCCCCCCAAAATGGGAGATCCCTCCTGCGGACATCATATGACGATACGTGGGATGTAAAGTGGTTAATTATCTGTCCTGCTGTCTATACCACTGATCTCCACTCTTTTGCAGAGATACAGTGGATGTGGTTCCATTCACCAGCTTCTAGGTCATTACTGTGCCCTGTAGTGACATAGGGGCTGACAGGTGGTACCACACAGCATATTGGGGAACCTCTGCTCTATACATACTATATTCTGAATCTTCCTATTTGTATTCAGAAGTTTTCAGGATGTACCACTGGTATGTGTTACTTGTTCTTCATAACTAGATACTTTTACCCTTCTCTGGACTCTCTCCAGTTCCCGTATCTTCCTTCTGAGGATTGGTGTGCAGTTCTGGTCACCAATCCTCAGGAGGGATGTGTGGGAACTGGAGAGAGTCCAGAGAAGGGCAAAAAAGTTAATAAGAAGACTGGAGGACCTAAGTTACTTGGAACGACTACAAACATTAAACGTATTCTCCCTGGAGAAGAGACCATTGAGAGGAGATATGATATGATATACAAATACTTCAATGGTGATTCTAGTGTAGGGAATAAACAAATGAGTCTCAGGGAGTGTAAGAAGACACTGGGTCACTCAATGAAATTGAAAGAAAAGCGGTTTAACCTTAAACTGAGTCGGGTTTTTTTCACTGGATGTGGAAAAGTGCAGCGCTATTAATGAACAAGGTGGAATCATATATGTGAAAAAATCAACATACATATAAGCATAAAATTATAGCAATATGAATGTGATTGTGACAAAATAATGTCTCTATACATATGTTAACAACATAACAATATTGAGTGCACAAAAATAGTCCATATAGTGAATAAAAGTGACTAATACAATCCAGGCAATGGAAAACTGATCCAACATAGTGGACACAGTCCAAAAATTGGTAGGATCCTCTGGATATATAAGTAAAGAGACAACCAGACAACCACCACCGATGATAAGAGGAGGCTTACCAGATGTCAGTGACTTGGCAAAGCATACGCTGCCCAAGTCTTAGGCCTTGTACACACGATCAAATGTGTCTGTTCAAATCGGTCGGACCGACCGATTTGAACAGATCTGTCTGCTGGCATTTTGGTTTGCTCGCGTGTACACACGAGCAAACCAAAATCCCCGCCAGCAGACAGCACGCTGACGTGGTGGTGACGTTGACGCCGCCACGTTACCGCACCAGGAAGTAAAACACTTCCGCGCATGCGTCGAAACCGTTCGGCACGTGTGCAAGAAGACATGTCTGCTGGTTAGCGTACTAACCAGCAGACATGTCGGGCGGACGGGTTCCCAGCCGACAGATTTCAAAGCATGCTTTGAAATCTGTCGGGTGGCCAAATCCGTCTGTTTGCCTGTACACACGATCGAATCTGTCTGCTGAAACGGTCTAGCAGACCGTTTCCAGCAGACAGATTTGATCGTGTGTACGAGGCCTGAGAAGGCTTCTTGGTAAATGGACCTGATGGGTACAGCTGAGTCTGGATCCAAACTGGCTTATCAACATCAACCAACCAGGACTTCAATGGAATGTAGAGGTGTCTATCATACACTCATGTAGAGGGTAAAGGCTCGGTATCCACATGACATGCAGAATGTATTAAAAAGACTCACATAGCGTGATACCGTTTAAAAAGCTTATTGTGACAGGTACATGAGCGACGCTTGTAGGTAGGTCCACCCCGACACGTGTTTCGACTAACAAGCCGTCATCTGGGGGTTTTTTCACTGTCAGGGCAGGGTGGTGTCAGTTGCAAGAATTAATAGTTTAAAAAAACTCTTGTATTGGTAAATTTGGGGAACACAGTACACAGGGATATAGGAAATTATTTTTGATATATACACCCACACAGGTTGAACTATATGGATTGGTGTCTTTATTCAACCTCACCAACTATGTCACTATGTAGTCATGTCTTTGTACTGTATTTTTCATACACACACATGAACTGCAAAGCTTTCACTTAGTGAGCTAATTTTTAGATTCTTATTTCAATGTTTCTCTTTTCAGCCGCAGTGGTGAATCTGATGACTGTGATGGTGAAGAAGACTTCTACTATACAGAGATTAGACTAAACAATGACTCTGGCAGCGAGGGATTGTACAGCCTGTCTCCTGTATCTCCAACCTATGCATCGGCTCCGTCTACAGTACTCCTTCCTAGTGCTGGAAATTATGAAGCCATTTGTACTAAGGCAGAGACCAAGCTACATGCCCGCCTGAGTAGATCAGCTCCAAACACCTATTACTTAGTGAGCTCAGATCATGCTTATCAGGTAAACCATGAAAATCAGAGTAAGTCTTGCCTACCACATAGCAAGGGTCATAATGCGGATAACATTTTTATTGTGAAATCCTGGTTTTTGCTATATTTTATGAACTGCCACTCATTTACCTGCTGTTTTGGAAAGTGCTTACTCACTTTCCCATTGTGTATATCATGGTGGGACAACTTTTTTTTTCTCCTGCCACAACACTGATATGTATAAATAGTGCCAGGATTTTCAAAAAGAAGATAAATGGTGGTGCCAACCTATGAATAAATAACATGGTGTAAGGCCTTGTACACACGATCAGTCCAAACCGATTAAAATAAACTTCAGTCCGTTTTCATCGGTTTGGACTGATCATTCACAGACTGATGGTCTGATGTGCGTACACACCATCAGTTCAAAAACCGATCGTGTCAGAACGCGGTGACGTAAAACACAACGACGTGCTGAAAAAAACAAAGTTCAATGCTTCCAAGCATGCGTCCACTTGATTCTGAGCATGCGCGGATTTTGAACCGATGCTTTTGTGTACTAACCATCGGTTTTGACCGACGGTCAGGCGTCCATCAGTCCGATTTTAAAGCAAGTTTTAAAACTTTGGACTGAAGGACAAAAGACTGATGGGCCATAAACATGGTCGGTTTGGACCGATGAAACTGAACTTCAGTCCGTTTTCATCGGTTTGGACTGATCGTGTGTACGCGGCCTAAGAGTTGTACTACATCTGGGGGGAAAAAAGTGTGTTACATTTATTGATTTATTTTAAATTTAGTAACTAAAGACATTTAATTCAATGTTTTATGGTGTGCTCCTAAATGGTCACTTAGTTCTTCACCAATTATAATTCATTTCCACCAATATATTTTAGCTGAATACATTAATTAACATGTCTTTAATTTTGGCTCTAAGAGGTCCCATACATTTTTACTTTACCATTTTCTGTTTGACCATATACACTGTCCATCATTCATTTTTAATTCCCAGTCTTGGAAGACATGCTTAACCACACTGCGGGATATGAGCGTTCACCATCACAAGGAAAGACCAAAACCCATCACCACAAAGAAATGTCTTCAAGGGCAAGGAGGACCCAGTGTCCTCTCTTTGTTTTGGCTTGAAGCTGAAGACCAGTATGAGAATGGGAAAACCAGGAAGAAGTTCGCCTGCTCAGTCTGAAGGTCAGGAACTGTTGGAAAATGAGTAAGAGAGGGAATTTAGAACAGCAAAAATCTCCAATTAGTTCTTAGTTGTAAGTGATGGCTTTTGGTTTGGTTCTTATATCTGTTGTGATGGGTGGGTCTGAAATGGGACAAGATGTCACAAAGAAGATATCTCTTTCATCTGTTCTGTATTGTTCGCTTGTCTGTCAATAATTGGAACCAGCCTCCCTAAACAGAGGTAAGTTCTTTTTGGCCACCTCATCATCTGATAACATTCAAGGCTTGTTCAACAGTCTTCTTACTGCTCGGCGAGAAACCAACAACTGGATAACAGCAAAGCAATTGATGTGCTATTTTTTTTTTTTTTTTTAATGCAATGTGATCAGAAATATCTTTAATGGTTGTCATGATTGCCCCTATTCTGAGTTACATATTTGAATTTAAATATTTATGTAGTTTCACTAATGTATTTGAAATAGAACCTCATTAGTTGGATTTCATCTTGTGGCTAATCCCTGGATGAGTACAACCTCCAAAAGCACTGTGGCATTAGCCAGAACCTAATCTAGCAAACTTGTGGGGATAAAACATTTCTACAGTACTGTAATAAAGACACCTATTCATACCTGCACACCATCTCAGGTCTCTTGTAGATTAGTCCGGGATTACTAAAACCTAAGTGCTTCTTAGTTGCTGGCCCCACCACCCTCTCAAGCCTTTCTATTAGCCAATCACTGTGATGGTCCTTGCTAGCCAACAGTAAGGGACATAAAATGTGGCGGGAAGGAGGGAATCTGTGTCAGTAACCCAGAAACTCTCGGTTTTCAGGGTCCTGAAATGGTCTACAAAGAAACTCTGGTGGCTTGCTATATAAAGTCGCAATTTAAGATTTTTTCACAGTATTTGTAATTAATTGATTTAAAGTGGAGTTCCACCCATTTTTTTATGTTTGTCTGTGCTGCATGCCCTAATTTCATGGTGTTCAGAATGGACAATTTTTATTTATTTTGTTGCTTGTAAATACCTTTATTTTGTAGTCCTTCATTACTTCATCCACCTTAATAGCCTAGGCCAGTGATGGCAAACCTTGGCACTGCAGATGTTTTGGAACTACATTTCCCAAGATGCTCAACTACACTGCAGAGTGCATGAGCATCATGGGAAATGTAGTTTCAAAACATCTGGAGTGCCAAGGTTCGCCATCACTGGCCTAGGCTATCTGCAAGGGTTTCTGGGATAGGCATCATGTTTCCCAGTAGTCCTTGCAAACCTGACTGAAACCTAGTGTGCAGCACTGAGCATGTGCGAGATATGCAAAGCTGAAATCCAGGAAGTCATACAGTCTGGCTTCATGATGCCCACACTTAAGATGGCCACGGTCTATTTCTATATTATAAACTATCTAAATGCTGTAACAACCTAACAAAACGTACCTTTAGTTTACAGACTAACTTTACTAGAATACATTAAGCTTGTGTATTACAGGGGTATTTATATTTTAAAAGTGAAATTGTGGGTGGAACTCCCCTTTAACTTTGTAACTAATGCCTGATAACTATAGAGAATATTTTTGTTTTCTTTTAGGCTACTCCTTCCATGAACATTCCAAACTCAAGGCAAAGTAATGTCAACAACTTCAGTGTTCCTCGACTCCTGCCACAAACTACTTTTAATGGCACCTCAGTGAGTAAATATAATAGAAGGAAGTCATAAGGGATACTGATTGGAGCAGAGCACATCACTTGTGAAGATTCAAGACAGATAGTGGAAACACTGGGAAAAATAAACAATCAAGAATAGGACAGTGAAAGACACCAGATTTGTTTAATCTGATTTTATTACTTTTAAAGAAAAAGATATATACATTATATTTCACATTAGGATAGAAAAACAACATCAATATACAGAACCAATGATCCAATGTAATCCAACCCATGGCATGATTGAAACAAGTATATCACTTCCGAATGAATGAGTACAACACACATATTATATGGCAAAAAAAAAACGCATGGCAATAAAGAAGTCTTAAGCCTAATACACACGGGCAAAATGTTGGGCAGCCTTAGCCAGTTCAAAAGAAACCAGCTGACATTCGGCCTATGTGTACTGGAGTCGATCCAACAGAAGCCGGCCGTTTGGCTGGCTTCTGTTGAAGGGTCATGACCAAAAAAGGTCTGCCAACCGGCTCCTGATCAGCACTCAGGCACAGGGTTAGAAAACAAATCACAGAAATTAAGTCTCCCTTTCCAGCTATAGTCAGCTCCTATCTATTAATACCTTGAAGCCAAACTGCAGTCAAATGTTTAGGATAAGTGCTGGTTGTATCTTTGTTAAGGAGATTTCCACTCAGCTGTCACTTGGAGAGGAAGTGAGTAAAAGAAGTATCCTGATTACTGCCTGTATCCTTGCTGCAGGGATGTTTCATCACTTCTTATTTTTTCTGACACCTGTCATGTGGACAGGAAGTGAGGAAGCAAAATCTCCCAAACATGTACAGTAAAAAAATATGAAATTGGCATTTAGGAATCAAGAATATCAGTAGAGTATAGGAGGCCATAACATTTTTGAAAAGAAAGTGGAGACAGACATCATGTGCAAGAAGTACAAATTGTGGAGAGTATGAGATAGTGGCATCTAGAGTAAAGAGGAGCCCTGAGAGTGATTACAGTGGGAATCAGAGATACTCATGACGCTTCCATAAGATAATATATCTCTGTTCCTTCTTTGCTGCTATAATGTGTAAAATGTATATGCAAATACTAAACTTTTTCATTAACCAAACTCCTTAATAATACATTTAAATAACTATACCCATATCATGTGGCTTACATATAAGAGGAAAGTTGACTGGCACCATATAATTTAAAAAAAATAACGTTCCATTTTATAAAGTCCTGGTGATATCTGCTAGATCAAATAATTTTCCCTTGTGGCAGCATTGAGCTTCTGGCCTGCTTGGCACAAATGTAATAAAATACCCTTCAGGGATTTCAATATATTAATCTGGATTCTAAATAGAGAGCATGGTTATTTCATACATACAAAAGAGGAAGTTGAACAACAATTCTAATTACATCTAGAAACCTCAGCACAAGTTCATACAATCCTCCATGAAGGATCCAGCTATAGTTACCATTCATAGGCATTGTCATTTTAGTGCTTAACAATGGCACCATACCCAGTCCAAATATTAACTATGGCTGGAAAATCACATCTTCTGCATCACAGTATTCATTAACTTGTCACTTGTTTGAGCTTATAAATTGTTTAATTGTTTGGGTAGTTCATGAATTTAATTGTTGACTTAATGGCGAGACAACAGAATTGCTGTTATTCCTACCTCATTATTCCCATTTATTCCTAGAGTGTGACTACAATTGATCACAGCTGTGGAGCCCTTTGTAGAGACCGAACAGACCAGCTTAAACAAAGGATGTGGCATTTAAAAATACACTTTAGACTAAAATCTGCTTATTTTAGGGAATGCATACTTATTTTGTGCATAATTTATATTATATTTTTCACTATTAGTATTCATAAACAGTTAGCAGACAAAGGAAGTAAGGTAGTCCCACCCGCTTTGTGTGAATAGACAGTAACACGGAATAGGTGATGAATTTATATGGAATGGTTAGTGGTTTTGTAAATTATTACTTTTTATATTTTATGGTCAGGCCTAAAAAATTATTTTAAAAATCTTTTGAAGCATAATAGTTGTTTTTTGAGCCAGTGAGTGCTTTAGGCTCCTTTTTCACATTGTAACCACTGCAGCTTTTGTATAACTGTATAACTCAGTTATACTGTATAAGTACCAAACCAATTTTTACATTTCCACTATGATATCTTTACAAGGTTACTATCTAAAGCAGAACATTTTTTCAGGACAAATGGTTGATTCTTAGAGCATGGGTTGTATACTGCTACTTTCATGTGATTGGACACTGGCAAAGCTTTGCAGGGAACTGCCCACCAATATGCCCATATATTCCCTCCTACTCTAAGCAGTATATTGCTAGTGTCCTTGAAAGATGGATCCCAACCCTACAATTTTCCATCTTTCCATCTTTTTTCAACTGACATTTCTATCATGATTCAAATGCGTTTTGCCTTGTGGATCACTAGCCGTTTCAGGATTGGTTAGCCTTAATGTATATCTCGGGAACCATAGCTGGACCCTGCAACACCAGGACCAGCCAGTAATGTTTGCTTCAGACACTGAATTCATAATTTCGAGCAATTCTCCAGAAATGTCAAATTATGTTCCATTTTACAGACACCTCCAGAAATGTCAACCCTATTGTACACCTTTGTGTCATCTGCAAAAAGACATACCTTGCCCAACAAACCTTTAGTTATATTGCTTACATATAGATTAAATGGAACAGCACCATATACAGAGCCTTGTGGAACACCACTAGAGATGGGTCTCTGTCCTGAATGAACACTACTAACAACCACACTCTGGTATCTATCCTTCAGCCAACTGCATATCCACTGATCATAATCTGAAAATAATAAACATTTTGGGCCAGATTCAGGTACAATTACATCGGCGCAGAGTATCAGAGATACACTACGCCGCCGTATTTTACCTGGCTCTACGACAAATTCAGGTAGATTTTGGCCCGTAAGGTACGGCGGCGTAGTGTATTTCTCGCGGCGGAATCGAAATACGCGATTAGGGGGCGTGAAGCATTTAAATTAGGCACGTCCCCGCGGCGATCGAACTGCGCATGCTCCGTTCTGAAATTTCCTGCATTGCGCGAAATAACGTTGTTACGTCTTTTTTTGTTTGAGTAGCGTCGTTTACGTACATTCCTATTCCCGGACGACTTACGCAAAAAAAAAATGAAACTCGACGCGGGAACGACGGCCATACTTAACATGGGCCGTCTAACTATAGACCAGCTAATAGCTGGAATAACTTTACACAGCAAAAAGATGACTACAGATGCCGTAAGAGATTGCGAAGGACGATCGTAACTTCGTGGATCGTCGGAAAAAGCTCATTTGCATACCCCGACGTGGAAAACGACGGGAACTCCACCCAGCTGCCGCAAAATTATTGCAGCGTAGATCCGAAGGCGTACGAACACGTAAGCCAGTCGGATTGAAGCCCGAAGCCATCGTATCATGGTTTGAGGATTCAAACTAATGATACGACGCGCGTAATTTGAAAGTACTCCGGTCTAACAGGAGATAGACCGGAGTAAGGGCTCTGTGAATCTGGCCCTTTATACCTAACTGCTCTGTGCACCTTATTGATGGCTCTGAAAAGTATCTTGGTAGTTAAAGTACATGTGAAGCTTTACCCTGTAAAACAACTCACTCAGTTTAAGATAGAAATGGAAGACAAAACTATATATATAATTATAAATACCTTTTTTTTCTTGTTTTATAAGTGATAACCTCTGTTCTCAGCTGCATAAGGGGCTTAGAGAGGTAGGGGTGGAAAAACAGCAGTACACTGATTTTCCCAGTGGCTGTGCAGTTGAGCATGTAAGCCCAAGTCTTGGCCATTGGAGGACAGGCAGGTCATTCTCCCAGCACAGCCAGAAAACCGACCACACTGAGATGGATGTGCTCTCATGCCTTGCATGGTCAGTTTGAAAATGGAAAGCAGGGGGACTGGTAGGATCACCAAGTATTTCACAGAAAGGAAGAAATACAAAGTGCATACTGCTAAACAATTACATGATCATGTAAATAACCCTTTTCTGCACCATATGAAATATTTCTGTTTATATTTTCAGGTCCGTCTTCCATGCAGTATAAAACTTGAGGAACATACACAACCAGTTCAGACAGTGTTATCTTCCTCTACCAGAGCTGCTGTAGTAACAAGGTATGTTAAACCACTGTAAGTGTTAGACTTCCAGCTTGGAGAATCAAAAAAGACACAAAATACACTACATGCTTTTGGGAGGTAAAAAAAGAAAAGAATGCAGGCGCCTCTGAGTGTAGACTATAACACGTGAAGTAAACCACAATAGTAAAAACTCACTTTTTAATACTTAATGACAGGCACATCTTGGTGTTAGAAGTCCAGTGATGCATCCATGACACTGGTCCGCAGAAAGAGTTGCCCTGGCCGCTCGGACAGCCGTTGTGGCTGTCAAGATGGTGGTGTGTAAGAGGAAAGCCGAGAGAGGAGTGGAGCACTCTCTGGACCGCATCGCTGGTCGGAATGAAGTCACTGGTGTCATCACGACCAGCGCTGCAGTCCCAGCTCAAATTTCACGAATCGGATTTACATCCACTTTAAGGTAGATATTAAGGAAAAAAACATATTTCTTATTTTATTTTCAACATAGTAAGTAAGTAGCTCAGGGACAGGACTCGGGAGCGCAAGAAATGAATGAGGCGGCACACTGACATGAAACTGACTCTCACAGTGACACTGACAGCAGTGTGCAGCAGCACAGATGATGATGACACCTCACCAACATGACATGTCCCTTCCAGAGTCTGAGTGACAGTGTCTCTCGTCAGGCCAGGTGGTCCCTTCAGTCCACTCCAGTCCAAACAGCACTGACAGTCCCGCTCCTGGCTTGCCCTGCCACCTCCGCCAGACCCGTGCAGGTGCCGCCCAAATATACTGTATCAGACACTCAGATGTCTTGGCCTAGCGCCACAGCCATGTTTTAATACTTCAATACTTCAATACTGGGCACTTTTACCCCCTTCCCGCCCAGGCCAATTTTCAGCTTTTTGGTGCTGTCATGCAAACGTCACTTTAAATGACAATTGTGCAGCCGTGTAACACTGTACCCAAAGTAAATTTGTATCATTTTGCTCACACACATAGAGCTTTCTTTTGGTAGTATTTAATCACCACTGTTTTTTTTTACTTTTTGCTTAATAAATTATAAAAGCCAAAAAAAATAAAAAATCTAAGTTTCTGTTAGACTCCTTTCACAGTTTTCAGGCATTTTAGCGCAAAAAATAGTGCCTATAAAGCACCTGAAAACTGCCTCTCATGTCCGAATGCTGTCACATTGGGGCAGTACGCTTGCAAGACAGGAAAAAAGTCCTGCAAGCAGCATCTTTTGGGTGGTGCAGGAGCGCTGTATAGAGTGCTTCTACATCGCCCCTGCCCACAGTGTTTCCAACCTACCAGTTTGAAATTTACTGACACAACACCCAAAATTTACTGGCACAGCCAAGTTATTACTGGCAGTTCCAAAAGTTACAAAATTACAGTTTTAAGTGCAAATTCCAGTATTTAGGCTACAAATAAGTACAATATGTAATTAGCAATGTGATTCAGGGTAGATATTAACGCAAGTAGCTCAGGGACGGGACTCAGGAGGGCAATACATTAGAATGGGTGATGCAAACCCATGAAATTGACTCTCACAGTGCTACTGATAGCAGTGTGCAACCATACAGATCACCGACACATCCCCTTCTGAGTCACTGTGACAGTCTCTCTCCATGCGAGCTAGTCCAATCCAGTCCAAAGAGCACTGACAGTCCCGCTCCTGGCTTGCCTTAATCCTGTCCTGCAGACACGCAAACAAGGCTCCGCTTGGCTCCCTTGCACCATGAAATCATACGACATGTTCATTGTCATTGCTCATTGTCTTTTCCACAGCAAAAAGTGCTGAAAAAATGCATTGATTACTGTCAAAATGACAAATGCAGTTTAGGAGTTAACCACTAGGGGGCGCTGTAGAGGTTAAGTGTGACCTCATATGTGTTTCTCACTGTAGGTGGGCGGGGCTGGACGTGTGACGTCAGTGATCGTCTTTCCCTATATCAAGGAACAGATGATCGCTGCCACTATGAAGAACGGGGAAGGTGTGTTTACACGCACGACCCACAGCTGGGCACTTTAAGGGGACTTACCCTTACGTGATTGTGCCCAGCCGTGCCATTCTGCCGACGTATATCGGCGTTAGGTGGTCCTTAAGTGGTTAAACACATTTAGACATGCAAGTTACAATATTCATGTTTTATTTCTTTTGTATCTTTGCCTGACTTACATTTATATGAGTTATACACAAACCAAGGGTTAATCAAGCGCTCTCCGGATTTATATGAGTTATGACTGTGGTTTAGCTGGTCTGAAATAAAAAATACCCCCTCTTTTTTCTTTTCAGAAAACCACGTGGTGAAGGCAAGAAATGTCGTAAAGTTTACGGGATGGAAAATCGGGATAAATGGTGTACAGCCTGCCGCTGGAAGAAGGCCTGTCAGAGGTTTCCTGACTGACTAGATAAAGTGATAAATTCCACCTGTGTCAGACACTGATAGAGAGCTCAAGTGCTCATGCTCTTTGATCATGCTCTCTATGAACAGATAAAGGAACATCACCTGGGAAGGAATAGGTTCACACAAAGGTGAAACATTGACTCAAACTAAAGGGATGTTCAATCCGTGTTTGCATGATGATGTACGAGCTTAATGCTCACCAGAGTTTTTAAACATTTCCTACATGTATTTGTGATCGTACACGTGTACATCAGTGATCTTATTGGACTCAGAACAGATGCACAACTTTATACATAAACATCATTATTGATTTTCCTGATTTGGAGATAACTGCCAGTTAATAATAAATAATGATAGGGCAAAAATACTTTAAAAACATAAAAAAATTAGATGAGGACCAGGAAGTGTGTAAAGCACATAAGGGCATTGTGCATCATAATATTTTTCATAAGAATTATCTTGTTGCAATACAGCAACCAGTTGGATTTAAACATAATATGAAGAATGATGGCTGGAAAAGAAACTTTGGAGCCAGGATGCTGTTGGCCAATACAGAAAGTTATTTTTTTTAATTACACCTTGATAAATGAAGTCCTTGATTGTTGTGTAACATCACACACGAAAGGTGATAGGAAAAAGGTGGACACACCAAAGTATGCTAAATAATGCTGACACTCACCACATCTGGTGGATAGCGGAGATTTTAGCCAACACCATCCTAATATAAAGGCAGCCATACAGAACACAAACAATGTTTTTCTCATGATTGATTTTTATTCTTCAGTTTTGGCTGGGCCCACCAAGACTGGCTAAAGCGTAACTCCACTTTTGTTGAAGAAAAAAAACACTCCCCTCTTTAACAAACTTTGTTGCATATTCCTACCTTTTGTTATGCTGAAGAAATCGCTGTTTGTTTGTGCCCCTGTTCTGAGTGAGTCAAATGGGCTGCAGGGCTCTAATGAGGAAAACAGCTGGGTTTGCATCCCTTTAGACATGGTTTCCTATTGGTGGTATCTTACCAAAATTTTTATTTTTGTTGCAGTGGACGCCTGATATCTGACTTGTAACAGTGTAAACTTCTGGGAAATCAGTATGCCAATCCACATGAGCAGGAAATTAGGTTTCTGGGGGGTGTTCAGTACAAATTCTGTGTACAGAACACCTCCAGGTAGCCATATTTGCATTGCATTTTACAGAAAATTACAGTGGCTGCAGATTGAAAAGGAAAATACAATATGACTTGTATTTTATTTATTTTATTTTTTGCTTTTTCCTATGAAACTGGAGTTACCCTTTAAGTAATTTTAGTGTAGACTAGACAGTAGCTGCTATTTTGATCATTTTAACTCTTTGAGAGTTCTAGAAACACAAAAGGTGGCCACACATGGTTACATGACACTGTTACTGTATGTGGTGCGTAAGCACCTAAAGAGTTCAGGAGGTTTGGCCTTGGCCTTGTCCTTCTGTTCATCTCTGCTGATAAACAGATGAATTGCCTGGCACTTACATTAATATTTAATGGATGGTAATGTAGGCATTGCGCAGCATGCACCGAATGGCGGATGTACACATCTCAGGTGAAGGAGATCTCTCCATGTATGGCCAGATCCTTTTTATGGAGGAAAAATCTCCACCATCAGGTAATTGTTTTAAATGAAATAATATAAAATATATAATCAAAATATTAAGTGACTTGTGCAATTCCTGTTGCTATCCTATCTATCATTATTTGTGCACAAAAACTGTTGTAGGCTTTTTTTGCTTTTCTTTCATGTCACAGATCTGTAGAAATTCCTAGCAGATGTAAAAAGCTATGGTCATCCAAAAAAAATGATTCCAGGCAAATGAAAATGAAGGGATGATGTAATTGTATTAGGACAAACCTACTATTAAAGCACTTAAATATGCTTACAGCAACTTATATGTACGGGAACTGTTAGATGTGATTGCAAAAGGTATGGCACAGGTCAGTTTAAGCAACAGTCTCTCTTTTTTTTTTTTACTAAATATATTATCCTTATGTCACTGCGGGAATACTAATAAATATTGGTATATCCGAGTGTGAAGTTTAACATCGTAGATGGCATCCTTGGTACAGATGTTAATTTTTTTTCTATAATTTTTATCTAATGATTTTCAAAAATATGCAGTCTTTAACACAAGATGAGGGGCCACATTTAAGGCATTGTAGCAAGTTGTCCATAGCTGTCTAAACATTTATGTACGATGAAAAAGGTTGTTTATTAGTGAGATCTTTTCATATTCTCACATGTAATTCCTGCTTTAAAGGAGAAGTATGGGAATCCTGTTTTTTTGCAGATTAATAATTATCTAGGTGGATGCAGCATCGGTCCAATACTGCTTCTGCCCCCCGGCGCCTCTTCACTGAGAACGAGCAATCAAACATCGCCGATGGCTCGGTTCTCACTGCCCCCAGATCGGAGAGCTGCTGACTGTCAATCAGCAGCTCTCCTGCTGGGCTTCTCCACGCTCACTAGAGCGCTGAGCTGTGGAGAGGTGGGGTGCGGCAGTCTCAGCGTCTCGCAGAGTGTCTAATACCTTGTACAGGAATTTCTGATGAAAAAAGTCTGATGGAATTTTTTCATCAGAAATTCCTATCGGCTCATCGTAGCGTTTTACGTCACCGCCCTTTGGACGGTTGGAATTTAGTCTGACAGTGTGTATGCAAGACTGATGGAAGACAGCTTGAACGGAATTCTGACAGAAAATTCCATCAGATTTTAGCCCATAGGAAATTCCTCAGTCTATAGAAATAGAACATGTTTTAAATTTTTCTGATAGAAAAAAATCCTATGGGAAATTCCGATCGTCTGTGTGGAATTCCGTCGGAGGAAAAACCCACGCATGCTCAGAATAAAGGTGGTCCATGCTCGGAAGCTTTGAACTTAATTTTTCTCGGCTCATCGTAGCGTTTTACGTCACCGCCCTTTGGACGGTTGGAATTTAGTCTGACAGTGTGTATGCAAGACTGATGGAAGACAGCTTGAATGGAATTCTGACAGAAAATTCCATCAGATTTTAGCCCATAGGAAATTCCTATCATGTGTACAGGGCATGAAACTGCCATCAGTCCAGGCAGCTGGCTGATCCAGACTTCCAGAGTCAGAATGAAGCGGTGCCTAGACTAATCTTGGTGAGATCAGCAGAGAGCAGACTTCAGACCACTCTCTGCTGAAAATTGGGTCACAGGAGCGCAAAATGAATTGCATCCCTGTGACCCATAAGAATAGCCCAGCCAAACAAGCTCAAGCTAAACTTCTCCTTTAAAGTTAAAGCTTAAGGCGTGTGTCCCGTACTGTACTCCAAGAATTTGATTTTACTGGTAGGTCAAATATCCTTGTTTCTTGGTTGTACTGTCCAAAAGCAATCAAACTGAGAGATAGGCAACACGGCAAAGAAACACCAGCAAAACCACATAAGAAATGGCTCAAGAAATGTTCAACAGACTTAGAGCGCAGCTTGTAGCATCTTATGTCTGAAACCGGCATCAAAAGAGGCCAAAAGCATCAACCTGGTAAAACTTACCAAATGTGTGAACAGAAACCCCGGTGACAATGTTTCAAATCTAAGACACAGATGATTGAAGCTGAAAAGCTCATGAAGCAGTAACATATCTTGTGGAGTGTGCCTTAACAGGGCAGGGAGGAACCCTATATTTAAACCATAAGTTTAAATGATGACTTGTCTGGAGCAGGAAGCAGTAAACCCCTGTAGGAACCCTTTGAAGTAGGGAGAAATTGCCCTGCGATGTTTCTGAACAGAACATGAGGAATGATGGACAATATTCTGGTTGAGGTGAAGAAACCATGCTAGGGGAGGAAGAAGGTTTTAGCCTCAAGACAATCTTGGCCTTGTACAACATTAAAAATTACTTTTTATGGAATAAGACCACTAATTCATGAACCATCTGTGCAGTGGTAATAGCAAGAAAGAACGCCTTGCTAGTGAGATCAGACAATGAAATATACCTAAAAATATATATACAATTAGTGCTTAAAAGTAGATATGCAAAACCAATAAAGTATGATGTGAATTACCACAAAAAATGTAATTAAAATTTTGTACTACAAATTCATATGTGAAAAGTCAATAATTTTAATGTGAATGACCACAAAAAGTATATATAAATATATTGAAAAGTGATGTGACTATCACAAACCTTCTAATGTTCTATAAGTCCATATACAGTACTGTCATATAGAAGTTGATACAACGTGAAAAAAAGTCTATTAAGGAATAGTGAGGAAAAATGAACTTATAAGCAAGGAAAGACATTTTTCACGTGACTTCAGTGTTGAGTGATAAAAAAGGAATGGACCAGTTGTATGAAGGCTTGGCGGAGTAAAAGGACTCAAATGGGCTTATGCTCAATGAGTCAACAAGGCTTATAGTGTAAATACCAATGCATGGAACCTCTACGCTTGTATTCAAAATCAGAAGGAAAGATGGTACATCTGTCCAGGAAACAACTCAGAACAGCAATCGTTAGAAATAGCCAGCGTGACATACTAGGTCATCTTATGCAGTTAAACAGTATAACCAGAAAAGAAAAAACTGAACATAGTGTGAACCTGTAAAAAATGTAATACCTTTAATACCATTGGGAACACTCACATTTAGTAGGTGTACAAAGCTCTTAAAACGTACAAAATGAACAACGCAATGACATCTGCAGGGCTTGTCCCGACACATTTTGTCTAAAGAGACATCATCTGGACTTCAGGTACTTCAATCTGTGAGATGGGTCCAGCAATGA
Source organism: Rana kukunoris (assembly GCA_029574335.1). NCBI lineage: Eukaryota > Metazoa > Chordata > Amphibia > Anura > Ranidae > Rana > Rana kukunoris. The sequence continues at coordinate 398,495,968 of CM056053.1, read as the reverse complement.
CTTCCTGAGAATAAGGATTTAACTAAAGCCCTACAGAGTCTTCATGTCTACTGGATTTTGGCTGACAGGAATATGGGAGGACTAATGTTGTAACAGGAGATCATCCAGGTAACACACAACATGAATCCCCTGAAGAACGTGGTGTGCAATTTGTTGAAAACCCTGGGGTTGTGGGAAGGACATAGGGGAAGGAAACAAATTGGTAATTCTGATTACCCACTGCAATATGCAGAATGCATTGATGAGGAGGAAAGATGGTTACGTACAAGGAAGAATTCTGAATGTCTATTTAAGCCAGAAAATCCCCTGGAAAGATGACTGACCTGGCAGATTCCATGTGGAACTTTTGCAACTGCAAAAACAAGTTAAGTGTTCTCTGATTCAGAATAGGCTGACTCCTACATTTGGTTTGGGAACTGTAAAAAAGGTTTGAGTAGAAGTCTTGAAGACATTCTTCTGTAGGTACAGGGTTATTGCCCCCTTGGTCCCTTTGACAAATAAGCTGCTGGACAGCTTTAAGAAGATCTGCTTACTCTAACAGGGAGAGAGGTAAATTGTAAAACATGAAGGTATGGTGAAAGCAGAGTGCAAAACTACAATTTGTAGCCCCTGTAAATAACACTATGAACCAAGGTGTCTGACATTTTCTGGGACCAGAAGCACAAAGACGACAGACTTCCCCCTCACTTTGAGAAGTGGAGACACCCCATCATTGGGAGGAATCCTTGGAACCAGGCTGGAACCATGGCTGGTTTAGAGGTCTATATCATCTTACAAAAGGTCACCCACACCTTAGATTAGGACATGGAAGGGGAAGAGGTGCAAAGGGAATCTTTCCTGACCTGAGAAGTAGAAGATCTTCTGGTGGAGGCACATACCTTTTTTTTTTGCCTTTGCCTCCAAAAGGTAACTGCTCTAGATGTTTCTTGCATTGGAGCTCGGCTGATCAGCATTTAAACCAAGGATTCTGAACAAAAAGGAAAAGAAGACTCATCCTTATGTCTGCTGTTCTTTACATGGACTAGGATCCAGCACCAATGTGCCTTGCTGCCCTCTCAGGACAATGGGTATCCTTTATATACACTGCAAAACAACAACAAAGAGAGGGCTCACCGACCTAGTCCATTACCACAGTAAAATATATTTAACAATAAAAAATAACAAGTGTCATCACACAGGTAAGCATGTCATAGAAAGCAAATGAGATTGCCTTCAGGTCCACTATAATCGACGGATAATATGGGAAGACCCGACAGTGTCTATTACGGCCATAACAAGTTTCAATGGAGAACGCTCTTCACCAGATGTAGCATTGTCTGACAAACCGCCATAGAAGTAATGTGGGTTGCATGGTGGGGCCCATTAAGAGAAAAAGGGCTCCTTGAACAAAGGATTATCCTCCACAGGGTCTTATTTAGACAAGAAAATTGCAAAATTTACCATGGAAACTGTCCCATTTCGCAGGAAAATTCTTCTCAATAGGATATTGCTAAGCAAGGTGTTAAGAGGAAGTAAAAAATCTTTTGCAGGTGAGGCCAGTCCTTATTTAAGACAGGCTTCATCAGCAAATGAACCAGGAAAGGCCTAGCTGGTTCAGTCAGCAGGTTGCTCTAACACTAAGCAGGAGAGTACAACATCAAGGGCAACAGTGAAATCTATAAGCTTGAATGAAATCTCTGCCAAAATCATGTCATCCTAATTTGATTCCTTAGAAGGAGAGGAATCATCCTTGGCTACTACCTCCTCATCAGTAATGTGTCTGGATCAAGGGAAAAGTCAAATATTCATTCAATAAGGGAGGCTTAAGGGGCACAGTTGTCACCCTTGTTATCAATAGCTCTCAGATACTACATACTACAAAAAATTCCTCTGTACATAAAATAAGGAAGACGATGACAGGCCAGCAGAAAGGCAGAGTCAGACTGGTAATAACCACTAAAATACAGTGTACTAGGGCATTGGGTGAATGAACTACCACCTCTGTTGCAGCAAAGTACTGAGCCTGAGATAACAAGTCCATCTGACCTTGTTACCTGCCATGCTCTCTGAAATGTTGTGTTTAGAGGGGTGCTCACAAATTCAGCTGCTGTAAAGAGGGAGGGGAAGGCTGTGGTACCAAGCACTTTAGGCAGCTGTAAACCAAGGTAACAGGTGGGACCACTGTGTGTGCCAGTGAAAGATCCAGGAGGTAACAACCTTTTTGAGAATATGGCTGCACAGATATAGTGTCAAGCAAACTCACTAGGGTGCTGCTCCCCTGGAAAGTTATGCAGGCTCGGTAACACTGTGCAAATTATGTGCCAATGCAAGTAAATGGCGCCAGATTTGGTTTAAACCAGCACTCATGCTTTTACCACACACTGCAGTGGGGGTTTAAATAAATTCATGCCATCCTATGCATAAATGTTTAAAGAGCTTTTGCCCTATACTTACCACTGAAGCTGTGTAGGCAGAATTAAAAGAGCAACACACCTTATCCTGGTTTCAGCCTTCATGATGGACATACCCAATAGGAGTCTTTAGGGACAGGGATTTATTACTTGCACCTGGAAACCACCGGAGCTTACGCCACATGTCTCACTACATGCCACTGGGAGTGCCTATAGCGGGATCCCATGCATTCTGACAACATTACAAGCCAGCATGATTTTTTCAATCCAACCAGGTCTGGGAAAACTGCAGAAGGAGCCCCAGTGGCTATAATACAGTCAAAGACCTTGATAGGAGAATCATCAGAAAGAGAACTTCTATAGAAAAGGGTAAGCTTATCTCATTAGAGAGAAGAGGTCTATCACATAAGGACACTAGTAAAAAAAAAACGAGGCTAGCTGGGAGTGGGAGGCATTATATAGGGAGATATCTCTAAAGTCTTCTCTTTTTTGCCGGTGTCCAATCATTTGAAGTTTGATGGATATACAATAAAAACTAAAGATCTTGTTTTCTTTACTGTAAGACTAAAGACATGCATTTAATGTGTTAATGATGGAAGAGCTGCATGGAGAACAGCTTTAAAAGCAGTGGTCTTAAGAGTGGCCACGAACGGATATCTGTTGATCTTCCAGCCACTTGTACCAGCACTATAGTCTTCTGAGGATGACAGTTGTATGCATCCAATTTTTGATCCTTCAATCCGTTTTCAAGGATGAATAAAGGATTGTAATGTTTCCAACAAACAACTCTGACTCCCTATGAACTCAGAATAATCCTCATTGTCAAAATTTGGGGTGCTTGCTATGATCAGCCATTTACAGCCACCCTTTTTCCAGTAGGGCTAAATTTATGTAGTATAGTTGTTGGCTAAATCTCACTACCTGAAGTTTTAAGTGTGCTATAAGTGCCCATAGAGGACTAAACTATTATTTCAGTATGATATTGGGTACTCTGTTTATATCTTTTTCTGAAGACTGTTTTGTACTGTCTGATATATGAGAAGCTGCTCGTATTTCTAGTTTATATGGCCCATTGATTGGACAGCCATTTATGAAGCACTGTTAGTGATGTTATATAATACCTTCTTTTTATTGCACCATAGTTTCCCCTTTTGCTGTGGGCACACTGCCCAGTGTTTTACAGCAAGCTGGTTTATATAATTTTATATCATTTTATTCTGACAACTCTTTCTGTTGTCTTTTTATACTGTGATTAAAATTATGAGTTATGTACCGTTCAGGAAGAATACAAATAATTGTACACATGCACATAAGTACAGTTTAGCTTTTGTAATCCATTTTAAAATAATTATACTGTGATTTAACAGTTAAAGAGATCATTGTGATTTGTTGACAAAGTGAACTTCATGAGAATATAAGATCACATTGATGGATATTTACGTATGTATTATTGATGGGCATATTTATAAATGATTAGTGATAAGTGTTATACAGTATGTGTAAATCAAGTAACCAATTTGAACAGTGTTAAATTTGTGACATAGAACCATTTTAAGTTGCAGTACATCATTTTTGCACTAGAGAGGGCCTTAAATTCATAGGGAGATTTAGAAACCTGTTAATTTCTGCTGTGTCACTGACCCTTTTACTTACAATGTGTGCACCCAAGTGGTTGCTTCACTGTCTTATATCCATTATGTTGTTTTTTTTATGGCAGGAAAAGATTACAATTTGCCCTCCCATTAAGCAGAGCACCTATTACCATGGGCTGTCTTTTCCTCCATAGAGATCATTGATCCCTACTATGCAGGCATAATCATGATCAGCCATTTGCCTATGATTATTGCCCCTTGGAAGCCAATGGTCTCTATACAGACAAATAATACAGCAAAGGGACAGACAAGACACCTACTTGTGCTCATTCTTATTGAAGCTTTTTGCTGATCAACGCACATCTAGAAACTGAATAATCTTTCATATAATGCCTCACAGAAAATCCATTCTTCGTTTAGGCAAGATTAGAAAAATAAGAAATCTGGAAGAAAATTAAATGAAGGCCTACATAGCAATATTCTTTTATACATTGTTTTGGACATCATCTTGATTATGTCCAGTGCCCTTTTATTTCTGAATAACTTATATAAATGGTACATAGAAACTTAGGAGCTCTGTTGTTTAACTTCGATGTTGCCATTTTTCAGAGAACTTACAAGCCATATACTTACATTGTAAAATCAGTTTTGTATCATTGCTGAAATCTCGGAAGAAGTTTTTTATGTATAGCATCAAACCTAATGAAGGAGATGAATTAGGTTAGACATTGCTCTATTTTATTAAATAGGAACAACTATAGTTTGTTCTGTATTGTCCATAGCACTCCTATCTGACTGGCTAAGACAGCCAAGATAGGTCGATTTACTGCCAGTGTGGTGCCAGGAGAATTTCAGGTAGATTCAAAAGGTTCAAGATGTATTGCCAAATAACTAGTTCTTTACTGTTCAACGTGGAATGGATGGCATAAGATTCCAAAATATTTGCAAATATTAATGCACTAAGGCAGAGATATGCAATTAGCGGACCTCCAGCTGTTGCAAAACTACAAGTCCCATCATGCCTCTGTCTCTGGGTGTCATGCTTGTGGCTGTCAGAGTCTTGCTATGCCTCATGGGATTTGTAGTTCTGCAACAGCTGGAGGTCCGCTAATTGCATATCCCTGCACTAAGGATTTGATTACACCACCTGCAATGAGCTGAGCAATGCAGGCTCCAAACTAATGCACAAAGAAAACTTACCAGTTGGATCAGTGGAAATTTTATTTGTGCCATAGACAGTACTGAACCTATTGCGACCCCATATATATATTTTCATATATGTAATCATGTACTAAAGCAATTAAAATCACTGCTTCAATTAGTATGTATACCTTAATCTGTCTGAATTTGCTATAGAATACTTCAAATTCCTTACTACAGCCTTATCTTCTCATTTGGAAGATGACACTACCACTGAACCCATATGTAATAGGTGTACAGTCCCTTGGATCTATGAGTCCTCAACTCTCTAATGTAGTCTGCACTGGCAGTATTTGTAGCCTGTACATATAGGTATCTGACAGCCGCTCTGAGGCCGCGTACACACAAGGAGACATGTCCGATGGTTAGTACGCCCAGTATCGGACTGAAATCCTGCGCATGCGTCGATTTTATTCGATGCATGCGTGGAAGCATTGAACTTCCTTGTTTGAGCACGTTGGTGTCTTCTACGTCACCGCGTTCTCTGTCCGTGGGGATTTTGGTCTGATGGTGTGTACACACATCAGACCAAAATATCCCTTCAGACATGTCCGATGAAAACGGTCCGTCAGACCTGTTTCATCGGACATGTCTCCTCGTGTGTACGCGGTCTGACAGGTACTTGTGTCATATAATCCTCTGTTTAATTTCAGGCAACAGTAGTTCAGTAGTAACCAGACTGGAAACTGAATATTTTTTTCAAATATGAACGCAAACCAGTTTGGGTCCCTATTTGATAACATGCAGTAGATTGCACAAATTGGAAAACGTAAGGGAGAAGACTGCAGATATATGTGGCTTTCCCCATCTTTTTGCCTCTTGTGAGTACTATTGGAGATGTATCACAAGAAACCATTGACTAACCCAAATACATATGCTCATGTTGCAAATAGAAGCAATGCTCTACTGATTCTTTTCAGTGTTAATTTTTTTTTAGCCACACAGGTACTGTTGGTTAATGAATTTGTTTGCAATGATTATTTTAGCACTTTAATATACACTATATTACCAAATGTATTGTGACTCCTGCATTTACACGCACATGAACTTTAACAACATCCCAGTCTTATTCCTTAGGGTTCAGTATTGAGTTGGCTCACCCTTTGCAGCTAGAACAGCTTCAACTCTTCTGGAAAGGCTGTCCACAAGGTTTAGGAGTGTGTCTATGGGAATTGTTGACCATTCTTTCAGAACCGCATTTGTAAGGTCAGACACTGATGTGGACGAGAAGGTCTGGCTCACAGTCTCCGCTCTAATTTATCCCAAAGGTGTGCTATCAGGTTGATGTCAGGACTTTGTGCAGGCCAGTCAAATTCCTCCACCCCAAACTCGCTCATCCATGTCTTTATGGACCTTGCTTTGTGCACTGGTCCAAATGATTTTGTGGAGGGTGAATATGATGTGGGGTTGTTTTTCAGGGGTTGGGCTTGGCCCCTTAACTCCAGTGATGGGAACTCTTAACGTGTCGGCATTCCAAGACATTTTGGACAATTTCATGCTCTCAACTTTGTGGGAACAGTTTGGGGATGGCCCCTTGCTTTTCCAACATTACTGTGCACCAGTGCACAAAGCAAGGTCCATAAACACATGGACGAGGGAGTTTGGGGTGCGGGAACTTGACTGGCCTGTGCAGAGTCCTGACTTCAACCCAATAGAACACCTTTAGGATGAATTAAAGCGGAGACTGCGAGCCAGGCCTTCTCATCCTCATCAATGCCTGACCTCACAAATACGTTTCTGAAAGAATTGTCAAACATTCCCATAGACACACTCCTAAAACTTGTGGACAGCCTTCCCAGAAGAGTTGAAGCTCTTATAGTTGCAAAGGGTGGGCCAACTCAATATTGGACTAAGAATGGGATGTCATTAATGTTTATGTGCGTATAAAGGCAGGTATCCCAATACTTTTGGAAATATAGTGTACATCTTGACAGTTCACATGAAAAGTACCCTGCACACAAATTGCACTTTACTTCGCCTTATTACTCAAAATTTCATGGAACTTAGAGCACCTACACATTGCCTTTAAAGTCCAACTTGCACTAGACTGATGAAGCTTATATTTCATGTTTGCCATATTTGTGTGATTTGCAGCATATTATCAGATTCTAGACCCTAACATTAATGCAAAATCTAACAGATGCACTAGCCCAGATATGAGTAAAGTGGCGATAAACATAAACCTCAAGCTTTTCTATGTAATATAACTTTTAAAGCAAACTTGTACTTTACCCCGTTAAGGAAAAGTAATGTGTTTGCTTTAATCCCCTCACCTTATCTCCAGCAGCATATATTTGTCTTCAATCCCTGACCATTCAGTTCCCCACTGGGAGCAGAGGGATATATCCAGTACTCCTGGGTATGGAAGGGCATGTCACTCTATCTGTGTTACAGCTCTGGTTGGCCTTGTGTAAGTTACAACTCCAGCCATGAACTTATACACGGTTTTCGAATAGCTAAAGAGAGTGGCAGCGTGGTGAAAAAAGTTAGTAAATATGTCTGCGGGGGTCTGCATTAAAGTGAACTTACTGATTTGCTCTACATGAGCAAAGCCATATATATTCACTTTAATCTGGCTATATGTGTGGTTTATTTCAACCACTTACGATCCACCAGAAATGATCAAAATGCAATTGAAGGGAATTTCTGGAAACAAAGCAATCTACCACCCATTAGTTCAGTTGACCACCATCTTTTTGTTGATTGTGAAGGCAAAACTGGATTCACAGCTTCAATACAGTTTTTTGAAATATTGAATTTGAAACATAAAAAAGTTACAGTAATTTAGCCTGAAATATCAAATTTTTTATCCAAGTTCAATTGACACAGTTTCAATTCCATCTTCTTACAGGTGACCACCATTTTATGCCTTTGAGTGATTAAACTGTCAATTCCATTTTTGTTTAACTCTCAAAGCAATCAATTAAATTACAACATGAATAGTCAGTTTAAGAGTTCCCTTGGACTAATATGTATCGGTTTCAGGATTTAATGACAAAAGAGGATATTTAAAAATCATATGGTTTAGCGAGGAACAATATTTTTGATATCCTGTCTATTAACCCTACAGAAGAAAACTAGAAAGTGTCATTGTGCTGCCTCTTTCCTGCCTAAAATAGCAGGTAATGGAGAGCGATAAGTGGCACAGCAAATGCCAAATATCTCTGTAAAAGTACGGAGGTAATTCTGCATACACAGTTGTGTATGCTAGTTTTTTTTTTTTACTTAATGCCATTCTGTTTTAGGCTTAGTGGTCCTTTAAGGAAAAACTATGCAGAGTATTACACCCACCTACAGCTATAGGATGGCTCCAGTGTATTGATTGATAAGGACCTCAATATAATTTTTACTATTGTGTCTTCAGCCTGTTGATTTTTAGATAACTTAGAAAGTATATAAAATCCACAAAAAAAATGATTTAACAAATCTATAATCCATTGACATTCCATATACTGTATGCAAGAGGTTATTCACATTGACATTATACAAAATAAGCTTTAAACTGAACTTGCTGCTATATATAGTAGGCGCTTGACAACTAATGAATTTGTCAATCTATCATTATGTTATGTGTTTGACATGTAAGTCCACCCAAAATTCATTTTTCAATTTTATAACACTCTTAGGGCCTGTGTGATGAGCTGACATACGTTTGAGGCACTTTTGAGATGATTAAAATCCGCTGATCGGTACATTCGACCTGCAGTTGACCTCATTCTGAACTGCGTTTGAAATACTTAAGCTGCTTTCATATGTAGAGAATGAGTGCTGATGCGACCAAAAGCCTTACTTGGTTTTGGTGTTTGTTATTCTACTAGCAAACCATATTTGTGTATAAGATCCCTGCTTCTCCTGCTTTCCATGGTCATTATGAAGTGTGTCTCACTCTTTCTGCATTGGAGTTTTGATTCATTTTATATTATGGAGAATATACTAGCAGTAGTGATCCTCCAAGGGGGAACAGATCTAGAAATCTTGGAGGGAAGATCTGACAGCCTCTAAGATATCTAGTGAATATCAGTGGAACAACCCTTTAAAAGGTTAAATAGATTGGAATGGGTAATTCCATTCTCACTCCCCTGCCAACATCTTGAGGACTTCGAGGCCACTTTGACACTGGGTGGACTCCGTTTTGACCATTTAGGGATCTGTCCATTGAGCAGAGCGGGCAGACAAAGCCTCCTCGGCTCTATGGGTGATCAGGAGTAAATGGACTTCGCTGTCCGTACACCAAACTGCCCTCTTATCCAATCCACCTAGAGTGAAGGGGTGGACACAAGTCAGTTTTACACCGGATGGTCCATAGGGGTGTATGGACCGTTCCGATCAGGTCTGCCTGGAAAACTGAAAGAGGGACCTGATTAGACCATTTGTGTAAAAGGCGCCAAAAAAGGAAATCTGTCTTTCAGAAATCTCAACTGCACATGCCCAAAACAGCCATGACATATCTTGCCAATAAACTTGGTCATCTACTCTCTTGCCAGGTGTTTTATTGGAATATAGTTAAGAAAGGCCATGGCATTGCTTGTTGAAGGCTGAGATGGAAATTTTGTGGCTATGGTGAGAAACTACAGTTGGCATCTTTGGGAGAGAGCCTTCATTCTCAATCCCTGAAATGTTTTATAAACCAGTTAATGACTGAACTTGTGGCATTAATCCAAATCTTCAATAACAATTTTGGGTGGATTTACCTTTTTTAAAGAAAAATGTTCTAGAATTGCTTAGTCATTTCGGTACCACTGATTGGATCAATAAAATACACCCCATGGAAATTCGACTGAATAGTGCACACCTGCACTTTTTGTTGCTTCGTAAATGATTGTTTCCTGTGTAATTTTATTGTGTGTTTTTATATTCTCTGTTTGTTTCTTGTGTACTTTTTATATTCTGATAAACAGCATGTAATAATATGAAACCGAGCAAAAAAATATGTGTAATTCTAATAGCTAAAAGACAGTATGGGTCTTTTTAATGATGTTCCATACAAAAATAGTGACACACAGAGCGTAAGTAATAACTGTAAAAATATATATATATATATATATATAATATCAAAGTATATTTTTACAGTTATTTTTAGTGATATTTACTTGTGTTCTGCACTTTCATAAAATATTCTTACCCGAGTACTACCAAGTACTTCCTGTTGATCAAAAGCTACCTAATGAGAGATACTGCAAGTAGCTGATGATATCAAACTCATATTTTCGATAGCAGAGGAGTATAGGAAATAAAGCAGAGGTCGCCCTCTCAACCTGTGCCAACTTCCTTCTAGAGAAACAAGTAATCCAGTGGGCAATTTCCCCCTTATCTATGTCCAATATATAAGTAAGAATTACTATCAGGGAAACCCATACTTCTCTTTTGCTACACTTGCTTCTTCTAAACTTTTTGGTGTTTACAGATTTTGCTATAATAAAAGTTTTTGAAATAAAATGTGGCGTTCCTGATCATTATTATTTACATTGCATATTCTCGTGACATAATGCAAACATCCATAAACAAAAGTTACTTGGGAATTCTAGGTAAAAAAGGGTAATCCTTCGTTGTTTGGGAACCCTCTACCTCAGGAGTGTCAAACTCAATTTCTTTGTGGGCCGCATCAGCATTATGATTGCCCTCAAAAGGGCCAGTTGTATCTGTAAGATTAGATGTCCAGCGCATCCCCTCCCCTTACATTAGATGTCAAGAGCCATCCCCCACTTTCCTTTACATCACAGTGCACCCCTTTTCCTTATGCTGCTGCTGGGAAAAAGCTGGATACATTGCTTGAAAGCAGAAAGTAAGGGTCTGGAGGAGGAACAGAGGAGGGCTAGAGTTCTCCTGCAGCTGCAGGAGAGATGTGAGGGCCACATGACATGACTCAGGGGGCAGGATTTGGCCCATGGGCCTTGTGTATGACACCTGTGCTCTATCTAATCAGAACAGAGATTCTCCCTTTTTATTAAAAACCAAGAAATACATGTAAATCTTCAGTCTAAAGATTAACAACAGTTGGATGCAAAAAGGGGATTCTACGTTCTCCTGATATTGTAGATTATATACAGTATGTGCCAATGATAGCGTGGATACTGATAATAAAGGTTTTATAGTAACATTAGTGGTAATTACATATAAAATTAAAACCTTACCTGCTGATTGCCTCTGAATTTCATATTTTAATCTTATAAATCTGGTTTCTCCATACAAGAAATGCATACTGTATTTTCATTTATTTATTTATTTTACTTAAAAGGATTTGCTAAGCTGGGCATAGGCAATCAAAATTCAATCTGTTCTGTTGAATGAACACACTGCAAAACTGCTGTCAATCAGCGTCTGCAGCCAGTGATCAGTGTATTCTGGCAGCTGCCGGAGCCTCTGTCTGAGGACAATGTTCTGGCGGGGGGGTTTCCTCCATCCACCTCGCTTGTGTGCATGGGGGAATCTGTAAGGCCTCGTACACACGAGTAAATCCATTTGTTCAAATCGGTCGGACCGACCGATTTGAACAAATCTGTCTGCTGGGATTTTGGTTTGCTCGCGTGTACACACGAGCAAACCAAAATCCCCGCCAGCAGACAGCGCGCTGACGTGGCGGTGACTTTAACGCCGCCACGTCACCGCACCAGGAAGTAAAACACTTCCGCGCATGCGTCGAAATCATTTGGCGCGTGTGCGAGAAGACATGTCTGCTGGTTAGCATACTAACCAGCAGACATGTCGGGCGCACGGGTTCCCAGCCGACAGCTTTCAAAGCATGCTTTGAAATCTGTCGGGTGGCCAAATCCGTCTGTTTGCCCGTACACACGATCGAATCTGTCTGCTGAAACGGTCTAGCAGACCGTTTCCAGCAGACAGATTTGATCGTGTGTACGAGGCCTTAGAAAATAAAGTAACCTTCTATTCCCAGCTTTAATCAATTAAAAACCATCCATAAGAACGTTCCCTAGAGTAGAATACCTATTATACTTGTTTCTCCAGCCAGACAGAGCCACTTTAAAACAAACTCGTGCTTTACCTGTTCAGCGTATACTTATAGTTTAGTTCTGTGCCAACAGCCAAAATATATACCTGGTGCTCCTGAGTATGGATTAGCATGCGACTTATCCATGTGACAGCACTGGGTCAAACAGCACGGTCACAATGGAGCCCCACATTGCCTTCATTTTACTCCCTCAGCTGCAAGGGAGGTCTGCATAGGTAGAGGTAGAGCCCAGGTTTAAGATACTGGCAATTCAGGACAAAGGCTGTGCTTGGAGTCATTATCACTTTGAAACATAAAAAAAATGTTCCATAAAGAAGAAGTGCACAGTGAAACAACCCTGTGCTTCAAATAACATATTAATAATGATGTAACATGCAGTAGTTCCTGATTGGTTTAGAGTACTGTCCCTTTCTCTCCCAGTCTAAGTCATGTTGTGCCAGGCATTACAAGAAAATAATATAAAGGCTTGGGTATTTGAAATCACATCAATATTTTTGGATAATACCTGGATTAAATAATATTTTCTCTCAGCCTGGGGTTAGGTTTTCGAATGAGTAAGAGTGTAGGTGCAGATAAAAGTTCTTTCACATCCTTACCAACTAATGATTTATTAGCTGCAGGTCCCTCGGTGGGTCAGGTACAAATACCCTTATCCATCTTTATTTATCAGCTCTGTAGATAGATTCAACCATCTTGCAGTAAAATGGATCAAAGTCACCATTTTCTTTATGAGCAAATATCCTGCACTGGAGACCAGGCATTTTTTCCGCTTGTTATCTTCTTGGGTGTCGGCCCCCATGAGTACTTCCTTTTGGAGCCTATTATAGAGGACCTGATTACTGGAAGTGCTGCTTCCACTAAGATGTGGCCACATCAGGCAGCCAGTGGAAGGAGCCCCTTAAGTAAACAGAAGAGGATGGAAGGAATGGAATGGCAGCGTCACATGACCGTGAATTTAAGTAGGTAAAATAGGCATTTGGATATGTTTTTTTTTTTTTCATATCAGTGGTTAGTTAGTGAGGGTGGAAGGTTGAGGTGCTGATACCTTGGAGTTGGGCAATAGGTAATTTAGCACCGGAGTATGGTGCTTGGAACTAAGGAATACTTGATGTGCATTGTCACAGTCCAAGATTAAAAGATTTTAGTTTTGAATACAGTAAGGAAATAGTTGAAAGTTCAAAAAAAATATTTGATCTTGGTGTACCAGTAGGAAGCATTCTTCTCCACTCTTGTTCCAGAAACCCAAGATAAAGTAAAAGGATATCTCTTTCGCTATGAGAATTATGGAAAATCCTTTCTTAGTTGTCCCCGGAACAGGTGTCCGTCATTGTAAATGTTAAACCTTCCAGTCACGGTCACCAGAACAAATAGCAAGGGTGAACCACTCTAGCAGATTTTTAACATTCTTAAAGGAAAATTTGAAATGATAAATTGTCACCAGAACTTTAACCACTTGCCGACCATCTAATGGCGATATACGTCGGCAGAATGGCACAGCTGGGAGTGGCACGGCCTGCCAGTGTCATTTAAACAATAATCAGTGCATTTTTATAGCACTGATCGCTGTATAAATTACTATGGTCCCAAAATAGTGTCAAAAGTGTCTGATGTGTCCACCATAATGTTGCAGTCACAAAAAAAAATCACTGATCACTGCCATTACTAATAAAAAAAATTATAATAAAAATGCCATAAAAACTATCCCCTATTTTGTAGAAGCTATGACTTTTGCGCAAACCAATCATTATACACTTACTGCAATTTTTTTACTAAAAATATGTAGAAGAATACATATCGGCCTAAACTGAGGAATATCATATATATATTTGGGGGATATTTATTATATCAAAAAGTAAAAAAGATAGCTTTTTTTCAAAATTTTCGCTATTTTTTTGTTTATGGCGCAAAAAATAAAAACCCCAGAGGCGATCAAATACCACCAAAAGAAAGCTCTATTTGTGGAAAAAATGGGTACCACATCGCACGACTGCGCAATTGTCAGTTAAAGCAACGCATTTCCCTGACTTTGGAGAGATATAAAAAATTTAAGTTTTTTTTTGGGGGGGGGAAATATGCTTGCATAGACCACCTTGATCCGCTTGGAGAAAAAAAATAACAGGGGTTTTATTCATTCCTTTTTTGGGAGATTTCTGCTCACCTCCATTTCTAAAGACACAACAAGATGTAGGAGAAAATATCTTTAGACCAAACCAGAACAAGTGACCCCACAAGTGACCCCACTGAAAGGTTTTCCCTCACCTCTTGTCCCATTGACAATTGTACACATTTACATTTTCCATCCCTTCCTGTCCCAGTCATAGTGGTCATCATGACAAAGAAAAGAGTGTATATGAAAGAGCCCAGGTCAGGTCAGGTCTGCAACTTCAAAACCTTTACAGCCTTGCAAGGGAACACAGCAAATGCTTCCCATACCTCTCCTCTTTCCAGCATTTCAACCTCGGAAAGCATTTGTAACTTACATTGGTTCCCTCTTCTGACCCCTATGTTATGGATGTAGGATTTGGAGGAAGGAACCAGCAGTGTACTTCACTTCAAGACGTGTAGAAAGCAGAAGGAGCTTTTACAGGAGGCAGCTCTGGAATAGAGAGGTGGGAGAAAAGAGCTGTCAGAGGGGTGAATTTATGCTTTATGATCCTAAAGGGGTCTCTTTAAAGATTGTAATACTCTATTACTTTATGATGTCACTAATGAGGTTTTATTAGCAAGGTTACTGAAAGAAACTGATCATATGAAAAATTAGTTCATTTATAAAGATATTTATTTATAAGGTACAAGATAAAAACTAGAGGTAAAGCAATTTTGAAAAAAAGTTTTCTTTCTCGTACATCACGGGACACAGAGCGGCATATTCATTACTATATGGGTTATATGGAGTACCTTCAGGTGTGGACACTGGCAATCTCAAACAGGAAGTCCCCTCCCTATATAACCCCCTCCCCTAGAGGGAGTCCCTCAGTTTTTTCGCCAGTGTCTTAGGTGTTGGTCACGGAATAGCTTTGCTCCACATCCTTGGGATTAAGGGCGGGCTAACCGGATCTGTCCAAGGAGCCTCAGTGCCAAAGTGGACAGTACCCGGGCCCCAAACCGTGGGGTTTTGCCTATAATGCTCCTCTTTGGAGGGCTGGACCCTGGGCCCAGGACTTGGAGTTTGTAAAAACCATAAGTTCCTGTTTGCCAGGGTGCTATATAGGTCCAGGACAGTGGGTACCTTCATAGGACCCCAGGGCCTGAAGGTCTACTACGCTACCCACGGAGATGGGAGAAGATTGGATCAGTTTGCTGGACAAACATCCTGCAGCATGGAGCAGGTAAGGGGGAGCCTGCGGGACTTGGTTCGACAGCAGGCTCTCCGGGGTAACCTAAAAGGGGGGATAGCCTAAGTATGCTCTGCATGGGCAACCTTGCTCACTATGTCTGAGAGAGACAGGATGACACCTTTTTCCCCCATCACCAGGTTCCCCTGTCTAAGAATGTGTTGCTAGCTAACCTGCTGCTTTCTTCCTAGGACTAGTAAGGATCCCTAGGGACCTTTTGGAGAGTCCTACCTGGCAGGGGGTTTCGAATCTGCCGCCTGTTTCTGCAGTCCTGGGTCTCCAGCAGCACGGCTCCTCCATGTTCCTCCTGTTCCGGCATACGCGCGCGCGCGTGCGCGCGCACGTCTTATAGACGTTTTTCGCGCCGTTCAGACAGGAGGGCGGGGGGGGGGGCGTGCCTGCGGCGTCATACAGGGGCGCGCCTTGTGCTGTTATAGATCAGCAGGCATTGTCAGTGCTCAGTCTGAGGCTGATTTCAGAAGGAGAGGACGCAGAGCGGCAGAACAGTGACTCCCGGTGGCGGAAGAGGGGTAGTACATGCTGGACTTTGTTCCAATGCCTTTTTTGTTAAGCCAAGAAATCCCCCTTTTTGCAGCAGGTTGGAGGCTGGCAAACTAAGTTTGGGGTCACTGTATGTTTTAAAAAAGAAAATATATATAATATATATTAAAAAAAAAAAAAAAAGAGAAAAACATACGGGATCCCATCAGTTTTTGGGCATTAGTGATCTATTGTCCCCTAAGCTCTGGTTTTGTACTCCTGGCCACTACAGTCTGTTGTGTGGGCGGAGTCCCTCGATTTTGTATTATGGCTTCCAAAGGTTCGGGGTCAAAGGGTACAAAAAAGACCAAAAAACAAAGGGGTTCCCCTTCTGATTCTGATGATATGCCGATACTTTCCCCGCAACTTATTAACATAAAGGGCGCCTTGGATGAGCCATTAGGGGGATCTGGTGCGGAGGCTGGCCCAGATCAGCCCAGCCCTGTGTTTATCACAGAGGAGATGCTAGCCGTATCCCTAGGGGGGCTAGAAGAGAGAATAGCAGCATTGATCGCTAGAGCTATTCCTGGTAAGAAACGGGTTAGATCCCCATCACCAAGAGGTGTATCCTCAGATGCTGAGATTCTCTCTCCAGAGGAATTGGAATCACAGGAGGATCAACTAGACCTGAACCAAGAGGGTTCAGGGATTGAGGGATCTGCCTCGGAGGAACCATTTTCAGACTCCCAGACAGAAAGACTGTGGGTACAGTCTTTGACGGACATGGTCCGCTCGGCATTTAGTTTACCATTGCCAGAGCCTCAGGTTCCTCCGGTATCCTCTCTGGGCTCTTTGAAAGCTCCCTTAAGCAACGCAGTGTTTCCGGTCCATCCTCTCTTGGAGAAATTGATCTTTCGGGATTGGGTACGGCCGGACAGGATTTTTCTGCCACCGAAAAGATGTGCGGTCATTTACCCCATGGAGGAAAGATTCTCCAAGAGGTGGAGGCTCCCAGTAGTGGATGCAGCCATCTCATGTGTGAATAAATCACTAACTTGCCCGGTGGAAAACATACATATGTTTAAAGTTCCGGTTGATAAAAGGTTAGAGACACTTTTAAAAGCATCCTTTGCTACGGCAGGAGCAGTGGTACAGCCAGCTGTGGCTGCGATTGGTGTTTGTCAGGCGTTAAAAGACCAGACAAAAGAAATGTTAAAGGACATGCCTACCCAACAAGCAGAAGAGTTTTCTGACATTCCCAGAGCTCTGTGTTTTGCTGTAGATGCTATAAAAGATTCCATCCAGCAGGCCTCTCGTTTATCACTATTTTTGGTGCACATGAGAAGGCTCTTATGGTTGAAGAACTGGGCGGCGGAGCCCCCATGCAAAAAGCTTCTGGCAGGGTTTCCCTTCCATGGAGGACGACTCTTCGGAGAGGATCTGGATAAATATATTCAGACTATTTCAAATGGCAAGAGTACCCTTTTACCGGTCAAAAAGACATTCCGGGGTCCTACATTTAAAAGGCAGCTCTTTCCTGTCTCGGGGCCCTCAAATTCCAGGCAGTATCGACGGCCGCCTGCACGATCCAACGTTAACAGTAGATCGCAGGGACAGGCCCCTGGGGGTAAGAGGCCATGGTATCGCAAGCCGACAAAGACAGCCCCTAAGTCTGCCTTATGAAGGGGCGCCCCCATTCTCGCGGGTGGGGGGAAGGCTTCGTTTCTTCTCAGAAGTTTGGGAAGCCAAGATCCCCGACAAATGGGTCCGGGCATCTGTAACCACAGGCTACAGACTGGAGTTTCTAAGGTATCCTCCGCCTCATTTTCAAGAATCAAGGCTACCAAGGGATCCAGCAAGGAAGGCCTCATTGCTGGCAGCTTTGGATCACCTGCTCTGCCAGGACGTAATAATAGAGGTGCCAGCCCAAGAGCAAGGGCTAGGTTTCTATTCCAATCTCTTTGTCATACCAAAGCCCAACGGCGATGTCAGGCCAATCTTGGACCTAAAGAGGTTAAACGGTTACCTAAGGGTTCGTTCCTTCCGGTTGGAATCCATCCGGTCAGCAGCCGCCGCGCTTCAGAAGGACGATTTTCTGGCCTCCATAGACATAAAGGATGCTTACCTTCATGTACCAATCTTTCAGTCGCATCAAAGATTTTTACGCTTCGCGGTGGGGCAGCGACACTTCCAATTCAGGGCGCTCCCCTTCGGGCTGGCCACGGCCCCCCGGGTATTCACGAAAATCCTAGCCCCAGTTCTGGCCAATTTAAGGATCCAAGGGGTCACAGTCCTAGCATACTTGGACGACCTTTTAATCATAGATCACTCACGGCCGGGTCTGCAAAAGGCAGTAAACCACACGGTTCGGTACCTCGAAGAATTCGGCTGGGTCCTAAACCGGGGAAAGTCAGCGTTCCAGCCTACAAAGCAGTTGGAATACCTCGGCATGAGGTTAGACACAGAACAGCAAAGGGTGTTCCTGCCCCTGGTAAAGATCGAGGCTATCAAGGGGTTGGTTCAGTTGGTTCTAAACAAGAAAAAACCAACTATTCGCCTGTGTATGCGAGTACTAGGCAAGCTAGTGGCCACGTTCGAGGCAGTACCATACGCTCAGATCCACACTCGCGTCCTACAGGCAGCCATTCTAGCAGCCTGGGGCAAGAGGGCACATGCCTTAGAGTCCCCTTTGACGCTATCATCAAGGGTCCGACAAAGCCTGGCCTGGTGGTTGAACCCCCAGAATCTTCTAAAGGGAAAATCCTTCAGCCCTGTTGTCTGGAAGGTAGTTACCACAGACGCCAGCCTGGCAGGCTGGGGGGCGGTCTTCGAGGGGTTCTCGCGCCAGGGAACTTGGGTGAAAGCAGAGAGGCAGCTCCCCATCAATATCTTGGAGATCAGAGCTGCTCGCCTAGCCCTTCTGGCATGGACCTCCAGATTACAGGGGTCCCCGGTGAGAATCCAGTCAGACAATGCCACAGCGGTGGCATACATAAACCACCAAGGGGGAACCAGGAGTCAGGCCGCTCAGAGGGAGGTGAGCTTGATTTTTCAGTGGGCAGAGGTTCATGTACCCTGCATTTCGGCGATATTCATTCCCGGAGTGGACAACCTGCAGGCAGACTTCTTAAGTCGCCAGAGTCTGTTGCCAGGGGAGTGGTCTCTGCATCCCCAGGTCTTTCAGACAATCTGCCAGAGGTGGGGAATGCCAGACGTAGATATAATGGCATCCAGGTTCAACAAGAAACTAGACAGGTTCGTGTCTCGAGCGAGGGATCCTATGGCCTGCGGAACCGATGCGTTGGTTTGCCCTTGGCATCAATTCAAACTTCTATATGCATTCCCTCCGCTACAGTTACTCCCTCGCCTGTTGCGCAGGATCAGAGTGGAGCACAAGCCAGTCATTCTAGTAGCTCCGGCTTGGCCCCGGAGGACTTGGTACTCACTAGTCCTGAAGATGGCAGTGGGAGACCCTTGGACTCTTCCTCTACAACCAGACCTACTCTCACAAGGCCCGATCCTCCACCCTACATTACAGCGTCTAAATTTGACGGCCTGGAGGCTGAATCCCTGATTCTCAGGGGTAGAGGTCTGTCTAGGCAGGTAATTCCTACCCTGATTAGGGCTAGAAAGCCGGTCTCCAGGGTGATTTATTACAGGGTGTGGAGGAACTACGTAGGCTGGTGTGAATCCAAAAGATGGAATTCCCGCAAATATACTATTGATAGGGTGTTAAGTTTTCTCCAGCTAGGAGTGGATAAAGGCCTGGCACTAAGCACAATCAAGGGACAGATCTCAGCTCTGTCAGTGTGGTTTCAGAGGCCGCTGGCCACCCACTCGCTGGTAAAGACCTTCTTACAGGGGGTCTTGCGTATTAATCCTCCTGTCAAGTCACCAATTTGTCCATGGGACTTAAATCTTGTCCTGTCCACTCTACAGAAACAACCCTTTGAGCCGTTGGCTGAGATTCCTTTAGTCTTACTGACAAGAAAGTTGGTTTTCTTGGTCGCCATAGTTTCGGCCAGGAGAGTGTCAGAATTAGCAGCCTTATCGTGTAAGGAACCATATCTCGTTCTGCATAAGGACAGGGCAGTTCTCCGGCCCCATCCTTCCTTTCTACCAAAGGTTATATCCAAATTTCACTTGAACCAGGATTTGGTACTTCCATCCTTCTTTCCAAAACCCACATCTAGAAAGGAGGGGTTGCTGCATACCTTGGATATTGTCCGGGCCATGAAGGCCTATCTTAACGCTACAGAAAAGATCCGGAAGACAGATGTGTTATTCGTTCTACCAGATGGCCCCAAGAAGGGGCAGGCAGCTGCAAAATCCACCATCTCGAGATGGATTAGACAATTAATCATTCAAGCCTACGGTTTGAAGAGGTTGCCTCCTCCTTTGTCGGTAAAGGCCCATTCTACCAGGGCCATGGGCGCCTCCTGGGCAGCACACCATCAGATCTCTATGGCTCAGATATGCAAGGCAGCGACGTGGTCATCAGTCCACACGTTTGCAAAGTTTTATCAACTAGACGTGAGAAGGAATGCAGATTCTGCCTTTGGACAGGCAGTACTACAGGCTGCAGTTTGAGATCCTCGGGATCAGAAGCACCCTTGGTTGTAAAAAGAAAAAAAAAAAAAAAAAAGAAAAAAGTTTTTTCTTGACTAAGTTGGAATTATTATTATTATTTGAGTTTACCTCTAAATTGAATCCTTCTTTGGAAGATGTCTCCCTCCCCTCATTAAAGCATTGCTTTCGGACATCCCATATAGTAATGAATATGCCGCTCTGTGTCCCGTGATGTACGAGAAAGAAAAAGGGATTTTTAAATACAGCTTACCTGTAAAATCCTTTTCTTGGAGTACATCACGGGACACAGAGCTCCCACCCCTCTTTTGGGTGACCATTTTGGGAGGCATACTGCTTGCTACAAAACTGAGGGACTCCCTCTAGGGGAGGGGGTTATATAGGGAGGGGACTTCCTGTTTGAGATTGCCAGTGTCCACACCTGAAGGTACTCCATATAACCCATATAGTAATGAATATGCCGCTCTGTGTCCCGTGATGTACTCCAAGAAAAGGATTTTACAGGTAAGCTGTATTTAAAAATCCCTTTTTTTTTTTAGCATGTAGATCTTTCTGAGGTGCATCTACTTTTTTTTTAAGGTGTTCAGAATTTTACTATGCATTTTAAATGAGTTATTTTTTTAGCATGTAGATTTTTCTAAGGTGCATCTATTTTTTTTATGGTGTTCATAATCATTTTAAATTAGTTATTTTTTTAGCATGTAGATTTTTCTAATGTGCATCTATTTTTTTTAAGGTGTTCATAATTTTACTATGCATTTTAAATTAGTAATTTTTTTAGCATGTAGATTTTTCTAAGGTGCATCTACTTTTTTTTTAAGGTGTTCATAATTTTACTATGCAATTCAATACCATTGTATTTATGAACAAATTACTGTATGTTGAGCTATCCTTTCCAATAGCTATAAAAAGCCTTTCAAAAAGGGAAAACAATAAAAGAAAAAAAAATACAATTGCAGAGGAATATAAGATAAAAACTTGAGGTAAAGCAATAAGTAATATCCAAGTTGACTGTGGGCATTGTCAGATAGAAAAAGTGGAAGCAGTAAAGATTTGAAGGTACAGTGAGTTGCGGAGAAGAGGACAAAGAAGTCTTGAAGGCATGGTGCTTAGCCTACTGGGAATGCTTACAGAAATGGCAATATTTTTATCCTACAAAGAGACTAATTGTTAATAGAATATGACAAAATCATATGCATCAAGCAATATTTATTATCCATAGGTGTCTTAGAAATGTGTAATTTACATTTACTCATTTAAAATGAAGCATAATTATCCATCGTCAATTTGCAGAGAAAAACTGTCTGTCAGGTTACAATGTCATCCACCAAAGTCAGAGATTTCTATTGACAGATCCCAAGAGAGATGGAGATTTACATTTGTCATTAATTCTTTTAATTGAATCCTAAAATATCTCTGGGAGCAGGAGACCCTCATATATATTTTACAAAAGTCTCACCTCAGAGAAGCCCACCTTTCCATCAACAATTCATTATTTATTTTAGCCAACAAATCCAAGTGAATGCTTTCATTCGGTTCCATTTATAAACATCCTAATATAATATCAACCGTCATATTGCCAATTGGTTAAATGAAATGTAAAAAAAAACAAAAAAGCAATGTATAAATTAATTTGACATTTTAATGTCTTTATTTAACAGTGTAATATTCCTCCAACATAAGGGCTTTCTCATATGAATTTTAACATTATCAGAAAAGAAAATTAAAGGCAGATTTTTTTGGTAGTAATTGCCTCTAACCTTTTCATGTAAAACCAAGATGGATTCCCTGGCCCAGATTCAGAGAGTATTAGATTCTCGTAGCGTATCAGAAATACACTACGCCGCCGTTTTTTTACCTGGCTCTACGTGGAATCCAGGTATATTTTGTCCAGTAAACGACGGCGGCGTAGTGTATTTCTCCCGTCGCAATCCATCTGCGCTAGTAGGGGGCGTGAAGCATTTAAAATAGGAGCGTTCCCGCGGCGATCGAACTGCGCATGCTCCGTTCGCAAATTTCCCGCCGTGCATTGTGCGAAATCACTTTGTTACGTCGTAGTAGCGTCGTTTACGTACATTCCTATTCCCGAACGAGTTACGTTAAAAAAAAAAATATTTTCAAATCGACGCGGGAACAATGGCCATACTTTACATGGGTTACGCACTGTTAGACCAGCAAAAAGCTCCTCTAACATTACGTAGCCAAAAAATGACGTAGGCGATTGCGAGGGACACTCGTACCTTCGTGGATCGCCGTAAAAACTAATTTGCATATCTCGACGCATGAAAACGACGCAAACTCCTCCCAGCGGCCGCAAAAATATCGCAGCGTAGATCCGAAGGCTTACGAAGACGTAAGCCTCTCGGATCGAAGCCCGAAGCCGCCGTATCATGGTTTGAGGATTCAAACTAGTGATACGGCGCGCAAAATTTGAAATTACGCATGTCTAACACCAGTTAGACAGGCGTAATTGCTCTGTGAATCTGGGCCCCTATTCCCAATACTCCACCAGTGTGCATTTTGCAACTTGGCAGTATATTTCATTCTGGATCATTTGCAAGTTTTGCCTTTTTTACAAACATTGAAAATACTACTAAATTCAAGTATAACTTACATTTATCATTTTTTGGCAGAAGGTTGTAATTTTTGATGACGTTCAAGGTGGACTATGCAGAACAGACTTAATTTTGGCAAGCATATTTTTCCAAAAAAACACTGTTTTGATCAATGGTGCTAGGACTTTTTTTCAACTTTAAATTCGTTTTCTTCATTTGGAATATAATAAATGTTAGCCCTGCTTGCCATGGCCCCTTAACTGCATCAAAAGCTGGGCCAAACTAGGATTCAGATGTGGGGTGCTGAAAAGTAGACATGTGCATTCGTTTTTGTTAGAATGCATTTTCGTCCGAAAATCAGGTATTTTCGTTATCGTTTTAACAAACGATAACGAAAGTGGAGAAAACTAAAAAACAAAAGATCCGACATAAAAAATGCTTTTTTTTCGTTTTCGTTGCAATAACCATTCGATATAGCTAGATTCGACATGACGCTGACTGAATACAGTGAATAGCAATCTGTCTATCGAACCTGATATACACACACATACGGTACTTTTCGACATTATAGAGAAAAGATTCAACGCTATAGGGAAAAGATTCGACATTATAGAAATAATAGATTCGACATTACAGAGAATAGATTTTGATTTATGAGAAAATAGATTCGACATTATAGAGAATAGATTCGACATTATATAGAGAAAATAGATTCGACATCCACATTATAAAGAGATTATAGATTCTTACTAGTCATACAACATTAGAATTCTTATAGGCGGAATATTCGACCGGAAATGTACGATTCGGCGTAAAATGTTTCGATGTTCCGTCGAATATTCTTTGACCATTCAACACCATTCGACAGAAACCAAGTATAATATCTGGATTTTCGGACGAATGCTATTCCCCAACGAAAAACGAAATAAATCAAAACGATTTTCGGGAGTAACGAAATAAATTTATTTTCCGGACGAAAACAAAACGAAATATTCCAGTCTGCACATGTCTACTAAAAAGTACAGACATCTTGTTAAAGGAGTGTTTAAATGGATTTTTGATTGTGATTTTAGCACATTTGGAGGAATTTGTATGGTGGTTGAAATTTTAGGACGATACACCATTGCACACACATTTTTTTGAGTGATTACATCAGTGGTGTCCAAACTTTTTTCAAAGAGGGCCAGATTTGATCAAGTGAACATGCTTTGGGGCTGACATTTTTTGCCTGACATTTAATCCATTAAAATTCGGTCTAAGAGTGTTCGTCTGAGCACTAATACACTGCCCAACAAGAATTATCTTACCTTTGGGGCTGTGTGTGGTGAAGAGATGAGCTTGGGCATGTTATTTGGATATATATATATATTTTGTGGCCCCAACGAATCCCAAAACGCCGGTGGACCTTAGACGTTTTATTTGGATATACCGTATTTATCGGCATATAACACGCACCTTGGCCCAGATTCACAGAGCGATTACGCCTGCGCAACAGGAGATGCACGGCATCCCCAAAACGAGATACGCAAGAAATCTACTTTTTTTTGTCCGTTGTAATTTCGTTAGACAGGCGCATCCGTCCGCGCAAAACTGTGCTAGACAGACCATTGATTTGCTAGTCAAATATGCTAATGAGGGACTTACGGGGATCCACAAAAGAACGTTAGGGCAGCGCAGGCTACGCAGTGTGCACAACAGCAAAATGTCCTGTCTAAAATTAGGCCATAGAAAAGCTGGTCTAAAAAGAGAAAAAAAGTCTACCTTTTAGATAAAGCAACACTGTTAGTGAGGAGCTCAGCAGTCACACGTGTTGCACAACAATCTGTATGCCAACATGCCAGGGGCATCGTCGCGCATAGCTATACTACTGACTTTAGATGAAAAAAGGATGAGGGCACTGAGGAGGGCACTAAGGAGGGAACGGGAGATGTTTTTTATTTTTTTTATTTGCTTATATAAACTTTACAATTTAATCTAATCTAATACAATATTCTTATCTGATACACGCCCCTCACTCTTCACTTGATATATCACACATGCATAGACATCTTTGGCATGAGTGATTCTGAGGTGTCTCGCATCTTCAGATTCACCCTCATGCCATCATGGAATTAACCACAACCTTGCAGGAGGACATCAGCAGCCCAACACATGGCACTATATATATATATACAATCAGAGCCCCATCCCCACAGATTTCGAACAGAACATGTATGGGGACAGCTGGCTGGTTTGTAAGTGACATGGGTGGCAGGCATGACTGTCCCCCCCCCCATGATGCACACATCACAAGGGGCACATGCACTACTAACATCCTCCTGTCTTTTCCCTTCAAGGTGACTCTGCATATGCACTGGGACCCCATCTCATGACCCCATCTCATGCCAGCTCACATATGCATCTTTGCACGTTAAACACACACATTAATCATGGCACAATGAGAATGCATGCATGCACACCACTGTGGTCCCTAGCACAGACACATCACATCCTCATCACATTGGATTGGCACAAGCCCACCATGCAGGACTTGTGAGCAGCAACGCCATGCCGCGGCTCCAATTATGTCACTGTACATTCATACACCATTCACACAGACCTGGGGATCACTTCTCCACCACAAATGAGGGTGACACCCCTTTTCCCGCAGGAATATCACCCCCACATTCCAAAATCATACACAAACAGAACCAAAAAAATAAAATAAATGACGAGCAAAAATAAAAAATGCCCCAGCAAAAATATAATTTAAACAAAATAACAACAAAGAAAACACATAAAAGACAAAAATCACTCTGCAAAACAGTCCCCAAATATCTCAAAGACACGTCACAAACAAACAAACAAACGCTAATAAACAAAAGCACCTTGCTGTATAGGAAGGGAAACAAAGGGATGTACTTTTGCAAAGGAAGTGCATTTGTGTCTGTCTATTTATGCTGTTTGCGTAGTTCACTAAGTTGCCCTAGTCCACTTCCAATTTCTATGATTGCGCCGTTCCCGAGTTGTGAGCATGCGCACAGAGGTGCTGACCATGGTCTGCTTCAAGCGCGCATGCGCGAGCCGGCCGGCCCTTCATTTGCATGGGGTCACGGCTCATTTCAATGTAACACGCCCACGTCCTTCCCAATTTGTATTACTCCGCCTTACGCCTCTGAAATAACGTTACGCATGCGCAATTTTCTGCGCAAAAGCTACGAGAATAGGGTGATTATGCGGCTACATTGCGCAAGTCTAACGTAAAGGCGGTGCGCTACGCCGGTCCAATAATGCGCAGATGTACCTGAATCTGGCCCCTTCACTTTAACCACTTAACGCCCGCCGCACAACTATGTACGTCCACAGAATGGCACGTACAGGCAGATGGGCGTACATGTACGTCCCTGCCTTCTTGCGGGTCGCGGCGGGCGCCTTACCTCCGGGAGCGATCCGGGACGAGGGGCGGCTGTTCGTTTTTGTCCGCCCCCTCGTGATCGCTCCCAGCCAATCCCCTGAGCCTCCGCCGTGTCACTTCCTCTGCCTGTATAATGTAAACACAGGCAGAGGAAGTAATGTCGCCTCTCCTCTCGGTGGTATTTTCAATCCGCCGAGAGGAGAGAAGACATCACAGTAAGTCGCACCAACACTACACTGACACCACACACATAGGCACACTTAACCCCTTCCGATCAACCCCCCCCCCAGCCCCCTATTTGTGGGAAGAAAAGGACGCGACTTTTGTTTGGGAGCCACGTCGCACGACCGCGCAATTGTCTGTTAAAGCGACGCAGTGCCGAATTGTAAAAACGCCTCTGGGCATTTAGCAGCATATTGGTCCGGGGCTTAAGTGGTTAAGAGGAAAGTGACAGGAAAAAAATGTACATTTTAAATAAAGAACTATGGAGCAAAATAAGGGTCAGTGCCCATCTGTAGGCTCACCACGACCATGCATACAACCCCACCATTGCCATGCATGCAGCCTCACCATTGCCATGAATGCAGCCTCATCATTGCCATAAATGCAGCTCACCATTTCCATGAATGCAGCCTCACCATTGCCATAATTGCAGCCTCACCTTTGCCAACAGTAAAGCCTGATCGATGCCCATCTGGAGCCTTGGAGGGGACAGGGAGGGGGCGGGACGAGCGCCAACAGATTACATACAGGAGAATCTCCTGTTTACATGGCGGCCTCTTTAATACAAAGTCCCACCTCCTATGATAGACAGAACAGTTATCCGATGGCAGCCCAGGAGACGGGACTTCCCAATACAGACGCTGCCGAGTAAACAGGAGATTCTCCTGTATGTAATCTGATGGCGCTCGTCCCACCCCCTCCGCTCCAAGGCAGCACAGATAAATACAATGGGCCAGATTCAGAGAGCCGTAACTCCTGTCTAACTGGTGTTAGACTGGAGTAATTTCAAATTACGCGGGTTTTTTAGCTAGTCGGAAACCGCAAACCATGAATAGATGGCTGCGGGCTTCAATTCGACTGGATTACGTGTTCGTACGCCTTTGGATCTACGCTGCAATAAAATTGCGGCCACTGGGTGGACTTCCCGTCGTTTTCCGCGTCGGGGTATGCTAATGAGCTTTTGCTGGCGATCCCAGAAATTACGAACGTCTATTGCAATCTCCTGCACCTTTAGTCATCTTTTTTTTGCGTAACACTATACCAGCTTTTTGCTGCTCTAATATTAGACAGCCCATGTTAAGTATGGCCGTCGTTCCCGCGTCGAATTTCTACGTTTTCCGACGTCTTTTATTATTTTTGACGTAAAACGTCCGGGAATAGGAATGTCCGTAAAGGACGCTACTCAAACAACGAATGACGTAACGACGTGATTTCGCGCAATGCACGGCGGGAAATTTCTGAATGGAGCATGCGCAGTTCGATCGCCGTGGGGACGCGCCTAATTTAAATGCTTCACGCCCCCTAATCGCATATTTCGATTACGCGGCGAGAAATAGACTACGCCGCCGTAGCGTACGGGCAAAAATCTACCAGAATTCGATGTAGAGCCTGATAAAATACGGCAGCGTAGAGTATTTCGATTACGCAGCGCAATATTAAGTGTATCTGAATCTGGCCCATTATATATATTTTGTGGCCCTGGGCCAAATTTTGGACATGCCTGGTTTACATGGATTTTTGATTGTGACCTTGTCACGTTTGGTGGCCTTTTGTATCATAGTTTTTTCACTTGTTTTCTTGGAGTAATTTTATTGTCTACACATGTGCTTGTTATAATAGTCAGCACTGTATAAATTGATACTGTATATATATATATATATGAAGTCATGATGTTCTCATAGATGCAGTATGTGGTTTAACATTCTCCCATGGAATATGTAAGGCCTTCCCTGAAAAAGACATCTGCATGGGAGCATGTGATGCTTTTAAAACCTGCAATAATTTTAAAATCTAATAAACTTACTTTATTCACAATAGAAAACATATCAAATGAATAAACTGTACCATTTTAACAAAAAAAAAGGGAAATTTGAAATTGATGGCAGCAACACATCTCCAAAAAGATGGGTCAGGGCAACAAAAGCTGGCAAAGTGGTATTAACAAAGGAAGAGATGGAAGGCCAATCAGGAAGTGGGTTTTGACACCGGTCACCCGATTGGCTGAAAGGACAGGCGATCCTATTGTATGCTTAGGAGAAGGAAGGAGGAGCTGAAACCTGATATGGAGGAGAGGATACTCAAAACCAAGCCACTGCACCACACTGCCTGCCACCTGCCAAGATGGGGTAAGTGCCGGACCGATCGAAAAACAGCAGGGGGGGTGACTGCCGATCAGGGAGAATGGCTGGTTGTTTGCAGCCAAAAAAACACACCGGCCGCCACTGCTCAACTGCATTCTTGTGCAGCCCCCTTAACCACATATCCAAATGAAGCCTTAGAAGAATTGTTTCACTTTCTCTGTGTTTTTATCTATTGTTGCCAGGAAATGTACGTGTGTCTGTGTTTTTAATAAACTGTATGCAGTTGTTTCTTCTGTTTGTTATTTAAATTCAGCGATCATTATCGTATGTGTTGGCTGACACAGTAATTTGTACCTGACAGTCTCGCAGAGCATCTAGGTGATGTATTATCCGCTTCAGGCACAGATGGGAGGAAAGCACAGCCCTAGGCTGTAGATTATTCAAGACTTACTTGACATCAAAGGAATATGTTCTCTAAACTACAGCTTACTCTGATATGAAAGAGTGTTTTCTCGATAGACACAAATGTATGTGTAACTGGCTTAGGAGCCTTTTTATTCATTCTCAGTTCCTAGACAGCTTCTACTTAACCATTTCCTATGTATTTTTAATGCTGACAATTTCTCTAGCATGGCTTTAAAGTGACATGAAACGATATGCTTATTCTTCAAAAATAGTCTATGCACATCTATTTCTTAATAGTCACATAATCTGTTTTTCATAAAATAGTTTCTTATTGTTTTTTTTTCTGCCTCATTGTAACGTCCTCCATGAGCCTCCAGGCCTCCCTTTTGCCCCTCACTTCTATTTGTTTGAAACAAGCAGCCATAGGTGGGTGTGCAAGGTGTGCCTGGGCACACCCTAATCACCCCATGCAGTGCAGATTCTCTCTACTGCCCAGCTCCCCCCTGCAGTGTTGACGGCCCACTGGCTGCTGCTGCAGACACACACAGAAGAATGTTTTAGAATAAGTGGGGGAAGAGGCCTGTAAATATGTAATTAACCAGCCCCTTCCCTTTCTGAATGAACACAGTGAGTGATCGGTAGTGTGTGTTTGAGCTTTGGAGTGCACACCCTAATGCAATAGGCTGCACACACCTATGTTTGTTACAGTCATATACACCAAACTCTGCATGCACACTACAAATCCCATAGTCCATTTTGGGAGCAAGCAAGAGAGGGTGGCTACATTCTACATACAGTGTGATCATGGAGAATGAACATTGTCACCCCAAGAGAATGTTGGATCACAGCTGCAAAAAACAAAGTGATTTGGAAGGCTGAGGCGGCGTACACACGACCGAGGTTCTCGCTGGAAACCAGCGAGAACCTCGCTGGAAGCTGCATTCCAGCGAGGACCTGGGCCGTGTGTACGCTCTCGGCGAGCATCCCGTCGGGAATCCCGTCGAGCAGAAATAGAGAGCATGTTCTCTATTTGCTCGACGGCCCGCCTGGAAGAATGGCTGGTTGCCATTCCCGATGGGCGGGTCGCCGATTTCGCCGGCCGGCAGAGAACCTCGACGGGCGGAATGATGTGTTCTGCCCGTCGAGGTTCTCTGCCGTGTGTACACGGCCTGAGTGGTATAGAAGTTTTATTTTTTTGAGTCAAAAATTCATACTTGAATAATTTTTTGTTTATATATAAATATTGTAATGTAACATTACAATGACAGTCACCTAGTCATGAAAAGTGTTATATAAAAACAGTAAGTAAAAATAAAATAGTGATCTGGTACCTATAGTGCCATGCCTCCATCCCTATACATGTCAAAACAAAACAAAATATGTGTCTCATGGGACAGCAGTCAGGACCCCTTAACAATAAAAACATAACCTTAAATTAATAATACACTGACACTTGGCATGGAACATATAGGCGGCAGCTGCTTTATTATTGGTTTAAAGATAATTTAAATCATAAATAAATTTATTAACACTTAAACAAACCCAGCCACTGCGGCTCCGGCTGTATAAAATTCAGATTTCAAAATAACCCATCATAAAAAGATAAATTCATAACAAATTTTGTCCACCTTCAAACATATATATATTTTTATTAAGCATTTCTCTTCTTTTTAATTTTTTTAAAGGTGACATTACCACATAATTGCAGCCGCGACAAAATCAACAAACAAGGGGAGGGGGGGGGACACCACAATCCTGTTCTCTGAGGCGACTTGATCAGCTGCACGGAACCCTCTCTTTATATAGCCCTAACTGCTGACACAGTATAGAAATAGAGTCCAACAGTGCACATAGGTATCCAGAAAAACTTGATAGATAAAGTGCAATAAAAAAAAGTGCTGTGCTCCAAGTGGCAATCTGTGCAGATACAGTCTTTCAGTGAATAAGTGATTTGAATCCTCTTCAGTGTATAAACGCCTCAATGTGCAATGGCTCCTTATCCTACCGCTGTAAGGTAACAGCGTGATGTAAATAGTGATGACGAGTAAATCTTGCAGTGGCTATTGCCTAGTATTCTTCATGTATAATGGTGTCCAGGGAAGCATTAATGGGGCTGTGTCCTAATGTGCCTTGGTAACCTGATAAACGATCCTCATATACAGTGCTATATTGCCTCTGTGTACCTCGGTAGCAGTGGACAGCCTCCCAAATCCGTGAACAGGAAGTAAAAAGGAAAGGGGGACCTAAATAGTGAAGTATGTAAACACTGGGTAATTTATTGGGGTTACAGCTTTAGGCTAGATTCACACTTGTGGGTGCGAATTTCAGCTCATTTATCTCTGCAGATAGATAAGGGAAGTGTTCACTGTTCAGCAGATTAGCTCAGTTTTTAGCTGCGAATTTGGAGACCTGGGAGAAGTTCCGGGTGAGAGGAGAGTGGGGGAGAAGTGTATTGGGCTGAATGGGAGAAATTCCTGAAGAGAAATTAACACATCTGCGAATGTATTTAGAATTGTTCTGCATAGAAGATAATGGGACTGAATTCGCACCTGAGCCGCACTGCAAGGCATAAAATCCGCACAAGTTTTTTCTGCAATGCGCAGTGCGAATGCATCGCACATATGTGAACCAGCCTCATTGAAAACAATGTATTTAGAATTGTTCTGCGTATTGGATGCGGTTTAAGCCGCACTCAATTCGCATAGGTGTGAATCCGGCCTTAAGGTACTCACATAACAAACAGGTAAAAAACAAGATAAAAAGTTAGCAGCGAGCTTGTGGTATATGCACGAAGTGCGCTGCACTTCCTGAATGGCCTAGGTGCAGGAAAGGAGGAGGGGGCCGAACTTCTGCCGTACCGCCCCACAGCGATGTCTGACAGAAGTGGGGACAGGTACCTGTCAGGAGACAGATAAGCGGAGCTTCCACTTTTAGCTTTTTTTTTCACGGTCGGATTTCCGACAACAGTCTATCATCACACAATTCCCATCAGAAGATCCGATCATGTGTACGAGGCTTAAGACATGCTGCAAATCTCTAAAATGTATAGCAGAGCGGCACAAATGCAGCAACAATCCTCTATTCTATCTATAAGCCAGCGTGGGATGCATCAGTCCGGCTTCCAGCCAACTGATAATCAGCAGTGCTGGAGGTGCCTTTACAACACAAATCCCAGGAGTCCTCTGGAGCATCTCTTCTGCAATATCATTTGTCATTCCCCTAACTCACTGCTACTCACTATACAGCACTCCTCTGGAGATTTTGATAACTATAATATTCTCCTGAGCGAACACAAAGGATTATTCTGAAATCATAGAGGTCAACAAACAACTGCAAATAATATTCAGTTTGTCCATCAGTACATGGGAAAGATAACATTTATTATAATGACTTGTATTCATAGGACTGTTATATGAAACTAATATGCTAGTAGGTGATGTCACATCTTTTATGCATTAGTGATCTCTGTCTAGAAGCAAAGGATTCTTTTCACTACTTAGGGAAAGACTGGTAAAAGGGGCATCTTCTTTAATAAAGCCTAGTAAATAATATTTACTGTATTTCATACTATATACTGTACAGTGGCAAGAAATTATGCATAATTCATGGGATCATTAGTTAAAAGCTCTAGTGACCCCTAGTGGAAAAAAGTGGTACCGCAAGCACTTGAAGCCATTTTCCTTTTTCAATTAGCTGTTTTTTTTATTTTATTTTAATTGATCGTTTTTTTTTTTATTTATTTATTTTCACTCTTCACAGCAAAGTACACAAAACAGAAAAACAGCCTTCATAACAGAAAGGACTGCATTTTTCCATTGGTTACAAATCCAACTATCTGAATTCATAGTATGTTCCATATATAGTGAGGGAAACAAGTATTTGATCCTCTGCTGATTTTGTACATTTGCACGCTGACAAATAAATGATCATTTTATAATTATAATGATAGGTTTATTTTAACAGTGAGAGACAGAATGACTACAAAAATCCCGAAAAACGCATTTAAAAAAAAGTGATGTATTGATTTGCATTTTAATGAGTGCAATACCGTATTTATCGGCGTATACCGCGCACTTTTTTCCCCTTAAAATAAGAGGGAAATCGTGGGTGCGCGATATACACCGATACCCGCTTCCCGCACTCAGTTTGAAGCCTCCGCCGACATATACCGAGCGCAGTACACTCGGAGTACATTCGGCCAGGCTCGACTTCGCTCGTAGTCACGCTCTGTGACGTTTATGCGTGAGAAGCCGAGCGTGGCCGGGTGTTCTGCGCTCGGTATATGTCGGCGGAGGCTTCAAACTGAACACGGGAAGCGGGGATTTGACTCGGACAGTGCGGAAGAAGCCGGGAGGACACCACCGAGGGCGCAGAAGGACGCCGGATCGGACGATGGACGCCGGGCAAGACACCAAAACTGTAAGTAATAAAATTTTATAAAATGTTTTTTTTACAGGAATTTGGGGGCTACTTTAGGGGTGCGCGCTATATGCCGGAGCGCGCAATACCCCGATAAATACGGTAAGTATTTGAACCCTTCGCAAAACATGACTTGGTACTCTGTGGCAAAACCCTTGTCACAATCACAGAGGTCAGACGTTTCTTGTAGTTGGTCACCAGGTTTGCACACATCTCAGGAGGTATTTTGTCCCCCTTCTCTTTGCAGATCCTCTCCAAGTCATTAATTTGAGGGGGACGTTTGGTAACTCGAACCTTCAACTCCCTCCACATATTTTCAATGGAATTAGGGTCTGGAGACTGGCTAGGCCACTCCAGGATCTTAATGTGCTTCTTCTTGAGCCACTCCTTTGTTGCCTTGGCCAGGGCAGGACTCAGGGTGGTGGGGGCCCCTGGGCTTGAGTGTTGAAGGGGCCCCCTGGAGCCGGGAATTGGGGGCGATCGAAGATGTTGAGCGAGGGGGGTGCGCATTAAAGTTGTTGAGCGTGGGGGTTACTCTCACCTGTGAACGGAATGTGGCTTTCTTCCCTTCAGCAGCCACAGTCCTCCACACACCGCTCCGATTCCTCCTGCTTCCGTGCTGCCTCCTATTGCAGTGCGGGAAAATTAACCCTTTTGCGGGACTGCAGGAAGAAGCGGTCTGTGTGAGAAAACCTGAAATTGAGAAGCAGGGGGGCTGCCGCAAATTGAGAAGCAGGGGGGGGTGGCCTTTACAAAAAATAGAAGAAATAAAGAAAAAAAAAAGAAAAAAAAAATATATATATATATATATAAAAAGGAGGGTAGCCATCCGGGGGCCCTGGGGATCTCTGGGCCCTTTAATGAAAAAAATAAACATTTATAAAAAATACATAAAAAAGGGAGCTTGCCATCCGTGATGGTAATTTCTTTTATAAAAAAAAAGGTGGGGGTTGCCATTCGGGGGCCCTGGAGACCTCTGGGCCCTTTAATAATAATAATAATTATATATATATATATATATATATATATATATATATATATATATATATATATATATATAAAATATATAAAAAACATATTTTTTTAATAAAAAATAAATAAAAAAAGTGGGGGTTGCTGTCCGGGGCCCTGGGGGCCTCCGGACCCCTAAAAAAAAAAAAAAAAAAAAGGGTTGCCATCCGGGGGCCCCCTATTGGGCGGGGCCCATGGGCTTGCGCCCAGTCAAGCCCAATGGTAAGACCGGCCCTGTATGCAATCTATCATGCCATAAAACATCTAGAGCAGGGACAGCCCAGAGCACGTAAAGGGATGCTGGGGATGCCATCCGCACACAGCACACTGAACACTGTGACTCACCTCGATTCTCTCTCTGTGCAGCCCAAGATAGAGCTGGGAGGCGGAGGCATTCCAACTGGAGTTGGTGGAGACAGTGCAGGATCCAAGACTCCCAGTGTTAGGAATTCATTCCTGCACATCAGCACTCTGAAAACACTCTGAAAACTGAAAACTAGAACTCTCATGTCAGGAAGAGGAGCGGCCCCTCCCCCGAGCACTGCCAGGCTGGACGGGCTGCCCTATGCTCACACATCAGTTCTGAACGGACACATACCTATGCTCAGAACACTAGTTCTAGAAAAGAGAGGGGTGGAGTGGGAGAGGAGGGGGGAGAGATTATGTGTGTTTTTTTTTTTTTTTGCTATTCTAAGATTAAACCGATATCCTCAGTTTATTTCTGTCTTGGGGGGGAGGGAATTATGCAGCGAAATGGTTAGAAGGATAGCCAAATCACAAGGTTAGAATTAAGGAAATATATAAGTTTAATGATAAAGTAGAAATAAAATGTTTTTAAGAGTAAAATAAGCAGAATGTATGCATAAGATGATTTTTTTTTTGTAAAGATGTACCATGACTATCCTTGTAAAAAGAAAATATTAAAATAAAGAATTGAAAAAAAAAAAAAGAACACTGGTTCTAGACAGACACAAACAAGGAGAGAAGGAGGGAGGGGACAACTCTGGCACTTTGGCGCTCCCACCTCTGCAGGTGCCTGGGTGCAATGCACCCTGTGCACCCTGCCTAGGATCGGCCCTGAGAGGTGGCACGGTTAGTTCAAACTTTTTTTTTTTTTACTTTTCTATCACTTTGTTGTTTTTTGTAGGTTGTCGTTTACATTTTATTTTATTTTTGTATAATTTTCTTATTATTTTTAATATTACTATATATACTTGAGTATAAGCCGATCCGAGGTACCTAATTTTACCTAAAAAAATGGGAAAACTTATTGACTCGAGTATAAGCCTAGGGTGAGAAATGCAGCAGCTACTGTAATACCATGTACACACAATCGGTTAAACCGATGAGAATGGTCTGATGGACCGTTTTCTTCGGACCAAACCGATTGTGTGTGGGTGCCATCGGTTAGTTATCCATCGGTTAAAAAAAAGGGAACTTGTTTTAAATTTAACCGATGGATTCCTAACTGATAGGTCAAAACCGATCGTTAGTAGGCACGACCATTGGTTAAAAATCCACGCATGCTCAGAATCAAGTCGACGCATGCTTGGAAGCATTGAACTTCATTTTTTTCAGCACGTCGTTGTGTTTTACGTCACTGCGTTCTGATACGATCGTTTTTTTAACCAATGGTGTGTAGGCACATCAGACCATCAGTCAGCTTTATCGGTTAACCTATGACAACGGTTCATCAGACCGTTCTCATCGGATGGACCGATCGTGTGTACGCGGCATAAGTGGATTAGAGGGTCAACAATGGCCATTTGCAACCTCACTGTGCCCATCGCAAGCCTCACTTACCTTATTTAATGATTCAGCATGGGAGAGGATGTGATTACTTTTTCACATAGGGCCAGGTAGGTTTGAACAGCTTTTTTCCCCATAATAAATTACTGTAAATAATAAGTTTAAAAACTGCATCTTGGATTTACTTGGGATTTCTTTGTGTAATATTAAAATTAGTTTAATGATCTGAGTCATTTAAGTGTGAGAAATATGTAAAAAAAAAAAAATATGTGTGTGTATATATATATATATATATATATATATATATATATAAAATATTATAAGCATGTAAATTGTTATTCAGCACTGACGACTTTAACTAGCAATTGCATGGTCATGCAATGCTGTACCCAAATTAAGTTTTTATCATTTGTTTCACACTAATAGAGCTTTCTTTTGGTGGTATTTGATCACCACTGGGTTTTTGTATTTTTTGAGATGTAAATGAAACAAGACCACATATTTTTTTTTCTAACCACTTAAGGACCGCCTCCGGCACATATACGTCAGCAGAATGGCACGGCTGGGCACAGGCACGTACATGTACGTTGCCTTTACCAAAAATATGTAGAAGAATACGTATTGGCCCATATCGGCCTGAACTCTATTTTTGTTTATAGTGCAAAAAAATAAAAACCGCAGAGGTGATTAAATACCACCAAAAGAAAGCTCTATTTGTGGGGAAAACAGGACGCCAATTTTGTTTGGGAGCCACGTCGCACGATCGTGCAATTTTCAGTTAAAGTGACGCAGTCCTGAATCGCAAAAAATGGCCAGGTCCTTTACCTGCATAATGGTCCAGGTCTTAAGTGGTTAAAACAACAATATTTTCTATTTTCTGTTATAAAATATATCCAATAAAAGTTCATAACTTTAGGCCAAAATGTAATCTGCTACATGTTTATGTGCTACATGCGCAGAACAGAGCCCCAGAACAGCTGAGTTTACGATCAGCTGTTGTCTCGTGTTGCCGAGGCACGTTCATGTAGCTGAGGGGCGGTTACTTACAAGAATGGGGCTGATTTTTAAATGATGGGCAGTGCTGGGGACGGAATTTTGATCGATGGCCAAACAAAGCTGCAAAGGAAATCTTTATCTACTATTCTTTCTGGACCCTTGCGGGCCATATTTAGTCAATTGAAGGGTGGCTTTTTCTATTTTATATAAAGATTTATTTTGCAGTTTTGTTTGGCCAATTCCGCCCCCAACACGGTCCATCATTTAAATATCCACCCCCTTCATGTATCTATCCGCCCCTCTCCTACATGAAAGTGCCTTGGCAAAGCGACTCAACAGCTGAGCGTCAACTCAGCTCCATGCAACACAAGCGCAGTTCCACCCGGGCACTTCTCGACAGAACACCGGCCACATACAGATACTTTTTCAAGCCTGCCTGTGCTACCCGCAGGCAGTAAAGCTAAGGAAATGTATACCATTTGTTTTCACAAACTAGTGTTTTCCATTAGTTTGTTGTGTCATGTGTTTTTTTTTTCTTTTAACTGCTTCCTCACTGGGCACTTAAAGCCCCCTCCTGCCCAGACCAATTTTCAGCATTTTCACACAAATATAGCTTTCGTTTGGTGGTATTTAATCACCGCTGGGGGTTTTTATTTTTTTGCTAATCAAACAAAAAAACATGTAACATTTTGAAAAAAAAATCATGTTTCATAGTTTGTTATAAAATTTTGCAAACAGGTAATTTTTCTTCTTCATTGATATGTGCTGATGAGGTGGCACTGGTGGGCACTGATAGGCACAGATAAGGCTGCACTCATAGTCACAGATAAGGAGGCACTGATGGGGACAGATAAGGCAGCACTGATGGGCACAGGTAAGTGGAACTGATGGGCTCAGATAAGGTGGCACTGATGGGTGTCACTGATGGGGGAACTGATAGGTGACAGTGATGAGCACTGGTAGTGGACACTGATGGGAGGTACAGGTAGGTGACACTGATGAGTGGCACTGTGGGCACTGATAGGCGGCACTGATGGGCATGGGTAGGTGTCACCGATATGTAGAATTGATGACCATTGATAGACGGCACTGATGTGCAGCACTGATGGGCACTGACAGGTGGGTGTGATGGGCACTGGCAGGTGGTACTGATTGGCACTGACAGGCAGCACTGATGATAAGGTAATGATGTGTTACTAACAGGTGTTACTGCTGGGCACTAATTGGCACTGTAATGGGCACTGGTTGGCACTGTGGTGGGCTCTGATTGACACTGTGGTGGGCACTAATTGGTACTTTGGTGGGCACTTGCAGACTTTATTATTGGGGCATTGCTGGGCCCTGATTGTTAGCTGATTGGCACATCTGAGGGGGCTGTGCTGATAATCAATGTGCTGACTATCAGCACAGACCCCCCCTCTCACAGGGAGAGCTGACGATTGGCTCTTCCTGTCAGCGGGAAACAAGGAATGCTGTTTATTGGCACTTCCTGGTTCACACGATGATCAGCTGTGATTGGTCACAGTTGATCACGTGGTAAGAAGCCTCTGACAGAGGCTTCTTATCACGATCGGAGATGTGGGGTGTCAGACTGACACGCCGCACTCGCAATTGCCGCGCTGCACACCCTCATGGGCGTGCGTCGCCATGTTATCCTGCTGGACGTCATATGATAACAGAACCAGTCAGGATAACAGAACCACTTCCCGGACGTCAATCTGCTATAGGCTGGGTGGAAGTGGTTAAAGTGGTTGTAAAGCCTAAACATTTTTTACCTTAATGCATTCCTTCCTAGAGAAAAGCTGAATACTAAAGAATAGATTGTGAGGGAAATAAAACACTTCTGAATAGAGAAGATCCTCTAGCCCTGGATAACAGGAAAGAATTCCCTATATTTTTTGTGAGGAACAAAACATTTATTAAAAATGAATCTAAAATTCCCTGAGAACTTGATATCTTTTCCTAGTTAAGGGGAATGTTTCATTACAGGATTTAATCGTATCTCCTTCTTATTGGGGTGAAGCTAGAAGACCCTTATGTTGCTATTGAGAGGACCTTGTCACTCCTGTCACAGAAGGGCCTTGTCAGTACATACATGTATACATTAGGACACATAAGCCATAGAGCCCCTCCCAGCCTTGAAAATGTGGCCTGTGCATCCAAGTGGTAATGACCCCCCCCCCCCGGTCATGAAAGGATTAAATAAAAGAGGAAGCAATTCAAATGTAAATATACCAAATTTTTATTGTGTGTTTATGAAAGCATAATTGTTGACCTATACACATTTTTTCCTATTCCAACTATATATACTCTGATTAAACCAAGAGTCCTTTAGTAAAATCAATTGGCCAGAAGTGAAGATCTTTGACCAAGAGATTCCAAGCCTGCCCACCACGGCAAGGTAGACTCTTCTAGGGCAGGACCTACACTAAACTACACTAAGCTACCCTACTGGATGCTAGTCATCCTTTTTCTAATGTTGGATGTATGTTTGTAGTAGGCCTCATCCTATAATCTGTGTGTGCGATCTACTCTCTCCTAATTTGGTTGTCTGTCTGTGTGCATCTCTCTAAAGCATGGAGTGGTCAGTTTATGTACATCTGGACGTCCTCTGTTAGTGTAGGTCAGTGCATGCCAGTCATTGTATGTTGTCCAGTGTGTGTCAGTAAATAAATGTTAGTCCTGTTTTTATCTGCAATTCGGAGTTCATCTTGCCTTCGGTCAATTGATCAGTGGGTATGCCCACCATTAGAATACCGCCCTTCACCCACCCACTTCTAATGATGGGCATACATGCACCATTTTTTTAAACTGTGGTGGTGAAATCACCTCCTACAGCGCTGGAGTCGCTGATTTACATATTGTGAGAGCAATCGATGTTGCTGTCAAGATAAGTAAATCTGTGCTGCAGCTGAACTGCTGTTCCCCCCACTCTTCACCCCCCATCAGACACTACTGTTCCCCCCACTTCTCACCCCCCCATCAGACTCTGCTGTTCCCCCCCTCCTCACCCCCCACCAAACACTGCTGTTCCCCCCACTATTTACCCATCATCAGACACTGCTGTTCCCCCCACTATTGACCCCCTATCAGACACTGCTGTTCCCCTCTCCTCACCCCCCATCAGACACTACTGTTCCCCCACTCCTCACCCCCCACCAGACACTGCTGTGCGATCTACTGCTGTTCCCCCCACTATTCACCCCCCATCAGACACTGCTGCTCCCCCCACTTCTCACCCCCATCAGACACTGCTGTTCCCCCCACTCCTCGCCCCCATCAGACACTGCTGTTCCCCCCACTCTTTACCCCATCAGACCCTGCTGTTCCCCCCACTCATTGTCCCCATCAGACCCCGCTGTTCCCCCCACTCCTCGTTCCCATCAGACCCTGCTGTTCCCCCCACTCCTCACCCCATCAGACCCTGCTGTTCCCCCCACTCCTCACCCCCATCAGACACTGCTGTTTCCCCCACTCTTAACCCCCATCAGACACTGCTGTTCCCCCCACTATTCACCCCCCATCAGACACTGCTGTTCCCCCACTCCTTTGCTTTCTTCATTATTTCCCCCAGGTCTGCTGCATTCCTCTCCCTGTCTGGTTTTACCACTTGTAGTATCTGACGCTTCTTGTGAACTCCACCACTAGCCCCTCTCTATCTTTTCTCCATACCCCTGTCCATTTTTGTTCTGCTGTCCTAATCTGCGGCATGCCCCTGCTCTCCTGTCTCTCCTGTCTCTGCTGTCTCTCCTGTCTCCTCCTGGCCTCGTTCCTTATCCTGGCCTCGTCCCTTATCCTGGCCTCGTCCCTCATCCTGGCCTCGTCCCTCATTCTGGCCTCGTCCCTCACCCTGGCCTCGTCCCTCACCCTGGCCTCGTCCCTCACCCTGGCCTCTTCCCTCATTCTGGCCTCCTCCCTCACCCTGGCCTCTTTCCTCACCCTGGCCTCTTCCTCCAACCTGGCCTTCAGTCTAATCCAGGCCTCCTTCCTCATCTTGTTCTCCTTTATTATTCTCGCACACTCCCTTCTTCTGGCCTCATCCCTTATTCTTTTCTCCTCCCTTATTCTGGCTTGTTCTTGTGCCCTGGCCTCTTCCATTTTTCTGTTCTCTATTATCCTGGCCTCCTCTCTTATCTTGGCCTCCTCCCTCACCCTGGCCCTTTCCCTCGCCCTGGCCTCTTCCCTCGCCCTGTCCTCTTCCATCAACTTGGCCTCTATCTCCAACCTGGCCTTCATTATATTCCAGGACTCCTCCCTCATCTTGGCCTCCTTTATTATACTCGCACACTCCCTTCTTGTGGCCTCGTCCTTTATTCTTTTCTCCTCCCTTATTCTGGCTTGTTCCTGTGCCATGGCCTCCTCCATTTTTCTGTTCTCTATTATCCTGGCCTCCTCTCTTATCTTGGCCTCCTTCCTCACCCTGGCCTCCCTCAATTTGGCCTTCTCCCTTTTCCTTTCCAGCCTTGCCTCCCTCACTATGGCCTCCTGCTCTTTTCTGGCCTCCTCACTTATCCTTTCCTCCTCTCTTATCCTCTCATCCTCCCTTTTCCTGGCCAGCAGCCATGAGTTTACCTCCCTTACTATGTCCTCCTTTCTTATCCTGGCCTCCTCCTTTTTTCTGTTCTCCTCCTTTATCCTCTCCTCCTCTCTTATCTTCTCATCCTCTCTTCTCCTCTCCTCCTCTCTTCTCCTCTCCTCCTCTCTTCTCCTCTCCTCCTCTCTTCTCCCCGCCTCCTCTCTTCTCGTCTCCTCCTCTCTTATCGTCTCCTCCTCTCTTATCGTCTCCTCCTCTCTTATCGTCTCCTCCTCTCTTATCCTCGCCTCCTCTCTTCTCCTCTCCTCCTCTCTTCTCCTCTCCTCCTCTCTTCTCCTCTCCTCCTCTCTTATCCTCTCCTCCTCTCTTATCCTCTCCTCCTCTCTTATCCTCTCCTCCTCTCTTATCGTCTCCTCCTCTCTTATCGTCTCCTCCTCTCTTATCCTCGCCTCCTCTTGTTTGTTCTCTTCCTTCCTATGTTCCTCTAAGTTCGCCTTTTCTTCCTTTGAACCAAATCTGCGCACCTATAATGGAAAAAAAATAGGGTAAGTTGAAGTACAGATATTAAAGTGAAACTCCACCCATTTATTTTTTGGATAGTGTGAAAAGAGTTCAACCTTTTCCAAAGTTTTTTTTTTTATCTTTTATGTCTTTTCACTTCCTATCATCTCAGGAAGAGAGGAAGTGAAAAAAAGAAAAAGACAAGTCATAAATCTGAGCTATTTACATGTCTTTAGATACACTTTGAAAACCACAAATCATAAACCATCTCCCATCAGGGCTCTGCCAGTATCTGCTGTACTGTATGTAAAAACCTCTTCTGGGTTCTTATCGCTGTCTGTGTCTCCATATGGGAGATTTCCCATCACTTCCTGCGCCGGTGACACAACAGAAAGTAAGGCTGTCTCACCAACAGGGATAACTAGCACAGCCTTATCACAGAGTCCAGGGGTAAAGGGTTTACTACAATCCTAAAGCCGGCCTTATACCTTATAGCAACCCATGCCGTTTTTTAGAGGGATGGCAAGGGTTACTGCATGGGCATGTCAACCACCCTCTGAAAAGCAACCCTCAATAGATCACTTTTTAGAGGGACGGCAAGGGTTGCTGCATGAGCATGTTAACCACCCTCTGAAAAGCAACCCTCCATGTGTAAACGAGCCATAATACAATTTTATACATCACCAGCCACATATAAAAAGAATGGAAAAAATACTTACTGCGAACTGAATGAGTTCGTTGATAGCGTAGTTGTATGTCAGCATCTTCTCAATCTATATCTGAAAACTCTATGAAATTCCTGAAAGTAATCCGCGCCTGCAAAGAGAAAAAACAAATGTTTATTTTCCTGTTTTTACTTAAATATCTCACAAAATAAACTACAACTAATATCAATGTCATTGGATGATAAGGGGTCTATTTATAAGACATTAGTTGGATGGATGTCACATTTCTGCAGACTGGAGGCATTTCCCTGTAGTTTCCATAATGAGTGTCACCGCCATCTAGTGGCTAAAATGCAGTATATTTTTTCTGAAATCCATTAATGAGAAAATAATATACTGTATACTAGATGGCATCATACCAATGAATCTAATAATATGGGGAAAATGTGTCCAGCTTGCACCAATGTGTGGCATTTCTCCAACCAATGTTCTATAAATAGATCTTCTAGTAACAGCTGATCTCAGTCTCTAAGGCTGGAAATAACTGTCACTTTATAAAAAAAAAAAAAAAAAAGGTCTGTTATTCCATTGGTCAGCTGTGTTAATGGAGAAGATTAAGCTGATCACATCTGTTACAATCTGTAAAATCTCTTTTATATATAGTAACAGCTGTGCAGTGCAGGGTCTGCCTGATTTATACAGATATATACTGATATAAATATACATTTAAGAAAAAAATATAACAGGATCTACCTAATGTACGGCTTCTACCGCAATCTGAATATGAATAATATCTCGGGTTTGTATATCGCAATCCTAGTTACACTTCCTGCAAGAGAAATCTCTCTGTGTGTGTTCACCAAGTGAAATCCAAAACTGACTGAGGGCTCACTGCTGTCAACAACTCTTTTAAGGAGTTTGGCTCCGCCCA
Source organism: Rana kukunoris (assembly GCA_029574335.1). Lineage (NCBI taxonomy): Eukaryota > Metazoa > Chordata > Amphibia > Anura > Ranidae > Rana > Rana kukunoris. The sequence goes on along the minus strand of CM056053.1, from coordinate 398,451,954 downwards.
CACTATGACATCATAGAGCTAACTCCTCCACTGACTGTTTTTTTTTAATGCTTTTTTTTATTAAGGTGGATCCAGATCAATGTTTACTGATTATCAATTGCAAATAGATTTGATCAATGTAATGCATATTATGCTAACAATATATGGATACATTGTTTGTATAAGATGATGGACTGCAGTGATCAGATCTATTAGCATTTGATAATCAGTAAACATTAATCTGGATCCACCTTAAAAAAAAAAAAAAACAATGATGGTCAGTGTGTGACCCCCTACAACTAATATCAATGTCATTGGATGATAAAGGGGTCTATTTATAAGACATTTGTTGGATGAATGTCATATTGCTGCAGACTGGAGGCATTTCCCTGTATTTCTATCTATCTATAATGAGTGTCAGCGCCATCTAGTGGCTAAAATGAAGTATATTTTTCCTGAAATCCATCAATGAGAAAATATACTGTATTGTATACTAGATGGTAATGTTGATCATAATAATTCATCTGATACAGAAAATATGGGAAATGTGTTCAGCTTCCACCAATGTTCTATAAATAGATCTCCCCAGGAACAGCTGATCTCAGTCTCTAAGGCTGGAAATAACTGTCACTCTGTTTGAAAAAAAAAAGAGGGGCTGTTATCCCATTGGTTGGCTGTGTAATTGGAGAAATATTAAGCTGATCACATCCGTTTTAGAAGATTTTAGCTGATTTTACATCAGATTTAGAAGATGTAAAAAGGAGATTTTAGAAATGGTAACAGCTGTGCAGTACAGGGTCTGCTTGATTTATACAGATATATACCGATATAAATATACATTTATGACAAAAATATAACAAGATCTACCTAATGTACGGCTTCTACCGCAATCTGAATCTGAATAATATCTCGGGTTTGTATATCGCAATCCTAGTTACACTTCCTGCATGAGAAATCTCTCTGTGTGTGTTCACCAAGCGAAATCCAAGACTGATGGCTCACTGTCAACAACTCTTTTAAAGGGTTTGGCTCCGCCCACACATCAGAGCTAACTGCCAAAACATCCTCCACTGACTTTTTTTTTTTATTGAAAACTTTGACAAAACAACAAGTTGAAAATATATGGAAAGATTGTTAGTATAAGATGGACTGCAGTGATCAGATCGATTAGCATATAATAATCAGTAAACATTGGACAGTAAAATTCAAATATCAGAGTTTATTTTACCAATTAACTGTTATGTTTTTCATTCACTGCTTGTAATTCTGACATTCCAATATACTCACAGCAGCCAATCAGCAATCATCTGTCTTTATATGGACAGCTGACATTCCCATACACTCACAGCAGCCAATCAGCAATCATCTGTCTTTATATTATTATTATTATTATTATGCAGGATTTATATAGCGCCAACAGTTTGCGCAACGCTTTACATCAGGGAAGACAGTACATTCACAATACAAATCAATACACAATGGATCAGAGGGCCCTGCTCGTAAGAGCTTACAATCTAGAAGGGAGGGTCAAGTGGAACAAAGGGTAGTTAGCTATGGGGGATGATCAGATGGACTCAAATGAAAAATGCAGTTGCTAGGTGTGGGAAGGGTAGGCTTCTCTGAAGAGGAGGGTTTTCAGGGATCCTCTAAAAGCTAATAGAGAGGGAGATAGACGGATAGATTGGGGTAAGGAGTTCCATAGGCTTGGAGAGGCTCTTGAAAAGTCCTGGAGATGAGCATGGGAGCAGGTGATGAGAGAGCTAGAGAGTAGGAGGTCTTGAGAAGAACGAAGAGAGCGATTAGGTTGGTATTTAGAGACTAGATCATTGATGTAGCTGGGGGCAGAGTTGTGGATGGCTTTGTAGGTAATTGTTAGTAGTTTGAATTTAATTTGTTGGGTGAGCGGAAGCCAGTGGAGGGATTGGCAGAGAGGAGCAGCAGAGACAGAGCGGTTGGTAAGGTGGATGAGTCTGGCAGCAGCATATATGGACATCTGACATTCCCATACACTCACAGCAGCCAATCAGCAATCATCTGTCTTTATATGGACATCTGACATTCCCATACACTCATAGCAGCCAATCAGCAATCACTGTATTTTACATTTTTGTATATAAAAACTAGGGTTGTCCCGATACCGATACTAGTATCGGTATCGGGACTGATACCAAGCATTTGCGCAAGTACTTTTACTTACGCAAATGCTTCCGATGCTTGACCTTTTTTTAGTGTAGGGTGTCCGGAGAGGGTGGGAGGAGTCAGTGGCTGGGGAGGGTGGGCAGAGTCTGTGAATTGAGAGTGCAGGCGGAGTTTGACTGGAGAGGGGGCGGGCAGAGTCTCTGGAAGGAAAATGCGGGCGGAGTCTGGCTAGAGAGGACGGGCACAGTCGGTGGTCCTCACCTGTCCTCACAGTCCTCACCTGCAGTAGAACTCGGTAAGCTGGCACGGGTGTAGCACACAGCCAGGGCAGGACTTAGGGTGGTGGGGCCCCCTGGGCTTGAGTGTTGAAGGGGCCCCCTGGAGCCAAGAATTGGGGGGATCAAAGATGTTGAGCGAGGGGGGGATCATAGTTGTTGAGCGGGGGGGTGCGCATTAAAGTTGTTGAGCAGGGGGGGGGGGGTGACTCTCACCTGTGCACGGAATGTTTAGGCTTTCTACCCTTCAGCAGCCACAGTCCTCCACACACCGCTCCGATTCCTCCTGCTTCCGTGCTGCCTCCTATTGCAGTGCGGGAAAATTAACCCTTTTGCGGGACTGCGGGAAGAAGCGGTCTGTGCAGGAAATTCACGCAGAATCCGTGCGTGTTGGGAGGTCGCAGGGCCGCCATCAGGAATTTTGGGGCCCCTTACACAGCTTAAGGCAGGGATCTTCAAACTACGGCCCTCCAGCTGTGGTGGAACTACACTTCCCATGAGGCTTTGTGAAAATCGAACATTCACAGACATGACTAGGCATGATGGGAATTGTAGTTCCTGAACAACTGGAGGGCCATAGTTTGAAGACCCCTGGCTTAAGGCATGGGCCCCCTGGAGCAGAGAACCGGGGGGGGTGCTGCTGCCTGAAATTGAGAAGGGGGGGTAGCCATCCGGGGCCCTGGGGGTCTCTGGGCCCTTTAATAAAAAATAAAAATAAACATTTATAAAAAATACATAAAAAAGGGAGCTTGCCATCCGGGGCCCTGGGGACCTCTGGGCCTTTAAATAAAAAAAAAAAAAATATAAACCAAAATTAACATTTATTAAAAAAAAGGGGGGGGGGGTTGCCACATGGGGCCCTGGGGACATCTGAGCCCTTTAATTAAAAAAAAAAAAATATATATATATATATATATAAAATTTAAAAAATGTTATAAAAAAAAGGGGGGATTGCCATCCGGGGGCCCTGGAGACCTCTGGACACTTTAATAATAATAATAATAATAATAATAATAATAATAATAAAAAATAAATTATATATATATATATATATATATATATATATATATATATATATATATATATATATATATATATATAAAAACATATTTTTTTAATAAAAAATAAATAAAAAAGGTGGGGGTTGCTGTCCGGGGCCCTGGGGGCCTCCGGACCCCTAAAATAAAATAAACATTTTTTTTTGTTTTTTTTTTAGAGGGTTGCCATCTGGGGCCCCCTATTGGGCGGGACACACGGGGTTGAGCCCAGTGAAGCCCAATGGTAACAATCAGTGGTATTCAATCAGTCTATTGCGCTACTGCCAGTAATGAAATGTGACAGAAAATGGAGTAAATGAATAAATGTGAACTAAAGCCGCTATATTTAAAAGGGTACACAACCGCAAAACAAGTGGATAATAAGAAAAGGTGATAAGCGCTAAAGTAGAGGTGAAATCAACATAAAAGCTGAATAATAGCCAAAATAGGGCAAAATGGTTCCTTCTCCTGCTGTATCCGCGCCGCTCCTCAGTGATATATCCTTCTATTGTCATCCGAGATGGGAGGTAATCCTGGGATCTGTATGGCTCATGAATGGGAGCCAGAACGTGGGGCAAAAGAAATCATGCCACAAATAGTGAAGCCTGTATAGAAGGGGAAATGTGGTGGTTTTAATAAAAATTGGACTCTTACATTTCCTTTTACCTCCCATCTCGGATGACAATAGAAGGATATATCACTGAGGAGCGGCGCTGATACAGCAGGAGAAGGAACCATTTCGCCCTATATGCACATACACCACTAACTGAAGGTAAGGGCATTATGAGACTGATTATCGGACATGCTCATCATGTGTAGAAGATACATCTGTCACATCTGATTCATCTGATCATCCCATCAATAGACTCTCATAATTGTTCAGTGTTGCACACTTTAACAGTTGCATTGTGGGGAGATCTTCTCCACTCATAGTTTGCCAGCCAGTTCTATCACGCACTAGTTATAGTACTTTGGCTATTATTCAGCTTTTATGTTGATTTCACCTCTACTTTAGTGCTTATCACCTTTTCGTATTAAGCCCAATGGTAAGTTCGGCCCTGGCCTTGGCTGTGTGTTTTGGGTCATTGTCATGCTGGAATACCCATCCCCGGCCCATTTTCAATGTCCTGGCTGAGGGAAAGAGGTTCTCGCCCAAAATTTGATGGTACATGGCTCCATCCACCGTCCCTTTGATGCAGTGAAGTTGTCCTGTCCCCTTAGCAGAAAAACCTCCCCAAAGCATAATCGTTCCACCTCCATGTATGATGATGAGGAAGTTGTTCTTGGGGTCATAGTCAGCATTCCTCCTCCTCCAAACACAGCGAGTTGAGTTGATGCCAAAGAACTCGATTTTGGTCTCATCTGAACACAACACTTTCACCCAGTTCTCCTCCTCTGAATCATTCAGATGTTCATTAGCAGACTTCAGATGGGCTTGTACATGAGCTTTCTTGAGCAGAGGGACCTTACGGGTGATTCAGGATTTCAGTCCTTAGCGGCGTAGTGTTACCAATTGTTCTCTTGGTGACTATGGTCCCAGCTGCCTTGAGATCATTGACAAGATTCTCCTGTGTAGTTCTGGGCTGATTCCTTAACATTCTCATGATCATTGAAACGCCACAAGATGGAATCTTGCATGGAGCCCCAGACCGAGGGAGATTGACAGTTATTTTGTGTTTTTTCCATTTGAGAATAATCGCACCAAATGTTGTCACCCTTTTATCAAACTGGTTGGCAATCGTCTTGTAACCCATTCCAGCCTTTTGTAAGTCTTCAAATCCTTGGACAGATCTTTGGTCTTGGCCATGATGGAGAGATTGGAATTTGATTGATTGATTGCTTCTGTAGACAGGTGTCTTTTATACAGGTAAGAAGCTGAAATTAGGAGCACTCGCTCTTATGCCGCGTACACACGGTCGTTTTTTGCGATGAAAAAAAACTACGTTTTTTAAAACGTCATTTAAATTGATCGTGTGTGGGCAAAACGTCGTTTTTTGTCTTCAAAAAAACGACCAAAAAAAAATTCCAACATGCTTGAATTTTTTGTGTCGTTTTTCAAAACTTCGTTTTTTGTTTCACAAAAAGTCACCGTGTGTAGCAAAAACGTTGTTTAAAACGACGTTTTTCAACCCGCGCATGCCCAGAAGCTAGTTATGAAGCGAGCTTCAATGGAAAAGAGTGGTGAACGTAACCTCGCTTTTTGTGAAAAAACGATGGTGTGTATGCAACATCGTCTTTGAAAGTGACGTTTCAAAAACGTCGTTTTTTACTTCACAGAAAACTTTGTTTTTTTTCATCACAAAAAATGATCGTGTGTACACGGCATTAATCTTAATCTCAGCTTGTTACCTGTATAAAAGACACCTGGGAGCCAGAAATCACCAGATCAATCACTTATTTCACTCTTTAACCACTTCAATACCAGGCACTTATGCACCTTCCTGTCCAAGCCAATTTTCAGCTTTCAGCTCTGTCGCAATTCAAATGACAATTGTGTGGTCATGCTACACTGTACCCAAATGAAATTGTTATAATTTTGTTCACAGAAATGGAGCTTTCTTTTGATGGTATTCGATCACCTCTGCGATTTTTATTTTTTGCGCAACGACTAAAAAAATACCCCAAATTTTGAAAGAAATAACGTTTTTATTTTTTTCTGTTATTTTTTTTGTAAATAAGTACGTTTTATTCTTCAATTACGGGCACTGATATGGCTGCACTGATGGGCACTGATAAGGCGGCACTGATGGGCACCGATGAGGTGGCACCAATTAGGTGGCACTGATGGGCACTGATGAGGTGGCACTGATGGGCACTGATGATGGTCACTGATAGGCAGCACTAAAATGCGGCGCTGGTATGCGGCACTGATGGGCACTCATAGGTGGCACTGATGGGTACTTATGGTTGGCACTGATGAGTACTTATGGGTGGCACTGATAGGTGGCACAGATGGGCATGGATTGGCACTGAGAGTTGGCACTGATAATACTGATGGTGGCATTTCTGGGCATCACTTTTTTATATGTTGTGCCCATGTTGCCGGTCAGTGCCCATTTGTAGGCACTGATTGGCATCTATTGTGAGTATTTTTTAACATGCGGATGGCCATGGGGTACATACCTGGCCATCCACATGTTGCTACCTTCCCTGGTGGTCCTGGTGGCTTCCCTGGTGGTCCAGTGAGGGCATCCGTGGGGGCATACCACCCCTGTCAGAATAGCCACCGATCGGCTCTCCTCTACTCGCGTCTGTCCTCTCTGACCAGTCACCCCACTGGCGCGCCGGCATGTTATCCTACTGGACGTCAATAGACATGCAGTCAGGTTAACAGAACCACTTCCGGGCGGGAAGTGGTTAAAATGGAATTTTTTTTTGTCATTCTGTCTCTCACTGTTAAAATAAACCTATCATTAAAATTATAGACTGATGATTTATTTGTTAGAGGGCACAGGTACAAAATCAGCAGAGGATCAAGTACTTTTTTTCCCTCACTGTAGTATCACATACTGTCCACTTTCTAAACCTGACATCTCTGGTATAAGGTATGTATAATTAACATTTTATAGGCCCTATTTGTAAAACTCCATTAAGACCAAACAAAATCACATCACCTGACTTTGTGGAATTTTCCCATCATTTCAATTATGTTTTTAGGCTAAACTGATATAAGTGTCATCAGAGCGATCCATGTGAAACAATAGCAATTGCATTTGGCAGGGCTGTGGACATATCCCAGTGGCTAACTCATTATGACAATGAAAAAAACTCCCAGGTGACCAGTCAACTGCCAGTAGACAGCGCCTAATAGAAATGGAACTTAATTGATTGCAGTTCCTCTAACCACCACTAGAGGGCACCTAGCAGAAAACAATAAAAAGGTACAGCGGTGTTGTTTTATTTATTAGTAGGCAATAACTTAAAGTGGTTGTAAACCTCTGACATGAAATAAGAACAAAGAATATGCCTCTATAGTCCCTATTAGATTGTGAACTTGGCCCTCTTAACCCTCTTGTATTTTTTTTGTATTGTAACTGTACTGTCTCCCTTTCATATTGTAAAGCGCTGCATAAACTGTTGGCGCTATATAAATCCTGTATAATAATGATATAATAAAAATAGTGTGTAACTATCTTAATCCAGAGCACTAAGTGCCATTTCTGTGTGCTGCCTCTGCTATCTAAATGAGTCACTCCTGATCATTTTTCCTGACACCAAGGGGTAAAAAGGTGACAGGGGAGGGAGCTCCAGCACACAGCCTGTGATTGACAGCCTAAGCTCTGTTCCTGTGTGGTATGTGAATATGAAGCTCCTCTCTCCCCAGTCACTTTACTGGGTATATGTAAGGGTTTACAACCACTTTAAAATAGCACGGAAAACGTATATATACTGTATTTATTCTCATTGCCTGCCCAGTGGTAACTCTCTTTTGTGATTCACTGACAGGGCCAAGCCTTAAAATTGTATGTACCTGTGAAATGGTGACAAACTTCATGAATAATGGACCTGGAATTATTAATCTCACTCCAGTGTGCACATTGATATATATAACGTGTAGCGCAATCATCTTTGCGTGTTGGCAACCCCGACACTTGCCTTTACCTTTGTACCTGTATATATGTGGGGGTGCAAACCCTTTTTGGAGAAAATTTATAGAATTCGGGTGAAACTTTAAAAAAATGTACACTTTTTTTTTTTTTTTTTTTTAACTAAACTGTTTTTTTTTAATCCTCTGTGATGCATTTTTGGTGACAGGTTCTCTTTAATGACCCCTGCTCACTTTTCAGAGGCGTTTGACACGTGGTAAAGAGGCAATATGTCACTTCCTCACTACCCGATTTAACCTTTTAAAATCCGCACGAGCACGCCGCAATTGCATGCACTACACATGATTGAGGGGCAGAGTTATAGATGTGCATTAGTCGCATTCAGTGGCGGTAATGCCTGCTGAAAAGCAACATGCTGTATAATTCTGGCTGTGTCTGCAAAGCACAGCGTCACAGCCGCAGCATGCGTATCGCCATGTGTGGCTGCATGTTACTGTTCAGATGGGCAGTAAAACTAGAGCTCACCCACTTGGTTTTTTTCCCCCCCTTGGCTATACGTGTAAACGAGTCCCATGACTCACTTTTCCACTCAGGCTCTATTGAACTCTCCTTGCCGAATGCCTAACTCTAAATGTACGTCATTACTTTGAGGTCAAATACTGAGGTTATGGAAGCGGCTAGCTGCCATAACCCTGGTATTTGTTTTTTGTTAGGCAGTCTGCATTAAAGGGGTGTTCCAGCCAAATGTAATGTTTATTAAAAGTCAGCAGCTACAAAAAGTGTAGCTGCTGGCTTTTAATAAACATTCACTTACCTGCTCCGGTGTTCCAGCGACGCGCCGACCGGGGCTCTGCTCCTCTCCCCCCCTCCCCGGCCGGTGTCTTTATTCTAACTGTGGGCACCCGGCCGTGACAGCCTTCGGCTTCACTGCCGTGTACCCACTGCGCATGCGCGAGCGGCACTGCGCATGCACGCGCGGCCCGCCGCTGATTGGACAGGCGATCGTCTAGGACCTGTCAGTGTGCTAGGCGATCGCCTACAGGGAGGGGCTGCTGTAGGCGATTAAGCTTAATCGCCTAACCAGACCCTCGGCGGAAGGAGGAAGTGGGACAGGAAGTTTAAATCCTAAGTGTAGGCACCCGGCTGTGACAGCTTTCGGCTTCACGGCCGGGCACCCACTGCGCTTGTGCGAGCGGCGATACGCTTTTTGGTTGGACAGGCGATCGCCTACAGGGAGGGGCTGCCAAAAGGCGAATTGACTATTCACCTTAGCAGCCCCCTCGGCGGAAGGAGGAAATGGGACAGGAAGTTCCACTCCTCCTGAAGCCCCCACTCCCCCCCCCCCCCAAAAGAAAATGACATGCCAAATGTGGCATGTAAGGGGGCAAGGAGTGGATTAAGCGGAAGTTCCACTTTTGGGTGGAACTCCGCTTTAAAGTCAAAATTAAATGTTTTATTTTTTTTGCTTTGAAAGGTAAATGAGAGATCTGAGGTCTTTCCAACCCCAGATCTCTCCATAAAGAGGACCTGTCATGCTTATTTCTATTACAAGGGATGTTTACATGGGAAGTGGGCTGTATAAGGTATTTCACATTATACAAAAAAAATGGGCTAACTTTACTGTTTAGTTTTTTTTATTCTGTAAAGTGTATTTAAAAAATATATATATTCTGTTTGTAAGACCGCTGCGCAAATACAGTGTGACATAAAATATTGTAACGACCAAATTCCAGGGATCTCCAAACTACGGCCCTCCAGTTGTTCAGGAACTACAATTCCCATCATGCTTAGTCATGTCTGTGAATGTCAGAATTCTACAATGCCTCATGGGAAATGTAGTTCCGAAACAGCTGGAGGGCCGTAGTTTGGAGATCCTTGCTCTAGGCCAGTGATGGCGAACCTTGGCACCCCAGATGTTTTGGAACTACATTACCCATGATGCTCACTTACACTGCAGAATGGATGAGCATCATGGGAAATGTAGTTCCCAAACATCTGGGGTGCCAAGGGTCGCCATCACTGCTCTAGGGTCTCTGCTAAAATAAAATATATAATGTTTGGGGGTTCTAACTACTTTTCTAGCAAAAAATACAGATTTTTACTATTAAATAACAAATGTCAGAAAAAAACAAGATCTTAAAGTTGTTAATTTATATATATATATATATATATATATATATATATATATATATATATATATATATATATATATATATATATATATATATATATTTGAAATGGGGGATCCCAGCACTCAGGCTCCACAAAAATGGCTCCTGAACGAGGACAAGTTCAGCACAGCTCCGCCTACTGCAACACGTGCTCTTCTTTTACAAGGCGCTCCTGTGAGGTGTATTTAACAGAATAAACTCAAGTGCTGAGATATAAATAATTAAAATAATTCACTTCCCCTCACTGTCTGAAGCATCCTCGTAATATGCGAAGGTTGCCCATTTCCAAAATGGTTACTAAAGCCTCAGACTCCGCCCTCTGCCTGGTGCTCGTGTAGGGAGAGCTCTGTGTACTGTTGTTATGGTGACAGTAGAAGCTACTGCGGGTGCTGGGAGGCGGAATGTCGGGTGAGTGAGGTGACACAGTGATGGGCTCACAGCTGAATGAAGTTACAAGCAGTATAGAATCAGTGAGTGTAAAGCTCAGCTGAGAGGAAGTAATGGACTCTTCTTATGGACAGGCTTTGTATTGTGTCATTGTACACACTGTCACAGGGATGTGTGTGTATTTCCTGCATGGAATGCTGGGTGTTGTTATCCTCATTCACACATACTGAAGTGGGGGGAGGGGCATGTACTGTATACCTGCACAGGTGTTCCCTGCATCTGCATACAGATACAGACAGTCCTATTCATATCACTTGGGATGCAGCGGCTGAACGGACACATCCACTGCTCCCATACTGACATCCATGTGGGTGCATGTCCCCATACTCTAATAGTGTGTGTTCTAAGACGCATACCCGCACAGAGGTCAGTATGGCTGTGTCTGTGCGGCCAATGGGTCCCAACTAAGGATGAGCTCCAGCGTGTTCGCATGTTACACGTGCAGAGCCCGCCAGGAAGTGTGCACGGCGCTAATCACAGCCAGGGAGACATTGTCCCGATCTCTGCAGCCGAGAATCGGGAAATGTCTCCCTGGCTGTGATTATCGCAGCGCCGTGCACACTTCCTGGCGGGCTCTGCACGTGTACCACGCCGAAGCTCATCCTTAGTCCCAACTGAGTGGGCATGAATAGGACTGCCTGCATGAGGATACATGGAACACTTATACACCCCCCCAGGAGGGTGAACACGGCCTCCCAGGGGCGTACACCCCATCTGACCGAGGCCTTACTGGCAGACAGAGGCGGCTCTAGGCTTTGTGAGGCGTTGGGCAAAACTTAGACATATGGCCCCACTCACGCCCATAATGGGAAAAATGGCTGCAGAAAATGCTACCTACCACAAATCCTCTACTCCTCAAATCCCCCCAGCACCCCTGAGTGCACATTCCCCACTCCAAGCTCCCCCGCCTATCACAAATCTTCCACCACCAAATGCCACCCATTCATCTCTACTGGCATAAATCCCCCCAAAGAACATTTCTCCTCCTGGCACAAATCCCATCTATCATATCATCTCTTCTATCTAGCACAAATCCTCTTTTCCCATCCCCTCTCCCAACACAGATACCCCTAAATCACCGCTCCTAGAAGAATTCTTACCCCCTGCTGCCCCTCAAATTCCCCCAACCAACACAAATTTTCTTCCCCCAATCTCCTCATAGAGGCCCCCCATCTCACATGATACCATAGTGGCCAGGGCAGCCGCTCCTCCTACGTATCCCTTGTCTTATCCCTGGGCAGCACTCATGAGGAGGCACTGATAGGCGACACTGATAGGCAGCACTGTTGGGGCTGCACTGATGATCAGGGGCTATGATTTTCAGTGTAGATGTCACACCTTTCACACTGGCCAGTTACCGCCTTTCCTCTCTCATGATGTGACAGCACAGCCTGTTTTTGTGATCAGCTAAGATTGGACAAAGCTGATCACACGGTAATAGGGTTGCCACCTCATCCCTTTAAACCCGAACACATAGTAATTACACAGGTTCTGTGGCTAATTTAATGTCGATAAGGCACCAAGTGAGTTTAATTAGCACCTTAATCAGCCAGAGAACCTGTGTAATTAATATGTTTCGCTTTTTAAGGGATGAGGTGGCAACCCTACACGGTAAAGGGCCGATATGATTGGCCCTTTACCCCGATCACTGAGTGCACCGCAGTGAGGGCGTGGTTCTGGGAGGATGTCAAAAGATGCCCTCCCAGACCTGCAGGACCGCGCTGTAGCCGCCATTTGGCTATATTGCAGTCGGCAAGTGGTTAAACCGCATCTAGGAGGCATGCACAGTATTCCAATGGCCTTAGTTCATAGAAGTGTGATAAGTTCCAGTGCTTTCAACAAAAGTACAAACTGATGCACTTTTTTCATCTGGAACGCACGTGGAACCCGATTGCACATTGTGTCCTGATAAAGATTTTTCTAGTGAGGGAAAAAAATGCATTGGAACTGTGGTAAGGGCTCATTCTCACAGGCAGAAAAAGATGTGCGTTTAGATATGCACAGCATATAGTTTTGTGCAGCACTATAGGAACCAATAGGCCCATACACACAGTTTGGGCGAGTAGATAAAGGTTAAAAGAGAACTATGTTTTCTGTTTGATTCATACTTACCTACAGTGGGGATCGAAAGTTTGGGCACCCGTCTGGCAGACCGTTTCCAGCAGATAGATTCGATCGTGTGTACGCGGCCATACATACACATACACTGTTTATATACATATATATATAAATTCACATATGTACACACATATAAACCAGTGGTGGCTGGTGCTCAACATGTTTGGGGGGGGGGGGGGTGCAAGCAAACTGAAAAATTCTTAAAAAAAAAAATTGCAGTCTCACTGTGCCCATCAATTGCAGCCACTGTGCCTGTCAAACGCACCTACTGTGTCAAATGCAGCCACTGTGCCCGTCAAACGCAGCCACTGTGCCCGTCAAACGCAGCCACTGTGCCCGTCAAACGCAGCCACTGTTCCCTTCAAACGCAGCCACTGTTCCCTTCAAACGCAGCCACTGTGCCCGTCAAACGCACCCACTGTGCCCGTCAAATGCAGCCACTGTGCCATCAAACACAGCCAGGGGGTGGGTGGAGAGAGGGGGGCGATGCCCTGCGCTCTTATGGACGCACCACCACTAACACATACATGCACACTCACATACACACATGCACACACATTCATACACATGGCATGCACACACTCGCATACATATGCACATGCACATGAACACACACATAAACACACACACATAAACACACAAACACACACACATAAACACACACACACACACATATAAACTAGGATGACCACATTTCCAAACTACCATTCAGGGACACCCTCCCTTCCCAAAAATCAGCTTGTGCTGTAACGAATTACAGCACAGTGATTGGACAGAAGCGGGATATATGATTTCTCCAATCATAAGCAGAGGGAGGGATTGTGCTCCCCCAGGCACTCCCGGCCATTACAAGTACTGTAAGTGTGTAAAGCGGTTATGTGGCGGTCTTTTTTGGGGGGACCAGTTTTCCCCGGGGGGGTGGCTGTGTCAGTTTCATTCCGGGACACTGTATTGTCCTGGAATGAATGTGCCCAGGACAGACCTGCAAAATGCGGGACTGTCCCGGGCAATCCGGGACACGTGGCCACCCTAATATAAACACACAGTAGATAAAAACGGCAGTCTTACCTTAGCAGCTCTTCCTGCCGGGTACTGCACTGTAGGGGGAGACAAAGAGCACACACAGTGCTTTCACAGTGCAGATTACAGCTCGGCCTGGGATCGGGGAGATCGTCTCCGTTTTTTCCCTCTCAAAGCACTGTATACAGGGGCCCTCGAGGGCCCCCTACAGCATGTGGCCCGGTCGCCATGGCGCACTCAGCGACCCCTATAATTCCACCACTGTTTGGGGTCATCTGAAGTCAGTCGTTTATGGGAATCGGCCCAGAGCAATCATTGCACTGCAGGAGGAATTCCTATCTGCATGGGACACCATCATCATTTTCAGTGTTCCTGTTCTATAGATACAACAGGAAATTAGAGAAAATGTCTCCAACATGAGGGAATTCCTTATAGTTGTAGGGCTGTGACAAGGGGTGGGCAGGAGGAACGGCTGCCCGGGGCACTGTGGTATTAATTGAGGTGGGGGGCGCTGTGAGGAGATTGGGGGAAGGAGATTTGTGTTGGTTAGGGGAATTTGTGCGGCAGCAGGGGGTTAGAATTCTTCTAGGAGGTGAAATTTTGGGTGGTATGCTAGGAGAGGGGATTTAGGGGTATCTGTGTTGGGAGGGGGTATGGGGAAAGAAGATTTGTGCTACAGGGGGGGATTTGGGGGTTTTGTTTAAGAAAAGAAGATATGGTAGATGGGATTTGTGCCAGGAGGAGAAACAGATGTCCTCATTGAAGATTTTCCTCTATTTCTGTGCTGGGGCAACTCAAAATTGTGTATCCTTACAAAAAAATGTAACAGTACAGTAAAACCTTGGATTGCGAGCATAATTCGTTCCGGAAACATGCTTGTAATCCAAAGCACTTGCATATCAAAGCAAATTTTCTCATAAGAAATAATGGAAACGCAGATGATTTGTTTCATTTTTTTTTCAAAGTCCTTCAGTTTATAGTCCATATAAAAAGATTATAGCAATGTGACAAGGTTGTGATACCATAAAATGTCCATCCACAAATGGAAGCCTCCACAAGGGGATTAGAAGCAAAATCCAGCAGGAGCTACAGAGTATAAAAGAGAAGAGAGGCACCTCTTAGGCCCCATACACACGAGCAGACAGATTTGTTCAAATCGGTCGGACAGACCGATTTGAACAAATCTGTCTGCTGGGGACGTATTGGTTTGATCGTGTACACACGATCAAACCAAAATCCCCGCCTGCAGACGGCGCGCTGACGTGGTGGTGACGTTGACGCCGCCACGTCACCGCACCAGGAAGTAAAACACTTCCACGCATGCGTCGAAACCATTCGACGCGTGTGCGAGAAGACATGTCTGCTGGTTAGCGTACTAACCAGCAGACATGTCGGGCGGACGGGTTCCCAGCCGACAGATTTGAAAGCATGCTTTCAAATCTGTCGGCTGGCCAAATCTGTCGGCTCGCCTGTACACACGATTGAATCTGTCTGCTGGGACGGTCTGGCAGACCGTTTCCAGCAGAGAGATTTGATCGTGTGTACGCGGCCTTAGTGTAACAATATGTTGCTAAATGTTGTACCTTCATGAAATGTAATCATATTGCTACACTTAGAGGCGCCTCTCTTCTCTTTTATACTCCGTTGTGACATGACACTACTCTTATATCAAGACATCGCTTGTATATCAAGTAAATATTTTTTGCCCTTGCCCTTGATTTGTTCTCCATTGTGTATCAGATCTGTCTGGATTAAGCAGCAGTATTCTTTCCCCACCTACACTGACACCTTCCCCACCCAGTGACACCACCAGCACAGGGGCATTTCTCCCTCCCAGTGACACCACTAGCACAGGGGCATTTCTCCCTCCCAGTGACACCACCAGCACAGGGGCATTTCTCCCTCCCAGTGACACCACCAGCACAGGGGCATTTCTCCCTCCCAGTGACACCACCAGCACAGGGGCATTTCTCCCTCCCAGTGACACCACCAGCACAGGGGCATTTCTCCCTCCCAGTGACACCACCAGCACAGGGGCATTTCTCCCTCCCAGTGACACCACCAGCACAGGGGCATTTCTCCCTCCCAGTGACACCACCAGCACAGGGGCATTTCTCCCTCCCAGTGACACCACCAGCACAAGGGGCATTTCTCCCTCCCAGTGACACCACCAGCACAGGGGCATTTCTCCCTCCCAGTGACACCACCAGCACAGGGGCATTTCTCCCTCCCAGTGACACCACTAGCACAGGGGCATTTCTCCCTCCCAGTGACACCACCAGCACAGGGGCATTTCTCCCTCCCAGTGACACCACCAGCACAGGGGCATTTCTCCCTCTCAGTGACAGCACTAGCACAAGGGTACTTTTCTTCACAGTGACACCACCAGCACAAGGGGCAGTCTTTCCACGTAGTGACACCACCAGCACAAGGGGCAGTCTTTCCACCTAGTGACACCACCAGCACAAGGGGCATTTCTCCCTCCCAGTGACACCACCAGCACAAGGGGCATTTCTCCCACCCAGTGACACCACCAGCACAGGGGCATTTCTCCTTCTCAGTGACAGCACTATCACAAGGGTACTTTTCTTCACAGTGACACCACCAGCACAGGGGCATTTTTCCCTCTCAGTGACAGCACTATCACAAGGGTACTTTTCTTCACAGTGACACCACCAGCACAGGGGCATTTCTCCCTCCCAGTGACACCACCAGCACAGGGGTATTTCTCCCTCTCAGTCTCAGCACTAGCACAAGTGTACTTTTCTTCACACTGACAGCACCAGCACAAGGGGCAGTCTTTCCACCTAAATACACCACCAGCACAAGGGGCAGTTGTTCCTCCTACTGACACCGCCAGCACAGGGGCATTTCTCCCTCCAGTGACACCACCAGCACAGGGGCATTTCTCCCTCTGATGCCGCGTACACACGATCACTTTTTGTGATGAAACAAAACGACGTTTTTCAAACTTCATTTTCCAAAACGACGTTGCATATACACCATCGTTTTTCCAAAATGCTCTAGCAAAGCATTTCAACATCGTTTTGCCCGCACACCATCACTTTTTATGACACAAAAAACGACGTTTTGAAAAACGACACAAAAAATTCAAGCATGTTCGAATTTTTTTTGGTCGTTTTTTGGAAGACATAAAACAACGTTTTGCCCACACGCGGTGATTTTAAATGACGTTTTTGAAAACGTAGTTTTTTTTTCATCACAAAAAGTGATCGTGTGTACGCGGCATCAGTGACAGCACTGGCACAAGGGAACTTTTCTTCACAGTGACACCACCAGCACAAGGGGCAGTCTTTCCTCCTAGTGACACCACCAGCACAAGGGGCAGTCTTTCCTCCTAGTGACACCCCCAGCACAGGGACATTTTTTTCCTCCCAGTGACACCACCAACACAAGGGCACCAGTGACACCACCAGCACAGGGGCATTTTTCCTCCCAGTAACACCACCAGCACAAGGGGCATACACCATTATACACAGGCTGCTAAAGAGGCATGTCAGCAGCTTCAGAATTTTTTATTAGAAAACAGCATGATTTGTACACTGGGTATCATGGATTAAGTCTGTAATAAATATTTAATTGCAGAATAACACAAATATTTTTATATAAAACAGTTTATATATATATATGTACAGTTTTTAAATTAAGAGCAAAAAGCAACACTTTAGATTCATTATTCTGAATAGTCCTGAAGTAATATGTTGTATTAAAGATGTTTTGTTACCATGATGGATTTTTAATATTTATCTTTGTTTATTTTAGACATACTAAGAAAATCCCTGACATCTAAAGATATGACGTCTACGATGGATAAGACAGTTGCCAGGTTAGACAATACATCTGTAAAAGATTAAAAGGGGACCGAAGTCAAAATGCACGTTGGGTCCATCACTCCCCTTTGCTGCTGCTATAAAGGAAATAACAATTAGACCCCCCAAATGCTTACCTGTGTGCCCAGCTTCTGCTTAACTCACATTTTTCCTCTTGGTTGCAGCTGATGGGGGTTCAATGTGAGGAAGGGGGAAGCTGTCAGTTTTTTTTATTTTTATTATTTGGTTTTTTTTTTTAGATTTTTGTTCCACAAAGCTGTGTTCATGTTAAAAGTGCTAATAAAAAAGTACAAGCAAAAAGCTGCATCATCTGACAGCAAGGATTTTTTTTTCTAACTGGCTTACCTGAAGAAACACTAAAAATCAGGTAGGTTAACCACTTAAGCCCCGGACCATTTTGTAACTAAAGGACCAGGCCACTTTTTGCGATTCAGTACTGCGTCGCTTTAACTGACAATTACGCGGTCGTGTGACGTGGCTTCCAAACAAAATTTGCGTCCTTTTTTTTCCCACAAATAGAGTTTTCTTTTGGTGATATTTAATTACCTCTGCAGTTTTTATTTTTTGCACTATAAACAAAAATAGAGCGACAATTTTGAAAAAAAAAATATATATATTTTGTACTTTTTGCTATAATATCGCCCCAAAATATAGAAAAAATTTGTTTTTCTCAGTTTAGGCCGATACGTATTCTTCTACATATTTTTGGGTAAAAAAAATTGCAATAAGCGTTTATTGATTTGTTTGCGCAAAAGTTATAGCATCTACAAAATAGGGAATAGTTTTATGGCATTTTTATTAATATTTTTTTACCTGCGATCAGCGATTTTTAATCGTGACTGCGACATTATGGTGGACACATCGGACACTTTTGACACTATTTTGGGACCGTTGTCATTTTTAGAGTGGTCAGTGCTATAAAAATGCACTGGTTACTGTGAAAATGAAACTGGCAGTGAAGGGGTTAACCTGTAGGAGGCACTGTAGCGGTCAAGTGTTCCCTAGGAAGTGATTCTTACTGTAGGGGGAGTGGCTTGGCGTGTGACATCACTAATCATCGTTCAGACAATCAGTGACACTCTCACTAGGAAGCGCGGGGAGAGGTTTGTTTACACTTACCTCTCCCCGTTTCTTCCTCTCTGTGACCCGATCGCAGGACACCGGCGTCGTCCCGCAGTCACAGAGCTCAGGACAGGGCCGCGCAACCCACGGCTGGGATTTAAGGGGACGTACCTGTACACCCTTGTGCACAGCAGTGCCATTCTGCCGACGTACATCGGCGTGCGGCGGGTCCTTAAGTGGTTAATGCGGAACTTCACCCAAAAATGGAAGTTCCGCTTGTTTGGACCCTCCATCTACTGCCACATTTGCCAATTTTTGGGGGGAGGGGGGAACGGGTACCTGGTTTTGCCTTGCATATAAAAAGGAGACAAAGAAATTTAAGACTGAAAATGTCATGATTGTTATCACATTTGTTTTTTTGTCCTCTTTCCAGAAATACAGAAACATTTTTATTGATTGAAAATGAATACATAAAGAATCTCCAGAAACAAGTTTATCTCCTAGAACTGGAAACATCTTTCTTATATCCTTTACAGCACAACAAATATATTTGTTCAGTGGAATTTATATGTCTGTTTATATTTTTTACGGAAATTGAGTTTTGTTTATATAAAATCAATTGCTTCTGTTTTCTATTGTGCGCCATTCTTGCGTCTTTTCTTCCGCCTGTCACCAGGTGGCGCTATTGTTGTATTTGGATTGTACCCAGGAGGCGTCACTGGGGATGTGAGATCACAAGACACCGTGTCATCTAATGTAGTGGCATGGAAACCTACTATCCCTATTTCTCTGGAGAGCTAGCTTGGCAAGTATAGTAGAGGAAAAAGAGAGGCATGTTATTTAACCTGTCACTGTATATTATTTAAGTGTTTTACTAATAGTGTAACAGAAGAATTTTTACCGGTATTTTTAGTGTTTGTACGGATTTTGGTATATAAAATGATTTTCGATTTTTAACACCGATGTCTATGGTGTTCCAGCAGACAGCAATTGTTGGAGGATCAGCAATTAAACAGGCTGGAGAACTCTATGCACCTTTGTTCCCTCCCTTAAGATGAGACTAGAGGTGTTCCTAGAGATCCCATCCACTTCTCTTCATAGGCTAAATGGAAATGGTCATCCCATGTTACAATTACTGTTCCCTAAGGCCCATCTGTCCATTTTTCATCCATCCGTTGGGCAAATGATTGATTATCCGTTTACATCCACATCTGTTCGGGTAAATTTTTGTAAATGGAGCTAATCTCTGTCCTGTTCCATTTAAAGGTACCTGAATGGAGGTAAACGGAAGTAAACAGATGTTTACTGTCAGCTTCTGGGATGACTCATGGGTTGTTAAGGAGCTGGCACCCGCAACCGTATCCAAACAACAATGGCTCACTTAAAACAATTAAATGGCAAGCAGGTTTCCCCCCCAATCCATATGAGACCCCAATCCATCAAATCCAGGACTGGGGGTTGTGGCGGTGAGAGAGGTGATTTATCGAAAGCTGAATGAAATCATGATAAATAAAACCCCCTGACCCAAACAGAAAAAAACTAGACTAGAGTATTCTGTAACTTGGCTCCCGCCAACAGACACTCTGCTTCCTCCCGCTGCTAAAATAAAACAAAGAGGCAGGGTCACCCATTCCAATAAGTCACCTCCTCTTGCCCCCACAACCACCAGGCCAGGGTTGTGGGCAAGAGGCCCTTGTCCTCATCAACATGGACACAAGGTGCTTTACCCGGGGGTCCCCCCATGTTGGGGGTATTTAGCCTGGTTTGGTTCGGGGGGGGGGGGGTGGTGCCCGCCCACACACTTGTCCCCTTCTGACCTTGCTAGACTGCAGGATTGATATATTTCTGGTAAGAAATTTAGGGGGGGGACCTCACAACATTTTGTTTCTTCATTTTTTAATGTGCCGAGCGTCTTCCCTTCTACATAGTAAGCACAGGGGGTTGCTCTCTCAGCACTGATACCATTTACTGAACACTTTCTTTTTTATTTAATACAAAGCGTTTTCTGATTGGGTGGGGTGAAGTTACAGGTCAGTGAGGTCACAATCTTCACCTTGTCCAATCAGAAAATTCAAGATATTTGTTAAAAAAAATACAAGGTGCTCTGTGAATGGAGGCAGGGCCAATCGAGCAACCCCTTACCACCCCCCCCCCCCCCCACACCAAGGGAATCCATTCAGTGTAGGATGCAGAATATGGCCTCATTCACACAGGCATACTTTACTGTACACCTGTGCAGGGCCGAGTTTACCCGTAGACAGATGCACAGGTGTTCTGTACATCCCCATATGGGCATTCCCATTGCTGTCATTTGGGACACAGCGACTGCAGTCTCTTTGTCCCAATATGACATCTGTGTGGGGGCAAGTGCATGTCCCCAAACTCACACTACCTACAGTACATTCGGGGACACACCCATGTACCCGCTCAGATGTCATTTTGGGACACAGCGACTTTGTCACCAAAATTTGACATCCAAAAAAGAGACTGAAGAAGTTTTTCTCTTGTATTGTGTGATTGTAGTTCAACCACTATGGGTTGCATACACCTAGAACCCATCTAGCACAGTAGAGTGCGTTACTTTCCTGATTGCCATTGTTAGGTGTACTGACACTGATCTGGGCAAATTGTTCCTTTAATACCCAGTACACACAAGCGGAATTTCCACCAGCAAAAGTCTGATGTGAGATTTTCATCAGACATTCTGTATATGCGCCATTAGACTTTTCCTGGCGGAATTTCCGCCAGCAAAAGTCTGAGAGCAGGTTCTCAATTTTTGAGATGGAAATAATTCCTATCAGAAAATCTGTTCGTCTGTATGGAATTCCGTTGCATGCTCGGAAACAATTTGACGCATTCTCGGAAGCATTGAACGTCTTTTTCTCGCCTCGTCGTAGTGTTGTACGTCACGCGTTCTTAAAGCTCAAAAATTCAGAGAACTTTTGTGTGACCGTGTGTATGCAAGCCAAGCTTGAGCGGAATTCCGTCTGAAAAACCATCCAACTTTTTTCCGACGGATATTCCGCTCATGTGTACAGGGCATTAGACTCTCCACCCCCAGCCTTGGTGTGTCTTCTGTGACTATCGCTGATCTTGTTACTTTGACAAGGCTTAGTCAGTTAACAGAGTTAGGGGGGTGGAACAAATCCATTGACTTAGGCCGCGTACACACGACCGGTTTCCTCTCCTCTGGGAGACGTATTCTGCCGAGGAAACCGGTCGTGTGTACACTTTTCGCCAAGAAAACTGCCGAGGAACTCGTCGAGCCAAAAAGAGCATGTTCTCTATTTCCTCGATGGGCAATGGGAAAATGTGGCTCGACAAGTTTTTTGACTGCTGAACAAGGAACTTGATGGGGAAAACGATGTGTAAGGAGTGTAATTCCAGCCATGTGCAGACTCTGTTGCAAGGCTAATGCCCTGTACACACAACCATTTTTTCTCGGCAGGAAAAAAAACACAACGTTTTTCCCGTCATGATTCCTCTCATGGCTGCCTTCCATACACACGTTCAGGCCAAATACCGCCCATCCAAAGCGCTGTGACGTACACCACGTATGACGGGACTATAAAGGGGAAGCTTCATTCAAATGACGCCACCCTTTGGGGTGCTTTAGCTGATCCTTGCGTTAGTAAAAGCTTGGTGAGAAACGATTAGCGGTTTTCAGCCTCGTACAGCATGATGAAGGTGCTATTTCCATTACGAACGCTAGTTTTACCAGAACGAGCACTCTCATCTCATACTTGATTCTGAGCATGCTGGGTTTTTTTCCCCTCGGGAAAGCATACACATGACCGGTTTTCCCGACACGAAAAAATAAAACATGTTCTCTTTTTTTTTCTCGCTGTTTTCCTGGGGGGGGGACTGCGATTGGAGCATGCACACGACTGGGATTTCCGGCCGGGAAAACCGTTCGTGTGTACGAGGCATAACAGCATAATTTTGCTTCTCTGACCATCTTGCCTTGGACAAACACTCTACCTTACCACACCTACAGGGGGAGCCCCAGGTTATGATAACTTTTGCTAAAATATTTATATAACTGCTAAAAAAAAAAAAGCATTTTGTACAGTCCAAATCGATTTCTACTTGATAATTAGCTCACTGCTTTTCCCAAAGGTCTGCACTGAGATACAAGAAACATTTCTGGCATCCCTTGGCTAGGAGATATCTTTTGGTGAGATACTCTCTAGAGTTCATCTCCTTCCAAAAATGCAGACCCTGCAGCTTTTCTCATGGCAATGTGGTGACTGCACCTAGTTATTATAATAAAGACAGGCCCTCCTTTTCAGAAATCAATTCAGGAAAGGATATGGTAAAACAAACAGCTATTATTTCAGAACCAGCAAAAGGTATGGATTTGAGAAGTGTTTGCTACAACCATATATATATATAGTTCATTTAGAAAATGGATCAGTACAAGAGTAACGCCGCATACACACGATCGTATTTTCCATCGGGAAAAATCTTGGATGTTTTTTCCAATGGAATCCCGCTCAAGCTTGGCTTGCATACACACGGTCACACAAGTTCTCTGATCTTTCAACCGTCAAGAACGCGGTGTGGTACAACACTACGACGAGCCGAGAAAATGAAGTTCAATGCTTCCGAGAATGCGTCAAAATGTTTCCGAGCATGCGTCGGAATTTTGCGTGTTGGAATTTCTACAGCCGATCGGATTTTCCAATAGGAGATTTTTCCGTCGGAAAATTTGAGAACCAGCTCTCAATCTTTTGTTGGTGGAAATTCCGACAGCAAAACAGCCTACAAACGGAATTTCCATTCAAAAGCTCACATCAGACTTTTGCTGTCAGAATTTTCGATCGTGTATACGGGGCATTACTTGTACAGTGAGCTTTTGACTCCTGAGCTTCAAGCTGTCACAAAGAGGTCAATGTACAACTAGCTAGTTAACTGTAAGGCCGCGTACACACGGTGTTTTTTAAAACGTCATTTAAATTGATCGTGTGTGGGCAAAACGTCGTTTTTTGTCTTAAAAAAAAACGACCAAAAAAAAATTCCAACATGCTTGAATTTTTTGTGTCGTTTTTTAAAACGTCGTTTTTTGTTTCACAAAAAGTCACCGTGTGTAGCAAAAACGTCGTTTAAAACAACGTTTTTCAACCCGCGCATGCCCAGAAGCTAGTTATGAAGCGAGCTTCAATGGAAAAGAGTGGTGAACGTAACCTCGCTTTTTGTGAAAAAAACGATGGTGTGTATGCAACATCGTCTTTGAAAAGTGACGTTTCAAAAAACATCGTTTTTTACTTCACAGAAAACTTCGTTTTTTTTCATCACAAAAAATGATCGTGTGTACGCGGCATAATACCTGACTAGACTAGAGTGTCCATTTATAGCTTACAATTCCTCCTAATTAGACATGTGCAATTGGTTTTTCAATGAAATTCGACAAATTTGGAAATATTCAAATTAACAAAAACCCATTTAACAAATTTTTCCGAAAATACGGAAATTCGAAAATAAGAATGAAAATCGATAAATTTCTAATGAACAAAAATCCGAAAATAAGAACGAAGATTTAAAAAACCTGAAAATTTGAAAATACGAAATAACTAACTAATAATAATAACAATTACTAACTATTAATTTATAGGTATGGGAATTTCCTTTTAAATTTGGCTGTTAGTGAATGTAACGAATACAAATTTCATTCAAAGTTACGAATTATCCGAAATAACGAATGAAGTAACAAATGAATAATAATAATATGTTTATTATTATTCATTTGTTACGTTCCATTAATTTAGATGCAGCATTCGTTATTTCGGATAAGTCGTAACTCCAGATAAATTTGTATTTGTTACGTTCATAAACAGCCAAATTTGAAAGGAAATTACAATACCTAAAATAATAAACTTCTGGGAAAAGTTAATCTCTCATGCACTCTCACTGGATCGAGAGGAGCTCAGGTGAGTATTGGGGGGATGGGGGCTGGTGGGGGCACTGCACACAGATTTCTTTTTTAACGTTGTGCATAGAATGAGCCTTTCAAATCACTTTAACTGCTTGGGGACCGCTGCATGTACATTTACGTCGGCAGAATGGCACGGACAGGCACATTGGGGTACCAGTACGTCCCTGCCTAGACGTGGGTCGGGGGTCCGATCGGACCCCCCCGGTACTTGCCGCGGTCCCCCTGGCTTCAGGAGCGATCTGGGATGAGGGGGCGGCTGTTCGTTTTTGTCCGCCCCCTCGGGATCGCTCCCGGCCAATCCGCGTCCTCCCTTCAGTGCACTTCCTCTGCTTGTATAATGTAAAAACAGGCAAAGGAAGTGATGTGAGCTCTCCTCTCTGCTGTATTTTCAATCCGCCAAGAGGAGAGAAGACATCACACAGTAAGTCGCACCAACAGCACACTGACACCACACACATAGGCACATTAACCCCTTCCGATCACCCCCCCCCCACACTGTCACTGATTTCAGTGATCATATATTTACTGATCACTGCATTTAGTGTAAGTGTGACAGTTAGTGTGACAGGCAGTTAATGTTAGGTCCAGGTTAGCCCCGTACCCCCGCTTAATAAAGTTTTAACCCCTTGATCACGCCCTAGTTAACCCTTTCACCCCCTATTGCCAGTGTCACTAAGCGATCATTTTTCTGATCGCTGTATTAGTGTCACTGTTGCCGCTAGGTAGCTATTTTTTTATTTTATTTTTTACTAAAGACATGTGGCTGAATACATTTTGGCCTAAATGTTTGACTAAAATTTAGTTTATTTGATTTTTCTTATAACAAAAAGTAAAAAAATATAGATTTTTTTTTTCCCAAAATGTCGCTCTATTTTTGTGTATAGCGCAAAAAATAAAAATTGCAGAGGCAATCAAATACCATCAAAAGAAAGCTCTATTTGTGGGAAGAAAAGGACGCAAATTTTGTTTGGGAGCCACGTCGCACGACCGCGCAATTGTCTGTTAAAGTGACGCAGTGCCGAATTGTAAAAATGCCTCTGGGCATTTAGTAGTATATTGGTCCGGGGCTTAAGTGGTTAATGAAGGAGGGCATTTCTCTGCATACTACCAATGTCAAAGAAAACGAAAATTTTCACTTTCTGTGCTTCCTGGTCATTTTTATACTTTGTTCCATTTCATGATTGCAAAAATGATTTTGTTGCGGGGTGAGGGGGGGAAGGCGTTTGGTGTTTTTGACACCACATTCTTGGTGTCTAATAAACTAAATATGCCAAACTATTATTTAGTTTTTTTTTTTATTTACAACTCTCTGGTCACACTAATGTACCATGAACTGTAAATATAATAACTTGTGAAGGAGTTCCTAATTTTTTTTTTTTCCAAGGACTTTTTAAGGGTTGGAGAAAACTGGAGTAAATGCAGCCATCTGCTTGTTAATGGTGCATCCCCGAATTCTACACCACCAGACCTGCTGTAGGGGTGCATGATCCTCATCAATGAAGATATAAATAAATAACATATCATTAACAAAAGAAAAAGTTTGAGACCCCTTACTCTCAGGAAAACTACAGTTGTTAGAAATGTCCCTCTAATATCATTGGTTTGGTGCATTATAAGAACGAATAACAGGTGTGAATAATCTTTTGTACTTTCCTGCACCTGTTCTACATATTTAAAGCACTTTACTGCCCTCTTCATCATCCCGCTGTTGTATATGCTTCAGAATATGCTGTTGTATATGCTTCAGAATATGCTGTTGTATATGCTTCAGAATATGCTGTTGTATATGCTTCAGAATATGCTGTTGTATATGCTTCAGAATATGCTGTTGTATATGCTTCAGAATATGCTGTTGTATATGCTTCAGAATATGCTGTTGTATATGCTTCAGGTGCTACTAAATATGCATTATCCATTGCACAGCTTCTTCAGGAATAATTTACATACCAAAGCATTATTTCTCCATTCATCTCGCCAATATGTAGAATAAGGTGATCTAGTTCTCAAAAGGTTCAAATGGATGTACATAGAGATGTAGAAAATATTCCCATTAGCCCCTGCACTGCTTACTGTGAGATAAGCCTCATACACGCAATCGGATTACCCCATGGGAATTGTGTGATGACAGGCTGTTGTCGGAAAATCTGACCGTATGTACGCTCTATCGGACAATTGTTGTCGGATTTTCCGTGGACAAATGTTGGATAGCATGCTTTAAAATTGTCCGCCAACAAATGTGTGTTGTCGGATTAGCCGATCGTGTGTACACAAGTCAGTCGGACATAACACTGGATTAGCAGAAGTTGCCCAAAGGGTGGTGCTAGGGAGCTGAAAAAACACATTGTTTCGTGTTTGTTGGCCAACAATTCTTTGCCGTTTGTATGCAATACAAGTTCCTGGCAAACGCCCTTCGGACAAAAGTCCTACGCTTTGTCCGATGAAAACCCGATCGTGTGTATGAGGCTATAATATCTTCTTCCCTAGATGAAATCTTAGAAAGCTCAGTTAGACAAGTGCATTCATACTGTCCTAGCCACAGAGAGTGGTGTTCCTTTTCATACACACGCTCTTCCCATTTTTCTTTGTCCTTGTTAAGAGATCATAGTAATGAATACTGATGCCGCGTACACACGATCACTTTTTGTGATGAAAAAAAAACGACGTTTTATGTGATGAAACAAAACGACATTTTTCGAACTTCATTTTCTAAACGGCGTTGCATACACACCATAGTTTTTCCAAAATGCTCTAGCAAAGCGTGGTGACGTACACCATGTTCGACGACACTCTGTTCCATTGAAGCTCCGTCTCATAACTTGCTTCTGAGCATGCGCGGGTTTAAAAACGTAGTTTTAAACGTCGTTTTGCCCACACACGGTCACTTTTTATGACACAAAAAATGACATTTTGAAAAACGACACAAAAAATTCAAGCATGTTGGAATCTTTTTTTGGTCGTTTTTTTGAAGACATAAAACAACGTTTTGCCCACACACAGTGATTTTAAATGACGTTTTTTAAAACGTGTTTTTTTTTCATCACAAAAAGTGATCGTGTGTATGCGGCATGAGGCTAGGTCATACTTTTTGAGATGGATTGTTTGCTTTATACCCAAGTGCCCACTCTCTGTACAAGTCTGCAGAGAACAAAGAGATGGTTGTATATTACTTGACCTACAGAGCGTCTTGTGACTCCTCTATACAGCCTCTAATCTACTCTTCAGTAAGAATGAGCTGAGGCGTTTTTGCAACTTCACGTGCCTGTGCCCGCCAGGAAGCTGACACTCCACAACTCTAATCACAGGCAGTGAGACATTTCCCAAACTGCGGCCGCACAGATTGGGAATTGTCTCAAATAGACGTGACTAGATTTAGCCAGTGTAATAAAGTTGTACTATTAGGATTGATGGGGGCTTATAAGCGCACTTTATATATATTATTTTTTTTTACCCCACTTCAGACTCCACCGACCATGAGACCTGCTCACAGTTGAATTGCTTATAACGTCTCTGTTTAGGTTTCGCATCATTTGTGTTTTTTTTTTTTAAATGGCGCACTTTAACCACTTCAGCCCCGGACCATATTGCTGTCCAAAGACCAGAGCACTTTTTGAGATTCGGCGCTGCGTCGCTTTAACTGACAATTGCGCGGTCGTGCGACGTGGCTCCCAAACAAAATTGGCGAGCGGGGGGCGCGCGCGCAGGCCGCCGGCGGCGCGCACGCGCCCCCTAGTGGCCGCGAAAAGCGCGACGTAGAGCTACGGGCTCTCGCGCACCCGTGCCGACCTGCCGCCGTATAACTGCGGCGGCTGGTTGGAAAGTGGTTAACCACTTAAGACCCGGTCCAAAATGCAGGTAAAGGACCTTGCCCCTTTTTGCAATTCGGCACTGCGTCGTTTTAACTGACAATTGCGCGGTTGTGCGACGTGGCTCCCAAACAAAATTGGCGTCCTTTTTTCCCCACAAATAGAGCTTTATTTTGGTGGTATTTGATCACCTCTGCGGTTTTTATTTTTTGCGCTATAAACAAAAATAGAGCGACAAATTTAAAAAAAAAACAATATTTTTGAATTTTTGCTATATCCCCCAAAAATATATAAAAAAACATTTTTTTTCCTCAGTTTAGGCCGATACGTATTCTTCTACCTATTTTTGGTAAAAAAAATCGCAATAAGCGTTTATCGGTTAGTTTTCGCAAAATTTAGAGCGTTTACAAAATAAGGGATAGTTTTATTGCATTTTTATTAGTTATTTTTTTTTTACTACTAATAGCGGCGATCAGCGATTTTTTTTGTGACTGCGACATTATGGCGGACACTTCGGACAATTTTGACACATTTTTGGGACAATTGTAATTTTCACAGCAAAAAATGCATTTAAATTGCATTGTTTACTGTGAAAATGACATTTGCAGTTTGGGAGTTAACCACAAGGGGGCGCTGTGACTTTGAGTGTTCCCTGTGTGTGTTTACAACTGTAGGGGGGTGTGGCTGTAGGTGTGACGTCATTGATCGTGTCCCCCTATAAAAGGGATGACACAATCGATGCTGCGGCCACAGTGAAGCACGGGGAAGCCGTGTTTACACAAGGCTCTCCCCGTTCTTCAGCTCCAGGGACGGATCGCCGCACTGTAGCGGCGATCGGGTCCGCGAGTCCCGCGGTCCCGGTCCTGGAGCTTCGGACCGGGTCACGGGAGCGCGCCACTGGCGCACGCCCGTGACCCACGGCTGGGTACTAAAACCAACGTATATATACGTTGATGTGCCCAGCCGTGCCATTCTGCCGACGTATATGTGCAGGAGGTGGTCCTTAAGTGGTTAAATGGTTGTAAACCTCAGACATGAAATATAAACAAAGCATATCCCTCTATAGTGTGTACTTGTCTCAGTTAAAGTGGTTGTATACCCAACCACACAACTTGCACCTACAGGTAAGCCTAGATTAAGGCTTACCTGTATGTGCAAGCAGGGGCAGACTGACCATTGAGTCACTCGGGCACTGCCCGATGGCCCCATGCCACTAGGGGGTCCCATCAGGGTTGCCAGGCTCAGTAAAACCAGGGACAGTATGTAAAAATGTGTGTTTTTTTTTTTTACATCTGTCCCTGATATGTCCGAAACTGACATGCTTTTGATGTGAAAATTCAGAGATTTTAGCTGCCCCACCTCTGCACTGCGCGTGGTGGCCATCTGTAAGCCCGGGGGCCCCATAATCTTCTATTGCCCGGGGGCCCCATGAGTTGTCAGTCCGCGCCTGGGTGCAAGAAATATCTCCTTAACCCACATGGTTTTACTTAAATTTAAAGCAGAGTTATGCCCATCCCTTTCAAAATTAAAAGTCAACAGCTACACATACTGTAGCTTCTGACTTTTAACATGAGGACACTTACCTGTACTGGAGTCCAGCAATGTCAGCGATGTTTACATCAGCTGGTCGGGTGCTACCGCTGCCATTGCCAATAAGGAAACCAGGCAGTGTAGCCTTTCTGTTTCACGACCGGGTCCCTACTGTACATGCGCAAAGTGCACTGCGCTATCTGCTGATGTACTTCGATGCGGCCCGGTCTACCGATTTTCTGTACCCGGATTTAGACTTTAACTTGGTAAAACTGGGCCATTGTAAATTGATGGCCACAAGGTGGCTCTGCAAGTCCGGGAGGCCGTCAATTGATGGCCTCGGCTCCTCCAGCCACTGGGTGTGCCCGCTGCGTCACTGAGATGCTGATGCGCGTGCCTGGTGGCTGCTATGTCCACCAGGTACCCGCGATCGGCTATTACACAGCCAAGGATGTGGATCTCTGTGTGTAAACACAGAGATCCACGTCCTGTCAGGGAGAGGAGACCGATGGTGTGTCCCTTGTATATAGGGACACAGATCGGTCACCTCCCCCAGTTAGTCCCCTCCCCCCACAGTAAGAATCACTCCTGGGGAACACATTTAACCCCTTCCTCGCCCACTAGTGTTAACCTGTCCTTGCCAGTCACATTTATACAGTAAATATTTATAGCACTGTTCGCTGTATAAATGTGAATGTCACAAAAATGTGTCAACAGTGTCCGATGTGTCCGCCACAATATCGCAGTCCTGACAAAAATAATGCAGATAACCACTAATTACTAGAAAAAAAATAAAATAAAAAAAAGTCATAATTCTATCCCCTATTTTGTAGGTGCTATAATTTTTGTGCAAACCAATCACTATACGCTTATTGCGATTTTTTTTTTTTTTTCTACCAAAAATATGTAGAAGAATACGTATCAGCCGAAACTTTCAAAAATAAAATAAAAATTGTGATATTTATTATAGCAAAAAGTAAAAAATATATATATTTTTTTTTTAAATTGTCGCTATTTTTTGTTTATAGCGCAAAAAATAAAAAACCGCAGAGGTGATCAAATACCACCAAAAGAAAGCTCTATTTGTGGGGGAAAAAAGGACGTCAATTTTACCCGCGATCAGCCATTACACAGCCAAGGATGTGGATCTCTGTGTGTAAAAACAGAGATCCACGTCCTGTCAGGGAGAGGAGACTGATGGTGTGTCCCTTGTACATAGGGACACAGATCAGTCACCTCCCCCAGTCAGTCCCCTCCCCCCACAGTAAGAATCACTCATGGGGAACACATTTAACCCCTTCCACGCCCACTAGTGTTAACCTGTCCCTGCCAGTTACATTTATACAGTAATCAGTGAATATTTATACCACTGTTCGCTGTATAAATGTTAATGGTCCCAAAAATGTGTCAACAGTGTCCGCCACAATATCGCAGTCCTGACAAAAATAATGCAGGTAACCGCTAATTACTAGTAAAAAAATAATAATAAAAAAAGTCATAATTCTATCCCCTATTTTGTAGATGCTCTAACTTTTGTGAAAACCAATCACTATACGCTTATTGCGATTTTTTTATTTTTTTATTTTTTTAACAAAAATATGTAGAAGAATATGTATCGGCCTAAACTGAAAAAAAAAATCTAAACTTTCAAAAATAAAATAAAAATTGTGATATTTATTATAGCAAAAAGTAAAAAATATTGTGTTTTTTTTTTTTAATTGTCGCTCTTTTTTTGTTTATAGCGCAAAAAATAAAAACCGCAGAGGTGATCAAATACCACCAAAAGAAAGCTCTATTTGTGGGGGGGGGAAAGGACGTTAATTTTATTTGGGAACCACGTCCCATGACCATGCAATTTTCATTCAAAGCATGACAGTGCCGAAAGCTGAAATTTCGCCTGGACAGCAAGGGGGTATATGTGCCCAGTAAGCAAGTGGTTAACAGACCAAAGGGGAGCAAATAAAAGTAGTTAATTGTAAGGGCTTAAAAACACTTGTTTTAGCATCTGCAGTTCTCTTCTTTTTTAATGTAATAAGCATGAGGGTGATGCTTAAATATATTTTTCTAGTCTGTAAACACAGAATGGAGACTTGTAAATGAACTGGCTACGATTTGCCTTAACAAGACTGTACAAGGAAACAGGCAAGAAAAGTTACGCATAACCAACCAAGGCTGACTGCAGAAGCAGAACGGACGGTGGCAGAGTTAAAGGTTGGTATTCTTTCCATGTATTTTATCACAATAAGAGAATAGATACTGGCAGTACAATTGCTGTTTAAAATGTTAAGCCCTAGTTCACACTATAAATTGCATATAAATCGCACAGGAACTGCACTGCATTCCTGTGCAATTCACATGTGATTCAGTGCGGTGCGAATTGAGCCTATTTATTATTTTTTGGAGCCGCACTGGAACAGCATTGCATGGTAGTTTTTTACCATGAGATCTGGTGCAGGCAAACCGTACCGTGTTTACGATCCTTTTTGAGTCTCGTTAACTTTGTATTGACACCGGCAGCGGATGGAAACACACTGCGATGTGAATGTGGTGCGGGAAACGCACAGGGATCGCTGCATTTCCCGCCCCGCATGTGTGAACTGAGGCTTAAGGGAAAGGATTGTCTTTTTAGTGAGTGCTCATTTTGTGTTATTTTTCCTATTTAGGAGTTGTATGCTTGCTGTAATGAGTTTTTGTTACTATATTAATAATAGAGATTTGTTGTTGAATACCCACTAGACTGAACTTTTTTACTTTTATTTTACTGCAGTCGCTCAACCTTCCTGTTTAAAGCGGAGTTCCACCCAAAAATGGAACTTCTGCTTAACCCACCCCCTCCCCCTTACATGCCACATTTGGAATGTAATTTTTGGGGGGGGGGGGTGGGGGCTTCAGGAGGAGTGGGACTTCCTGTCCCACTTCCTGCTTCCGCCGAGGGGCTGGTTAGGCGATTAAGCTTAATCGCCTACAGCAGCCCCTCCCTGTAGGCGATCGCATGGGATACTGACAGGTCCCATGCGATCGCCTGTCCAATCAGCGGCGGGCTGCTCGCGCATGCGCAGTGCCGCTCGCGCATGCGCAGTGGGTGCCCGGCCGTGAAGCCGAAGGCTGTCATGGTCAGGTGCCCACACTTAGGATGAAGACGCCGGCCGGGGAGGGGGGGAGAGGAGCGGACCCCCCCGGCTGGCGCGTCGCTGGATCGTGGAGCAGGTGAGTGTGTGTTTATTAAAAGCCAGCAGCTACACTTTTTGTAGCTGCTGACTTTTAATAAACACTAAATTTGGCTGGAACTCCCCTTTAAGGCATGGTTCACATCTATGTGTGTGACTGCAGGTGCTGGAATTGCAGTGATTCCCGCACCCACAACCACCTTCAGTAAAGACGTGCTTCTGTGAGAATGCATTGGGGTGCCCTTCTTTTTAAAGGGTAGCCCCACGCACAGTGGCGGTGCATCCATAAAGGGCACAGGGGCACCGCCACCTCTCTCCTGCACCTGTTTATCACCATAGATAGATTCATGCATTGCATGAATCTATCTATGATCACTGCTGCCACCCCCTATTCAGGTGCCCAGCCCTTTGTTGGGCGCCAGGCACCTGAATTACAGCGGCGGGGTATTTTTTGGAAGCACCTGATTAGAGCAGTAGACTCTATAGGTGTCCAAAATGGTGAACAGCGGGCACCATGCCGGGCGTTTGCTGTTCACTCAGCTGTGTGTTAGGAAAGTGAATAAATCGCTTTCCTAACACTGACCCACCTCTCAGCCAATCAGGTAGCTGTGTCTGTTACCTGTCACCTAATTGGCTGAAACAACAGACGCTGTGATTGGATGCCGCCTATCAGGCATCCAATTATAGGACAGGGCGGGCGGGAGAAGACATTGAGAACACCGGACATTGGTCGCCGCCTGCCACCATCACCCGCTCCTGACCCGAGACAGGGTAAGTTCCAGGTAGACAGAAGGCGGGTGGCACAGTGGCAGCATTTAATGGGCACAGAGGCAGTGATTAATGGGCACAGTGGCAGCATTTTGGGCCCAGTGGCTGCGTTTAATGGGCACAGTGGCTGCGTTTGATGGCACAGTGGCTGCGTTTGATGGCACAGTGGCTGCGTTTGATGGCACAGTGGCTGCGTTTGATGGCACAGTGGCTGCGTTTGATGGCACAGTGGCTGCAATTGATGTTTTCTTGTTTTTTCAGAACCTTTCAATTTGTTTGCATCCCCCCCAAACAATTTGAGCAGAAGCCGCCACTGCCCACGCATATAAAGTCACAGCCCGGGTGCAGGAACAGCGGGGAAATTATTGCCATGCAATTTCCCTGCGGGCCACATTTAAAAAAGGGTGCATACATTTGTTTCTACGAGAAACGCAGGTGTGGCAGCCCAGGGAAATTATTGGACTGTCGTGCCCTTGCAAACGTGGCCCGCAGAAACGCATAGGCGGCGTACACACGACCGAGGTTCTCGCTGGAAACCAGCGAGAACCTCGCTGGAAGCTGCATACACACGGCAGGTTCCGCCCGTCGAGGTTCCCTGCCGGCCGTCGAAATCGGCGACCCGCCCGTCGGGAATGGCAACCAGCCATTCTTCCAGGCGGGCCGTCGAGCAAATAGAGAGCGTGCTCTCTATTTCTGCTCGACGGGCTTCCCGACGGGAAGCTCGCCGAGAGTGTACACACGGCCGAGGTCCTCGCTGGAATGCAGCTTCCAGCGAGGTTCTCGCTGGTTTCCAGCGAGAACCTCGGTCGTGTGTACGCCGCCTCAGATGTGAACCTAGGGTGACAAACTGTGAAAGAAAGAGATCAGCTACATATGAAGTTAATTGTTTTCAGCGGATCAGCAGACTCACAGGGGTCTATTTGCCTATTGAAATTCTATCAGTTGTATGTTTAACAGACCAAGAGCAAACAAGAGAAGGTCATTATTTGTGAGTCTGCATACACTTTAAAGTACATGTGAAGAATGCAGTACACTGATCTTCCTATTGAAGAGCCCTGTGGGGGGGCCTATCAGCACAAGTCTTGGCAATTGGATGACAGGCAGGCTGAGCTCCCAGCATATCCAGAAGGATGTGCTTCTATGCCTAGCATGGTCAGTTTGAAGTAAGAAAGCAGGGAGGTTCCCCAGGTATTTTACACAAAGGAACAAATACAAAAAACTTAGCAGATAGTCATTTTATTACATCGTGGGAGACATTTTCAAGGTAAGTGATGATACAATGTTTTTATTCCGACATGTTTTGCCTATAAGGGCTTCATCAGGGGTTTGATTTGTACACACAATCTGATTTTCGGACGACCGTTCGTCTGCTTTTTTGTGGGGTTTTTTGCATGCTAGTTTCACGTTGAAAGTGAAGAGGTTACTCACCATACAAAAATTCTCATACGACAGAATACA
Source organism: Rana kukunoris (assembly GCA_029574335.1). Taxonomy (NCBI): domain Eukaryota; kingdom Metazoa; phylum Chordata; class Amphibia; order Anura; family Ranidae; genus Rana; species Rana kukunoris. Next base: position 398,416,647 of record CM056053.1, on the reverse strand, counting down.
ACATCAGAAGTGACATAATGTGTTGACTAGTTTTGGATGTATTCTTTTGTTTCTGAGCATGCGTAGTCTTGCTTTTTAAAAAAAATTTGTACGCAAATCGTACTAATTAAACAAAAATCGGACGTTGAGTTCACGTACGACTAAAATGTTATAGTCTGCACTTCCAGCCTAAGCAAATTCTATTTTACAAAAATTGAGCCTTCCTGCCAAAATAAGCTGTAGTGAGGACTGCTAAACCCATCAGTAGAATTGAAGGAATAGGCTATCTGGCCAAAATACTATTACATGTCTGATGCTTCATTGGCACAAGAAGGGTTGATTTAAAAATTGACTGAGCTGGGCAAAAAATGATCGACCTAAAAGTGACTGCATCCTGTCAGATGCAATCTCTGTTTGTGTACACAGGCAGACACGGGTGTCAAGGCTTCCTGATTACAATAGTTACAGTAGCAGTGGAGATTGCTGTTTAGCAAGCATAGGGAATGACTGATTTCTCATGTGCGAGGCTGAACGAGAGAAATCTACACCTGTATGGCTGGCTAGCTTTAGCCAAGTTGCCTAGAGAGTGTGACCCTTAAACCTGGTACACACAATCAGATGTGCAGACAAAGCGTAGCACTTTTGTCCGAAGGGCGTTGGCCAAAAACTTGTCTTGCATACAACATTTTCGACCAACAAACACAAACATAGTTACGTACTACGTGATTTTTCAGCTCTTTAATGCCACTGTTTGGACACCTTCTACTAATGTTGTATTTGGTGAGCATTGCTTTGGAGCATGCCAGTTTGCACTTTGGGCTTTTGCCTTTTGCCTTTTGACTTTTGATGGACTTGTGTACACACGCTCGGAAAATCTGGCTGCAGGCCGTTGTTTGTGGAAATTTTTTAAGCCTGCCATCCAACATTTGTCCATCGAAAATCCGACAACAGTTGTCCGATGGAGCGTACATGCGGTCGGTTTTTCCACCAACAGGCTGTCAACACACAATTCCCGTCGGAAAATCTGATTGTGTGTACGAGGCTTAAGTAGCACAAAGGGGCCACATATAGTAGAGTTTACTGGCCCACAAAGGTATAAGCAGGTAGCTAGTAATGCTTGCTTTTTAGTAGAGATTTTAAAGCGGTTGTAAACCGCATATACATTTTTTTTTTAACCACTTCCCGACCGCCGCATGTAGATTTACGTCCACAGAAGGGCACGTTAAGGCAGATGGACGTAAATTTACGTCCCTGCCTTTGCGCGGGTCGGGGGTCCAATCAGGACCCCCCCCCCCAACCCACTACATGCGGCGGTCGGAAACCCGCGGGGAGCGGTCTGGGATGAGGGTGCGTCTATTCGTTTCTAGCTGCCCACTCGCGATCGCTCCCCGGAGCTGAAGAACGGGGAGAGCCGTATGTAAACACGGCTTCCCCGTGCTTCACTGTGGCGGCTGCATCGATTGAGTGATCCCTTTTATAGGGAGACTTACTCGATGACGTCAGACCTACAGCCACACCCCCCTACAGTTGTAAACACAAACTAGGTGAACCCTAAATCCTACAGCGCCCACTGTGGTTAACTCCCAATTTGCAACTGTGATTTTCACAATAAACAATGTAATTTAAATGCATTTTTTGCTGTGAAAATGACAATGGTCCCAAAAATGTGTCAAAATTGTTCGAAGTGTCCGCCATAATGTCGCAGTCACGAAAAAAATCGCTGATCGGCGTCATTAGTAGTAAAAAAAAAAAAATAATAAAAATGCAATAAAACTATCCCCTATTTTGTAAACGCTATAAATTTTGCGCAAACCAATCGATAAACGCTTATTGCGATTTTTTTTTTTTTACCAAAAATAGGTAGAAGAATACGTATCGGCCTAAACTGAGGGAAAAAAAATGTTATATATGTTTTTGGGGGATATTTATTATAGCAAAAAGTAAAAAATACTGCATTTTTTTTCAAAATTGTCGCTCTATTTATTTTTGTTTATAGCGCAACAAATAAAAACCGCAGAGGTGATCAAGTACCACCAAAAGAAAGCTCTATTTGTGGGGAAAAAAAGGATGCCAATTTTGTTTGGGAGCCACGTCGCACGACCGCGCAATTGTCTGTTAAAGCGACGCAGTGACGAATTGTAAAAACGCCTCTGGGCATTTAGCAGCATATTGGGTGGGGCTTAAGTGGTTAAAACCTGCAAGGCAAAAGACATAATGAGCTAGTATGCACCGCATATTAGCTCATTATGAAATACTTACCTCTGAACGAGGAAAGTAGAACTTACCTGGTCCACGCCGAGCGAGATGTCATCTTGACTCGGTGTGTCTTCCGGGTATCGCCGCTCCAGGGCTGTGATTGGCTGGAGTGGCGATGATGTCACTCCCACGCGTGCGCGCAGGAGATTTCAAATCGGCAGGGACCGGCGAATGCCGGTCCTTTCGCCGTGGATTTCCCCCTGCGCATGCAATTAGCGGCGCATTGCGAGAGGAATATCTCCTAAACTGTACAGGTTTAGGAGATATTCTTTATACCTACAGGTAAGCCTTATTATAGGCTTACCTGTAGGTAAAAGTGAAAAAGTGTGTTTGCAACCACTTTAAGTTTGAAATGTTTAAAATGGTTGACAGGTTCACTTTGAGTAGGGTTTTCCTGTAAGCTTCTTATTATTATACTGTGGCCTGAAACCTAAGCTTTCCACATTATCACCTATTTATTGTAATGCCTGGCTAATGGAAGATTGAATTCCTGTGTGTATACTGCACTCTCGTGTGCTGGAATTCTCCTGGGCAGTCTGGATGGAGATAATGGCTTGTTATCATCATAGAATAATGACATGATCATCATCCTGCATGTATTAGTATTAGACCTTTTGGACTGATCTCTGTTACTATGTCTACCACTAAAAGCTGTAAGGTCAACCTTTGAGTGGCAGCTGCTGGGTGAAATGGAATCACTCTGAAAGCTGGGCTGTATTTTTTGTTACGTGCGTATATATTTTTCTATGCTTGCTGTGCAGTACTGCCATTTACACAACAATTAATCAAGTTCTCTTCTTTCTGACACTCTGTGGGCCAGATTCTCAGCTGAGATACGACGGTGTATCTCAGATACACCGTCGTATCTCAGTTTTTTTCAATGGGTATCTATGCGTGTGATTCCTAGAATCACTTACGCATAGATACACTAAAGATCCGACAGATGTAAACAATTACACCGTCGGATCGTAGATGTAATGACAACGCTGGCCGCTAGGTGGCCTTTACGTTGTTTTCTCATTTGCCTATGCAAATGAGCCTAATACGCTGATTCCCGAACGTTTTTACGACGCCCCGTTGTCGTTTACGCCGTTTCCGTAAGCGTAAGGTTACCCCTGCTAATATGAGGGGTAACCTTACGAAGTTCTGTCGTATGCCATGTTTAGTATGGCGTCAGGTCAGCGTCGTCTTTTTCCGTCGGTTACGTTGTTTTACTAAGTCGTTCGCGAATAGGGTTTTACGTAAACGATGCTCACGTCGGTTTCATTCACGTTTTCCGACGTGAGCTGGAGCATGCGCACTGGGCTATTTTTGCGGCCGGCGCATGCGCAATTCGATCGATTAATTTAAATACAAGCCGCCCCCTTTGAATTACGCGGCCTTACGCCGGGCCATTTACACTACGCCGCCGCAACTTACGGAGCAAGTGCTTTGAGAATACGGCACTTGCTCTGTAAAGTTGTGGCTTACTCTACGCCGCCGCATTTCTACGAGAATCTAGCCCTGTGTGTGCACAAGTTACAATTTTAAACGACCTTACAAATTGTGTGCATTTGGATTTTTGCATTTGCAGGCTGCCTGGGATTAATTCGGCGGGCATTGCATGTGTACATTTTTCCACAATATACAAGTACAAAACCGATACAGGCCTGAAAGCTAATAGAATCTTCATTTTAAAGCAGAGAAATCCATTCTAGGTCAGTGGTCTCAAACTGGTGGCCCTCCAGGTGTTGCGAAACTACAAGTCCCATAAGCCATTGCAAGGCTGACAGTAACAAGCATGACTCCCACAGGCAGAGGAATGATGGGACTTTTGCAAAAGCTGGAGGGCTGCCAGTTTGAGACCTCTGTTCTAGGTGCATCAAGATTAAAGGGCTTTACACACACAGGCCAAATATCGGGCGGCATTGAACCGGCAGACATTTGGCACATGTGTTCAGCAGCCAGTCTGACAGAAGCCGATTGGCCATCTACTGTCGAAGATGCATGGCCAAAAAAGGTCTGCCAATTGGCATACGGTGTGTTCTGGTGGGAGGGAGAGATGAGGCAGCAAAATTTGAATCGAATCCAGGCAGGGGCGGCTCCAGACAAATTTTTGGGGGGTGCTATGTTGGTGCTTGAGGTAAAAGTGAGGGTGCTAATGCGGCACGCTACCATAAACCTGTGGTTATGGTCAAAAAGTGGGTGTGCCCAGCAAGTGGAAGGTTTCCTCCTAATGGCGTCCTGGCCTCTGTATACCAATACACAACCCTACACTTCCTTTATAAAAATTCTACAAATGGACTTATAAGTGCAATGTTAACACTTATAATTGAATATCTAGTGAAAATCAACCCAATGTATTGCAATATAGTAGTGATGGTGTCACCCCCTCTGCAAAAATATTTTGAGAAATTGCAGAGCTTCAATGTGCAAATATTGGTGAAATCCCCAATATATACTTATAATAAAATGTACAATTGATGACATACATATTATACATTGTATTATAAGTATATATTGGGGGTTTCACCAATATTTGCACATTGAAGCTCTGCAATTTCTCAAAATATTTTTGCAGAGGGGGTGACACCATCACTACTATATTGCAATACATTGGTTGATTTGCACTAGATATTCATTTATAGGTGTTACTTTCGACCTTATAAGTCCATTTGTACAATTTTATAGATGAAGTGTAGGGCAGTGCTGCATTTTTTTTTGCTTTTTATTGATTTGTGTTAGATGAGGGAACCAGCTAAAATGAATTCTCTTATTGCTTTTGAGATTTTTTTAGTTGTATGGTAGTTGTTTTACCTTATTTGTTATGTACTCTGTATACTGGTAACTAGTGGCCCAGCATATTGGTAGTCAGTGTGCCCCCTGTATGCTGGTGCTACATGCAGAAGAATGCTAAGTACAGGAGTGCAAGGTTCAGGAGGATACTACATACAGGAGTGCAGGGCTCAGGAGGATGCTACATACAGGAGTGCAAGGTTCAGGAGGATGCTACATACAGGAGTGCAAAGTTCAGGAGGATGCTAAGTACAGGAGTGCAATGTTCAGGAGGATGCTAAGTACAGGAGTGCAGGGCTCAGGAGGATGCTACATACAGGAGTGCAAGGTTCAGGAGGATGCTACATACAGGAGTGCAGGGCTCAGGAGGATGATACATACAGGAGTGCAAGGTTTAGGAGGATGCTACGTACAGAGTTCAATGTTTAGGAGGATGCTACGTACAGAGTGCAAGGTTTAGGAGGATGCTACGTACAGAGTGCAAGGTTTAGGAGGATGCTACGTACAGAGTGCAAGGTTTAGGAGGATGCTACGTACAGAGTGCAAGGTTTAAGAGGATGCTACGTACAGAGTGCAAGGTTTAGGAGGATGCTACGTACAGAGTGCAAGGTTCAGGAGGATGCTACGTACAGAGTGCAAGGTTCAGGAGGATGCTACGTACAGAGTGCAAGGTTCAGGAGGATGCTACGTACAGAGTGCAAGGTTCAGGAGGATGCTAAGTACAGAGTGCAAGGTTCAGGAGGATGCTAAGTACAGAGTGCAAGGTTCAGGAGGATGCTAAGTACAGAGTGCAAGGTTCAGGAGGATGCTAAGTGCAGAGTGCAAGGTTCAGGAGGATGCTAAGTACAGAGTGCAAGGTTCAGGAGGATGCTATGTCAACAGCCATGCGATCCGATTCCAGTGTGGGCCAAAAAAAAGTATTGCACCATTCTAGTGTAAATGTGATGGGATTTACAGTTGCACAGACATCGCATGTGATGTACATAGCAATGCGGTGCGGATCACATGCAATGTCTGTGATTGCACAAGTGTGAACCTGAAGTTACGGATGCAATTGAACTAGCGCTCAGACTCAACTAATAATCCTATAATGACAGATCTAAGCTATATGTGGTAGAAAATGGGACACATAACCAGATGAGTCAGTAAAGGGTTAATTAGTGGTGTCTGAGCTGTGTGATGCAGAGATTTGTAGAGGGGTGATGATAGTGTAGAGGGGGAGTAGAAGTTACATTTGATGGGGGAATAGGAGATGTGTAGCAGAATTGAGGGGGACTGGGACTAGGAGAGAGGAGTGAGAAGCCACACTGGATAAGATAAGATAGAAGACCTGATTGTAGGTGATCAGCTGTGACTGTGTCAGGGAGGCAGAGCTGGAGGAGGGAGAGCAGAAAGGAATACACAGGTTAGGGGCAGTGAGTTGGAGGAACAATTCACTATGAGACAGAGGAGAGTACAGGAGTAACTGAAAGTATCTGCAAGGGGGGGAGGGGTAAGAAACTTATGGAGGTTGATAGAAGACAATCATGCAGGAAGGAGAGCTGATATCACAGCACCGAGCCATGCAGGGAGAATACCAGGAGACTGTGAATCATCCGATAATGTAGCAGAAAGGCAGAGGGAGAGAGACACTTGCTGGGCCCCTTCACTTCATGTTCTTCCTGCCCACTAAACTCTGGTATTCTGCCAAAAACTCTGTTTACTCTATGCTCCGGGTTGCTTGACAAAGGGGGCGGAGCTCTGGATATCGGCCCGTCTATCCCCGACATCAGATCTTCAATCTGACAGCTCCCTTCCTTCTCTCTTCAGCCATACGCCCCCGCTTGCTCCCCAATCACTGTCTGTGCTGGTTCCAGGATCACACTGCTGCATGTCCTGTTAGGCTGTCACCAATTGGTATGGGAGGCACCCCTGAGTCGGGGACAAATCCGGGGACACACAGGCTCCGGGGATAGTGTCCTCAAAACTGGGACTGTCCCCGGAAAACGGGGACGTCTGGTCACCCTACTCTAGACTGCACTGTCCCTGCAAGAGAGGGAGATTCACCCTCTCTTATTGTCCTGTTTACCATTATCATTAAAAGAAAATCACACATTTTGGGTTGTCCCCAGAACAGTAATAGAGGGGAAATCTTCCAATAATGACACTAGTTCTGGGGACCCCCATGGGATTCTATTAATTTGCAGGGATTTCCTCTCACTTCCTGTTTGACTATGGGACAGGAAATTACGGGGATGATTGTCTCCCCAATGGGACACAGATGACAAAAAAAAAAATCATGGGTTTTACCTATTTCATCCAAAATGAAAAAAAGTTTGCCTATAATTCTCATTTAAGCTCAAAATCTGAGGTTTTAATAGGTGAGATGGCAAAATATTTTATTTGAACTAAAAAGAAAAAAGAAATGCAAGGCCAACTTAAAAATCTTCTGATTTAACAAAAAAAAAATCCAACTTCTCCAATCTGCCTTATCGAGGTCTTACTTCTACAGCACTCTTTGAGAATTCTGTACAGTTCTATCTAAACGTAATGGATTGTACAATGAGATTGCAATATATGTTGCCCTTTTATATTTGGGTCAGTCATTCAAATCTCCATTATATTCCCTTTTACAAACAACTTACATTTTATATGTGACATGGTGAATGGATTTGGGATTTCTCGGTAGTAGAAGTAATCACAAGAAGACATTACATGTATAGCCTTTTATTCAGATAGAAACGTTCCACTGATATGATCCAGCCTTGAGAGTGTCTGCACTTCAGTATACTTGTCTTATTATTCAAGTGCCAAAGGGAAAAAGCCATTGAGGTTATTATGCTGCTATCCATGGTACTTACATAAATTCACTCTTCAAAGCCCCTGTACCATCACATGCAGTCTCTAATGTCTGAAGGAAATAACGTGCATTATTGCAGCAGTACATCTTATTGTGCTTATGACGGTATATTGGAATGTGGAGACCTTATAGTAAGGCTGGGTTATTTGAAGTACCAGTAAATCTTTGTCTAAGTAGAGACCTTTACTATCCATTGTGTGCCAGTGTTATTGTTACCGGACATTATAGCCTTATAAATTACTCCATACTGATTAAAACATGTTTTTACTTAAACGACTTTGGTGTAATTGAAAAGCATGATACTATTATAAAATGAGGAGATACTAAATGTGGCAGATGGAAAAATCCATATCCCAATCGCCATCCCTTTACAACCTGGCATCATATTGTACAGTCATGGCCAAAAATATTGACGCCCCTGCATTTTTGTCAGATAATGCACCACTTCGGCGAGATAATTGTTGCAATTACAAATGTTTAGGAATGTTTATTTCTTTTGTTTGTATGGATATGACACAAAAAAGTGGAAAAACAAAAAGCCGAATCTGACACATTCCACACAAAAATCCCCAAATGGACTGGACACAATTATTGGCACCCTCAATTTAATATTTGATAGCACACTCCTTGAATAAAATAACTGAAATCAATCTCTTCCCGTAACCATCCATGCATTTCTTACACCTCTCTACTGAAATTTTGGGCCATTCTTTTGCCAACTCTTCCAGGTCTCACGGATTGGAAGGGTCCATTTTCCCAACTGTTTTGAGATCTCGTCACAAGTGCTCTCTGGGATTTAGATCGGGACTTATCGCTGGCCAGATAATTACTCTCCAGCGCTTTGTGTTAAACCATTTCTGGGTGCTAGGCCCTACATTCCCCAGAATTCTTTTGTAGTCTTCATAATGCCATGCACACAGACATTCAGTGCCCGAAGCAGCAAAGCAACCCAAAAACATCAGTGAACCTCCACCATGTTTGGCTGTAGGGACTCTATTTATTTTTCTGAGAACCGTAGAATGATGGGCTTTACCAAAAAGCTGTTATTTTACTATCTGTCCACAGCACATGGGATCACATGCACCACAAGGAGAAAGAAGAACCAAAGAACGGGGGAGGAAACCCAAACATGCATAGAGGAAATAAAAACACCATAAACCAATATAATTATAAATTGTTTATTGATTCACTTGAAAACGTCCATATATTGACAACATATATGACCTTTATTTGGAATAACATTTGGCCACGGCCTGGTTTACTGGTTTCTTGTTGATAACATATTAAACTTTATTTAAAACTTCAACTCTTGAAACACCAACCTTTAATAACCACCAATTCCCAGCCCAGTCACTTGAGGCTCGGGCTGATCCATTATTAAGCATCAAAAACTTGACTCAAATCTCCCCTCCGAAAGAAAAACCTTCCGGAGTGAGCCACCACGTGAACCGGCCGCGACGGGGAACATGGGGGGGGGGGGGTAGGGTGGGGAGCTCCTCCTGCTGTCTCTGATGTAAGACCGGCACCGGCCCTGGTCAGACTGGACCCTTAAATAGGCTTCCTGGCTGGGTTCCAGAATTTTCTTAGCACCACCTGACCTCTATTGTCCAATACCTGACTGCCTTACAGCCCTCCTAGCTCCACCTGGCACACCTGGGCCTAATTAGCTATACCTTGGCTACCTGCTAACCCTTTGCAACTAACTTTTACACTGACCTTTACATGACCCCACCTGATACCTAACGCGGCTGCAGTGATCCCATCTAGAAAGGAGGGCCTATATCTGGCACCCCCTTCCTTTTCCATTCTCCCAAAAGGATTTTAGCTTCCTCAGGTAGGTTTTGGCAAACTCCAATCTGCCTTATTTTATGTTTCTGTGTTAGCCGTGAGGTCCTCCTGGGTCTCCTACCATAGTGTCCCTTTTCATTCAGATGGTATAGTGCCAGCTGACACAGTTGTACCCTGTGCCTGAAGATCAGCTTAAATTTGTCTGAAAGTTGATCAAGGTTCTTTATCCACCATTCAAACAATCCTTTGTTTCAAACTTTGCAGAATTTTTCTCTTTCGTCCACGTCCAGGGAGATTAGCTACAGTGACTTGGGCTTTACATTTCTTGTCGCGCACAAGTGGACACAGGAACAATAAGATCTCTGGAGATGGACTTGTAACCTTGAAACCTTGGGATTGTCCATGTTTTTCCACAATTTTTGTTATCAAATTCTCAGACAATTCTTTGCTTTCCTCTTCTCTTCTCCATGCTCCGTGTGGCACGCAACAGAAAGGTTGAGTACATTTTTCACCATTTTAGCTGGTTGCAGGTGTGATTTCTGTATTGTAAGTGCCTGGTATGCCCGGTACACACGAACAGAATTCTCAGTCAGACTTTTTCCATCGGAATTTCCGACCGTGTGTATGCCACATTGGAGTAATTCCATCGGAAATTCTGATGAATTTTTTTATCGGAGTTTACATAGAGAACATGTTCTCTTTTCCTCCGATGGAAGTCCGTCAGAATTCAGATTTGAATTTGGTTGGACAAAGGTTCGATCGTGTGTACAGGGCTTTAATTGATATAGGTAAGGTTTTTTTTGCAAATTTTTGAGGAGTTTTGCATGGAATGTGTACAGATTTGGCTTTTTGTTTCTGCACTTTTTTTTCTTTCATACCAATACAAACAAAAGAAATAAACATGCGAATGCCTAAACATTTGTAACAATTTTCTCAGGGCGAAGTGATGCATTCTCTGAGGCGGCGTACACACGATCGGACATATCCGATGAAAACGGTCCGCGGACCATTTCCATCGGATATGTCCGATCGGGAGTTTGATCCGATGGCGTGTACACACCATCGGATCAAATTCCCCGCCGCCGCGTCACCGCCACGTCACCGCACCAGGAAGTAAAACACTTCCGCGCATGCGCCGAATCCATTCGGCAGCGGCGCGGCGGCGGTGGGGGCCGACATGTCTGCTGGTAAGTGTACTAACCAGCAGACATGTCGGGCGGACAGATTCCCACCGGATAGATTTCAAAGCATGCTTTGAAATCTGTCGGGTGGAGAAATCTGTCCGCTAGCCCATACACACGAGCGGAGATATCTGCTGAAACGGTCCATCGGACCGTTTTCAGCGGACATATCCCCTCGTGTGTACGCGGCCTGACAGAAATGCAGGGGTGCCATAATTTTTCGTCATGACTAAGTGAATTTTTTTTACAGATCAATATGTTGAAGAGTGACTGAGAAAGGGAGTGCCGATACACATGGAACTCTTCTCTACTTTAGTAAAATCTTCTTGGTATCCATTTTGGATGATCTCTCCCTGCCTGCAGAGCATTCACTTGCCCTTGAGCATGATATGAAGGGAAACAAAATAACCTGGAAGCACTGGATTCAGATCCATTCATATTGATTGGAGTGTCACAGATTGGATCATTTGACAGGCATAATATCCACTTGCCTCTGGTAAGCGGTTAATTCAGATGGTGGTGGAGCACGAGTGGTTCTGGTATTCACTTCGGTCTCATCCTCCCAACGTTTAATCATCACCTTAGTGGGCGTATCAGCTTTTTTCTTTTGAGTCTTAGGACTTTTTTTCCCATTCTATTAATTTTTTTTTTTTAAAACAATTTTATTGAGTTTATAAAATAGGAGTTACATACAGTAATGCACAATTGGGGTAGCATGACATCAATAAACAGTAAACGATTTTCAGAGAAACATCTGTAACATCTTTTCAAACATACACGAAAAGCCATGGGAAGCATAACAGACCTCACAGAATATATAAAGAAGTACATGAAATCCCATCCATTGAGTGGTGCTTGGAGTAGGGGACCGTGTAGGCCTCCAACGTGAGTGGGAATGGGGGGGGAGGCAAGAGAGTGAGGGGGTCTTGTCTTTCGTCTATTAACTTCCATGGCAGCAACCGTGGTGGGCTTGTGCACTACATGAGGAAGCTAATAGAGAGCCTCCCCCAACCCATCCACCCCTATTGGGTACACTCTGTGGACGGAGGAGGGGGGGGCGGGTCTCTTTTCATGGGCCGCAACTCCGGAGGCTCACCACGGGCGGGAAAAATTTTGAGCTGTGAGCGTAGTTCGCATATGTGTCAAAGCCCTCCCCCCATTGTCTGGTAGGGGGCATGCGCGTAGTGTTACACAGGTCTCTCTTCGAGTCACACCCTGTGCAGGAGAATGAGTTCATCTTGCGCGTTTCAGGGGTGAGAGGATAGTTGTGGTCCACCGGAGCGGAACGCAGGGGAGGTGTGGTCGGTCGGGGTCAGGGTGAGGGTAGGGGGAGGGGGTAGTTGACTTTGTGGCAGAGCCCCAAGTTAAACGGGGTCCACGGCGGGTACCTGTGGGGGTCAAGAGGGTATGGCAGTGGGAGGTGTGTCCAGTGATTCTCGATAGTGTGACCAACAAGCCCACGTGAATCTAAATTTTTCATGAGTATCTCTGGTTTGGTGGATCAACCGTTCCATGTCTTCAATTTTATTGACTCGGGAGTGCCAATCTTGTAATGTAGGTGGTGTTTTCGATCTCCAGCGGAGAGGGACACATTGGGTGGCTGCGTTTATTAAATGGAGTGTCAGGGACTTGCGATATTGCGATCTAGGGAGGACTGAGTGATGTAGTAGGTATTGCGCAGGGGTGAATTCAATGTGATTGGTGGTGACGTCTATAATACGTTCGTGTACCTCTTTCCAGAAAGATTGTATGGCAGGGCAGTCCCACCAGATGTGGAGGAGAGACCCCGACTCCTTGCCACATCTCCAGCACAAAGGAGAGACCGTGGGAAAGATTTTGTGAAGCTTATCCGGGGTCCTGTACCATCTCGTGCTGAGTTTGTATCTATTCTCCTGTGCGGAGACATTGATAGAGCCTTTGTGTGTGTGTTCCCAGATTGTCTCCCAGTCTGTGTCAGATAAGGTAAGGGACAGGTCTCCCTGCCATGCGGTACGGATATTGGTGGGGGGGACAACTGTGGAGATTAGCATGGAATAAAATGTGGAGATCAGGTGTCGTTGGGGTTCTTGAGATGCAAGGATTCGTTCCAGATGTGTAAGGTCTCTAGACCACACCGAGGGGGACTGGGCACTATAGAAGAAATGTTTTAACTGAAGGTACTTGAAAATAGACCATTTCAGATAAGGGAAAGAGGCAACCATCTCTTGATATGTGAGGAGAGTGCCGCGGTGGAAGAATTGAGAGGCACGTAGTCTCGAGGTTGTAGTTCGAGTATCCTGGTCTGAATCGGGTAAGTCGGGTATGAAGTCAGGGTTGCGCCGAAGAGGTGTCATGGGGCCCGGTGATGGGGAGACTTTAAGAGCTCGACAAGCTGACTTGAATTTGTGAAGGGTGGGGCCAATAAATGGATGATTGATGCAAGATGTCGGGATCGAGCGGGGTGAGACCCAGGGAATGTGGGAGATCGGGTAGTTGAGGAAAGCATTTTCAACATTAACCCAGTCCTTGTCCCTAGTCTGCTGGTTCCAGTCTGCTACCCTCACAAGATGGCAAGCTGTGTGATATAATTCTATGTCCGGCAGCCCTAGACCGCCCTTCAGCTTCGGTCTTATGAGTTTATCCCAACTTAGCCTGGGCGGACTTCCTGCCCACAAAAAGGTTCTGCAGCTTTTCTTGAAAAGCTTAAAGAAGGCCTGAGGTAAGGCTATCGGGATGGCCTGTAAGAGGTACAGTAGACGCGGGAGGACATTCATTTTCAGGGCAGCCGCCCTACCAAACCACGATAGTCTGCCCTTATTCCATTCCATCAAGTCTTCTCTGATGGTCTGGAGAGCGGGCAGAAAGTTGGAGAGATACAAGTCTTTCAGGTCATGAGGGATTTTGATGCCCAGATAGGTAATGGAGTCAGCAGCCCATTTGAATGGGAAGTTCTGTTTGCAAAGGGAGACTACTGAGTCTGGGAGGGTGATGTTCAGGGCTATCGATTTTTCAAAGTTGATTTGGAGATTCGAGAGTGATTTGAAAAATCGAAAGTCCGTCAGGAGATTGGGCAGCGTAGTTATAGGATCTGAGAGAAACATTAGGACGTCGTCTGCGTATGCGGCCAGTTTGCAGAGCTTACCCGGGACCTCAATGCCCTTAATAGTTGGATTAGTGTCTAACCGACGTAGGAGGGGTTCCAGCGAGAGGACGAAGATAATGGGGGATAAGGGGCAACCCTGGCGTGTACCGTTGGATATGGAGAAGGCGTCCGACAGGTGGCCGTTAACTCTGATTCTGGCAGTGGGGACGGAGTATAGCGCTGAGATCAATTGTATAGTTCTGGTCGGCAGCCCCACTTTGTGCAGGACAGCCAACATATAGTCCCACGCCACCCTGTCAAACGCCTTCTCCGCATCCAAGGATAGGAGAAAACCCTTATTGAGCGACGACGTCAGCCAGTGGTGTATGTTGAGGGCTTTGGTTGTGTTATCCCTGGCTTCCCGACCAGGGACAAAACCCACCTGAGTTGTTGCAATCAGGTCAGGGAGTAGGGGCAGTAGTCTGTTGGCCAGAATCTTCGCGTATAGTTTTAGGTCCACGTTTAGTAGGGAGATAGGTCGGTAGTTAGATACAAGTGTGGCGTCCTTTCCCGGCTTAGGGATCAGGGAAATGTGAGCTTCTAGTAAGTCCTTGGTCTGGGCAGTCAGGTCTGGAAGGGTGTTGTATGTTGTAATGAAGTGTGGTAGTAGTAAGTGGGTAAAGGCTTTGTAGTAACTGGCAGGAAGACCATCCGGTCCCGGACTCTTGCCTGCTTTCAGTTGTTTTAACGCACGGGTTGTTTCTTCTGATGTCACTGGGGAGTGTAGGCTGGTTAAGTCTGTGGCAGAGTCAATTCTTGGGCAATAATCTTCCAGAAATTGATCAATAAGCGTGGACCTCTCTGTGGACTGTGGGGTGTTCGCCGGTTTGGGTATGTTATAGAGATTTGTGAAGAAGTGTACAAACTGGTCCGCTATGTCGTCCGACTTAGTGATCGTTGCTCCCGACGAGGAGGTCAGGGCATTGATAGTGTGTGCCGATTTCCGCTTCTGCAGGGCGGAGGCAAGAAGCTTACCCGATTTGTTCCCGAACTCGTAAAAGAGTTTGTGCGTCAGTGTAAATTTACGGGTCATCATTTTCTGGAGTTCCTCTAGGAGGTCTTTCCGAGCGGTTGTCAGGTCTTCCTGCGTGCGCGTCGCTAGCGATAATTTATGTGCTCTCTCAAGAGTTTTGACCCTATTCGTCAGTTCTGTGATGCGTGCGCGCCTGAGTCTCGATCGTTTTGCTGTTAGTGACATGAATTCCCCCCTCACCACACATTTGTGTGCGGCCCAGGTTAAAGTGGGGGATACGTCTTCTTTCGTGTTCTCGTTAAAGTAGTTGGTTAGAACGTCCAAAATGTGTTGTATGGTTGCTTCATCTAGGAGGAGTGAATCGTCTAGCCTCCATATTGGTGACCTGGGTTGATTGGAAGGGAGCGAAAGTGTCACTGTGATCGGGTGGTGGTCGGAGAGCAGCATCGGCTCAATGGTAGCACCCACCAATGCAGTGAGGTTATTTTGCGTGAGAAAGAAGTGGTCTATCCTAGAGTATTTCTGATGTAGGGGGGAGAAGTATGTGAAGTCCTTCGTGGTGGGGTGTAGGGTGCGCCATGTGTCATGTAGGGTAAGGGTGGTCAGTTGAGTCTTGATCGCTTTTAGGGCTCTGTACGTTAAACATGTGGATCCATTGGATGTATCAAGGGATGGTGTCAGTGGTACATTAAAATCGCCTCCCAGCACTAGCACGCCTGCCTGGAAGGCCGTTAGTTGAAAGAGCATCTGTCTGAAAAAGGCCACTTGTTTTGAGTTAGGGGCATAGACGTTCGCTATTGTAAACTGTGCATTGTTTAGTGTGCCTTTCAGGAAGAGGAACCTGCCTTGGGGATCTTTTTGTATTTCATTTACCTGAAAGGGGCAAGTTCTGGAGATCAGGATGGATACCCCTTTGGATTTAGCAGTGTCATTCGGAGTGTGATAACCCAACGGAAAGTTGCGATCGGTCAGTTTAGGAACACTGTCCGATCTAAAGTGCGTTTCCTGGATCAGAACCATATGTGGTTTCTCTTTCCAAAGCGAGTATAACAGCTTGGAGCGCTTTTCAGGTGTGTTCAAGCCACGTGCGTTTATTGAGTATAGCTTGAGGTGTGGGGGCATCCTATTCCCTCAGTTGGGGTGGTGAGCGGCGGGCGAGGTCTGCATCGTGTAGGGCAGTGGGGGGGGGGGGGGGGTACAGGGGTAAACTGTGGACCGACCACACACTAATATGGGGGAGGGAGGGGTCCGGCAAAAAGGGACAGGTATAAAGTTTTGTATATACAAAGAATAACCGATTAGATGAGAGGGTGTAACCCAGTCACCTAGAGAGAGTACTGCCAATCGGTAGTTTACAGGGTGGTATGGGTCTCTACACAACCATAGGGGGTGCGGGACCTCGTTCCACCACTGTGCGGGGGTTGACCTAGGTCTGTGCAGGAGGCCAAGACCAATCTATCAGCACCAGTTCCGTATCAGTGCGTGAAGCAACACAATGAAAGATGGCTACCTTCAAGGGGCCACCCCAGGGCAAAACCCATAGAGTTAAACACAGAGGGAGAAATATCCATTCCCATGGAATTTAGCCATTTTCTAGGACACCACGCTCATCTAGCCTCCAGGGGAAGCTGTGTGCCCCAGAGTTTCGGGGCAACATTTAGTGTCATTGTGCAACCTGAGACCTAAACCCTGTATTGGCCACCTACCTCTTTGTACTCTGAAATGTAGACATTTGCCAAGATCAAGTCAGGATGAGCCCCGTTTGGATCTTGTAGGGCCCTGTGGCCCGCACAGATATCGACACATGTATCTAGTAGCTAGCAGAGTAGGAGGAGCGGTGTTATACGTGTATGAGCTTATGGTCTATACGTATACCCCTAGCTCAGTGTACCCCAACATTGAAATAAAACAAACAACATCCTAACTAGTAAAACGTCCTGGAGAGAAAAAAAAAAAAAAGAAAAAAGACAGCGTGTCGTTGGCATTCGGAGGTGACCACTCGGTTCGGGACCCTGCTGCCTATTCCGGGGGCCTGTGAAAGAAATAGGTAATTAAACACACATACCCCAATTAGAATGCCGGGCCTAGAGCGATGGCAACTTTGCGGCTGGAGGCCCGAATGTCCAGAGCTAAAGCGTACGAGCGTGGGGAGGGGTCCCCGCTTGTTGCCAAGTTCAAAGTGACAGTTCGGTTTCACTTCGCCATTTAGCTGGGTGGCCACATAGTGGGTCGATGCGGCTCTGTGTCTTGGAGAGACGTGCATCCATAAGAGCCGGATGGCAGGCCCGGGGTCCAGTCGTCTGGGAAACTCTCCGTAAGTCGTGCTGCATTGTGGTGGTGGCATACGTGTAGGTAACGTCCTTCATTACTGGATGTTGTCATCTGGCGCAGGAAAAAGAGCGTGCGACGTCATCCGGAAGTTGCGTGAGGAGGGTCAATGTGTCCCGGAAACGGATGACCCAGCCCACGGAGAGCCTTGTGGGAAGTGTAGTTCAAGCCATAGTGACCCATCGAGCTTTGCAGCCGCGCTTTATTTTTTTTTTTTTGTCTAGCCAATGGGAGTAAGGAGGCGACGATATCACAGCAACGGTACTTAGGTCTCCAAAAAGTAGGGGAAACTCCCCAACGTAGGGTCCACTGAGTGTCCAGGAGCAAATCAGACTAAACGAAAAAGTTAAAAACATAAAACAAAAAGAATGGGACCCAAAAGTAATGTCCCAACGGCCAATTATAATGTAGGGTTTTTGGCGAAGTCATGCTAGCAGTCCCCAATGTGTATCAACATGGCCTGGTTTAGTAGTCTCGTCTTGCTCTCCTCGGGCCAGGTGCGGTGGGTGATCCCCGATTTCCTCTGGAGTTAGGCGTGGTGGGCGAGTTTCTCTGGTTGGATGGAGATCTCCTCCTGCGATAGCTGGTGGCTTGGGTCTCCATCGGGACCTCCCGGGGCCTGTTCCAGCGCCCCACCGATCTCCGATACAGGGCATACCAATCTGGGACCGAAATCAGGGGCAAGTCCAGGGCCTCGCAGAATTTGGGTAGATCCTCTGGAACCATCAGTTTGGCCGTGCGCCCCTGACGGGAAGCCTCTAGACAGAAGGGAAACTTCCATTTGTAGCGGATCTCGTTTGCCCGTAGTACATCCAGCAATGGTCTGAGATCTCGGCGATGTTGGAGGGTGATTCCGGAGAGGTCTTGATAGATCTGAATCGCCGCTCCGTTGTGTGAGGGCCTCTGGCTGCGGGCTTGCCGTAGGATATCCTCCTTAAGTTGGAAGTCCACAAGACAGCACACAACATCCCTGGGAGAGTCGTTGTCTCTACCCTTGGGGCGCAAGGCGCGGTGAATCCGTTCCATAGCAATGGCTGCTTGCGGTGGTCTGCCCAGTACGGTGTTAAAGATGGTGATCACCTCACTCTTCACTCGGTCACCCTCCACCGATTCTGGAAGGCCACGGACGCGTAGGTTCCGCCTTCGGCCTCTGTTGTCAAGGTCCTCCAGGTGCCTATTAACGTCTCTTAGTTGCAAGGTATGGTCATCTATTTTCCTGGTCGACCTTTGTAGGACCTGGCCGTGATCTTCCAGCGTCTTCTCATTGACCGAGACTCTGTCAGCTAAAGAGCGTATGTCAAGTTTTAGGTCCGCAATGGCGGCTGACAGCGTGTCTTTAATGTCTGCGGCAATAGCTCTCAAGTCCAGTATGTTGAGTTGCGGGAGGACGGGGGTCTCTGTTCCTCCCGTAGCCAATCCCATCGGGGTATCGGAGCTGCCTGGGATGCTGTCAGTATGATGGGTGAAGGGGCAACCGATTCAGGAGGCATGGGGCCTAGAGCATGGCTTTGGTGTGAGGGCGCCATGTTTCCCCTGGCGGTACGAAACATCTCCGGGATAATCTGTCCCTGCGATGTGGTGTGTTCCCTCGGGGAACGGGAGCGGGAGGCCGAGGTGTTCCTAGAGGCTGTTCCCATGCTTTCGGGTGTGAATGGGATATGGGTTCTCCGCTAATGGTGGCAGATTGTCCTGAGGTGGCTGGAGCTGTGAGATCAAGCGTCTATCTTCCTGCCCGGTCCGGCCACGCCCCCCTTCCCATTCTATTAATCACTGATGTGATTGTTGTTCATTTCTGTGATTGCACACTTGAGGTATTGTCGCGAAAATTGGAGTTGGAGCAATACTTCTAGATCCATGATTCATGGTTAACACTATTGCTAATTAGATGTGGGTTTCCCATACATCCAATTTGCATGTCAGGAGATTAAGACCGGCTCTCAATGGAGCCGGTTCACACATCTCTGGAGTGAATTGCACAGGATTCCTGTGTGCCTTCTGGTCCATTATAGATTTTTTTAATTTGGCCAAAAATTCGGACTGAAATCTGACCTGAAACGGTGAACAGAGACACACCGGACCCCTGCTTCTCTGTACTGCAGTGTGAACCCAGCCCTAAAGACTTTTAAAGTGTCACCTATAAAAGATTTTAGGTTCCATAGTTATTCATTACAGTATATCATGGGTGCACTGAATTTTGAGTCTTGTTTGGTATCCGTTTACTCAACACAACCCCATCTCTTTTATTTTACCTAACAATTGGGTATTATGCTATGGATATGTGTACTAAAATTAATTTTAGTATATTTTTCCAACAAATACGTGTGATAAATAGGGGTCACTAAAGGAAACATTTTTTTTTTTTGCTAAATAGCTTCCTTTACCTTACTGCAGTCCTGTTTTCATGTCCTCATTGTTCGTTTTAGCTATGATGTTGCTGTAATCCTTCTCTGTTCTGGACACTTCCTGGTTGTCTGTTTCCTGATGAAAAAAGTCATGGGAGCTTTCTCTCTGTGGTCACTAATCAAGGAGGTCTGATTTCTGTGTGTCTAAAACCCCTCAGAACCAATCACTTTCGTTTTACAAACCATCACTGCCCTCTATTGGCTCTGTGTCTCTGTACATCACTGAAGCATGAAAAAGCATGCAAAAACTAAACTGAAACTGCAGGTACATTATATGATTGATTTTTATCTATTTTTAATCATTTTTAAAAGGAATAAGTTAACTATTACGTCTCTATACCCTGTAAACAGTAATTTCAGCAAAAAAAATGTTTTCCTTTAAGCAAACATCATAAAAATTGCAACTGTCCCTATTTAATTTTCCAGGGCCTCTGTTCCAGAAATTGTATAATTGTTTGGGGGTTCTAAATAATTTCCCTGGGCCCAGAGTGGTTACATTAAATGACAGGTTTGTTTAAAGCTCAACCCCTGGAAGGAAAAATAAAAAGGTCCATACAACCTTTACATCAGACACCTATAAAAGTCAAGCTGACCAATCTTGTTCCCATCTTGGGTGATACAACTTTTTTTTTATTATTATTGAAAGTCCATGGCGTGCGAAACACACTCAAAAACGTCAGCCTGGCCAAAACCAGATGGACCCCTTTCTCTGGAGGGTCTGCCGAAACAGACCCACCCAAGTACTAGGTGGGGCTTCCCCGAAAGGGAGACCACATGGGAGAGGATGAACTAAGCCAGAAGGCCATGTCTTCCCTCTGCCAAGACTTTCAGGGCAGGCCAGAGGACCTACACCCTACCAGTCACACGTGCAAAAACCATGCACAAACACAAAAATACAAAAAGTGACAAACAAAGGAATAAATAAAAGAAAGTGGGGGAGGTAGGAAGTGGAGAGGAGAGTGAAAGGTGGCCATTGTGCAATACAATGGCCACACCCTCCGGCCAAGAATAAAAAACTCCTCCGTTCCCAGCCAAAAGGCCCAGCCCAGGAGGCAGGTGATAAAAAAAAAGCATGTATGTGGTGCAGTGACAGTGGTGCCATAAATAAAAGTAACTCTCACTCACAGTGATTGTACGGCACCCCTGGACTGCCACTCCAGGGGCACATACACCATAGGCTTTCAATTCCCTATCCGATCCACCGACCGGATCAGTGCAGCCCTCCATCCCTGCCAGATAGAGAGCTATTCTAGGTTTTCTCAGGGAGAGCCGCCCGGACATTACGGCCTCCACCGGCGCTTGTCCTTCCTTGCCCCCATCAATCAGGAGGATTTGCATGGCTCCACCCCGTCTCTACATGAGGGCGATGCAAGCTCCTCCACCAGATGCTGACAGGAACAGCAACCGCACCAACCCAGAGAAACCCAGCCAGAAGACCAGACCCAAAGCAGCCACCCATCCTCACCAGGAGCACCCTTCCGGACGGCTCAGACTCGACCATTGGCCGGCTCCCTGTATCTGTCGGGCAGCACTGGCATAGTCCCTACTGAAACTGCCCTTGGAGGTGGTAGTACACCATTGGATTTGCATCAGCCCTCCCCATTTGGGAGTAGCATAGCGCCTCCTCTGATAAGAACAGATACTACACTTGATCTTGGCCAAAAGGCCAAAAAGCATCTTGGGTGCTACAACTACTGAATGCTGCAAGACCCTGTGAAGGACCTTGTAATGGGGCAGGTCGCATGTCACTGGGAAGCGACATGAATACTAGAGAGCAGAAGAAAGAAGATCTGGAACCTGGCATGTTATGGAACCAGAATTTTAGGTATTAAGTATTTGGAGGTTTTAAGGAGATGAGCTTTTAGGTAAATTAAGTGAACCGTCTACTAATGTTATCCAATAAACACAGCAACTGAATGCTTTTTCTGTTTAATCCTGCCTGGAATCCTTTCAACGGAATCTGAAAATGAGGGCAGCAGTTCAAAAGCCATCAATATAATTGTTTTATACACATTGAACCTTGAAGTCAGTGCTGCCCCCTGTTTCCTTAGTTTTCTATTGTCTCTTTAGATCTGTTTGTACCCAGTGTGTCTTCATTGAAAAGCTTGGGTGTGTCTGATGTGAGATACAAAAAGTGTCTGGTGAATGAGGGCTGAGCCCACTGTACTGTATGCATCACTATACTCTGTTCAGCAGACAAGATAACATTGTAAAGACATCTGCAATGGAACCTAAGCATAGTTACATAAACACTGAGAGGCTACTGTAGGAGAGACTACGGATAATAGCAACCAAAAATGAAACGCCAGTTATACAGTGCAGCCTAACCATAAATGGTTTGTTATAGGAGGAAGAGGGTTTTATAGCTTTGCGCACTGCCAAATGTAACCCGTGAGTTCCCATAGTAAGTGCTACAGTACAGACTGAATATTGTGCATGTAGTCTTCTGTGAGCATGCAGAATACAGTACCAAACGGCTCATATATAAAGGTCTCTGTATTTCACCCCATATTATTCCCTCTGACTACTGCAGCAAATAAAGGCAACAATTTGCATCCCTATCATAGCAATTATTGTGACTACAGAATTGATCAACCTTTAAATCCCAATTACCGATATCTATTTATTGCCCTGTTCTCAGTGGATCAAACAAATCTTCAAATAAAGCAGAATCCGGAAATGTCAGTGTACTGCAAATCATTATGGTAGAAAAGGGCCGTGTTATTATGAGCGTTTATGTACCTTCTGTATTGTACTGTAATTGTGCATTGTAAAAGGCTGCATAAACGGTATTATAATAATGTAGCGCCCCTGTGCTTCCAAGAACGGACGCTGTTTAAATTTAGAGAGGTATGAGAGAGTTACTTGGCTCTCATCCATGTGATTCATGTCAATTTAGTCGCTGTGCTGTCGTTTCATACTGTGTTTCAAAGATGTCTTTCCATTTTAGTGACAGGTGGTGGCAGTGGAGTCCAGTGGGAGTGCCATCTTGCCAGCAGCCAATCAGAGGAGGTTTTCCCTCATGGGGCTTGCTGGGGAGGGTACTTCTGTGAGACGCCATTTTGGCGGGGGGGAGAGTTCGAGGTTGGATCGGGGTGCGGCACCCACCTTCAGGATGTGCGCACATATCGGGGCCCAAGCGAGATGGCCTACCAGGCTGGGGGGCACGTGCTACGCGTTGTCTTTGGCCCTGGGACCATGCTGGCCCAGAGCAACTGAAGCTGCAATGGGTCCCAGTAACTTATTGGGTCCCCAATCACCTTAAGAGAGGATCCCAAGCGAGTTGTGCTGTTCGGTGGTGAGTCAGTCTGAGGGGAGCCCGGAGGCAGGCGATCCTATAGGGCCCAGACGAACCATCGGGGATCGAGGTGCCGTACATTGGGAGTTTGTCTGATGGCAACCTGTCAGTTGATGACCTATATCAAGAACTACCTGAGGGAGATTGAGGCCACTATATCCATTAAGCTGCATTTCTAGAGGCACCACTCTTATTTCCATTGGGCTAAGTCTGTGGCAGAGGCTTGTTCTCCTTCTTAAGATTCTTAGTGACATTTCGGCTGCCAGTTCTGTGAGAGAGACTATCCGGGTGCATTATACCCGCTCCGGCTGGAGTGGCGACGAAACAAAGGTACCGTTGAAGCAGGACTGCTTCTACAAATAGTTAAGGCCTGAATCAGCAACTTCCTCCTCTTTTTCACCATCTTTATCTGTTTACCTGAAGTTACCTGTTGCCGTGTTGGGCACAAGAATAAAAGCACAGAAAACGACACTTTGCTGTTTGTAAATTCTATCATTGCTCACATCATCTATTCTTCATCATACCCCTAGACATGCTACAAAGATGACACGCTGATCCCAAATCTATCCAGCGGCTCCTGGGGGGGTAGCGCTACACGTGGGGGCTCGTCCGGGATTCTGCTGTTACCATTAGCAACGGAACTGTGAGTCTTTATTGAGAAAAATAAATTTATTACGGTGTTGAACTGTGTGGTGAGGAAGGAGGTAACCTCAGGTGGCGGGAGCCTGGGCGTACGTGTTGTGAAGCCGCGTGCACCTGTAACGTGCCCAGACAAGTTTCTCAAGTGGAAGGAGTCACCCAACCCTGCGTGAGACGTAGGGCAAAGTTTTGCGTCAAACGAGCAGACCGATTACTTACTTGCGAGAGAGTGCTACGCGTGAGATGTCTGCTCCCTCGGTGCGATCTACTACTTTCCAGAGATTGAGACCCCCGATGACTACTCACTGACACGGGATCCAGATGCACACCGATGGCAAATTTGTTCTGTATTCGAGTGGAGGATCGGAGGCCCTTGGACTGTCCTGCCCTCGCTGTGCGGAGCTTGCTGTTCGGCTCCTGCCTTTCGCCCGGTATAGAAAATGCCGGGCCTATTTATTCCAAGTCGTGCCACCCACTGAAGCTCCCCGAGAGTATTGGGTAGACTGGTTTTCCGGGACTGTAACCGTGGAGGATCGTCGAACCAGACGCCGCTGATCATCACTATTTCGTCTACCGTGACCTTGTGATCGGCTACCTCAAGCACCCGATCACCGGAGGTAAGCAGGGTAGATGAGACTGTTCCAAGTGACTGTACGCCCGCTGCAGCCTGTGTGCAGGTTGATGCTGTCCCAGAGACTGCCCCCATTAATGCAGTCTCCGCCTGGTGTGCTGTTGTCAGAGGGGGCCCTACACAGGCTCCCCGCTGTAGTGATTGGAAGCTACCTGCCTGTTCATCGGACTTGTCTGTTGCCCCGGCCGGGGCCCGCAATTTGCCTGCCGAGGAGTACAGCTCCTCGGATCTGGAATCCTCGTCTGACATTGGAGATGACCACTAGTTCGAGCCAGATTTCCTGGAGTCTCAAGGCTATGTAGGGTTCCGTGCCCCTAGAACTTGGTGAAGGAAGACGCGCTCCGGCTGGAGCACACCCAGCGTACCCAATCCGAGTGTTCCGCAGCTGACCTGGGGAATTGGTGAGTCCTCTGCTGTTCTTAACACCACCAACCCCATACCCGCTACTGTGCCTATGTTAAAGAGGGCGCCTGACTCTATCGTTAAGCCAGGATATGGAGACCCTCGCATGCTGCCAAAACTAGCCCGTCTCCAGCGGGTCGTGATACGCAGGGTCGCTTCTGCCTATGGCTGGGAGTACCCATACGTACCTACAGCCCTTCTTTTGGAAATTGACCGGGAGCAAGAGGGTTGGTACCATGATGAAATATGGTCTCATCTGAATGTGCCCAGGCTCGTCAGGAGCACGGATTTAAACCTCGCTTATTTGAATCCCAGGTTTGAGCGTTGTCTTAGAGACTGGAGCCCTGGTAGATACATTTTTGCTGATCGAGTAGTTATGAAATTGTGTTGCCTGATCCACGCTTCTACCTTTGAGGTCACATGCCCACGTTTCCATGCTTGCTGCTTTTAAAGAAGGCCTGTACAAGAACTTTTACCCCTATTCAAATTTTTGTTTGATTATCCCACCGGATCCACATATTGGTGCATGTGCAGAACTTTGGGTTGGGTTTATCTCAGTTAGTTAGAATGGGGGTTTGCCGGTTTCTTTGCAGCACAAGAAGACAGAAAAGAAGAGAGGATGTTTTGTTCTTCATTTCACTTCTTTTCCTGATTGCTTTGAAATGAACGAATAGACTGCTATGCTGGTAGTACCAGTGCTCTGGCCACAAGGGGAAATGCTCCGCGCCCCTGCCATTGCAGCAGAATAATTGTACATAATGTTTTTTTTTTATTATATTGCACTTGTGTTTTCTCCTCAGCACTTAATTTGTTTTTTCTTGTTCTCCGTGGGGGCGGAAGGGAGATTCATTCTCTGGCTAGAGGGTGCAGACTCTCTCTCCTCATTGGCTGAGACAGCAGCAGGAGTCGTTGGCTCTTGCTGCTGTCAATCACAGCCAATGAGGAGAGAGAGGGGTGGGGGCAAGCCGCGTTTCTGTGTATGAATAGACACACAAAGCTGCGGTTTGTGAGCAAGCCTGCTTGGGTGCCCCATTGCAAGCCGCTTGCTCTGGGGGAACTTGGCAGGAGGAAGAGTCCATGATCGCTGTCAGGGGACCTGAGAAGAGGAGGATTGGGGCTGCTCAGTGCAAAACCACTACACAGAGCAGGTAATTATAACATGTTTGTTATTTTAAAAAAAAAGCCTTTAATATCATCCCTAGTCAAGAGGCAAAGCAAATATTGTCTCTTTTTTTTTTAGAAAGTTCTGGGAAACAGAAACAGAGTTTCTGTTTCTTATATTTCATGCTGCCATTGAAAAAAGGAGACAATAAGACCCTGTTCCATTTTGTGGTGCATATTTGGAGCGGCACCATTCATCTTGAATATTAACAATCGCAGCAAAATCACACCGCGTTTGAGATGCCATTAAAAACTAATGGCAGTGCAACTTCGTCTTAAAGGGGATTTTCCCCTAAAAAGAAACTTTTAACATTGCCTGTCTCTTCTTAATAACATGTAGAATCGGCTGGTAGTTTAAAAAAAAAACGTCCGTACATACCATTTTCGGCATGTAGTCTCACCGTCGCTTCCGCGTCTGGCGGCCGGGGATGGGCGTGCCTACTTAAATGACAGGCATCCGATCGACGCATCCAGCGCGTCACGAGATGCCGAAAGAAGCCGAACGTTGGTGCGCATGCGCCGTATAGAGCCGCACCAACATTCGGCTTCTTTTGGCATCTCGTGACGCGCTGTATGCGTCGATCGGATGCCTGTCCCCACACATCATACCCGGAAGCGGCGGTGAGACTACATGCCGAAAATGGTATGTACGGACTTTTTTTTTTTAAACTACCAGCCGATTCTACATGTTATTAAGAAGAGACAGGCAATGTTAAAAGTTTCTTTTTAGGGGAACCACCCCTTTAAGTTTCGGTGTGCACAGGGCTGAGATTTATTTGGGTGTGTGATCAGTCTTCGTTGTTAACCACTTAAGGACCTTGGGTGTTTTTCAGTTTTGGTGTTTGCAAGACTGAAACAGTTTTTTCTGCTAGAAAATCACGTAAAACCCCCAAACATTATATATATATTTTTTCCTAACACCCTAGAGAATAAAATAGTGGTCATTGCAATACTTTTTGTCACACCGTATTTGCGCAGCGTTCTTACAAGCGCACTTTTTTTGGAAAAAATACACTTTTTTGAATTAAAAAATAAGACAACAATAAATTTGGTCCAATTTTTTTATATATTGTGAAAGATAATGTTACGCCGAGTAAAATGACACCCAACATGTCACGTTTAGAAATTGCGCCCGCTCGTAGCATGGCGTCAAACTTTTACCCTTAAAAATCTCCATAGGCGACGTTTAAAAAATTCTATAGGTTGCATTGTTTTAGATACAGAGGAGGTCTAGGGCTAGAATTATTGCTCTCGCTCTAACGATCGCGGCGATACCTCACTTGTGTGGTTTGAACACCGTTTTCATATGCGGGCGCTACTCGCGTATGCGTTCGCTTCTGCGCGCGAGCTCGTCGGGACGGGGCGCTTTAAAAAATGTTTTTTTTGTTTTCCTATTTATTTGTATTTAATTTAACATTTTTTACACTGAAAAAAAATAAAATATAATAATTGATCACTTTTATTCCTATTACAAGAAATGTAAACATCCCTTGTAATAGAAAAAAGCATGACAGGTCCTCTTAAATATGAGATCTGGGGTCAAAAAGACCTCAGATCTCATATTTAGGCTTAAAAAGAAAAAAAAAAAAAAAAGGAAAATGACATTTTTTAAATAGCCTTAAAAAGAAAATGTCTCTTTAAGACAGTGGGCGGAAATGACGTTTTGACGTCACTTCCGCCCAGCGCTGCTATGGGGAACAGGTGGGGGCGATTTTTCCCTCACTCGTATCCCAGCAGAGGAGCCGAACAGACCCGATCGCCTCCGCCGCTACCGACGGCAACGGTAAGCGGCGGAGAGCACGGGAAAGCGGCGGGAGGGGGGGGCACCTCTCCGGTCACCGATAACGGCGATCTCGCGGCGAATCTGCCGCGGAGACCGCCGTTATTGTACACAGGACCCTGCACTGAAGAGATGGATATCTCGGTTGTGGCAGCAGCTGCTGCCGTTACCGAGATATCCATCTTTAAAAAGAGGACGTATATATACAGTGCAGGGTCCTTAAGTGGTTAAATGTCCATAGTCTCCTGATCTGACCTTTCTTATCTGAATCAGGTAGAATTCGCATGGCTGTGAGGCAACTGCAACCAGTCTATGCCGGCAGACCTCAGGTTTAAGAAAGCTGTTATGCAGGTTAGAGAGACTTGTCTGACCACTGTTGTTAGCCTCATAATCTGACCCCATGACAGTGCGTAGCATGTTGAGCAGATATTCCCCCTCTATTCTCCATGGGCTCAATTTGGACATTTTCACTTAGGGGTGTACTCCTTTTTTTGCCAGCGGTTTAGACATTAAAGTGGATGTAAACCCGAATTTATTTTGTTGATGTCACAATATACAGTATAAGATTTCCTATCATCTGTGCCCAGTCTTGTCACACAGAGTTAATCCAGCTCTGAGCAATCCTCTTTTATTTTTCAATGAAATAAAACGGACTTACAGAGAAAATCCTTAGTCCTTTCTGCCCCCTTGCTGTGAGTGACAGGTTATTTACACGTCTCATGCACTAGCCTGGAGACAGGCATTATTTTTTAATTCCCACCCCCTCTTCTTTTCTGAAGTCATGTGGTTACTTTTCTGGATTTTGACTGGATGTTAGTGATCATAGCAGAATTCAGTGTAAGGAATATACAGAAAAAAATGTATGTTGACAAGGGGGAGTGTAGAGGAGGGCAGGGAGACTACTGACATCACGACTCCACCCACAGAACTCCATACAACAGATCCACCCACAGAATCTGCAGTTTTTCAGTTCTTATAACAGACGGAGGGGAGACATTTGACAGGTAAGGATACATGCAGGAGGCATCTATATCCTTATAGATCAGCACCATGGCAGGAGATTAGAAAGGATGAGAGTGGGTTTACATCCACTTTAATGGCTGTGTGTTGAGTTATTTTGAGGGGACAGCAAATTTACTCTGTTATACAAGCTGTACACTCACTACTTTACATTGTAGCAAAGCTTAATTTATTTAGTGTTGTCACATGAAAAGATAAACATAAAACAAAAATTCAAAATTGTGTGAGGTGTACTAACTTTTGTGAGATACTGTAAGTAGTAGGGCGTTTAAAGAAAAATAAATAGTCTGTAACATCTTCCAGAACACTGAACATGAAAGGGAGACAAACTTTTTTTGCACATAAAAGTAACACACATGGAAAGAAAAATGTATGGCATTACAAGAATGAGCCAATATCTCAACTCTAAAAAGTGTACATGCAGACAGAGCACAGCCACAAAGGAGGACAGCCGACGCGTTTCACACTTTAACAGTGCTTAACACTCATGGGTGTTTTTTTGGAGCTTTGGAGTTTATGCGCTTTTTTTTGAACGCCCGAAAGTTGCATTCAAAGTGCAGTTTTTCGCCAGCGAATCCATTTATCCATCCAAAAAAAAAAGTTTAAAAAATATACACTGAAAAACGCTAATGAGCGCTATTGCAAAAATGCTAAAAAACGTTGAAAGGCTCCCTGCAAAGCTACTGGCGTTTTTTATATCTTTTATTTAGCTTCTGTGTGCATGGAGCCTTAGAATTGATATTTAGTTTTTTTTATATTTAGTTGTCCTGAATGGCGATATATAAATCAGCCTGCAGGACCATTTTCCAACATGCTGAATCACAACTCATTGGCAGTTAATTAAAGACCATCTACATCCATTTTCTATTGTCTTGGCTCGGGATATGCTGAAGTTCTGTAGCTGATGAGAGATCTGCCTGTCTATAGACACCCTAGCACAGCTAATTTTTATTTAAAAACAACGGACATTGTATGGTAACAAAAGCCAACCAATCAGATTTCACCAACTTAATTTTAGAGCACTTGATGAAAGTGAAACAGTGAAAGCTGATTGGCTAGTAGGGATGAGCCTGCATTTATTTAGAACTTTGATCAGAAGCCAGCTTTCATTCCTAGTCCAATGAGTTGCGAGTGGGGGATTACACTCCAAAGCCCCCTCCCCCTCCTGTGCATCTGGTGTACACAAAGGAGCAGGGTAGCTCAAGACATGGTTGACCTAAAAACGTCACATAGCCATAGTGGGTCAAAGACATTGACCTATGTATCTTTATATGGCCAATGGTGTCACAAGCATTCCTGCTTCTTTGTAAGCGTCAGCTCATTGGACAAGGAATGACAACTGACTTCCGTGATCAGATCCAAACTCCGTTCCAAACGTTCCTACTAACTCCAGTATTATGGGTTCCTGTATTGTCAGTGATACGTTCTCGTGCTGAATTTCATTGTAGAACCTTTACAAATTACTTTATTTACTTCAATGTTATTAGGAGGAGCTCTCTATCCAATATACTGCCGATGGGTCTAGCAGCGTATCCTGTGACTTGGTAGTTCCAGAATAGCTACAGAGCTGCAGGTTGACTGTAATTTCTGAAGATACTTCACATATTACAAATAATAAAATCAATCAATAATGGCTGGGCAACCTTAAAGGGGTTGTAAAGGTACAAGTTTTTTTACCTTCATGCATCCTATGCATGAAGGTAACTGAGGCGATGCGCTGGCAGGAGAGAAAAAAATCTCCTACAAGCAGCATCTTCGGAGCGATGAGAGGAGTGGTGTGTATACCGCTCCTTCACCGCTCCTTCCCATTTAAAACAATTGGAAACCGCGGCAATACCGCCCGCAATGCGCCTCTCGCCCCAGTGTTAAAGGGGCCTTACTCAAGATGACCATGGCCAGAAATGCAAAAGGGGGGGGGGGGGGTTCAGAGTAATTTCTCAGCACATTAAGCATTGAGACATGGATTGGTGAGTTTGCTTTGAAAATTAAAAATGAACAATAGGTTTGTGGTGCTCAGATATAGGGTAGTTACACGTTAACCACTTGCCCACCGTGCCATAGACATTTTACTGCTACAGCACGGTGGGGTAACTGTGACACGACGTCCCTGGGACGTCCTCGTGCACTTCCGCGTTTGCGCGTCCCTTGATGCGTTTGCGCATCACGGTACATTGCCGCTTATAGTGGCCGTTTACCACGTGATTGCTCCGTCAAATGACGGAGCGATCACTTGTAAACAAACCGGCGTCATTTGATGACGCCGGTTCCTCCCTCTCCTCTCTGTACCGTTCGGTACAGTGTGAGAGGAGGGGGGGGGGGGAGAGGGTGGCAGCAGCAGCGCTGTGGCTGGATCTGTGACAAATGCAGTCACAGATCCAGCCATCCATCCCAGCTCAGCCATCCCTGCCCCATACTGCGCAATACCCCAATACCCTGCACAATACCCCAGTAGTCTGCAATATCCCAATACTCTGCAATACCCCAATACTCTGCAATACCCTGCGCAATACCCCAATACTCTGCAATACCCTGCGCGATACTCTGCAATACCCCAATACCCTGCGCGATACTCTGCAATACCCCAATACCCTGCACAATACCCCAGGATTCTGCAATATCCCAATACTCTGCAATACCCCAATACCCTGCGCAATACTCTGCAATACCCCAATACTCTGCAATACCCCAATACTCTGCAATACCCTGCGCGATACTCTGCAATACCCTGCGCAATACTCTGCAATACCCTGCGCGATACTCTGCAATTCCACAATACTCTGCTAAACCCTGCGTGATATTCTGCAATACCCCAATACTCTGCAATACCCTGCGCGATATTCTGCAATACCCCAATACTCTGCGCGATACTCTGCAATACCCCAATACTCTGCAATACCCTGCGCGATACTCTGCAATACCCCAATACCCTGCGCAATAATCTACAATACCCCAATACACTGTGCGATACTCTGCAATACCCCAATACTCTGCAATACCCAGCACAATACCCCAATACCCTGCGTGATACTCTGCATTACCCCAATACCCTGCGCGATACTCTGCAATACCCCAGTACTCTGCAATATCCCAATACTCTGCAATACCCATTTTTTTAAAGCACCCCTGTCCCCGTGTGCTCGCATGCAGAAGTGAACACATATGAAAACGGTGTTCAAGCTACACATGTGAGGTATCTCTGCGAACGTTAGAGCGAGAGCAATCATTTTGGCCCTAGACCTCCTCCGTAACTAAAAACATGTAACCAATAAAAGTAATTAAAGCGTCGCCTATGGGGATTTTTAAGTAGCGAAGTTTGGCGCCATTCCATGAGTGTGCGCAATTTTGAAGTGTGACATGTTGGGTATCTATTTACTCGGCGTAACTTCATCTTTCACATTATGAAAAAAAATTGGGCTAAGTTTACTGTTTTTTTTTTTAAGCACAAAACAGTTTTCTTTTTAAAACACGCGTTCAAAAAATTTCTGCGAAAATACCATGCGAGATAAAATGTTGTAACGGCTGCCATTGTATTCTCTAGGGTCTTTGCTAAAAAAGCATATATAATGTTTTGGGGTTCTATGTAATTTTCTAGCAAATAAATGATGACTTTTCCATGTAGGAGAGAAATGTCAGAATTGGTCTGGGTGTTCCAGAACGCCTGATGGCGTTCCATGCATGTTGGGCCTCTGTATGTGGCCACGCTGTGTAAAAGTCCCACACATGGGGTATCGCCATACTCGGGAGGAATAGCAGAATGTGTTTTGGGGTGTAATTTGTGGTATGCATATGCTGTGTGTGAGAAATAACCTGCTAATATGACAGAAACAAGATATTTTTTTTTTTATTTGTTTAAAGAATTTTCAGTAGTTTTTCTTTTATAGCGCAAAAAATAAAAAACCCAGAAGTGATCAAATACCACCAAAAGAAAGCTCTATTTGTGTGAAAAAAGGACAAAAATTTCAAATGGGTACAATGTTGTATGACTGAGTAATTGTCATTCAAATTGTGAGAGCACCGAAAGCTGAAAATTGGTCTGGTCAGGAAGGGGGTTTAAGTGCCCAGTGGTCAAGTGGTTAATCTCTTTGGGTGTGTCTTGTAGGAGTTGCAATCTCAGATAAGCACCATGCAGCTGGAACTGGCTATGAAGGAAAACTCTATCAGTGTTGTGAAAGGAGAGCTGGAGGCACAGCGCAGACACCTGCAGAATGTCTCAGGTATTCTCATTATGTAAATGCACCTTTCTTTGTTTCCTCTCCGTCTCCTACATAAATGGAGGGTGTGTCCTGAGCACAAAGGTAACAAAACACCACCTGTCTGGGGGGCTCAGCAGCCACCTGTTCTGTCTCTGTGTTTCTCCAACATGGAGCATGTGTGACAAAAGGATTTCCCTGATCACATTCTCTCACTGTTTTCAGCTTAGATCAAATTTACTGCTGTAGTTCATTTATCTGCAGGCTAATAAAATTGTTGTAATTTAAATAAATAATGCAGCATAATTATACTTGTATGTAGCGCACGCAGTCCAGACTGGGCTGGCTATATCATCTGAGGTTACAAACAAACGGCAACTGCCTTAAAGGAGTTGTAAAGGTAAAAAAAAAAAATCCCTAAATAGCTTCCTTTACCTTAGTGCAGTCCTCCTTCACTTACCTCATCCTTCAATTTTGCTTTTAAATGTCCATATTTCTTCTGAGAAATCCTCACTTCCTGTTCTTCTGTCTGTAACTACACACTGTAATGCAAGGCTTTCTCCCTGGTGTGGAGAAAGCCTCTTGAGGGGGGAGGGGGCGAGCAGGTCAGGACGCCCACTAACACACAGCTCCTTTCTCTATCTGCAAATTAGAGAGTGTCTTGACCCTCCTGCTCGCCCCCTCCCCCCTCAAAAGGCTTTCTCCACACCAGGAAGAAAGCCTTGCATTACGGTGGTGAGTTACAGACAGAAGAACAGGAAGTGAGGATTTCTCAGAAGAAATAAGGACATTTAAAAGCAAAATTGAAGGATGAGTTAAAGGAGTTGTAAAGGAAAAAAATTGTTTGCCTAAAATGTCTGCAAGGTAGACAGACAGAATAGTCTAATGATTCTGTTAACAAACGAGTAAATACCTATTTAAATCCTTCATCTATATCACCTCTGGCGTTCTAGTTTCTGTTCTCTCATTCACTTCCTGGTTTGCATCATTTGTTCATGTAAGAACTACATTTCCCAGTATGCATTGTGGCACGCCCAGTAATTCACAACTCCTTGAAGTCTCTAACACGTAGAGAGCGTCCTGCCACACAGATGTAGTTCCCAGGAGGGGGCGAGCACGTTACTGACCACCGCAGTAAAGTCTCCCTTCATGGTGGTCAGTAAAATCAGACAAGCAGGAAGTGAACAGAACAGAGAAGAAATAGAGCAACTTCTGAGCAAAAACGAACAATGAGGAAGTGAAAAGAGGAATGTCTGCGGGTAAATGATGCTTATTATGAAAAAAATAATAATTCCTTTACAACCCCTTTAATCTAGGCTTACCTGTAGGTGTAACTTCCGGGGGGGGGGGGGTTACAACCACTTTAATATTAGGACACCTACCTGTCCAGGGTGCCCGTGATGTCCTCACCCGAAGCCGATCTGTCCCTTGGCTCATGGGTGCAGGCGCCGGTATCTTCAGTAAGGGAATCAGGAAGTGAAGCCTTGCAGCTTCACAGCCTGGTTCCCTACTGTGCATGCACGAGTCGCGGTGCGCATTCTCATTGTTTCCTGCTGTCTTCTGGGAACTGTGTGTTTTTTCAGAAGACAGCAGGGGGGACGGAGGAGGGGCCAGACATGATATAGATCCCTGCAGAATCTGTGGCGATATATCTATTGCCGAAAGTGGGAGAAATTACCTGTATTAAACAGGTATCTGCTGCCCCCTGAAAGGTGCCAAATGTGGGTTGCACATGGAGGGGAAGAGGAACCAGGAAAGCAGAAGTTTGATTTTTGGATGGAACTCGGCTTCAACAGAGAACTCTTTGTAGTAGCAGTTAACCTTCTCCAGATAGGCCTATAGAGCAGAGGATGTGGACATACCGCTCCAGGGGGATCCCACATTGGAAACGGCCCTGAGCCAATCATCTGGTGCAGTCTCTCCAAAAAGAGGTATGCAGCATCAGTCTCTCTATGATCTCTCCCTCTCTGGGCTCCACTCTCTGTGTCCCTGTATACAGTGGGGAAAATAATTAATTTCATCCCCTGCAAATTTTGTAAGTTTGCCCACTTACAAAGAAATGAAGGGTCTATCCTTTTTATCATAGGTGTATTTTAATGATAGACATTTATTTGATCCCCAAGCAAAACATGACTTGGTGGAGAAACCCTTGTTGGCAAGTAGAGCGGCAAGATGTTTCTTGCAGTTCGTTACCAGGATTGTACAATTTTCTTTACAGATCTTCTCTAAATTTTTAAGGTTTTTTGGCTGTCTCTTGGCAGCTCGAAGTTTCAGCTCCTTCCATAAATTTTCTATAAGGTCTTGGGACTGGCTAGGCAACTCTTTGACTCTATTGTGCTTATTTTTGAGCCACTGCTTTGTTGTCTTGGTGGTATGTTTTTGGGCATGGTGATGCTGGAACACCCATCCATGACCCATCTTCAGTGTTCTGGCTGAAGAAGGTTCTCATCCAAGATTTTACAATACATGGCTCCTTCCATTGACCCCTCAATGCGGAAATGTCGGCCTATACCTTTAGCAGAGAAACAGCCCCAAAGCATCATGTTTCCACCTCTGTAATTTACTGTATGGATGGTGGTCATAGTCAGCATTTTTTATTCCTTCAAACACGACAAGTAAAGTTAATGCCAAAGAGCTCAATTTTGGTCTTATCTGACCACTGCACTTTCTCACAATCTTTATCTGAATTATTTAGATGATCATTGGCATGACTGTCAGGTGCTTTCTTGAGGAGTGGGACTCGCAGTGTTTGAAGGAAGAAAAATGCTGAATATGACCCTAAGAACACCATTCTTACAGTCAAGCATAGAGGTAGAAACATGCTTTTGGGCTGTTTCTCTTCTAAAGGTAAAAACTGACTTTGCCACATTAAGGGGTCAATGGATAGGGCCATGTTTTGAAAAATCTTGGATGAGAACCTTCTTCCTTCAGCCAATAGATTGAAGATGGATCATGCATGGGTCTTTCAGCATGAGTCAAAACATACCTCCAAGGCAGTGTTTCTCAACTCCAGTCCTCAAGGCCCCCCAACAGGTCAGGTTTTCAGGATTTCCATTATTTTGCACAGGTGATTTGATCAGTTTCACTGCCTTAGTAATTCCCACAGCCTTTTTATCTGAGGGAAATCCTGAAAATATGACCTGGTGGGGGGGCTTGAGGACTGGAGTTGAGAAACGCTGCTCCAAGGCAACAAAGTAGTGGACCAAGAAGAAGCACATTAAGGTCATGGAGTGGCCAAGCCAGTCTCCAGACCTTAATCCTATAGAAAATATATGGAGGGAGCTGAAATTTCGAGTTTCCAAGCAACAGCCAAGAAACCGTAAGAATTTAGAGAAGATCAGTAAAGAAGAGTGGACCAAAATTCCTCCTGAGATGTGTGCAAACCTGGTTACCAACTATAAGAAATGTCTTACTTCTGTGCTTGCCAATAAGGGTTCCTCGGTCAAGTACTAAGTCATGTTTTGCATGGGGATCAAATATTTATTTTACTTACTGAACTGCAACTCAATTTATAACATTTGTATTATATGCCTTTTCTGGATTTTTGGTTGATATTCTGTCTCTATCATTTAAAATACACCTATGATAAAAAATCTGCAGGGGGTTAAATAATTTCCCCACTGTACATGGGCACCTCCTTCTAGTATTAGCCTGCTTCATGAGTCTCCAAGCCAGATCCTTGACAGACTTCCTCTTGACTGTTCTCCACACATTAGCAATAGGCCTCCAGTTCTCCTTGAGGGATAGGACCTCGAACAACCTCCTACAGGCCTCAGCAGCTAGCCCACGTGTGCAGACAGCCCCTCCAGGCTCGGTCTCTCTCCAGCAGGGCAAAGGACCCTGCTGCTCTAGGCGCCAGGGTATTTATACACACCTATATATATAGCCCAAGGTCTGCCTCTCCCATCCCACTATATTCCAGAACTTACTGGAATGCAGGGGGAAGTAGGCAATCCTGCTGCCAGCGGAACCTAGAACAACCAACAATAATCAAATCCTGCTCCACTGACTACAGAGGAGAAAAAAGTGAAATATACTGAACCATATTAGCAACCTAACTAATAGGGTGCTACATTTACATAACCTAACCCTCCCCGGATTAGCTATATTCACTTGTACTTCACTGATTAGTGTGCAAACCAGTTCAAGTTGCGACCTACAGGGGGATGCCATGCATATGCAGGACTTAGGCTCAGGCTCAGGACAGGACCAGAGTTTTGGCTAGCCTAATGAACATTGTATCTTCTGGTGCAGATTGCCTGCTGATGTAAGGTAAGTACTGATGGGTATCGGATAGGGAGGTTAAGTAGAGTTGTTAGGATTGCTTTATATAAAAGTATATTAATAGCTTTGTGCTTCTATGCTTCGTATGTTTACCTACATTGTATAAAGAAGCAAGTATGTGCATTTTGGTAAAAAATGCTTTTTCTCTTTCGTCCACAGCTTCCTTATAATCTTGACTGTAGGGTTTTGTTCTATCAGGAGAGGTCCTCTCCTATGAACAGGAACATAACCCATATGTCAAGACTTGTGAAGGCTGTGTCTGTGTTTGAAACTAAGCCTGTTTTAAACTATCCTACTTCCCCATTCCTATCCGTTCCTGAAACCTTGACTGTTATTTAAAGGCTGTTTAATACTTTATTAGCAGCAGGCTCCTTCTGTCTAACGGCACTAGGAACACAGCTCCTGCCATGGTTTCCTGTCCTGAAGTACATGCACCCCACTCCCAGTGGGGATTGCTCTACTATTGTTTGACAATAGATTATCGGGTGAGATTGTCAGTACCCTCATTACTCTAATAAGGAAGTCATTTAATTCCTTACTGTGTCCCTCCCAAAAAAAGGAAGTAAAGCAGCAATGAGATCACAGGGGCTGGAGAATCTCACCCCACAATCCTCTGTAATGATTGTCAGGGAATAAATAAATAGGGATTAAGCTTCCATTAAATGAGTGTCAATTAAAAGTTAACAGGCAAGGGATCTAGAGGTTCATGCCATGGCCTCCTTTAGGCCTCCCGCCAGGAGGAAAAGACAGTGATTATCGATAGTGGCTATAGCAGGCACTTGCAATAATCGGAAGTGAATGGTTCGAATATCTGCTGGTTCCTGCTGAACCGGCTGAGATTCGAACTGTGTATGGCCGGCCTAAAGCTTCATGCCCACTGGGTGTTTTTTCTGCCTTTCCTAGGGGCATTTGTCATTTTTTTTCATTTCGGATTTAGCAATGGAGAGTTATAGGCCCTGTCATAGTTTTTTTTTTTTTTTTTCACCGTGTCCCATTACGAGGATTTCTCTTTACTTCCTGTCCCATAGCCAAATAGGAAGTGAGAGAAAATCCCTGCAGATTAAGAGAATTCCTTAAACCCCTTTCACACTGAGGCGCTTTACAGGCGCTATAACGCTAAAAATAGCACCTACAAAGCACCCTGAAAGAGCGTCTCCATTCACTTCAGTGTGAAAGCCATAGGGCTTTCACAATAGAGCAGTGCGGTAGCAGGACAGTAAACAAAAGTCCCGCTAGCTGCATCTTTGAGGCGCTGTAGGAGTGGGGAATACACCGCTTCTAAAGTGCCCCTGCCCATTGAAATCAATGGGCAGCGCCGCTGATACGCTGGCAAAACGCCGCTGCAACGGTGTTTTACGGGCGGTTTTAAAAGGAGGTTTAAAAGCGCTCTTAGGGACCCCCAGGTCACCATTGGAAGATTTCTCCTACTTTTCTGGGGACAACCCAAAATTCTGGATTTTCTTTTACTTTCATTTTCAATCATATTGGTAACCAGGACAAATAGAGAGGGTGAATCTTCTTAACTGGGGCACAGACAGCAATAAATACTGACAAGTGTTCTAATCCCTCTCCAATCTATCCAAACGTAAAAAGTTTGGTTATACTTTAAGTGCTAGGCTTGTTTAGCGATTGGGCATTAATTAACTTCAATGGCCTAAATATATTATTAATCTGGCCCACAAAATGAATTAACGCCCAAGTGCTTGACGTCCCTAAATGAGTTACACAAGTTTACAAGCGTCCATTGTTTTTTTCCGGCCAAAACTCTGCTATCAAGAGGAGGAGAGTTAGCATAACGTCCAAGGTGCATGAGGCCTAAATGTTCTCCAAGGATGCCTGCTCTAGATTACTTAGCCTACATCTGGTATCCTTGGGCACATAAGAAGCCAGCCATTCGCTTTAGGTTAATGGACATCATGAAGATTTTTTTTCTTCACATTTCTAGAGGGGGACAAAATAGACATTTTCTAAAATGTCCCAAGCTTATGTAATACCCCACACTTGCCCCGTTATTACATTACTCACACGTACCGGATGTTTGTCATCTAAGAAAAATGGACAGAGTCAATGTTTGGCGTTGCCGAGAAGGTACTTGCCGATGAATCGTTTTTATTCCTTAGATAACAACATGAGAGAGAAGACAGTTCTAGTGGAAGATACAACACAAGTGAAGAAACTGACAGATGTTTCCACACGAGATTTCACATATAAAGAAGAACAACACAAGAGCATTCTTCATGAGCTGCACAACACCATTCGGAGTGTGAAGGAGAAAGAGAGGGAACTCCGCCTCCTGCAAACACAAGTAATGACTTCTCTCTCCTTACCACAATGATCCATTCTGTGCCAGTGAGGGCACAAATGGCTCCATCTACTTATTATTATTGTTATACAGGATACTTAGGAATATTGTGCCAAATTAGAAGTTTAATTGAGAACTGATGATTAAGCATGATTTGCTTTCTTCATTAAATTAGCAGTGGATTTTTTTTTTAAATGTGATATCTAGAAAGTGAAATATGCTAAAATAAATTCAGTGCTTAGAAACTTAGCAACATGCTACAAATTGCACCGCTAGTAATTGTAGAAGTAATTTCAAGTTATACGATTTTAGTATTTTAATCTGTGTGTGTGCACCAGATCATAAACTGACACAATACGCTACAGCCCTCGCAGAATTAGGCTGCTTTCACATTGCAGCGGGAGGCGCGGTGGCGGTATAGCGGCGCTAAAAATAGCGGCGCTATACCGTCGTATTTACCGCTAGCGGGCAAAAAAGGGTTAATACCGCCCGCAATGCGCCTCTGTAGAGGCGCATTGCGGGCAGTATTACTGCGGTTTCCCATTGATTTCAATGGGAAGGAGCGGTAAACACCCCGCTCCTATACCGCTCCAAAGATGCGGCTAGCAGGACTTTTGGAGTGGTCCTACTAGCGCACCACTTCAGTGTGAAAGCCTTCGGGCTTTCACATTGAAGTCTACAGGGCACGATTTTTTGAGGCGGTATTTTTAGCGCTGTACCGCCTGAAAAACGCCCCAGTGTAAAAGGGATGGGGGTGAAACACATCAACTTCAATCCCTGTATCTGTCTGCCAACTTTTGACAATAAAGAATACAATCAAGCAAGTTTGGATTTCCAGTGTGCGACCATTTCGCATTCAGGGCAATGGCTGGTGTTGGCGCTTCAATTATTACGGCAATATAGTTAATATGGTGCCGGGATGAATGAAATGCATTATTTATATTATTACATTGTAATATAAAATTAAATAGTTTAACTCATCCTAATGTAGAATCAGTGGGAGCCCTGATCGTGTCACTTGCCACAGTCGCCTGACACTAGATGCAGCTTGTCACCTGCCACCAGATGGAGCTTGTCACTTGTGTAGCACCCCTATACTTTCAGTTAGGACGCTATTTAAATTTAGAGGGGGATGAGAGAGTTACATTGCTCTCATCCATATTTATTTGTACAAATTGTTCGGGCTGGGCTCCCTGTGGTCCCATTCTGTTCCATTGATACACTTCTATTCTTTGGTCGACAGGTGGCGCCAGGGGGTCCAGGGGGAAAGCGCCTTTCCCCAGCAGCCAATTAGAGGGTGTTCTCCCTCGCGGGGCATGCTGGGAGAGGGTATTTCTGGCGTCGACGCCATTGTTCCGGGTCTTCTACCTGCAACAGGGTCGCAGGTGCGGCACCCACCTTTAGGATGTGCGCACACCCTAGGGCCCCGCTACTTTAGCCCACCTGGCCGGGGCGCACGTGCCACACGGAGTTCCAGACTCTGAGCCCTCCTGGCTCAGGGCAACTAAAGTTCCAGACTAGAGTTCCAAACTCTGAGCCCTCAGGGGTCCCCTCTGTCACCGGTGCTGTTCAATATCTATCTTCGCCCTCTCTTTGAAATCATCAGTAGCCAAAAGCTGCTTTATCACTCATATGCAGATGACACACAATTGTATTTTCGCATCTGCAACAAAAAGGATTATCATCTCAGTCTAAAGAACTTGCCTCTCTTTGATAGAAAACTGGATGACGAAGAGTTATCTTAAACTCAACAGTTCCAAAACCAGAACTTCTTCTGTTTCACGCCAGTCGTAAGAATCAACTGGCAACAACTTGGACACCTCCGCCCATTCTGGGCCAAATCATCACCCCTAGCTCCAAATTTAAAAGCCTCGGCGTCATTCTCGACACCTACATGACAAAGGATGCACAAATAGGGTCAGTAGTCAGCGGATATCACCATCTGCTGCGCCTACTACGTAGACTTATTCCATTTATTCCTAAAGAAGACATAACAGTCATGGTGGGAATAATCGTGAACTCCAGACTGGACTATGCAAATGCCCTTTACCTCGGACTCCCAAAGTACCAAATCTCTCGTCTGCAAGTCGTTCAGAACACGGCCGCCAGACTTGTGACTGGGAAAAAACCTTGGGAATCAATCTCACCTTTGTTGAGATCCCTTTACTGGTTGCCAGTAAAAGACAGAATTGCTTTTAAAGCACTCTGTCTGATGCATACGTGCATCCATGGGAAGGCCCCCCAATATCTATGTGAAAAGATAAAAGCTCACAACTCCAATCGTGTTCGGCGATCCACCAACCAAAATCTGCTCCAGATACCCAAAGCCA
Source organism: Rana kukunoris (assembly GCA_029574335.1). Classification (NCBI taxonomy): domain Eukaryota; kingdom Metazoa; phylum Chordata; class Amphibia; order Anura; family Ranidae; genus Rana; species Rana kukunoris. The sequence goes on along the minus strand of CM056053.1, from coordinate 398,374,968 downwards.
AATTCAAGTCCAAAGGAGAAAGAAGATTTGCGCTCCAAGGTCCCAGACTATGGAACGCTTTACCAACCAGCATTCGGTTGGAGGAAAACCACCTGATCTTCAGAAGAAAGATCAAAATTCATCTCTTTTGATGTCAAGAGAGACAGGAACAACAAGCGCCCAGAGGCGATTTAGTTTGCATGTGCCGCGTTATATACGTTTTTCATTCATTCAGAGGGGCCCCAGTGACTTACTGGGACCCCACGCTTTGAGAGAGATCCCAAGCTGGGTGCTGTTTGGTGGGGAGTCGGTCTGAGGTGAACCCGGAGGCAGGTGATCCAATAGGATTTAGAGGGAACCATCGGGAATCTGGGTGACCGGACACTGACGGGTTGTATGCTGCAAACTGTTAGTCGGTGACCCCAACTATTGACTAAGAGGATTTGCTTTAATTCCTATCCTTGAGTATTGGACCTGTGGCAGAGGCCTTTACTAATTCACTAAAGCCAAGTCGGTGACAGAGACGTGTTTCTCCTCAGAGCTCACAGTGACACTCCGGCTGCCATGTCTGTGAGGGAGGCCTGTCCGGGTGCACTGCACCCATCCCGGCTGGGGTGGCGACGAAAGCGAGTATAATCATCGGAAGCAGGACTGCTTCTCTTCTACTATTCATAGCCTGAATCTGCAAAGCTCTTCTTTTCACCAACCTATTCTGTCTACCTCAAGTTGACTGTTGGTCGTGTTGGACCAGGAAATAAAAGCATTAAAAACTAATTGCCTGGACATTCCGTCACTGCTCTCATCACTACTATCACCCCTAGACATATTACAGAGGTAACTTTAATTACGCCGATCCCACATCAAACCAGCGGCTCCTTTGGGGGTGAGCGCTACACTTCTAAAGTCACCTGCCAGCAGATGCAGCTTGTTACGTCACCTGTCTGCAGATGCAGCTTGTCACTTGTCACCTGACTTCAGATGCAGCTTGTCACTTGCATCGTTGCCTGCCACCAGATGCAACTTGTCACGTCGCATGCCACCAGATGCAGCTTGCAACTTGTCATGTCGCATGCCACCAGATGCAGCTTTTCACTTGCCACTTGCCACCAGATGCAGCTTGTCACTTGCTACCAGATACAGATTGTCATTTGCCATGTCACTTGCCACGTCGCCTGCCACCAGATGTGGATTGTTACTTACCATGTCATCTGCCACTAAATACGAATTGTCACTTGCCATGTCACCTCCAGCCAGATGCGGATTGCCACTATCCTGCCACCAGCTGAAGATGGGTAGTGAGCATGGGCATCCGCTGAAATTTTTTCAGAGAGGGGCGCTTCGGCAGCGGCGATACACAGTCGCATTTTACCCTTTCATTGACCGCTAGCGGGGGTTAAAAGCGCCCCCCCACGTTTAAAATGTAAAAACACCCCACTGTCCCTTTGCATCTTTCAATATATCTTTGTCACTACTGTGTACCCCCTCTCCACAACTGCACCTCTGGACCCCGTTCCATTACACAGCACCCCACAGCTTCGGACCCCTTTTACATTACACAGCATCCTACAGCTTTGGACCCCTTTACATTACACAGCACCCTACAGCTCTGGATGCCTTTACATTACACAGCACCCTGCATCACTGGCCCCCTTTACATTACACAGCACCCTGCATCACTGGCCCCCTTTACATTACACAGCACCCTGCATCACTGGACCTCTTTACATTACACAGCTCCCTGCATCACTGCCCCCTTTACACAGCACTCTGTATTACTGGACCCCTTTACATTACACCGCACCTCTTTCCCTTGACTGAAACAATACACTATATTGACAGTATATTTATTTGAGGTCTAAAAGAGGAACCTTTTGGAATGAGGGACAAATGGATTTGATTCCAGAAGAAGGACAGGCCCTCTAAATAAGGGACAACTAGAGAGGAGGGGAGCGCTGCAGTCACCGCTTAAATCAGTCCCAGGGCCAATTCGGCCCTGCTCCTGGCTCTCCCTGGAAATTACGGGGGGGGGGCAAACGACCCCCCTTGCCCTATGGAACGGACGCCCATGGTAGTGAGAGATAATGTAATCAATCTGCTGCATGCAGCTGCACAGTGAGGGCAGAACTGCAATGATGCAGGGCGGGCGGTGAGAGATGTGGCCCACTTGCTCTCCGGACCTGCCGTCCCCAGGCTGCAGTGAGGCCATGGCCCGGTGGTTGGGGACCCCCGCCTTATGGCACATGACGAGGGCCTGTCAAAATTACTGCAATTGCTGCAACATGCATGATTTGTTTTTTTTTTAGTTCTAGTATGGAGGTCACCAAACTGTGGCCCAGGGGCCAGATGCAGCCCTTTGCTTGCCTTTATCCAGTGCACGATTCCTCCCACTGACATTAACAATGGGGCATAATTCCTGCCACTGACATCAACGATGGGGCACAATTCCTTCCACTGATACCAATGATGGGACACTAGTCCTCCTACTGACACAATGATGGGATACTATTCCTCTCACTCACACCAATGATGAGGCATTGTCACCAATGCCAGGGCATTTTCTACTCCTACTGGTCACAGTCCAGCCCTTCTAAAGTCTGAAAGATAATAAACTTGCCCTTTGTTTAGAACGTTTAAAGACCCCTGATCTAATAGAACACTATTTCAGAATAAAAAGAGTTAAAGGGAAGAAAGTCAACCAAAGTGTGTTATCAGGCAAAAAGATTGTGCCTAGTATCCCCTCTGCAAAAATAGGGAGGGCCTGGTCAGTGGTGTGGCCTGCTGGCCTGCTAAGATATCATGACAAATTAGCTAAGCAAGGCAGCAGTTGTGGGTTTCCCAACAAAAAACATGCAGGTCTTCTTAGAAATCAACCCTATTTGGTGGGAAAGGGAAAAGTGCATGCTTAGCAGTCATTGCAGCATGTTGCCCAACAACCTAACATCACTGGTCTAGTCCAGGCAGGGCTGTGTGCTGGGACAGTGGGATAATTATGTAAGGAGCTGATTTACCTCTAAAGAGATCTTCACCAAAAAAAAAAAAATATTACAGCATGTTGTTAATTAACACTCATTTAAAAACAAGCTGTGAAATATCTTTTATTAGCACATTTAAAAAAAAAAAAAAAAGAACCGTCCACAGGTATGGGTTTGCTATGCCTTTACAAACAAGCGGAATATTCACTGCATTTATGAGAATGAGAATGTTTAACCTGATGAGCGCATAATGTACAATAACTGGTTTTGTGCAGTTAATATGGGGGCTACACATTTAACCCCTTCCCCGCCCCCTAGTGGTTAACCCCTTCCCTGTCAGTCACATTTATACAGTAATCAATGCATATTTATTGCACTGTTCACTGTATAAATGACAATGGTCCCAAAAATGTGTCAAAAGTGTCCGATGTGTCCGCTATAATGTCGCAGTCCCAATAAAAATCGCAGATCGCCGCCATTCCTAGTAAAAAAATAAAATAAAAAATAAATCATAATTATGTCCCCTATTTTATAGGTGCTATAACTTTTGCGCAAACCTGTCACTTTACGCTTATTGCGATATTTTATTTTTTTACCAAAAATATGTAGAACAATACGTATCGGTCTAAATTGAGAAAAAAAAAATATTTATTTTTTAAATGGGATATTTATTATAGAAAAAAGTAAAAAATATTGGGTTTTTTGCCAAATTTACACAAATAACACAAAAAATAAAAACCGTACAGGCGATCAAATACCACCAAAAGAAAGCTCTATTTGTGGGAAAAAAAAGGACGTCAATTTTGTTTGGGAACCACGTCGCACGACAGCGCAATTGTCAGTTAAAGCGACGCAGTGCCGGAAGCTGAAATTTCGCCTGGGCAGGAAGGTGGTATATGTGCCCAGTAAGCAAGTGGTTAAAGCACTTTGAATGCCAGTAAAAGTGCCTAAATAAAATGGTTACCTTACAGTCCTGTTTACACGTTGCGTTTGCTTTGCTTCCCTTCAAAAATGATACCCCCATGTATCTTTCCTGGTTCTTTAAAACATCTCCAAAGCCTCCATAGAAGTCTATAACAATGCTTGCTAGCAGCACCTGCAGCTTTTGAGAGGCCTTTATTCAGCTTTAGCTTTGCTTTGTTTTGGAGGTATTGCAGGTATGAGATATCCCAGGATCCCAGATGTCATCAGCAGTCACTTCCAGTTCATGTGTATATATTCTGGAAGTGTCTGGTGCGGCTGTCACATTTTACATCTAGCCTAGAGCAGCAGGAAGGAGCAGAGCAACTAGCATACGACACGTGGTGTGCAAAATTGGAACGCTATGGCACAGGGAAATGCAATTAGCGGACCTCTAGCTGTTGCACAACTACAAGTCACATGAGGCATAGCAAGACTCTGACAGCCACAAGTATGACACCCAGAGGCCGAGGCATGATGGGACTTTTAGTTTTGCAACAGCTGGAGGTCCGATAAATGCTTATCCCTGGCAAGTACAGCGGAAGGTGAGCGGGGTATCTGAGAGAGCACTGAGTGGCAGAGGATCAGCAGAGCTAGGGGACCGGAGCAGGAGAAACTAGCAATGTCACATGTGATGTGCAGCGTGGGAGCAATATAGTGGGAGGTGAGTGGGGACCAGAGAGAGAGGGATCGGCAAACCAGAGGTTTGAAGTTACGACTGAAAGCTGGAAGTTACTACTGAGCGAGGGATCAGCAAAGCTGGGGATACTACTGAGTGGGGCATCAGCAGAGCTGGGAGTACTACTGAGCAGGGGATCTGCTGAATGAGGATATTAATAAGCTGAAGATCAACTGAACAAGGATGGGTATCAATAAGCTGGACCCCTTAAAACAAATAGAAAATCAGCATACACACACAGAGACTCCTCTTCTGAGTTCACTGTCTCTGGTCGAAATCACACTTCTGAGGCTGAGAAAAGTGAAAGCAGAAGCCTTAGTTTGATTATTAGGTATTGACTGGAGCCTGAAATGGAGGCCTGGCAGAACACAATTTGGACATTGCTACCATTTTCAGTTGGGGGGAGAGCTCTGTGCTGGGAGGGGAGAGAGCTTTGTAGTGGGCACTCCTTAGCACTGCTCAATACATACTCCAGGGACAATTTCTCAACTCATATTGATGCAGCATAATTTCTGCTCTTAGCAAGACCAATGACACGCAGTATTTTTTTCCTTTCAGTGACACCACAGATGCAGGGACATATTTTACTTTCAGTGACACCACCAACCTAGGAAAATTATTTTCTTCACCGCTGTCACCACCATGTTTGGACTTGGTGGGCAGCGATGGTGGCATGGTTTCTCATTTTCACCATGGGCACTGGCTGACCTTGTCCTGTCACTGAGTATCAGTATAGCAAAGGTTCTTGTATCTTCTTCACCATTTTCAATGGGATACATGTCTGCTGAGCTAGTTGTGTCAAGAGATAGATGGAGGCCACTTTTTTTTGCATTTTTAAATTGATTGGAAACCTAATTTTTTTTAATAACAAATATGTTATACTTGACCAAAAAATCTTTCTGACAAAAGAAAAAGTGCAGAAATTGACGAAAGAAGTCACAACGTTTTCATTAACGACCAAATATACTTTTGGGACCTATTATTTATAGGCGTTGCTACAGCAACCATCCCAGGGGCTACATGGACCTAGTTCCATGCAAGACCTTTACAATAATAAAATGTATATTTAGCGCAAATCCCTGTGTTTAAACTAGTATATTGCAACCTGAACAATCCAAGGTCAAAACACAACACTTCGATAGAATATAACAAAAACAGAATAGTGCAGTGCAAACAAATATTACATTATAAAATCAATTTATCATGAAATTCATGAATATGATAATTCAGTCCATAAAACTTTCAAAAACTCTAAAAGTCCACACATTAATGACCACTGTGAGGAAGTGCTTCCAATTCAGGTATGCAGGTTTCAATGTGAATCCAATCCCTCCACCACAGACATGAGCAGCCGATCACCTCTTTAATATTACCAATGTGGTCTCAATGCACCTTCATGGACAAAGCATATGGAGACCCAATTCCTACATTGGGCAATCGGCATCAATGATGGGAATCCATAAGTAACCTATATGTAAGAATAAAATGAACCAACATCTGGTCCTCTCTGCTATTACGTAGAATTTATCAAAAAGGATTAAAGAATTTACAAGTCTGGCACTTATAATAAGTGCATATGATGAGCGCTCATAGTACAAACAGTACACCGCCGGTGACGTCCTCCCCTGTACACGTTACATCCTGGCCGGGACTTCATCAGTGAACTTAAAGGGTGTTTACGAAAAAACAAGGAATGTTCGGAAAAAGTTATTGCCACCCTGTTGGCTAGCAGAAAAAAGGTGATCCTGGTGATATACAAAAAAAAAATGCTAAAAGTTTGATGCCCGGGTAGAAGGACTGGTATTTGTTTCATTCCAACTATTTTAGATTTCCTACAAGAGGAAGCAGATAAAAAGTTATCATACAGTACCCTCAAAGTACAAGTATCAGCACTATCCTGTTTCCTGGACACAAGGGCCTAGATTCACAAAGCACTTACACCGACGTAAGTGCAAATGTGCGCCGGCGTATCTGTGCGCCAGACCCACAAACCAGCATACGCCTGAAAACTGGCCACCCTACGCCGACGTAGCTTGCATATGCCGGCGTAGAGTGGGCGCACTTATCGTCTGGACGCATGTTGCTGCTCCCATTGATTAGGAATTCAAACTTGCAAATGAGGGAAATACGGCGATTCACAAACGTGAGTGTGCCCGACGCATGCTACACGAGGTGCGCGTAAGTTGTACGTCCGGCGTTAAGTTATTCCCCATAGATGAGGTGCAACCCGGCAACAGACTTGCAAAGGTCTGCACCAGAGAACACAAGCCGGCGTATTGAATTGGACGTATGTCTGGCTGGGCGTACGTTAAGTTCACGACGTACGTGGTGATACGGCGTAGCTTAGGCAGTTGTGCCGGCGTGGTTGTGAGCATGCGCATAAGGGTGCTGTTTCATGCGTCCATGGCGCATGCGCAGTTCGTGATACGCCAGGCGTAAAACACTGCACCATGCTCGGACTATCATTTGCATGGGATCACGCCCACTTCCACCTACGCTGGCCTGCGCCTTCGAAAAATACGCAATGCCGACGCAGCGTTGGGAGCAATAGCTTGCTGAATGCAGTGCTTGCCTCTCCGCGCTGCGTCGGCATGGCGTACGCCGTTTGCACTACGGTAGCGTAATGCGCGCCAAACTCTCTGTGAATCTGGGCCAAGGTTGGTAGAGGAACCTTTGGTCAATAGATTCCTATAAACCAGTGCTAGAGATGAACCTCAAGGAATTTTCATTCTTGGGATCTATCAACGGTCCTACAAGGATTGATTATAAAAGCCTCCTTTCTTGATCGTACATCACGGGACACAGAGCGCATAGTCATTACATATGGGTTATATGGGTACCTTCAGGTGTGGACACTGGTGTAATCAACTTCACAGGAAGTTCCTCCCTATATAACCCCCTCCCACTGAGAGTGCTTCAGTTTTTTCGCCAGTGTCTTAGGTGTTGGTCACGTCTAGCTGTCCCTCGGAGGTCTCGGGACCCAGGATAGCTAGCCGGATCCGTCCGAAGTGCTTCAAAGCCAAGGTGTACGGTACCCGGGCCCTGCTGGAGTGGGGTGTTGCCTATAATGCCTCTCCTTGGAGGGCTGGATTCTGGGCTCCAGTGCCTTGGTCTCTTCCAGGACTAAACGCTACTGATGCCAGGATGCTATATAGGTCCAGGGGTGTGGGTTCCTTAAACACAGGACCCCGGTCCCTGAAGGTCCGAGACAATACCCACGGAGATGGGGGAAGATTGGGCCTCTTGCAATTTGCAATACCCTGCGGCGTGGAGCAGGTAAGAGGGAACCTGCGGGACTTGGTTCGACAGTAGGTATCCCCCTGGGGGTTCTGGGTTGGCTAACAGTATGCTTGTGCATCAGCCACTATCTCCACTATGTCTGTATGGGCAGGATGGGATACTAATGTTTTACCCAGATAACATGTAGATATATGTATACTTGTGTAAGATATATATTTGCTACTCACCCCAGGTCTGCCTGTTAGCATTGATACTGCAACCCCACATGTTTTAAAAGAGGAAATTGCTGGTAAAAACTCCTGTTTCTTAGGAAGCCCATGGGGACAGCTTCCTCTCTGTGTGTGCACTACAATAAGGCGGCGTACAGACGATCGGATATATCCGATGAAAACGGTCCGCGGACCATTTCCATCGGATATGTCCGATCGGGAGTTTGATCCGATGGCGTGTACACACCATCGGATCAAATTCCCCGCCGCCGGACGGCGCGGTGACGTAGTGGTGACGCGGCGGTGACGTTGACGCCGCCGCGGCACCGCCACGTCACCGCACCAGGAAGTAAAACACTTCCGCGCATGCGCCGAATCCATTCGGCAGCGGCGCGGCGGTGGTGGGAGCCGACATGTCTGCTGGTAAGTGTACTAACCAGCAGACATGTCGGGCGGACAGATTCCCACCGGATAGATTTCAAAGCATGCTTTGAAATCTGTCGGGTGGAGAAATCTGTCCGCTAGCCCATACACACGAGCGGAGATGTCTGCTGAAACGGTCCATCGGACCGTTTTCAGCGGACATATCCCCTCGTGTGTACGCCGCCTAAGATTAGTGCTTACCTGGTGTCTGTTGGTGCTGCCTAGCGCTGGTCCATGTTGTTCCTCTGCTCTGCTTCCTCCATGTGGTTTCAGCGTGGGGGGGGGTGCGCGCGCGCGCGCGTGCACGCCGCCTTTTATAGCGTCGGCGTGCGTCGGGGGGGGCGGGCCAGCAGCGTCAGGGTCTGTTAAAAAGAAAACTTTTTCTCTGGCTGGTCTTTCCCTCCTGGAGGCAGAGGAAGAAAGGATACAGAGCGTGCAGCTGGGTCTTTGGCCACACAGGGACACCTAGTGGCGGTTTTGTGGATCTTCAGGTCTAGGACTTAGGTCCACTATTGACCAGAAAAAAAAAAAAAAAAAAAGGAAGTTTTTTTGCTTAAAGGGACTCAGCCTTAGATCCAGCAGTATCTGAGTTTACCTTGGACTCCGGCTAACGGGCATTGGTGTGTCAATACTCACAGGTTTCCTCGGTATTGCCACCTCCCAGGCGGGTAAAAAAAAAAAAAAAAAACAGTTTTTTTCATTTTCCTCATACCTGTCCTCATATTGGTTACTCCTAGCTGCAACAGTCAGGTGTTGGCTATAGGGGTGACTCAAGGTTGTGCAATGGCTCCAAAGGCATCAGGACCAGCCAAGGCTGCAAAAGGTGCCAAGAAACAAACGGGTCTCCATCGGGGTCAGAGGATTTGGGCCAGACGTCAACGGCCCCACCCTCACCAGTTAGACCACCGAGTAGCATAGTTCAAGAGCCATTGGGGATGCTGGGGGTAGAGGCGGCCCCCGATCCACCCATTCCCGTTTACGTAACGGAAGAAATGCTAGCGACCACCCTGGGTGGGCTAGAGAAAAGGTTAACTGCTTTGTTTGCCCGCCCTTTGCCAAGCAGCAAACAGGCTAGATCCCCCTCACCTAGTTTGGTGTTTTTTTCAGATGCGGAGGTCTCCTCTTCGGAGGAACGGGACCCACAAGGGGATCAAGCAGACCCAAGTCCCGAAGGTTCAGACATGGAGGGTTCCACTGTAGATGAATATTTTTCGGCCTCTCAAGCGGAGAGCCTGTGGATCCAGTCTTTGACCGATATAGTTCGCACTGCTTTTAAACTTCCAGTGCCAGAACTAGCAGCCCCTGTGGTATCCTCATTTGGTTCTTTAAAGGCTCCATTAACTTGTGTGTCTTTTCCGATTCACCCCCTTCTGCGGGGCCTGATTTACCAGGATTGGGCTCGACCTGATAGGATCTTTATCCCTCCTAAGAGGTTCTCTATTCTCTATCCTATGGAGGAGAAATTTTTAAAAGAAATGGGCTCCCCACAGTGGACGCGGCCATTTCCTGCGTGAATATATCCCTGACCTGTCCGGTTGAAAATGTCCAGATGTTCAAGGATCCGGTCGACAAAAAATTAGAGACCCTACTGAAGGCTTCTTTTACCTCAGTAGGTGCCATGGTTCAGCCAGGGGTGGCAGCCATTGGCGTTTGTCAGGCCTTAAAGGATCAGGCAAAACAGATATTAAAGGACATGCCGGCTCAGCAAACTCGTGAATTAGCAGATTTCCCTAGGGCTCTCTGCTTTGCAGTAGATGCTATTAAGGACTCTATCCAACAGACATCCCGGTTATCTCTGCTGGTGGTTCACATGCATCGTCTTTCGTGGCTAAAGAACTGGTCAGCAGAGGCACCCTGCAAAAAGCTTTTAGCAGGGTTTTCCCTTTCATGGGGGAAGACTATTCGGTGAAGACCTAGATAAATATATCCAAACCATATCAAGTGGTAAAGGTTCTTCCTTACCGGTCAAGAAAAGACCGCGTGGGCCCGCGTTTAAACGACAGGCCCTTGCAGGCTTGGCCCCTTCGACTTCCCGTCAGTAACGACGGCCTCCCGGGCGTTCAGCAGTTAATAGCCGCCCACAGGGACAAGCCGCGGCAAACAAGAGGCCAAGCCAGTCATCAAGTCAGATTCATGAAGGGGGGCCCCCACTCTCTTGGGTGGGGGGGAAGACTTCAGTTGCTCCGAAGTCTGGAAGGCCAGAATCCCGACTCTTGGGTTCGGTCCGTGGTAGCCACAGGCTACAAACTAGAGTTTCGAGAAATCCCCCCTCCTCATTTTCAGGGGTCAAGTCTTCCAAGCGACCCGTTAAAGAGGGCCTCTCTCGTAAAAGGCGTTGGTTCGCCTCTTGCTCCAAGGAGTAATTGTAGAAGTACCAACCCAAGAAAGGGGTCTGGGATTCTACTCCAACCTTTTTGTTATACCAAAACCCAAGGGCGACGTCAGGCCTATATTAGACCTCAAACGCCTAAATCGCTTTCTAAGGATTCAGACCTTTCGTATGGACTCCATACGTTCAGTGACAGCCAGCCTGCATCAGGGCGACTTTCTAGCATCTATAGACATAAAGGATGCATATCTGCATGTGCCGATTTACCCAGCACATCACAAGTTTCTTCGTTTTACGATAAATCAAAGTCATTACCAGTTCGTAGCCCTCCCTTTCGGGTTGGCAACAGCTCTACGGGTATTCACAAAGGTGTTAGCCCCGGTGCTAGCCGTCCTAAGGACAGAAGGCATCTTGGTCCTGGCATACCTGGACGATCTCCTGGTTATCGACAGATCAGCTTCCAACCTCAATCATGCAGTAGTCCGCACAGTGCGGCATCTAGAAGAGTTCGGGTGGATTGTGAACCAAGAAAAATCAAGGTTACAACCCACAAGACAGTTGGAATATCTAGGCTTTCGGTTAGATACAGAATGCCAGAGGGTATTTTTACCTCAAGAGAAGATCAGGTCGTTGATTCAAACGATTCAAATAGTCTTAGGCAAAAGGAAGCCGACTATTCGCCTATGCACGCGACTGCTGGGAAAGATGGTGGCCGCCTTCGAAGCAGCGCCCTATGCCCAGATCCATACCAGAATTCTGCAGGCAGCTATTCTCTCTGCTTGGAACAAGTCCATACAGGCATTAGACCGTCCATTAGTTCTTTCCCCAGGAGTCAGGCGCAGCCTGTACTGGTGGCTGATCCCTCAAAAATTATCAAAAGGGAAAACCTTTTGCCCCATCTCGTGGAAAATAGTAACCACAGATGCCAGCCTAACAGGTTGGGGGGCAATCTTAGGAAAACGGACCCAGCAGGGACAGTGGTCAGAGGCAGAAAGTCTGCTTCCCATCAATGTCCTAGAGATCAGAGCTGCTCGGTTGGCCCTGGTCGCCTGGACTCTCCCCCTGCAGGGTCTGCCAGTAAGCATACAGTCCGACAATGCCACGGCGGTGGCATACATAAACCACCAGGGGGGCACAAAGAGCCTAGCGGCTCAAAGGGAAGTAAACCTGATTTTTTTCATGGGCCGAAGCCCATGTACCCTGCATCTCAGCAGTGTTCATCCCAGGGATAGACAATTCTCAAGCAGATTTTTTTGAGTCGTCAACAGTTACTCCCGGGAGAAGTGGTCTCTTCACCCCCAGGTATTCCAAGAGATTTGCCAAAGATTCGGAGTTCCCGATGTGGACATCATGGCAACAAGATTCAACAAGAAATTGGACAAATTCGTATCCCGAGCCAGGGACCCCTCGGCCTACGGGACCGATGCGTTGGTTTGCCCCTGGCACCAGTTTTCTCTCCTGTATGCGTTCCCTCCACTACAGATGATTCCCCGCCTTCTACGAAGGATCAGGGTGGAGCGCAGGCCGGTGATCCTGGTGGCCCCAGCCTGGCCTAGAAGGGCTTGGTACGCACTCATCGTGAGGATGTCAGTAGGGGCACCGTGGCACTCCCCCTGCGCCCAGATCTGCTGTCGCAGGGCCCGATTTACCACCCTGCTTCACAGCAGCTAAATTTGATGGCTTGGCGGCTGAATCCCTAATTCTTAAGGGCAGAGGCCTCTCAGCCCAGGCCATATCTACGTTAATTCAGGCTAGAAAGCCAGTCTCTAGAAATATCTATTACAGAGTCTGGAGGACCTATGTGGAGTGGTGCGAGTCTCAAGGAGGGCATCCTCGCAAGTTTTTTATTGACAGGATCTTGCGATTCCTCCAGGTTGGCGTTGACAAGGGGTTGGCTCTTAGTACTCTAAAGGGGCAGGTGTCTGCCTTATCGATATGGTTTCAAAGGCCTTTGGCCACGCATTCGCTTGGGAAAACCTTCTTGCAGGGGGTCTTGCATGTGAATCCCCCTATTAGAGCTCCCCTCTGCCCCTGGAATTTAAATCTGGTCTTGTCAGCTTTACAAAGGCAGCCGTTTGAACCTCTGACAGAAATCCCTCTTGTGCTGCTAACCCGAAAGTTGGTTTTCTTGGTGGCTATGGCTTCGGCCAGAAGGGTCTCCGAGCTGGCAGCCTTGTCAGGCAGGGAGCCATACCTTATTCTGCATAAGGACAGAGTGGTTCTGCGGCCTCAGCCTTCTTTCCTTCCTAAGGTTCATATCCAGTGTTCACTGGAATCAGGACCTAGTCCTACCATCCTTCTTTCCTACTCCCCAGTCCAGAGAGGAAAGATTGCTTCATACTTTGGACGTGGTCCGAGCCATGAGGGTTTATCTCAAGGCTACAGAAAAGATTCGGAAAACAGATGTGCTTTTCGTTCTCCCGGATGGCCCCAAGAAGGGTCAGCCGGCTGCCAAGTCTTCCTTGGCTAGGTGGATTAAGCAGCTGATTTTTCAGGCCTATGGTCTGAAGCGCGTTCCACCTCCCTTATCAGTTAAAGCCCATTCTACGAGGGCCATGAGTGCCTCCTGGGCGGCACACCATCAGATCTCTATGGCACAGGTTTGCAAAGCGGCAACCTGGTCTTCCGTACATACGTTTACTAAATTTTATAAGTTGGACGTCACAAAAGCTACGGACGCAGCATTTGGGCAGGCGGTCCTTCGGGCAGCAGTATAGAATCCTCTGGCCCGGTTCACGCCCCCTTGTTTTTTCTGTTGGTGGAGCTATTTTTTTTACCTCCTGATATATTTTCTGTTTGGCTAATTTTGGCCTTACGGTCTCCCTCCCTTCATGGAGCATTGCTTTGGGACATCCCATATGTAATGACTATGCGCTCTGTGTCCCGTGATGTACGATCAAGAAAAAGGGATTTTTAATAACAGCTTACCTGTAAAATCCTTTTCTTGGAGTACATCACGGGACACAGAGCTCCCACCCCTCTTTTGGGGAACATTGTGTAACCTCTGAGAAATTGCTTGCTACAAAACTGAAGCACTCTCAGTGGGAGGGGGTTATATAGGGAGGAACTTCCTGTGAAGTTGATTACACCAGTGTCCACACCTGAAGGTACCCATATAACCCATATGTAATGACTATGCGCTCTGTGTCCCGTGATGTACTCCAAGAAAAGGATTTTACAGGTAAGCTGTTATTAAAAATCCCTTTTTTGAACCCATTGAAAACTGCCCAATTAAATCCTAACTCTCAAAAACTTCTGCTGGTGTTCCTAGTATCTGCTTGAAGAGTGAGCGAAATCTAAGCCCTTTCTTTCTTGGAACCCTATTGTACCGTACCATACCATTATGGATAAGATCCTTTTGAAGCCAGACCCAGCTTTTCTGCCTAGAGTTTCCTCAGCGTTCCACAGATTCCCGGCCATCATCATACCAACCTTCTGTGCTAATGCTTCCAACAAAAAAGAGGAAACATATTACAGCCTAGATGCAAGAAGGTGCCTCATAGCCCATCAGGAAGGAATGAAAAAATGGAGGAAGATGTCAGCAATTGTCTTCTTCTAAGGACCCAAGAGAAGTAAAAGGGCTTCCAAAAAACACCATTGCTAGATGGATAAAAAAAGCTAAAACATACTTATCAATCACAAAAAAAAACACTTCCAGAAGGAATTACAGCACATTCCACCAGAGCCTGGGCATTATCTTGGGTGGAGAGAGCAGGAGCCTCACCTGATCAGATCTGCAGGACAGCAACATGTTTGAGATTTAAAACCTTTGTCTCCCATTACAGGATAGATTTCTTATCCAGCCAGGATCAGTCCATCGATAGAAAGGTCCTCCAGGCTGTGGTTCCCCTAAGGCTCCATTCACATCTATGCGGCAAGTAACGCCGCATACGCGGCTTTACTTGCCGCGCTTCGATTTTTTTTTTTATTTTTTTTTTTTTTTTTTACAAATCTTCCCATTCATGTCTATGGGCGAACGCCAGTGTCGCCTGAAAAAAAGGGTCCGGGACTTTTTTTCAGGCGACAGGCATTCGGCGCTTCAGAGATGTGAACCATCTCCATAGACATGAATGGGGATTCGCCCCTCCAGCGGCATGAGCGTCGGGCGACAGGCGATTTGTCGCTCAAGTGTGAATGCAGCCTAAGTAAGTATTGCTTGCTTATCCTCTCAATGATGCCCTGCAAGATCACTTGAGAAAACAGAGTTAGGTACCTGGTAACTAATTTTCTGGGAATCTTCCAGGGCAGCATAGCTTCCCATCTTTTTATTAATTTTAGAGTTTTTTTTATTTAACCATTTATGTCCATGCGTATGTTTACCTCTTGTTCCTTCAAGTAAAACTAAAGCTTCGAATATAAAAAAAAAAATAACAAACATGTCATACTTACCTCCACTGTGCAGCTCGTTTTGCAAAGAGTGGCCCCCGATCCTCGTCTTCTGGTGTCCCTTGGCGGCTGTCCTGGCTCCTCCCCGCTTCTGATAACCCCCTCTGGGAAGCGCTCTCCGAAGGGGGTTACCTTGCGGGCACGCTCCCGAGTCCTGTATTTGGCATAGGATGCATTAGGATGAAAAAAACATGAACCTTTACAACCCCTTAAAGTACTGTGATCTTACTGAGGCTCTCTTTTTTAATGGTGGATGATCTGTTCTAGGGTTGTCCCGATACCACTTTTTTAGGACCGAGTACAAGTACCGATACTTTTTTTCATGTACTCACCGATACCGAATACCGATACTTTTTTTAAATGTGTCCCCAAATGCAGCCATAAATGTCATGTGACAGTTTTCAAACCACAATACAGACTAAGGATATTTTCTTTAGAATTATGAAGAACTCTAAGGCCTTGTACACACGACGGGAAATATCCAGCGTATATTTGCGCCGGGATGTTTTGATCCGATGGCTGTACACACCATCGGATCAAATTCCCCGCCGGCGGACAGCGCGGTGATGCGGCGGTGACGTTGACGCCGCCACGTGACCGCCACGTCACCGCACCAGGAAGTAAACACTTCCGCGCGCATGCGTCGGATCCATTCACAGGATACGACGCATGTGCGGCAAGATATGTCCGCTGGTTTGCCGTACTAACCAGCGGACATATCTGCCAGCCAGCTATCCGGCGGAAATATTTCAAAGCATGCTTTGGAATTTTTCCGCCGGATGAATCCGGCAAAAAGCGTCCGTTTGCCCCTACACACGAGGGGATTTTTCCGCTGAAATGGTCCGTCGGACCATCTTCAGCGGATTTATTCCCTCGTGTGTACAAGGCCTAAGACATTATAAAAGAATAAAAACTAGTAAAAATGAATAAAAATGTTTTATTTGCTTGTCACGCAGTAGTAAAAAAATCAAAGAATTTTCACAGAACATGTTGATAAATACAAAAAAAGTATTCTATTTAGGTATCGGGAGCATTTGTGCGAGTACAAGTACTCCCGCAAATACTCGGTATCGGGACAACCCTAATCTGTTCCTGTTTCTAGGTGGGTGCTGACTTTTCTCAATACTGCCCTGGAAGTTTCCCAGCTATTTTACAGTTTGGGTGAGCAGCTGGGGAAGGAGAGGGAGGTGGTAAAACCACATCTCCGCTGACCCTTTTTTCCACCCCCAACTGCCATCTGAAAGAGACCTATTTTATGAGCAGTTACCTATTATTCCTAGCACCACGTGTTTATTTTCTATATTTTTACATTCTTACGGACCTTCTCAGGTCCAAAATTAATATTAAGCAGAATTAAGTTCGGCTATCCACTTGTCCTGGGGCCTTTTTCTCCCTAAATTCACCCAGGGCATTTTTTTTTGAGCAATGTCTCAGTTCTGTACATTATATCTTTTAGGTCTTGTAAAACCTAAACTTTTACCCTCAAAATGTTACGTTTTTATAATAAATCTTTATTTTTTGGTGTAAAAAATTTAACCGTACATTGGTCTTGACAGCTTTTATCTAAATTTGGATTTTTCATGCTTTAGCTTCAGGAACAGACAAAGCAAAATGAAACTGTGGAGGCACAACTGACAAAGAAGAGGTCTGAATGTCTATCGGTACAATCTACCATACTTCAGCTTGAGGAGCAGTATGTAGCTACAGCTCAGTCTGTGCAGGAGCGTATTGTTTTCCAGCTGCGGTATGTTTTATTAAAATGGAATTGCATTGTTGTTTTTAAGGGTAACCATTCAGAATAAAAATATGGGAGCTTATAGAAGATACTTTTCTCTCATTTTCACAATTTCAAGCTATGTATGGCCAGAGGAGGGGCCTTTGGTTCCTTTATCTTCAATTACAACGTTTCTGATGCCGAAAACTGCTATTCATCGGCCACTTACAGAATTTGAGCATTTATGTACTGTATATCCTCTTTGTCTCCAACCTGTACTATATATTTTAGGCCTCGTACACACGACCAATTTCCTCGACAAAATCCATCAAGAAACTTGGTGGCAGAGCTTTTTTTCCAAAGAAGACGGTTGTGTGTGTTTTTCATTGAGAAAACTGTTGTGGATCTCGACGAGAAAAAAAGAGAACAAGTTCTCTTTTTTCTCGTCGGGAGTCTCAGTTTCTTCATCGGGCTGGTTTACGATGAGAAACACGTTTGTATGTATACTTAGAAAACCCGCGCATGCTTAGAATAAAGTATGAGACGGGAGCGCACCTTCGGTAAAAGTAGCGTTCGTAATGGAGATATCACATTCGTCACGCTGTAAGGTCTCGTACACGCGACCGAGGAACTCGTCGTTTCAGACACATCGTTTTCCTCTACAAGTTCCTTGTTAGGCTTGTCAAGAAACTTGACAAGCTGTCTTTGCGTACACACTGTCAAGACAAAATTTCGTCGTTCTCAAACGCGGTGACGTACAACACATACGACGGCGGGGGAAGTTCGATTCCACTGGCACAACCCTTGGGGCTGCTTTTTCTAATCTCATGTTACTGCATGTTAAGTAAAAGTTTGGTAAGAGACATTTGCACTTTTCAGTCTGTTACAGCGTGACAAATGTGCTATTTCAATTACGAACGCTACTTTTACCGAAGGTGCACGGGTTTCTAAGCATACACACGAATATGTTTCTCATCAAAAACCAGCCCGACGAGGAACACGACGAGGAAATTGAGAATCCCGACGAGGAAAAAGAGAACTTGTTCTCTTTTTTTTTTCTTGTTGAGTTCCTCGACAGTTTTCTCGATGAAAAACATACACACGACCGTTTTCCATTCTCCTGACCTGAAAACATTTAAACCAGAACTCCGGGATCAGCAAATTACATTTGTGAAATTTCTTACCATTGAAGAGAAATGTCTTGATTGAAGTTTCAGGAAGTTCTCTCTGTAATTCAAAAAATGCAGCATCTTTCTGCCAAGGAGGAACTGTTAGAATAGTGATTGCATCATATGCCCTCCTCTCTCTTTATAATCAAAGTACACTTCTCATCATGCATCGGGAATTGCAGTGAATGTGGGAGGTTACACTAGGCCTGTACATGTTCAGGTGTCGTTTATGAAGCAGTGAACAGCGGTGATCCCAGGGATCACCACTGATCACAGCCCATAAACAGTTTATGAAACAGAGATAATCGGGGGGAGAAGTGTTTGAATTTGTTCTCCCGACAATTATCTCTACACACAGTGAAGTCTCATAGACTGACACAGAAACGGCCAGTTTATGAAGCTGTGATCTGAGAGCTTCACTGGCGATCTGTGTCAGAATTCACATGCCCCGATTCACCATCTCAGAGCTGGTGAAGCGGGGAGTGAAGAGCGAATCCCGGGGGTTCTGAGGAGGAAGGAGGAAGATTTTTAACTTCCTTCTACCTCGTTCTGACCCCCCAACACTGTAACCATGTCCCCCTGTAATATTTATGTGTATACATACATATATATAATGTGTACATGTTCATATATATAATGTGTGTGCATATACATGTGTGTGTGTGTGTGTGTGTGTGTGTATACATATATATATATTATGTAGGGGGACTTGTTATTTTAAATACAATAACCATGCCGTCTGTCAGTGTACCGAGCAGTGATAATTTACCACTGCTCAATAAACTGACATCTCCGTATTTCTGTGAATTTCTGGTACTGTAATCTCGTGAAGTCTCGTTGGAAGATCACTTCACTCCTCCAAGGGTGAAGCGATCTTCTCCACTTCATAAACCGGCACACAGAGGAGAAAAATCTCCTCCGTGAATGCCGGAGAACGAAGCAGTGAATAGATTTCACTGCTTCATAAAAGGACACCTAAATGTGAACTTGCCTACTTCAACATAAATCACACCCCTCATTCTGCAGCCAGTCAGCCACACTACTTCGTAACACACAGCAGGATAGGTAGGTTACAGCCTTAGGCCCCTTTCACACCTGCGGACCATATGTCCGTTGGTCATCCATCCTTTTTCGGATGAAAAACGGACATACATGTATCCCTATGGGATTACGGATGTCAGTGGATGAATATCTGCTGACATCCGATCTCATCGGTCTCCGCTGTGCTCTGTTTCTGCATACGGAGGAAAATACAAATTTTCCATCCTTCTACGGATTGGCTAGGACGAACATGGACAGACAGTCCGTGTTCATCCGATCCGGCCATAGAGGAGAGCAGAGATCTGACAGGGCGGTCAACGGAGCGATCCCCGCTGAGCAAGCCGATGTATAAGGAACGGATCCTCACGGGATCCGTCTGTGTGAAAGGGTCCCTATAAATGCAAAGCATGTTTGTACTCTCTCTCTTCAGACACAACGGGAGATAAACATCTCCTTACTTGCTTTATGTAATCATTACAGAACTGTGGACACGTGCACATAATGATACTGTATTCCCTCTGCCCCTCCTTTCTCCTTATTTTGTTCCTCTTCATCCATTTTCCAAATTACTGCATTTGAAAACTTTAAAAGCTAATATAAAGTATATATTATAGTAGTGAGAAAAAAAGCACTTGTGGGTTTAACCAATCTTTTTATGTATAATTCTTCTTTAAGGGGGGTGTTACAGGGGGTGTGTCCTATGCCTACAATTTTTTGCTAATACGTGTCCCTCATTCCCATCTCAGAAAGCTGGGAGGTTCGTTATATGGAGGCAAGAGAAAAGAACATTAGAAAGGGGTTAAAGGTCTGCTTCTGAGTCAGTGACCCAAAACAAGTATGCAGGTCAGGAGTTCTGATTTCATTGACTGCAAACTTGTTCCTGGTTGGTAAATCATTAGGTTATCCAGCAAAGCTTGTGATAAGTTGGTTGTGGCAGCTTCTGTATTTTAGATATTTTTCTTGTATAGATGTCCATTCACCGTCACATCTTTCCTCTCGGAACAACTTAATTAACAAATGAAGACACATAGGGGGAGATTTACTAAAACTGGTGCAGCTGTGCATAGTAACCAATCAGCTTCCAGGTTTTATTGTCAAAGCTTAATTGAACAAGTTTAAGTTAGATGCTGATTGGTTTCTATGCACAGCTGCACCAGATTCTGAGTGCTCCAGTTTTAGTAAATCACCCCTATGATGTGAAGCAGAGGGTGGCAAGATGAAGCCCAAGCCGATATTGTTCTTAAAAGATAATTGGCAACTTTCACACATTATTCTGTGGTTGCAGTGGCCATGGGAAGTCTCCCACACTCAGGAATGTGTGGAGGCTCCAGAACTGCCTATGTAAGCATGATGTTGCATGCCCAATATGATGATGTCATACATTCTGGCTTGGAAAATAGGTCACTCCTGGGTCTTCAGACTTTGACAGCCACACATCTGTAGCTAAGAAAGTACTGAACTAACATGCTAATGTACTGTTTTTAGCAAAGAAGCAGAAAAATTACGAACTCAGCTGAAAGAAAAGCAACTGACAGCTGATGAAGATAAATATTTGAGGAACAAATTGGCAGAAGACTGTGGACGTCTTACCAAAGAAAATGCCCACTTTCTAGCTCGAATATCGGAAACCACTAAACAACTTGAAGAGGTAGGTAACTAAAAGTGGTCAGAAACCTCTCTGCACATCCCTTAGTCAACCCTTATCGTAAGAAAAACTCAGTCAGCTAGGTGGAATTCTCCAGACTTATTTTCAATGAGATAGTCTGTTGTCTAGTACAGGGGTCTTCAAACTGCGGCCCGAGGGCCAGATGTGGCCCTTTGCTAGCACTATTGGGGCACTATTCCTCCAACTGATATGAGGCACTATTTCTTCTACTGATATCAATTATGGGATACTATTCCTCCTACTGATAGGGGCCCTACTCCTCCTCCTACTGACCACCAAACCTGAGGCCATATTTATTCTCACTGGTGCTGGGCCTGGGACATTTTCTTCCCTCACTGGACATAATCCGGCCCTCCTAAAGTCTGAAGGACAATAAACTGGCCCCTTGTTTGGTCTAGTAGTATAGTTGTTTGTCAGGCAGTTCTGTCTGTACAGAGTGTGAGGGGAATAAGTCACTGCTCACTGTGTGTGTAAATTGGAGCTTGAGCTACTGAATAGTGTAAACAACATACTTTTTTTTAACAAGGGGGGTAAAACTAGCCTGGAAAATGTATCAAAAGGAGCCTGAAGCTCTACCTGCTGACTATACAAAATATTCATATAATTTTTCATATAATTATTGTGCCCTATAGGAAGAATAAGAACTTTCCCTTCACCCTTATGTGGCAGTTCTCAAGTCTAGCAATTGTAGCCTTTCATGCACTCAGCACTGCATATTAGGAAAAAGAGAATGGAGTCACACATTTACCCATACTTGAATGTACCAGGTATTTAGCTGTGGCAAGCAAAGGGAGAGTAGGGGATGAAAATGGTAGATAAGTATAAGCAGTGCGGAGGGAATATACTGTGCATTGATCAGCCATAACAATAAGATCACTGACAGGTAAAGTGAATAACATTATCTTGTTACAATGACATCTTAAACTCAAAGGGATATATGAGGGTTCTTCAAAAAGTTTTCACACTTTTTTTTAGCTCTTTTTTATTAAAAAGTACAGAAACTTTTTTAAGACCCCGTGTATTTGGCCACAAGTAAACCTATTCTTTTCTCAGAAAAAAATGCATCGTAGTTTGTTGTGTATTGGGCTGCATAGCTGCAGACCAGTCAGAGTGCCCAGGCTGACCCATGTCCACAGGCAAAAGCACCTTCAATGAGCATGTGAGCATCAAAGCTGGACCACAGAGCAATGAAAAAAGGTGGACTAGTCTAATGAATCATGTTTTCTTTTATATCATGTGGATGGTTGGGTGCGCTTGTGTCACGTACCTGGGGAAGAGATGGCACCAGGATACAGTATGGGAAGAAGAAAAGCCAGCGGAGGCACTGTAATGCTTTGGCTAATGTTCTGCTGTGAAACCTTGGTCCTGCCTTTCATGTGGATGTTACTTTGACATGTACTACCTAAACACTGTTGCTGACCAAGTACACCTCTTCTTGGAAATGGTATATTATGAAGGCAGTGGCTTCTTTAACCCCCCTGGCTGTATTCCCAAGTTTGGCTTCGGGTGGAATTTCAGGACCAAAAGCGGTAACCCCGAGCCTGACTCGGGACCGCCTCGCAGAGTCCACAGGCACAAGTTACTTACCTTGTCCCTGCATCCTGCGATGCCGCCCCACTGTGTGATCGATCGGTGTCCTCCTTGCTCGATTCACATTGCCGAGTGCCGCCAAGCTCCATTCCCTGCGATGTTACGACGCACAGGGGCGGAGATCGCCGCCAAATGTAAAAAATTTAATAAACACAATACATACAGTATACTGTAATTTTATACATTACAGTACTGTATGTAAAAAATACACACACCCTTTGTCCCTAGTGGTCTGCCCAGTGTCCTGCACTTTTATATAATAAAAAACTGTTCTTTCTGCCTGGAAACTGGAGATTGTCCATAGCAACCAAAAAGTGTCCCTTAATGTCAAAAGTGGTTTTAGACCAGCTAAAAAACAGCGATAATAAATTATAATCACTTGCAGAATTGAGCGATAGTGATTTGTGGGGAAATTCGTCATCAAAAAATTTAAAGTAATAATTTTGTATTATTATTATATTAATTGTTATAATTATTTATATTTATTTATTGTATTATAATTTATAAATTTTGTGTTTCAAATTTTATTATACCCGTGATGTCTACTAGACTCTTGTTTGGACAGATTTAAGTGAGTTATTTCTAAGAATTACAGGCCTACAATATAAAACGCAAAATAATGTTACCGCTTTCAGCACCTAAAATACCGAATTAATCATACCGCCAGGGAGGTTAAGCAGGATAATGCACCTGGCCGCACTGCAAGAATGGTTTGAGGAACACAACAACGAGGTTGACAAATTCTCCAGATTTCAATTAATTTCGGTTCATCGAGCATCTGTGAGATGCGCTGGAAAAACAAGTCTGATTCATGGAGGCCCCACCTTTCAACTTACAGGACTTAAAGTATCTGCTGCTGACTTGGTGCCAGATACCATAGCATACTTTCAGAGGGCTAGTGGGTCAGAGCTGTTTGCTGGTAAAAGGGGGACCTATTCAATATTTAATGGGTCCTTATACTGTTGATCAGTGTATTTTTATAAACTTTGATGCGTTTACAAATCAGCTTTAAAACTCAGATTCTTGCATAAACCCAGTGAAATCTGGGTATATATATATAATAATATAGGTGGCCAGATATCTCCCCAACATTGACGGCATTGATGGCAGAGAAATACATTATTGTCCTAAGTGAATTGCAACAGCTATGGCCTTTCTATGGTTCTCTCCTTTGGTGACCACAACTCTCATTCAGTAATTTTCTAACAATTTAAAAAGCTCTCTGTGTGATAAGCACTGACTGGATAACAGACTTTTTATATAAGTAATGCTCAACATCACAAGAGCATTAGCTTTTGGCCTTGCAACAGCTCGACTGAGAAATCATTATAGTACAGTGTGTACTTAAAACAACACCTCTATAAACAAATAATCTTGTTGCTTGATGCCACGGGGCATTAAACAGTTTATGACCCTTCATGCTTGCCTTTTCATTTGTTGGCTCACTTTCTCACGCCCTTGGTTTATTTATCTTGTCTTGGGTGGTTCCACTAATCAGGCCAGATTTGCTATTTTAGTGCAAATTAACTCCACCCAGAGACTGTCCAGCACACTTGTTACATATACAAGATCCCTTTCTATGCATAACCAGCCGATACAGTGTACTGTGTTTCCAGTGAGCAATTTCCAACCATCTCACAGATTGCTAGGAACCAGTAAAGAGTTAAGCCGGCCATAGATGATACAGTTTTCTTTCCTACAGCCACGGATTGCAAGAAAAAATTGGGCCTCATTCGTTGTGA
Source organism: Rana kukunoris (assembly GCA_029574335.1). Taxonomy (NCBI): domain Eukaryota; kingdom Metazoa; phylum Chordata; class Amphibia; order Anura; family Ranidae; genus Rana; species Rana kukunoris. The sequence continues at coordinate 398,350,869 of CM056053.1, read as the reverse complement.
GCCAGAATGTTCTCTCCGCACCCCACAGCCTAAATCTCCTGCCAATCTGCCCTCACAGAGCCCTCTATCTCCAGTATGGCTTATATGGTCTTTTATCCTGTTGCGCCTTTAGGGGGTCTCTTGGTTCTCGCATTTACTGTTTGCATTATAACTGTTAATGTTTAAATGGTGGGTCGGAGGCCAGTGGTGGTGGTTATCCGTCCTGTTTGTTTTTGTTTCCCTCCCTCGATGAGGGGACCAGAGCCAAACCTGGTCTTGGGCTTAGCCCGGGGTGACGTTTGTCGACCACAAGGGGTTTACTGCCCGGATTAATTGTTTATTTTGTTTTAGCAACTGCTCTGACAATTAATAATCTGTCCCATTTTCTTGCACACAGGACAGCTTTAATCTTGAGCTTCTCTTTCTTTTCTCTCTGTACTTTTCTTTTTCTTCTCTTTTTCTGTTCTTGTTTCCATGCTTGGGGTCCCCTTGATACCGAGCTTCGGTCCGCAGGAGGGCTTCATGAACTGGGGAGTTTGACTGTAATTTTAGGGGATTACACTTCTGGTAAGTGAGACTTATTTAAAAATTTTGAATGGCGAACTCTGCGACTAGGCCCCCCATTAAATTTATAACACACAATGTTCAGCGGCTGAATTCCCCAGTTAAACATTATAAATCCCTACAAGCAGATGTACTTTTCCTCCAAGAGACGCACTTCACACCAAATTACAACCCAAGCTTTCTGCACCATAATTGCCCCCATTTTTACCTGGCGAACAGTGCGGGTAAAAGGGGGGGATTGGCAATCTGCTTCTCCAAGCGGTTCTCACTTTCACTAGAAAAGAGGATTTGCGATCTAAAGGGATGCTACCTAGTGCTAGTCGGACATCTGGAGGGTACCCTGGTCAATTTAATTGCTTAATATGCCCCTAACTCGGTTCAATAGCCCTTCTTTCGTACTTTACTGCATGCTGTGTCCCCAGACTATGATTGACAGCAGCCAATGGCTCCCACTACTGTCTCAGCCAATGAGAGAGAGACCTGGGACATCGCTGAATCGAGAGGGGGCTCAGGTGATTGTTGGGGGGGGGCAGCACAAAGAAGATTTTTTCCTTTTATGCATGAAGGTAAAACACCTTCAACCTTTTACAACCACTTTAAGCTGGCCATAGATGGATGGAAATTTGGCCGGTTAACCAAGGCTTGGCCAAATTTCAATTTATGTGTGGGCTTTCCTGCTCAATGGAAGTCGATCTAATGATTTGTTGGAATCATTTTTTCAATCAGTGGTTGCAGCCTGTTGGCTGATGGAAAAGAAAAACGATCCATTAATGACCAGCATTATACTTAAAAAAAAACATTCACTGGACCCTCTGATACTTGGAATACCAATACACATGGCAAGTTTCCCAGAAGTGGCACAGATCAGACTGTTTTGCGGTAACTAGGCAGTGTAGGATGGAAAACCTTATGAGTATTTATTTACAAACGTTTGCAGTTTTACTGATTTGAGGCAATGAACATAAAAGTAATCAATACCAGTAATACACCCAGTTATTTTTACTTAAAATCTTTACTTCTAAAGGCATGTGCGTTTCACGTTACTGTGGTAGTATCTCTTCCTTTCATGTTATCTCATCCAACACATCTTGTTGTAGCAGCAGAGGAGAGAAAACATCAAAAGCAGAAAAGTAATCTCCCTTGTCTCTAGAACTGTGTCAGTTCCTATCAGCACACAGGCTGGAATAACATGATGACATTCCACTGCAGAAAGACAAACACCCCCATTTTCATAAAATTCTCCACTTCCTTAAACACAAATATCAATTTCACCATCATCGTATACCTTCGGCTGGAAACCTCATCCTGCGGTTTATGTTATTTGTCCTTTGCACCCTTCCCAGACACAATCATTCTCCGAAGTAAGAATATGTGTATTAGCTTCATGACCGATAGTGGTTAGGATGGCTTTATTCATCCCCTGTTATAACCCATGAGAATGGAATAAAAACTCATGTTTCAATATGAAAAGAAAAATAGCCTATATTAGAAGCATTGATTACAGGTGGGTAGATGGGTATCTAAAAACAAGATGCTAATAGTGTCCAATTCTATTCTATAGAAAACTATACATGATACTATACATGTAATCCTTTCTTTTAATAATTGTATATTGTATAGCAGGAATATGCAATTAGCGGACTACAAGTCCCATGAGGCATAGCAAGACTCTGACAGCCACAAGCATAATACCCAGAGTCAGAGGCATGATGGGACTTGTAGTTTTGCAGCAGCTGGAGGTCCACTAATTACATATCCCTGTTGTATAGCTTTAGACTGGGATCACACCAGGGCTTAAGTCCTGTGGGATAGCATGGGAACGGAGTTCCTGCACTTTTTTCACAGCAGGAACGCAGTTCCCTTTGCAGGACTAGAGCAGCCGAGAGCAGCCGAGCCGCCCGAGCCAATCCTTCACTAAGCGGCGATGCCCACCTCGAGTCACTGTCAGGGGCAGGTGAACCTTAGTAATCCTTTATGTTACTGCCCGCTTCCTGTATATGGATTCATCGGGTAGTGTGCAGGTATTCCGTCACTTCCTCAATGCCGCAATGTCTCCTGGGAACAATGACAAAAGGGTGTATTACTGGTATTAATTACTTTCATGTTCATCGCCTCAAATCAGTAAAACTGCAAACGTTCGCAAATAAATGATCATCCTACAGTGCCTAGTTACCGCAAAACAGGCTGATCTGTGCCACTTCTGGGAAATTTGCCATGTGTATTGGTATTCCAAGTACCAGAGGGTCCGGTGAATGTTTTTTAAGTATAAAGCTGGTCAATAATGGCGTTTTTCTTTTCCATCAGCCAACAGGATTATTACAACAAATCATTTGATCAAATAATTTGATCGACTTCTGTTGAGCAGGAAAGCCCACACATAAATTGAATTTGGCCAAGCCCTGGTTAACCGGCCAAATTTCCATCCATCTATGGCCAGCTTAAAGTGGTTGTAAAAGGTTGAAGGTGTTTTACCTTCATGCATTCTATGCATGAAGGAAAAAACCTGTGTGCTGCTCTCCCCCCAAGCCCCCCTTAAAAATCACCTGAGCCCCCTCTCGATTCAGCGATGTTCCGGGTCTCTCTCTCATTGGCTGAGACAGCAGTGGGAGCCATTGGCTGCTGTCAATCATAGTCTGTGGACACAGCATTCAGTAAAAGACGAAAGAAGGGCAATTGAACCTTGAACCGAGTTAGGGGCAAAGTAAGCAATTAAATTGACCAGGGTACCCTCCAGATGTCCGACTAGCACTAGATCGCAAGTCCTCTTTTCTAGTGAAAGTGAGACCCGCTTGGAGAAGCAGATTGCCAATCCCTCCGTTTTTATCCGGACCGTTCACCAGGTAAAAATGGGGGTAATTATGGTGCAGAAAGCTTGGGTTGTAATTTGGTGTGAAGTGCGTCACCTGGAGGAAAAGTACATCTGCTTGTAGGAACATTGCGGCATCGAGGAAGTGACGGAATACCAGGATTTGTCCGGCCGCCATGGGAGAGACCTGTCAAAGTGGGCCAGTCTGGATGATGTCCAGGGCCACATTTTTGTCCCAGTCCAGCCCTGCCCCACACTCACTCACTGTGGGTCTTCACTCAATGAGCTCCCAGTCTCTCTCTTACTAGACTTCAGATCCACTAGCCACTGGATCCCCTGAGCTCTTCCACTTTAGCATTCAGTACCTTCCTCAAGCATCACCCCCGCTTCCTTGCTGGGTTCCTGACTTGGCATTCACAGATACACTTCAAGCTTTACTCCCGCTGACACGTTAGGTGCCTGGCACTCACTGATGCTCCACAAGCATCACCTTTGCTGTCCCTCTGGGTCCCTGACTTGGCACTTGCTGAAGTTTTCCCACTTCTTCACCGCCCCCAGCTGGTGAAAAGTCTTCTCTGGTACTGGCCTCAGCTCACTTAATGTGTTCTCCGGTAGCAAGATGGATGGTTCCTTATTGGCGACAGCTTCCCCTTTACCTCAAACCGCAACTGATTCCCCGGCCAGCGGAACCAATAGTTCTGGTTAGACTACAAGACTGCAGTCCCAACCCTACACTGCTCTCCTGCTTCTGGATAGACCCTCAGACAGTCAAGCAGCGAGTTGTCCCCAGGATAGGCCTAATGCCGCATACACACGATCATTTTTCAGCATGAAAAAAAACATAGTTTTTCATCATGTCCAAAAAACAACGTTTTCCCAACTTCATCATTAAAAACGACGTTGCCCACACACCATCGTTTAAAAAAAAATTTCGGTGACGTACAACACGTACGACGGCACTATAAAGGGGAATTTCAATTTGCCTTTGGGCTGCTTTAGCTGATTCAGTGTTTGCGTATTTCTGTCTGTTACAGCGTGATAAATGTGCTTACTGGGCTCCTGTCTCATAACTTGCTTCTGAGTATGCGTGGGTTTTTTACATCGTTTTAGCCCACACACGATCATTTTTTACAACCCGAAAAACGACATAGTTTAAAACAACGTTAAAAAACATTTTTTTGTCGTTTTCAGAACCTGAAAAATGATGTGAAGCCCACACACGATCATTTTAAATTACGTTTTTTTAAAACAAGTTTTTTTAATGCTGAAAAATGATCGTGTGTACGCGGCATAAGGCTTACGGCCAGCAGCCTGGGGCAACATAACACGCGTCCACCCAGACAGCCGTCCAGGTGGCACAGAAACCCGATCACCTGGCTCCACCCAAATATATAGGCTCTCCCAGCAGGCCAATGGACTCAAGAAAATCCTTGCCCATTGGCTGAGACAACCCATTCATTCATAATCTGTCCTTGCTATGCCCTTGTCTTATGCAATGTCACCAGCTACCCGGCCAGCTAGTGACAGAAGAGAGAAGTGCAGCAATTCCAGAATTAGGCAGAAATCAATTGATCTCCTGAAGCCCCGTAAACACGGCTGAGGTTTTCGGCAGAAACCAGCGAGAACCTCGCTGGGATCCTCATTCTGCCGAGAACCTCAGCCATGTGTACGGATTCGCTGAGCCCAGCCGTCGGGAAACCCGTCGAGCAAATAAAGAGCAGGTTCTCTATTTGCTCGACGGCCCGTCGGGATGAATGGCTGGTCGCCTTTCCCGACGGGCTGGTCGCCGAATCTGACGGCCAGCCAAGAACCTCGACGGGCGGAACGATGTGTTCCGCCCGTCGAGGTTCTCTGCCGTGTGTACGGGGCTTAACAATTGGCCACCGCCTGGCAACTAAATTTACTAGCAGTCCTATCTAAACATCACTGTGCTACATAATCATACTGAAAGGACTACTGAGAAACCAACACTTGGGAGTTTTAAACTCCTGTTTCCCCAGCAGCACTCCTCCCACCAACCTCCACTTGTGTGCCCTGTAGTCATATACAACAGGAATTTTGGTCAAATCCTGCTTAATCAACCAAGCTTTAAACCATGAGTGACCCTGTCAGCACCATCTGGCTTGACAAGATCAATTTAGAGCTCATGTGCTCTGATTTCTTAGCAGGACCGTTTGGCAGAAGTTGATTTTCTTTTGAACAGAGAGCACTACACACAGGTCAAAATTCGATCCATGTATGGCCAGCATAAAGTGATTCTAAAGGAAATATATATACTTTTTGGGGAAAAAAAACAAATATAATACTTACCTGAGCACCCTAGATTCTCTTCTTTTTGAGTCCCCTACCAGCAGTCCTGGCTCCCCCCCCCCTGCCGAGTGCCCACAATTAGCCATCCTCTTGCTATGAGGGCACTCAAGCAGGCTCACTCCCGAGCTGTATGTCCATTCATACATAGAGTGTGGCTCGGCACCGCCCCCACTCTCACCTTAATTGGTTCACTGGCTGTGTTGGCGTCTGCTGCTGTGTGAGCCGGTGGGGAGAGAGAGACCCCATAGAATAGATTAAGGTAAAAAACCTTGAGCCTTTATAACCACTTTTACTCCAGTTGACTAGGTAGCCTTAAAGTGGTTGTAAACCTCAGTCATGTAATCTTAACAAAACGAAGTCTGAACAAAGTTTACTTATCTATCTCCAAAGCTCTAAGGCCGGCCATACACGGAGCAAATTTATTTTCATTAACCCCAGTAAACAAATTCGCTTGATTCCCCTATCCTGCGGGAATCCCTCCTGCTGAGCCATTGTCTTCTCCTGGTGGGCGAGTGGGTGGGGGAAGTCATCCCACTGGGAGAAGACAGTGATTATTGAAAGCGGCTTAGCAGCTGCTAGTGATAATTGCAAGGGAACCTGGCAGGCTGGTTGCAGGGCCGGCCTTTGGGGTGTGCGGTCGCACAGGGCGCCATAGCAACATGGGCGCCTGGCGACCTGCACAGATTCCGATGGTCACAGATTCGGCGGCGCCCTCCCCCCCCCCCCCCCCCGCGACTGAATATAACTTAGCGCCGTTAGCGGGCGCCGGGTGGCATGCCTGGTGACAGCGAGGTGGCGGCAGAGACACAGCAGGCAGGGAGGGTGCAAGTCACACCTGAGCGAGATGTCAGCACACCCGGAACCCGGCAGCAATAATCCCCCACAGTGTGCAGCGCCGCGGGTCTGAGGAGTCTCGGCTGTCTGTCTCAGTCACAGGCAGCCCAGCACAGTGCACCCGCCTCCCCCTTTTCCGTCCTGTGCTGTGTGTGTGCAGCACGTGGCTCAGATGACCAGCTTGCCTGGTTTACAGGTCTGAAAGGGGGAGGGGTGTCTGTGTTGTAGAGGGGAGGGGGGATTCGGTATTGTAGGAGGAGGGGGTTCTGTATTGTGGGGGGGTCTGTATTGGGGGGTTCTGTATTGTGGGGGGGTCTGTATTGGGGGGTTCTGTATTGTAGGGGGTTCTGCAATGTGGGGGGGTGTTCTGTATTGTAGGGGGAGGGGGTTCTGTATTGTGGGGGGGTTCTGTAATGTAGAGGGGAGGGGGTTCTGTATTGCGTGGAGGGGGGGTTCTGTATTGTACGGGGGGCTGCAATGTAGGTGTGGATCAGTATTATAGGAGGAGGGTTCTTCATTGTGGGGGGGGGGTTCTGTATTGTGGGGGCTCTGTTTTGAAGGGGGTCTGTATTGTGGGGGGGTTCTGTATTGTGGGGGGGAGGGGGTTCTGTATTGTGGGGGGAGGGGGTTCTGTGTTGTAGGGGGTCTGCACTGTTCGGGTGGATCTGTATTGTAGGGGGAGGGGGTTCTGCATTGTGGGGGGGGTTTCTGTATTGTGGGGGGGTTCTGTATTGGGGGAGTCTGTATTGTGGGGGGTTCTGTATTGTAGGGGGGAGGGGGTTCTATATTGTGTGGAGGGGGGGGGGTTTCTGTATTGTAGGGGGTCTGCACTGTAGGGGTGGATCTGTATTATAGAAGGGGGGGTTCTACATTGTGGGGGGTATCTGTATTGTAGGGGGGTTTTGTATTGTAGGGCATTCTGTATTGTAGGGGGAGGGGGTTCTGTATTGGAGGGGTCTGCACTGTAGGGGTGGATCTATATTTTAGGGGGAGGGGGTTCTGCATTGTGGGGGGGTTCTGTATTGTGGGGGGGTTCTGTATTGTAGGGGGGATCTGTATTGTGGGGGGGGGTTCTGTACTGTAGGGGGGAGGGGGGTTCTATATTGTGTGGAGGGGGGGGTTTCTGTATTTTAGGGGTCTGCACTGTAGGGGTGGATCTGTATTATAGAAGGGGGGGTTCTGCATTGTGGGGTGGTTATGTATTGTAGGGGGGTTTTGTATTGTAGGGGGTTCTGTATTGTAGGGGGAGGGGGTTCTGTATTGGAGGGGTCTGCACTGTAGGGGTGGATCTATATTGTAGGGGGGAGGGGGTTCTGCATTGTGGGGGGGTTCTGTATTGTAGGGGGGATCTGTATTGTGGGGGGGGGGGGGTTCTGTACTGTAGGGGGGAGGGGGGTTCTATATTGTGTGGAGGGGGGTTTCTGTATTGTAGGGGTCTGCACTGTAGGGGTGGATCTGTATTATAGAAGGGGGGGTTCTGCATTGTGGGGTGGTTCTGTATTGTAGGGGGTTCTGTGTTGTAGGGGGGTTCTGTATTGTGGGGAGGTGGTTCTGTATTGGAGGGGTCTGCACTGTAGGGGTGGATCTATATTGTAGGTGGGAGGGGGTTCTGCATTGTAGGAGGGTTTGTATTGTGGGGGGTTTTGTATTGTGGGGGGGTCTGTATTGTGGGGGGGTCTGTATTGTGGGGGGGGTGTTCTGTATTGTGGGGGGGTCTGCACTGTAGGGGTGGATCTGTATTGTAGGGGGGTTCTGTATTATAGGAGAGGGGGGTTCTGTTTAATAGGAGGGGGTCTTCTCTGTAGAGGTGAATCTGTATTGTAGAGGGGGTTCTGTATTGTAAGGGAGGTTTGTACTATAGGGGGATGGGTCTGCACTGTAGGGGGAGACTGTAGGGAGGTCTGGGTGACATGCAGGGGGTCCAGAACTGTTAGGGGGGTGTCTGTGTAACATATAGGTGTCTAGAGCTGTGGGGGGCTGTGTAATGTAAAGTGATGCAGGGTGTTGTATAATGTAACGGGGTGCAGTTGTGGAGAGGGGTACACAGTCGTGACAGAGATATTGAAAGATGCAGGGGGCACAGTGGGATTTTCAATTTTACCGTGGGGGGTGTAGATATAGGATCCGTCCCGGGTGACAAATGCTCTAGGTATGCCCCTGCTGGCAGGCCAGGCCACAGGCGGATTCTGCAGGAATGACAGCGTGGGCTGCTGTCCCTGCCTTGTTAGGAGTCGGAGATCACTGTTACTGGTAGTCTGTGGGTTACTCATTAAGATTGCCGCCGCTAGGCGACAGTGCGGCGGCCATCTTTAAAACTGGACAAAGTACTGGCAGGCCACAGGCGGATTCTGCTGGAAAGACGGCATGGGCGGCTGTCCTTGCCTTGCTATGAGGAGCAGGAATGAGGAGCTCACATGCCATGCGCACTGAGAAGGAGCACAAGAATCCACAGAAGCAGGCAGCGGATGTAAAAACTTTTTTCTGTAAGTAAATTATTTTTTTATAAGTGCAGTGTACTGTTTAATGTCTGTTTTGTATTTTATTATTTAAATAGGGTGTTTCTTAAAGGAACAGTAAATACAAAAGTTAAAAAATACTTTATTGTAATTATGTTTGATATTTGATAGTAAATTTACAGGTAGTGGTATGATACCATGTGATTTACTTTATATGTGGCGTTATTATAGCGTGTGATTTTCAGTATAGGTGGCGTTATTATAGCGTGTGATTTATAGTATAGGCGGTGTTATTATAGCGTGTGATATACAGTATAGGTGGCGTTATTATGTGAATAAAAGTTGTATTTTTATCATAGCTTGTAATCTGTTTTTTTGGAATGGAAGGCTTTAAATGGAGCCGGTATTGGAGAAAGGGGTGGACACTGAAGGGGTGTGGTTATGGAGGGGTGTGGTTATGGAGGGGTGTGGTTATGGAGGGGTGTGGTTACTATGGGGCGCTGTCAATCTTTCTCGCACAGGGCGCCTAAAGGCCTAAGGCTGGCCCTGGCTGGTTGTATCCAAGTTGATCGATCAACTTGGTACATTCATCCTGCCCATTACCGGATATAATCTCGGCTGGTTCCTGTTGAACCGGCCGAGATTTAAATTGTGTATGGCCGACCTAAATGTAATTTCTCTCTGGTGCTTCATTCCTCTGTTATCAGCATGATTTATTGCTGAGAAGTTTTCCCAACACATGAGATAAAATTTGTGACGGGAGAGGGAACTCCGCACACAGCTTGTCTATTCACAACACAGCTCTGCATGTTCCTTTATTCCTGTGCCCTGTGTGGAGGGGGTGTGTCCTCTTCCTCCAATCAGCTCTCATACAGTGTATAAGAGCTGTAACTGCAGCTCTCCATCCCTCCTCTCTGCTTCTGACAGATGCAGAAGGATTGTATCTGTCTGGTGTCAAAATCACACGAATGGTGACTGCATCTGATTGGATGTTGCCACTGTTCAGCCTGCAATTTATCATCTCGGGTCTTTTGATTTTTTAATCAAGGTATACATTGCCTTGAAAAAGTATTCATACCCCTTGAAATGTTCCATATTTTGTCATGTTACAACCAAAAATGTAAATGTATTTTATTGGGATTTTATGCGATAGACTAATACAAAGTGGCACATACTGTAATTGTGAAGTGGAAGGAAATGATAAATGGTTTTCAATTATTTTTACAAAATAAATATCTAAAAAGTGTGGCGTGCATTTATATTCAGCCCCCTTTAGTCTGATATCCCTAACTAAAATCTACTGGAACCAATTGCCTTCAGAAGATACCTAATTAGTAAATAGAGTCCACCTGTGTGTAATTTAATCTCAGTATAAATACAGATCTTCTGTGAAGCCCTCAGAGGTCTGTTAGAGAACCTTAGTGAACAAACAGCATTATGAAGGCCAAGTAACACACCAGACAGGTCTGGGATAAAATTGTGTAGAAGTTTAAAAAAGTCCTGTTAGCAGTTTGCGAGAAGAAACTGCTCGGCTCAGGTGAGTTTTTACTTTTTGGTGGAAAAATTACACTACACATCACCTGAACACACAATCTCTACCTTGAACATGGTGGTGGCAGCATCATGTTATGGGGATGTTTTTTTCAGCAGGGACAGGGAAGCTGGTCAGAGTTTAAGAGCAGATGGATGGAGCCAAACATGGGGCAATCTTAGAAGAAAACCTGTTAGAGTCTGCAAAAGACTTGAGACTGGGGCGGAGGTTACCTTCCAGCAAGACAACGACCCTAAACATACAGCCATAGCTACAATGTAATGGTTTAGGTCAGGGATGTCCAAACTTTTTTTTAAAGAGGGCCAGATTTGATGCAGTGAACATGCTTGAGGGCCAAACATTTTACCTGACATTCTTTAAACCATAAAAATTTGGTCGAAGTGTGTTCATTCGAGCACTAATACACTGCCTAACAAAAAATTTGGTGAATTGATGAGCTTAGGCGTGTTATTTGGATATGCTGTATTTATCGGCTTAAAACACGCACCCTAACTTTAAAAAGGAAGTTTCAGGAAGAAATCTTACATTTTAAATAAAGAACTGTGAAGCAAAATAAGGGTCAGTGCCAATCAATGCAGCACCCACCGTATTGCCATTAATGCAGCACCCACCGTATTGCCATTAATGCAGCACCCACCGTATTGCCATTAATGCAGCACCCACCGTATTGCCATTAATGCAGCACCCACCGCATTGCCATTAATGCAACATACACATTGCCATGAATGCAGCACCAACCACATTGCCATTAATGCAGCACCCACATTGACATGAATGCAGACTCACCATTCGTCAGTGCAGCCTGATTCATGTCCGTCTGCAGCCTTTGCGGAGACAGGGAGGGGGCGGGGCGAGCACCGACAGAAATACCGGAGAAACTCCTGTTTTCTCAGCGTCCTTTTTAATTGAAAGTCCCGCCTCCTGTGATGGACAGATCAGTCTTCCAATGGCAGCGCAGGAGTCGGGACTTCCTTTTACACAGGATGTAATGTAAACAGGAAATATTCCTGTATCCTGTACGATACTTGTCTGTCTTCTCCAAGGCAGCAAGCATTTATATCTTTTGTGGCGCTCTTTAATTTGTTGGGGGCCTCAAAAGATATATATGTCAAAATTACCAGGCGGGCCGTCTAGAACATGGCCGCGATTGGCCCGAGGGCCGGTCTTTGGACATGCCTGGTTTAGGTCAAATCATATTCATATGTTAGAATGGCCCAGTCTGGACCTCAATCCAATTGAGAATCTGTGGCAAGACTTTAAAATTGGCGTTCACAGATGCTCTCCGTCCAATCTGACAGAGCTTGAGCTATTTTCCAAAGAAATAAAAATGTCACTCTCTAGATGTGTAAAGCTGGTAGAGACATCCCCAAAAAGACTTGCAGCTGTAATTGCGGCGAAAGTTTCTACAAAGTATTGACTGAATATAAATGCAAACCACACTTTTCACATATTTATTTGTAAGAAAAAAATGAAAACCATTTATCATTTTCCTTCCACTTCACAATTAAGGGCCACTTTGTTTTGGTCTATCACATAAAATCCCAATAAAATACATTTACGTTTTTGGTTGTAACATGACAAAATGTGGAAAATTTCAAGCGGTATGAATACTTTTTCAAGACACTGTAGATTAGGAATGCTTCCATCCTCGTCTACTAGCTGTTTGGCTCTCTATGTATATGCTTGGAGTGGGCAAACCTTAATTACACAGTACGCTTTTCCTAAAACAAAAATACACTAAGCTAGGCAGGGACTGTGCATGGATGTTATTGCCATTTAGCAAACTAGCTGTGTGGAAATGAAATTCTGGACAGGAATGTTACTGACCTGAAGTACAGTATCCAGGGGCAATCAGAATGACATTGCTTATCATTTCTGTATTAAATGTGATGCTGAATGCAGAAAGAGCTGAAAGGATACAGAGGAAGACCCTGTAGATTGGTTATGAGAAAGAAAGAAGTGTAAACAAACGTAAAACTATATTAGCTTTTGTATTGCTTGTACAGTAAATCCTTAGATTGGAACATAATTCGTTCCAGAAACATGCTTGTAATCCAAAGCACTTGTATATCAAAGCATTTTTTTACAGGGTATAAAAGAGAAGAGAGGCACCTCTAAGTGTAGCAATAAGTTGCTAAATGTTGTACCTTCATTAAAGTGGAGTTCCACCCATTTTTTTATGTTTGTCTGTGCTGCATGCCCTAATCTCATAGTGTTCAGAATGGACCATTTTTATTTATTTTGTTGCTTGTAAATACCTTTATTTTGTAGTCCTTCATTACTTCCTCCTCCTTATAAGCCTAGGCTATTAAGTCACATGGCTATTTGCAAGGGTTTCTGGGATAGGCATCATGTTCCCCAGTAGTACTTGCAAACCTGACTAAAACCTATTACATTGCTTGTGCAGCACTGAGCATGTGCGAGATATGCAAAGCTGAAATCCAGGAAGTCATACAGTCTGGCTTCATGATGCCCACACTTAAGATGACCACGGTCTATTTCTAGATTATAAACTATCTAAATGCTGTAACAACCTAACAAAACAGACCTTAGTTTACAGACTAACTTTACTAGAATACATTAAGCTTGTGTATTACAGGGGTATTTTAAAAAGTGAAATTGTGGGTGGAACTCCCCTTTAACCTCCCTGGCGGTATGATTATTTCAGATTTTAGGTGCTGAAAGCGGTACCATTATTTGGAAATTTGCCGTTTTACATTGTAGGCTTGTAATTCTTATGCTGCGTACACACGGTTGTTTTTTGTGATGAAATAAAACAACGTTTTAAAAAACTTCATTTAAAATGATTGTGTGTGGGCAAAACGTCATTTTATGTCTCCTGAAAGACGACCAAAAAAAAATTTGAACATGCTTCAATTTTTTATGTCGTTTTTCAGAATGTCGTCTTTTGCTTCACAAAAAATGATGGTGTGTGGGCAAAATGATGTTTAAAACGACGTTTTTAAACCCGTGCATGCTCAGAAGCAAGTTATGAGACGGGAGCTTCAATGGAACAGAGTGCCGTCGAACGTGGTGTACGTAACCGCGCTTTGCAAGAGCATTTTCAGAAAACGATGGTGTGTAGGCAACGTCGTTTTTTTAAAATGAAGTTTGAAAAACGTCGTTTTGTTTCGTGAGATAAAACTACGTTTTTTTTACATCACAAAAAGTGATCGTGTGTACGCGGCATTAGAAATAACTCACTTAAATCTGAACAAGAGTCTAGTAGACATCCCCGGTATGATAAAGTTTGAAAAACAAAATCATAAATTATAATATAAATAATTATAAATAATTATAACAAATAATAATATAATTATAATAAAAATAATTCAATAATGTAATCATCTCAAAATCACTGAAATTTGCTCAGTTGCAGAATTGTCGCTGTCATTACTTTTATTTTTTGATGACGAATTTCCCCACAAATCGCTATCGCTCAATTCTGCAAGTGATTATAATTTATTGTCGCTGTTTTCTAGCTGGTCTAAAATCACTTTTGACATAAAGGGACACTTTTTGGTTGCTATGGACAATCTACAGTTTCCAGGCAGAAAAAAATGTTTTTATTATATAAAAGTGCATGTAGGACACTGGGCAGACCACTAGGGACAAGGGGTGTGTGTATTTTTTTACATACAGTACTGTAATCTGTAAGATTACAGTATACTGTATGTATTGTGTTTATTTACTTTTTTGAATTTGGTGCTGATCTCCGCCCCTGTGCGTCATAACGTTGCAGGGAATCACAGGGACACTGAATCGAGCGAGGAGGACACAGCTCGATCACACAGCGCGGCAGCATTGCAGGATCCAGGGACAAGGTAAGTAAACCCTGCCTGTGGCTGCTGTGAGGCGATCCAGAGTCTGGCTCAGGGATACCGCTTTTGGTGCTGAAATTCCACCCCGAGACAGACTCAGGAATACCGCCAGGGGGGTTAAATGTAACCATATTGCCACTCTTTTGTATACTCAGTTGTGACATAAAGCTACTCTTATATCAAGACATTGCTTGTATATTAAGGTAAAATTTATTAAAACATTTTGCTTGTCTTGCAAAACGTTCTTAAACCAAGTTACTCTTAAACCAAGGTTTTACTGTACTGCTGCCTCTCCCCTGTTTTTAGGCACAAACTTGCATGTTTGTACAACGATGGTTTGTGAAGGCCATTTTGCCATGTCTTGCCACCTTGTGGCATGAAGGCCAAATGCCCCGTACCCACGAGCGGTTTTCCTGTCGGAAACAAAACTGATGTTTTTTCAGACGGAATTCCGCTCAAGCCTGCCTTGCATACACACGGTCACACAAAATTTCGGTAAACTTTTGATTGCCAAGAACGCGGTGACATAAAAGACCTAGACGAGCTGAGAAAATTAAGTTCTATGCTTCTGAGCTTCTCAATTTTTTTTTATTTTTTTTTGAGCATGCATCTAAATTTTGCACGTTGGGATTTGTACACACAATCGGAATTTCCAATCAGTTTTTTTTTCTCAGGCGGCGTACACACGGCAGAGAACCTCGACGGGCAGAACACATCGTTCCGCCCGTCGAGGTTCTCTGCCGGCCGTCGAAATCGGCGACCCGCCTGTCGGGAATGGCAACCAGCCATTCATCCAGGCGGGCCGTCGAGCAAAAAGAGAGCGTGCTCTCTTTTCGCTCGACGGGATTCCTGACGGGCGGGGCGAGCGCTCTGTGTACACACGGCCGAGGTCCTCGCTGGAATGCAGCTTCCAGCGAGGTTCTCGCTGGTTTCCAGCGAGAACCTCGGTCGTGTGTACGCTGCCTCAGAGAACCTTCTCTCTATCTTTTTCCAGCAGTTTTCCTGTTGGAAAAAGTCTGTTGGAGCATACACACGGTTGGAATTCCCGACCAAAAGCTCTCATCAGACTTTTTAGAAAGCAGGAAAACCGCTCGTGTGTACGGGGCAAAAGAGTATGTTTTGTGCTTCCTATTTGTATTTTCATAGTAAAATATGGTGCTATTGTATAATATCGACTAACTCCAAAGGTTGTAGAAGAACACCATCATAGTGGTCTTTTTGGGATGCCACGGTCAGGAACAATAACAGAGCTATCTGCCACCAGTGTCCCCAACATATAAAACATTTTAGTTTCTGATTCTACCACTTGGCATCTACCCACATTTTAAAAAGTCAGTTATTAGTGGATGTGGCAAATGTGTTTCTGGAGACTTAAAATCACAGACCAATATATTTTGCGCCTATTATGTCTGCTTTATGATTTTGTATGACCTTATATTTTTCTAGGAACGGCAACTCAGGGAAAATGAAAGTTTGAACCTTACAAAAAGGATCTCTGAGCTGGTATCAGGGAAAGACAATGAGAGACAATTGGAGCTAAAACTATCACACTGGAGAAGACAGGTGCATGATGAGAAGGAGAAAGTTGCTGCAGCACAGGAACAGGTAAAGGTTTCAAAATTTTCCTGAAGGTTGTGACAAATTATATATATATTTTTTTTTTTCCATAAAAGTTTTATTGAGTCAAGATGCAGAATACAAAGAAGAAAAACGACATAGGAATTATCACATAACAAGGAGTGACACAAGGTTGCAAAAAAGGGTACGCTACATGATACAGTGTAACATAACAATCAATGAAATTTCCAGACCCGAATTAAGGTACATGTAGTGTAATGAAGCGACAGAGGGCGGAGGATCGTGATTGCAGTTTTCCCCTCCCCCAAATCCCCCTCCCCACTCTGGTGCCAGGGGGGAGAAAGGAGCAGGGTACCGAACAAGGTCATATAAGCGAGAGATAGTGTATCATGGCAAGCCTATGGTCACTCAACAAAAGAGGAAGGAGAGAAGAGGGAGAGAAGGGGAGAAAAGAGAGCGAGAGGAAGAGAGATTAAGAAAGAATGGGAGGGAGAGTAAAACAGGGGGAAAGAGATACGGGGTAAAAGGAAGGAGAGGGAGGGATGGGGGGGATAGGGGAGAGAGAGGGGATGGGGGGAGGAGGGGAAGAACGGACAGGCATACTGAGAAGGGAGGATAGAGGGGGGACAAGAGTGGATCCGCTCCCAGCGCCCCCCCCCCAAGGGCCCCCCCATAACGTACGGATGAGAAGTCGCCGCCCCTGGTGGCTCAAGGGATCCATTGACGGTAGCGGTCAGTGGTTACAAAGTGGTTCCAGCAGGCCCAAGTAAAGGAAAATTTGTGGATTCTGTCTTGTGACAAATTATATTTTTTATTGGCATCATCAGAAATGTCACCAAATTTTTTTTATAGACCAGGGAGAGCAAAATATGGGGTCTGAAATCCTATATCTTAAATAACCCCAGGATATGGGATATAATGTTACATGTAAATGGTGAGTCTGAAGCCTTGTACACACGCTCGGTTTACTCAGCAAGAACCAGCTAGAAAACTGCTGGCAGAGCTTTCTTGACGAGTATACCGAGCGTGTGTACGAGGCTTTTGGGTTTCTCGTCAAGAAAACTGCCCAGAATCTAGACGAGAAAATAGAGAGCAGGTTCTCTATTTTTCTCAGCAGTGTTTTCCTGCCGAGAAACCCGAGAGTGTGTATACTTACCTGTCGCTGTGGAAACCCGCGCATGCTCAAAATTACTTTGACGCATGTGCGGCAGCTTCCTAGGCATAGGTAGGGTGCAGAAAGATGGCGGCGAAGGCATCGAATGTGACGAGCACATGCTTATCGTACATGATGACACCACGTCACGATGACGTCACCACGTACTTGGCATTTAAAAGAACAGCGGTTCTTTTGAACGAAGTGTCTGTATACTCGGGCGGCAAGAGATTCTTGCCAAGAATCTCGTTTTTCCTGACAAGATTCTGGCCCGTGTGTACAGGGCTTGACATACAGTGCCTTGATTGTGAAGTAGAAGGAAAACGATAAATGTTTGAACTTTTTTTACAAATAAACATCTAAAAAGTGTGCCATGCATTTGTATTCAGCCCCCTTTACTCTGATACCCCTAACTAAAATCTAGTGGAACCAATTGCCTTCAGAAGTCACCTTTATCTCAGTATAAATATAGCTTTCTGTTCTGTGAATCCCTAAGGCCGCGTACACACGTACGAGAACCTCGTCGGGCTAAACTCATCGTTCCGCCCGACGAGGTTCCCGATGAGAGGTCAGAAAAGCTCGTCGAGCCAAAGTCCTCATTGAACAACGAGGAAAAAGAGAGCGTGCTCTCTTTTTTGGCTCGACGAGCTTCCCGACGGGACGCTCGTCGGAAGTGTACACACGATCGAGCTTCTCGCCAGAATATGTCTCCCAGCGAGCTTCTCGCTGGATTCTGCCGAGAAGCTCGGTCGTGTGTACGGGGCCTAAGAGTCTTGTTAGAGAACCTTGGTGAACAACCAGCATCATGAAGGCCAGGGAACACACCAGACATAACATTTTGGAGAAGTTTTTAAGCAGGGTTAGGTTATAGAAAAATATCCCAAGCTTTGAACATCTCACGGAGCACTGTTCAATCCATCATCCGAAAATGGAATGAGTAGGCACACACCTGCAAACCTACCAAGACATGGCCATCCACCTAAACTGACAGGCAAGAAGAGCATTAATCAAAGAAGCAGCCAAGAGGGCCATTGTTACTCTGGAGAGACCCACAGCTCAGGTGAGAGAATCTTTCCACAGGACAACTATCAGTTGTGCACTCCACAAATCTGGCCTTTATAGAAGAGCAGCAAGAAGAAAGCCATTGTTTATAGAAAGCCATAAGATGTCCCATTTGCAGTTTGCGAGAAACCATGTGGGGGACACAGCAAACATGTGGTAGAAGGTGCTCTAATCAGATGAGATCAAAATGTTACTTCTTGGCCTAAAAGCAAAACTATGTGTGGCGGAAAACGAACATTGTACACCATCCCCACCGTGAAACATGGTGGTGGCAGCATCATGCTGTGGGGATGCTTTTCTTCAGCAGGGACAGGGAAGCTAGTCAGAGTTAATGGGAAGATAGATGGAGCCAAATACAGGACAATCTTAGAAGGAAACCTGTAATGCCGCGACACACGGTCGGAATTTCCGACAAGAAAAGTTTGATGTGAGCTTTTAGTCGGAAATTCCGACAGCGTGTATGGTCTCTTTGACTTTTTCCAACAGCAAAAATTTAAGGCCGCGTACACACGATCAAATTTATCTGCTGAAACTGGTCCGCCGACCAGTTTCAGCCGACATATCCGGACATAACGGACAGGTTTGAAATGTGAAATGTGAAAATTTGAATTTAAAATTTGTCCGCTACAAACCTGTCCGTCCGACATGTCCGCTGGTTAGTATGCCTAACCAGCGGACAGAAATCTCCTGCATGCGTCAAATGGATTTGACGCATGCGTGGAAGTATTTTACTTCCTGGAGTGGTGACGTGGCGGCATCAACGTCACCGCATCCTCAGCCAAAGGGGATTTTTGTCCGATGGTGTGTACACGCCATCGGACCAAAATCCGATGAGACATGTCCGCTGGAAACGGTCCGTCGGACATGTTTGAGCTGACATGTCTCATCGTCTGCCGCGGCCTAAGAGCTGGTTCTCAAATTTTCTGACGGGAAAAGTTCTTGTTTGAAATTCCGATCGGCTGTATGCAATTCCGCGCAAAAAAACTCAGATCATATCGGAATCAATTTGACGCATGCTCGGAATCATTGAACTTAATTTTTCTCGGCTCGTTGTAGTGTCTGCCACATGTTTATCATCTTAACCTTTAGCACATCCTATGCATTAAAGGGTTAGTAAAGGAAATTAGTTTTTCCTTTAAAATAACAAACATGTGATACTTACCTCCACTGTGCAGTTTGTTTTGGACAGAGTGGCCCTGATCCACGTCTTCTGGGGTCCCTCGGTCCTGGTCTGGTCCTCCCACAAGTACTGACCAAAGTAATGCGAGAGAGCTCGCATTGTGGTGAGTAATTGCGGGCGCGCTACTGTGATACAGCAAGCGGCCATAGCCGATCACTGTATCACTCGGCCCTGCCCCTCGGCGCACCGCGTCACTGGATGTGATTGACAGTGCCAGCCAATGGCTGCGCTGCTCTCAATCCATCCACTCTAGCCAATCAGCGGATCTCGGTACCGAGTGCAGGACTTTTGAGAGGTCAGGTAAGTATATCGGGGGCTTAGGGGGGGGGCGGTCGGCAGCATCAGATGTTTTTTAACCTTAATGCATAGATTGCATTGAGGTGATTTTTTTTTTTACTTTACAACTCCTTTAAGGTGAAAAAACACCTTGCAGTTTCCATCGCCCCCCTCCCCCTTCCCGTTTTACTTACATAAGACCTGAATCTTCATGCGCGCGTCCTACTGTTCTCTCCACGGAGTCCGGCTTTGATTGGATAGATTGATAGCAGCGCAGCCATTGTTTTCTGCTGCTGTAAATCAAATCCAATTACGCAGGTGTCGGGGCCGAGTCACACACTCGCGTCTATGCACGCCAAGTGTATGACTCAGGAGCGTGCCTGCAAGGTAACCCCCTTGCAAGAGAACTTCCCAAAGGGGGTCATCTAATGCGGAGAAGAGCCGCCGCGGGACCCCAAAACAGGTGGATCCGGGCCAACGAGCTGCACAGTGGAGGTAAGCTGCACGGGGCAGTGAATGAATACTCTGCCACAGTGAGCAAGTGTGTTCATTTAGAAAAGAAAAGGGCTGGTAAATTGCATATTTACAAACCCCCTTCCCCTGCTCTCCATCCTGAAACATCCTCCATGGCATCTGGGGGAGAGGAGAGGTGGGAAACCAGCAGGACTGCAGGGCCAACAAGAGGGGAGGGGAAGCCTGGGCAGTAGGGGAAATCGACACCGCACATAGTGATTAGGGTGTGCCCAGGCACATCTGGCACACCTCCTGTGCATGCCTAATGCAGATTGTACTGTGTATGGTGAACTTAACCTCTTGCCGATAACGTAATGTGTGGTAGCAAAGAGGGTGGGCTTTAACGCCACATTCTGCACATATGCGTCCTTTGGCAGCTGAGACTTCTGCGCACTCTCTGCGTAATCCCAGCACCATGACACAGTTACAGACTGCTCTTGGTCTGTACTAATGATCAAGAATCAGCGGGACTGGCTTCCAATCATGTGACTACTGTGATAGGCAATCACAATGGTTATGTGATTGGCCAATCCTTTCCCCAGGCATACAGACTCTATTAAAGGGGTGCCAGGGCTTGACGGTAAGGGATTAAAGGAGTTCTATAGTCACAACATACACTTTTATGATGTAGTAGCAGCATCCTCATACCAACCAGAAATCATGTTCCATTGGCATGACCAATTTAATACAACTAAAACCTTTATGGTTGCCTTTGGTTACTGCATGGGTTTACATTATGTTTTTTAACAATGTATTTTTTTTTTTTTTAAACTGACTATTAACAGGTGCTGCAGCTAGAACAAGGCAGGAAGTCTGTGGAGATGGCTGGAAGTTCACTGCACAAGAAACTGACAGATTTACAGAGTAAACACTCCGGGCTTCAGCAGGAAAACTCCCTCTTGCGTGTAGAGAAGAACCATTTGGTGGAGCACATCTCCCAGTTACATAAACAGGTAATGTGCCCGCAGCACACTGAACTCTTCTTCCTGACTGGGAAAAGGGAGGAAAATGGAGCTTAGTGTGTATGACCAGTCAGGACAAATGTGAGGTCAACAGGAACACTGGAATGTTGTTTATGTCACTCCCTGAGAATGGAAAGCAGTGTGCATTTCACACATAGAAAAGTGCATTCTGGAATCCATCCAATTTATCTTAAGAATAAAAAGAATAGTTTGACGCCTGCGTACCTATAGGGAAAACAAGTAGAAACTCACCGATGAGACGGGGGCTGCCTTGTGCTTCATTTTAGAGGGGGGTCTATTTTCTTCATGGTTAATGAGTACCTCAAGTTGGGGGAGGATTAGATTTTTGTGTTGAAGGGCTAGTAAAGCAGAACCTTAATTTAAACTATGTGCCTCATATATATGAGCTTGCATTTGAGATATGTTATTTCTGACTCCCGGTGATGGGATAGTGTATTTAAAGTGGAACAGAAGGCATTAAAAAAAAAAGCATACACGCAGGTAGGCTAATTATTATAGAAGAGACATGCAATATCTCTTCTGCCATAAATACACCTACCTGCCTGCTTACTGTCTTCTGTGGCATGAAAATGAGCTGCGCATGCACAGGAGTTACGTCATTCTATACCAGGGATCCTCAAACTACGGCCCTCCAGCTGCTGTGGAACTACACGTCCCATGAGGCATTGTAAAACTCTGACATTCACAGACATGACAAGGCATGATGGGAATTGTAGTTCATGAACAACTGGAGGGCCATAGTTTGAAGACCCATGTTCTATACCAACCAGTGAGGATGCCCCTCATGTGCTTTGGACCACTAGAGAGCAGAGGCCCAGGCACACCCTAATCACCCCATGCGCATTAGTGTTATCGCTCTGTATAGAAGCAGGAAAATGGGAAAGATCTTCCTCTTACCGACTCTGCCATAAGAGAAGTGTTTATGCTCTTCTCTTTCACTGTGCCGGCAGGGAGATCAATGTTTTGGGGTCATATGTAGATACATACACATGCCTGTGTGTTTGAGCTTAAAGAGGTTGTAAAGGAATACCTTTTTTTTCCCTAAATAGCTTCCTTTACCTTAGTGTAGTCCTCCTTCACTTACCTCATCCTTTGATTTTGCATATAAATGTCCTTATTTCTTCTGAGAAATCATCACTTCCTGTTTTTCTGTCTGTAACTCCACACAGTAATGCAAGGCTTTCTCCCTGGTGTGGAGAAAGCCTCTTGAGGGGGAGGGGGTGAGCTGGCAAGTCAGGACACTCTACTTTGCAGATAGAGAAAGGAACTGTGTGTTAGTGGGCATCCTGACACTCCTGCTCGCCCCCTCCCCCTTAAGAGGCTTTCTCCACACCAGGGAGAAAGACTTGCTTTACGGTGTTGAGTTACAGACAGAAGAACAGGAAGTGAGGATTTCTCAGAAGAAATAAGGACATTTAAAAGCAAAATGGAAGGATGAGGTAAGTGAAGGAGGACTGCACTAGGGTAAAGGAAGCTATTTAGGGGGAAAAAATGTCCTTTACAACCCATTTAAGGGTGCACACCCTAATGCAATAGGCTGTGCACACCTATGCTAGAGAGGAGGTAAGTATAGAGATTTTAGTTCTGCTTTAGGGGCCTGTTTACACTTCCAGTAACTTTGCTTTTTGATGTGACCTGTATTTTTGAGTTCTATTGTGTGCTTTTCATTACCTGCATTTCAGATCAGCAGTCACATTAGTAGGTCTAATGTGAACACACGGTCTTGTTACTATAAAGTGTAGTTTAGTGTAATCGATCTTGCTATGGCAATGAAGAGAAAAATATACGGCTTACATTTTTCTTTTAGGGTACATGTGCTATGATCTACATAATGTACTACTAAAGACTCCAGTAATAAAGATTATTGAACTACCATTTTCAGCTTTTCATGGTTTGTCCACAATAACAAAAGCACAGTGACTTAATTTGGATCTTCATCTGCGCCTATGCCCCTTACCAGGTGGTCTGTCATGCACATTTCAAATACTCACTCACTCACTCAGAGGATCCAATGTTGTCCCGCTGAAATCCTCTTGTCTTTTGCCGCCATGTTGCTTGTGACATCATAGAGAGACCCTCTGGCTCTTCCAGGTTCATTCAGTGTCCTGTCGGTATGGGTCCCCCCTTCGGATAATGCTTGGGCTGGACTGCGCAGGCGCAAAGGGAGCCGCCGAGAATCTCCAAAGATGAACAGCTGTTCTGTACCTGTAGACGGCGCATGCGCAATCAACACGCCGCTCACTCCCGATGCTCGGGGAGGGTTATTCATTGCATACAACAAGGGACAGAATACAAGGGGTGTATGCTTTTCTCAAAGGGGCGGATGTAGTCTTGAGCAGTGCTCTTTTGGGGAATGGTTTTCTTAATAAATTAAACGTCTTTGCGGGGCGTGTAATAGTGTACTTACAAAAGTGTGCAAATAAGAGGGTCCTTCAATGAATCTGCCCCACAAAGATGTGTAGTTTATTAAGAAAACAATTTCCCAAAAGAGCACTGCTCAAGAATACATCCGAGCATCGAAAACGAGCAGCGTGTTGATTGCGTATGCGCCGTCTACAGGTACAGAACAGCTGTTCATCCTCTGAGATTTTCGGTGGCTTCGTTTGCGCATGCGCTGCGCCTGTGCATGCCCAGGCATTATCCGACGGGGGACCCATACCGACAGAACACCGGAATGCCTACCGATGATGCGCTAGGCACACCCTCTTTTCTGAATGAAGGGCTTATCCTAGGAGGCGCAGCGAGCACTGTATATGTGATTTATTCGGATTACTCCTAGGACATGCTGGTAGGTTAACTGGTGTCTGTCTAATTTGACCTTAGTGTGTGTATGTACAGTATGTATGCATGGGGGATAGGCAATTAAAACAGTAGTAAACACCGCTTAAACACGCCTATAGTAAAGCTTGCCTGTAGATACAAGAAATACAGTATCTCCTAAACATGCACTGTTTAAGAGATATTCACTGTTTCTGCAGACAGTGTCTTCACTGGGACATGTGCTCTGAAAGGATGGCATACTCATGTTGTCCCTTTAGAGCTCTGTGCCGCTGCCGTGACTCCCATGCGCATGTACGGGAATGACATTATTGTGGCTCGGCCATTTAAACGGCCGGAGCCTGCAAAGCCGGAAGGAAGACTGGGTGAAGATGGAAGCCCTGTCAGCGGTGACAGTGCACCACTGGATTGCTTTGTTTTAAGGTAAGGCTTTCATAATGTGCTAGTAAGCGATGTATACACACAATATGCCCTTAACTTGAAGAGAGAAGTTTTTTTTTTTTCCAATCAGCCAGAGACCTAGATAAAACCACCTAACAGACTCTTTCATCCACAAATGAGGTGGATGGAGGAATTTCCCCTACGCTAGGACACTCGCTGCTGTCAGAAATCACTGATCAGTATCTGTAGCTGCTAATTGAGCAACGTTTTCCAACATGTTTCTTCCACTTAAAAAAAAAAAATCTATAAAAAAAAAAAAAAGAATTAAAGCCACATCCCTATTTATAACAATAACAAGAAAATAGAGAAACAAAAAATCTAACACGTGGGACTTTGGAGGCACACCATGTTACATAAAATACTATTTCTATATTCATAGACAGCATGCATAAAATAGTTTCCATTGTATTGTACTCAGTCTTATAAAGTGTCAAAGTACAAACATTAAAATCAGCTTCTAATCGAACAATACAGTTGTATTATGTAATACTGGTACTTTGGCCTGACATGGACAATTTATAGATAGGCAACTCCTATCCTCATATTGATTAGTGGTTCCAAATTAATAACTACTGCAGTAGGGAACAGACACAAAAGATACACTCAGTATCTTTCCAAATAACTGTTCTGTTTTATTATTACTCAATTGAAGTTTTTTTTACACATGATTATTAATATTACAATTGTACTTTTATGGTAACAAGGGGCGTAACATAGACAGACTAATTCTAATCAGGACTCGAAAGATTGCAAACATGTAATGAAAACATTATTAGTGTTGTGTGCACAGTGAGGGCAGTGTGCAATACATACAAAATAGAATACAATTATATACAGAACTTACAAATGTCCTTTACAGGCCCAAAACGGTTCATGGAAAATATCCATATCTTCAGGAGCCAGCAATGTACATGACCAGTGTAGTCAAGATATCCCCAACTTTCTCTCACCCCTTTTTACCCCTAGAACTTCCCATACCACCTTCACATTTTCCACCAAATGATAAGACCACGTGAGTTTTGGGGTATAAATGGTCAAAGCAGCCTTTTTATTAACCAAATCTTAAATAATTTCCAAATACCATTTGTAAAGACGTTTAAACACACAGCTTGTTGGTCTTTGATGCCCCCCCCCCCTCCAAGGAACTTTTCCATTTTCCACCAATACACTGCGGGACCTTTAATACCATACCAGGTCTCCAGCAGTATCACCAGCTCGGAGACAACCCCTTTTCCGCAGTGCAACCATAACCGTATTTAAGCAGACATCGTTCCCACTGGAATACCCCAGAGGGGCCCATACCACGGATGAGCCACCCACCACTTCCATCACATATGTTATCTGCCACCATCAAAGACCAAGAACACCGCCGTTACCCAGCTGCTATGACGACCCGAATCCATTGGACCTAAAATAATATAAAACAAATAAACAAACAGGGAGGGTGGGTGGGAAAAGTGCCTCCTTCTGTTTCATAAATCCAAAGAACAAAGCGAAATGGGGTTCACCGCTCCAGGGAGGTCCCGAATGCAACCACGGATAGGCCCAGGTAAATATGGGTGCTGGCAATGCACTAGGCAATGGAAAATAGCAGGAAACGGATGGACGGCCGCACACCAAAGAACTCTTGATTTGGTCAGTGCTTATTCATGGCCATGAATAAGCACTGACCAAGTGTGAAACGCGTCGGCTGTATATGATTCTTGCTGTGTATATGCGGTGTTTGCTTATGTTTCTTCAATAAAGACAACTCAAGAGTTCTTTGGTGTGCGGCCGTCCATCCGTTTCCTGCTATTTTCCTTCTGTTTCATCCCCACTGAACTGTTCACTAATGTCCCCGCCTCCCCCTTTTATATAGCTCCTCCCCTTCTCCAAACTTCTAATCCTGTAACTTCCCATTCCAAAACTCCTAAATTTTTTACCCCTTGTTGGCTCACTTTCCACCTTGTCATGCCCGGCCCTCCACTACTTGTTTCTTTGTTCTTCTCCGTTCCGGGCCTCACTGTACTATTCGCAGAATCATCTAGAAAAAAACATAATATTAAACATGAAATCATACATCTCACTATATCTGTGTAAGGGTGTTACTCTGGGCGAGGGAAGGGTGGGTTGAGGAGTTATGGAAGGCGACCAATGGTGGGGCCCAACAGGATCCTAGACCACTAGTGACCACTATCTTGACCTACAATATATTTATTAGGAATACAAATGAACACATTTAGTTCCTGGGGGTATCTATTCTCTTCCACTTCTGTCGAGCAGAGACAGCTACACACTGATCGAAATTCATCCAGGTCCTGCTGACATGGCTGAATTTCGATCAGTGGATGGGCAGCTTTAGGACTGATGTGAATGTATAGTAAGTAGGCAATGCATAAATTGTTGGCTCTTTATAAATGCCTGAAACATTAAGAAAATAAATATTTCCTTAAGATTGCATTATGTTCTCTTTATAGCTCATGATCTCAGAGTAGATTTAATGATCTTTGTGTCTGTTGTTCTTCTGGCAGATACAGATACTGGCTTTGTAGAGTAAAAGTTAAATTCAGGTTACAGATGTCGTTGCAGTGCCTGGGGGTCCAGCCAAACAGAGCACAAAAAGCGTGTGGTCTGTAAACCTGAATTTCTTGTTTCCCCTCAATCCTATTCATGGCAGCTGCAGTACAATGAAAAGGGGGGTTGGCTGCCACCCGACTATAGGCCTCTCTCTGTCTTCTGGGGGGGTTGGCTACCACTAGGCCTTAGGGCTCCGTCTGTCTTTCATGTTCTTGTTTGGTTTTTCTTTTCTCCACTATTTTAATGCACTATATTGCAATAACCTTCACATAGTGAGTAAAATTTCTGGGAAGAGTATCTCGTTTTTTTTTTTTTTTTTTTTTTTTTAGACTACTGTTCGCCCAGCATATTATATAGTACACCTTCAGGGTAAATTAATGATTCTAAGCATCTGCTTTGTCCCAGATATGACTGCTAGCAGAAAGCATTACAGCATTTTTTTTGCTGTTATTCTCACTGCTTTATTAGGGGACACTATTTAATCTCACATTTAAGGAACCAGCATTATAGCACTTACTTTTCTTTTTTAAAGCAACAACCGTAATATAGTATTAGATCAGAATTTGCATCCACTGAACAGTGCTTTGGGCAAGTCCCCCAGAGAGGCTACTCAGATCACTTTCTTAAATCAGCGTAAAGAGAAGCCTCCCTGGGAGAAACATGCTGGCTGCCATTGCTGACTTCTCATTCTGCAAAGGTTGGTTGCTTGGCAATCACACTGGTTTCCAGTTAATTATTTTGAAGGTATTGAAGCCAGGGGATCAACATAATGTAGATCAACAATCATAGCCTCCAAATAAATTATTTTGCGTAGCAGCTGCAAACCAGATTTTAAGCTGCAAGCAAAAGTGATCGCTCCTAAAATGTTTAAAAAGGTTTGTAAAGGAATTTTTTTTTTTTATCTTAATAGCTTCCTTTACCTTAATGCAGTGCTGTTTTCGTGTCCTCATTGTTCATTTTTGCTCTCAAGTTGCTGTAATTCTTCTCTGATTTCCACACTTCCTGGTTGTCTGTTTCCTGATAGCCACAGTCCTGGGAGCTTTCTCACTGTGGTCACTAACTTCAAGGAGGTGTGATTACTGTGTGCCTAAAACCCCTCAGCACTAGGGATGAGCCAAACATACCCGCGTTCGGTTAGCACGAGAACCTTTGAACAGACTGACCGTTCGCACGAACATTTAGAACCCCATTGAAGTCTATGGGACTCGAACGTTCGAATTCAAACACGCTCATTTTAAAGATCAGTATTCAAGTTATTGTTGGAAAACATCTTTGAGAACCCGGGTCTTGCCCCAGGGAACATGTATCAATGGAAAAAAGTTTAAAAAACGGTAGTTTTTTCAGTAGCAGGACTCCTGAAAAAGTGACGGTTTTTAAAACCCAGGTTCTCAAAGACGTTTTCACAGGCAAGCTATAGACACCCAGCAGGTACAATATTTAGAGGAATTTTTTTTATTTAATTTAAGCATCCAGGAGCAGTGATTTTAATAATGTTTAAATAAAAAAAAAAAAAATGAAAAATTCCTTTAAAAATTGTACCTGCAGTGCTGGGTGTCTATAGTTTGCCTGTGAAAACGTCTTTAAGAACCCGGGTCTTGCCCGAGGGAACATGTATCAATGGAAAAAAGTTTTAAAAACTGTAGTTTTTTTCAGGACTCCTGAAAAAACTACCGTTTTCAAAACTTATTTTCCATTGATACATGTTCCCTCGGGCAAGACCCGGGTTCTCAAAGACGTTTTCACAGGCAAACTATAGACACCCAGCAGGTACAATATTTAAAGGAATCTTTCATTTTTTTTAAATTTAAACATTATTAAAATCACTGCTCCAGGAGCAGTGATTTTAATGATGCTTAAATTAAAAAAATAAAAATAAAATTCCTTTAAATATTGTACCTGTTGGGTGTCTATACCCGTGATAACGTCTTTAAATAGCACAATCACCTGCCTGCCAGTAAATTAGGAAGAACTGATCTATCTAAGCTATACAGTGTATAAATATATGTACAACTCCTAGGGATGTATATATATTCTCTACACACTGTAATTAAAGCTAAACTGACTAGCCTGCCTGCCTGCTCTATCTAGTTATCTAAATAGGAAATCTCTCTGTCTCTCTGACTGCTCTCATTAACAAGCCGGAACACACTACACGAGGCCGCCTGGAAGGCGGCCTTATATAGTGTGAAGGCGTGTGCTAAAGCCCTGAGCCATAATTGGCCAAAGCCCCCCAGGCTTTGGCCAATTATGGCTCTTCGTTTTCTTTCTCGTACATCACGGGACACAGAGCGGCATATTCATTACTATGTGGGTTATATGGAGTACCTTCAGGTGTGGACACTGGCAATCTTCAAACAGGAAGTCCCCTCCCTATATAACCCCCTCCCCTAGAGGGAGTCCCTCAGTTTTTTCGCCAGTGTCTTAGGTGCGGAATAGCTTTGCTCCACATCCTTTGGGATAAGGGCGGGCTAACCGGATCTGTCCAAGGAGCCTCAGTGCCAAAGTGGACAGTACCCGGGCCCCAAACCGTGGGGTTTTGCCTATAATGCTCCTCTTTGGAGGGCTGGACCCTGGGCCCAGGACTTGGAGTTTGCAAAAACCATAAGGTTCCTGTTTTGCCAGGGTGCTATATAGGTCCAGGACAGTGGGTACCTTCATAGGACCCCAGGGCCTGAAGGTCTACTACGCTACCCACGGAGATGGGAGAAGACTGGATCAGTTTGCTGGTCAAACATCCTGCAGCATGGAGCAGGTAAGGGGGAGCCTGCGGGACTTGGTTCGACAGCAGGCTCCCCGGGGTAACCTAAAAGGGGGGATAGCCTGAGTATGCTCTGCATGGGCAACTGTGATCACTATGTCTTAGAGACAGGATGACACCCTTTCTCCCCCCATCACTAGGCCCCCCTGTCTAAAGTGTGTTGCTAGCTAACCTGCTGTTGCTTCCTAGAGGCTAGTAAAGGATCCTTAGGGGCCTTAAAAGAGTCCTACCTGGCCGGGAGTTTTGAATCTGCCGCCGTTTCTGCGCCATGGATCTCCAGCAGCGCGGCTCCTCCGTGTTCTTCCTGTTTCCGGGTACGCGCGCGCGCGCGCGTGCACGCGCGCGTCTTATTGACGAATTTTCGCGCCATCCAGACAGGAGGGCGGGGGGGGGCGGGCCTGCGGCGTCATACAGGGGCGCGCCCTTCTGCTGTTATAGACAGCAGGCCTTGTCAGGGCTCAGTCTGTGGCTGATTGTTTCAAGAGAGGACGCAGGGCGGCAGAATAGTGACTCCCGGTGGCGGAAAAGGGGGTAGTACATGTGGACTTTGTCCCAATGTCTATTGTTAAGCCAAAGAATCCCCCTTATTTGACAGCAGGTTGGAGGCTGGCAAACTTAAGTTAGGGGCATTGTGTATGGTCATAGAAAATATATAATTATTTAAAAAAAAAAAAAAAAAAAAAGACCAACATACGGGCCCATCAGTTTGTGGGGACACTAGTAATCTACTTTCCCCTAAACTCTGGAATTGTACTCCTGGCCACTACAGTCTGTTGTGTGGGCGGAGTCCCTCGATTTTGTATTATGGCTTCCAAGGGTTCGGGGTCAAAGGGTACAAAAAAGACCAAAAAAACAAAAGGGTTCCCTTTCTGATTCTGATATGCCGATTCTTTCCCCGCAGCTTATTAATTTAAGAAGCGCCTTGGATGAGCCATTAGGGGGATCTGGTGCGGAGGCTGGCCCAGATCAGCCCAGCCCTGTGTTTATCACAGAGGAGATGCTAGCCGTATCCCTAGGGGGGCTAGAAGAGAGAATAGCAGCATTGATCGCTAGAGCTATTCCTGGTAAAAAACGGGTTAGATCCCCATCACCAGGGAGTGTATCCTCAGATGCTGAGATTCTCTCTCCGGAGGAATTAGAATCACAGGAGGATCAACTGGACCTGAACCAAGAGGGTTCAGGGATTGAGGGGTCTACCTCTGAGGAACCATTTTCAGACTCCCAGACGGAAAGACTGTGGGTACAGTCTTTGACGGACATGGTCCGCTCGGCATTTAGTTTGCCATTACCAGAACCTCAGGTTCCTCCGGTATCCTCTCTGGGCTCTTTGAGAGCCCCGTTAAGCAACGCAGTTTTTCCGGTCCATCCTCTCTTGGAGGAATTGATCTTTCGGGTTTGGGTACGGCCGGACAGGGTTTTTCTGCCACCGAAAAGATTTGCGGTCATTTATCCCATGGAGGAAAAATTCTCCAAGAGATGGAAGCTCCCAGTAGTGGATGCAGCCATCTCATGTGTGAATAAATCACTAACTTGCCCGGTGGAAAATATACATATGTTTAGAGATCCGGTTGATAAAAGATTAGAAACACTTTTAAAAGCATCCTTTGCTACGGCAGGAGCAGTGGTGCAGCCAGCGGTAGCTGCAATTGGAGTTTGTCAGGCATTAAAAGACCAGACAAAAGAGATGTTAAAAGACATGCCTACCCAACAAGCAGAAGAGTTTGCTGACATTTCCAGAGTTCTGTGTTTTGCGGTAGATGCTATAAAAGATTCCATCCAGCAGGCTTCTCGTTTATCACTATGTTTGGTACACATGAGAAGGCTCTTATGGTTGAAGAACTGGGCGGCAGAACCCCCATGCAAAAAGCTTCTGGCAGGATTTCCCTTCCATGGAGGGCGACTCTTCGGAGAGGATCTGGATAAATATATTCAGACTATTTCAAAGGGCAAGAGTACCCTTTTACCGGTCAAAAAGACATTCCGGGCTCCTACATTTAAAGGCAGCTTTTTCCTGTCTCGGGGCCCTCTAATTCCAGGCAGTATCGACGGCCGCCTGCGCGATCCAACGGTAACAGTAGATCGCAGGGACAAACCCCTGGGGGTAAGAAGCCGTGGTATCGCAAGCCGTCAAAGGCAGCCCCTAAATCTGCCTTATGAAGGGGCGCCCCCACTCTCACGGGTGGGGGGAAGGCTTCGTCTCTTCTCAGAAGTTTGGGAAGCCAAGATCCCCGACAAATGGGTCCGGGCATCTGTAACCACAGGTTACAGACTGGAATTTCTAAGGTATCCTCCGCCTCATTTTCAAGAATCAAGGCTACCAAGGGATCCAGCAAGGAAGGCCTCAATGCTGGCAGCCTTGGATCACCTGCTTTGCCAGGACGTAATTTTAGAAGTGCCAGCCCAAGAGCAAGGCCTAGGTTCTATTCCAATCTCTTTGTCATACCAAAGCCCAACGGCAATGTCAGGCCAATTTTGGACCTAAAGAGGTTAAACGGTTATCTAAGGGTGCGGTCCTTCCGGATGGAATCCATCCGGTCAGCAGCCGCCGCGCTTCAGAAGAACGATTTTCTGGCCTCCATAGACATAAAAGATGCTTACCTTCATGTACCAATCTGTCAGTCGCATCAAAGGTTTTTACGCTTCGCGGTCGGGCAGCGACACTTCCAATTCAGGGCGCTCCCTTTCGGGCTGGCCACGGCCCCCCGGGTATTCACGAAGATCCTAGCCCCAGTTCTGGCCAATTTAAGAATCCAAGGAGTCACAGTCCTAGCATACTTGGACGACCTTTTAATTATAGATCATTCACGGACGGGTCTGCAGAAGGCAGTAAACCTCACGGTTCGGTACCTCGAAGAATTCGGCTGGGTCCTAAACCAGGGAAAGTCAGCATTCCAGCCTACAAAGCAGTTGGAATACCTCGGCATGAGGTTAGACACGGAACGTCAAAAGGTGTTCCTGCCCCTTGTAAAGATCAAGGCGATCAAGGGGTTGGTTCAGTTGGTTATAAACAAGAGAAGACCAACTATTCGCCTGTGTATGCGATTACTAGGCAAGCTAGTGGCCACATTCGAGGCAGTACCATACGCTCAGATCCACACTCGCGTCCTACAGGCAGCCATTTTAGCAGCCTGGGGCAAGAGGGCACATGCCTTAGAGTCCCCTTTGACGCTATCATCAAGGGTCCGACAAAGCCTGGCCTGGTGGTTGAACCCTCAGAACCTTCTAAAGGGAAGATCCTTCAGCCCTGTTGTCTGGAAGGTAGTTACCACAGACGCCAGCCTGGCAGGCTGGGGGGCGGTCTTCGAGGGGTTCTCCCGCCAGGGAACTTGGGTGAAAGCAGAGAGGCAGCTCTCCATCAATATCTTGGAAATCAGAGCGGCTCGCCTAGCCCTGTTGGCGTGGACCTCCAGATTAAAGGGGTTCCCGGTGAGAATCCAGTCAGACAATGCCACGGCGGTGGCATACATAAACCACCAAGGGGGAACCAGGAGCCAGGCCGCTCAAAGGGAAGTGAACTTGATTTTTCAATGGGCAGAGGCTCATGTACCCTGCATTTCAGCGATATTCATTCCAGGAGTGGACAACCTGCAGGCAGACTTCTTAAGTCGCCAGAGTCTGTTGCCAGGGGAGTGGTCTCTGCATCCCCAGGTCTTTCAGACAATCTGCCAGAGGTGGGGAACGCCAGACGTAGATATAATGGCATCCAGGTTCAACAAGAAACTAGACAGGTTCGTGTCGCGAGCGAGGGATCCTATGGCCTGCGGAACCGATGCGTTGGTGTGCCCTTGGCATCAATTCAAACTTCTATATGCATTCCCTCCACTACAGTTACTCCCCCGCCTGTTGCGCAGGATCAGAGTGGAGCACAAGCCAGTCATTCTAATAGCTCCAGCTTGGCCCCGGAGGGCTTGGTACTCGCTAGTCCTGAATATGGCAGTGGGAGACCCTTGGACTCTTCCTCTACAACCAGACCTACTCTCACAAGGTCCGATCCTCCACCCTACATTACCCTGATTCTCAGGGGTAGGGGTCTGTCTAGGCAGGTAATCCCTACCCTGATTAAGGCTAGAAAGCCGGTCTCCAGGGTAATTTATTACAGGGTGTGGAGGAACTACATAGGCTGGTGTGATTCCAAAAGATGGAATTCCCGCAAATATACTATTGATAGGGTGTTAAGTTTTCTCCAGCTAGGAGTGGATAAAGGCCTGGCACTAGCACAATCAAGGGACAGATCTCAGCTCTGTCAGTGTGGTTTCAGAGGCCGCTGGCCACCCACTCGCTGGTAAAGACCTTCTTACAGGGGGTCTTGCGTATTAATCCTCCTGTCAAGTCACCAGTTTGTCCTTGGGACTTAAATCTTGTCCTGTCCACTCTACAGAAACAGCCTTTTGAGCCTCTGGCTGAGATTCCTTTACTCTTACTGACAAGAAAATTGGTTTTCTTGGTCGCCATAGTTTCGGCCAGGAGAGTGTCAGAATTAGCAGCCTTATCGTGTAAGGAACCATATCTTGTTCTGCATAAGGACAGGGCAGTTCTCCGGCCCATCCTTCCTTTCTACCAAAGGTTATATCCAAATTTCACTTAAACCAGGATTTGGTACTTCCATCCTTCTTTCCAAAACCTACATCTAGAAAGGAGGGGTTGCTGCATACCTTGGATATTGTCCGGGCCATGATGGCCTATCTTAAAGCTACAGAAAAGATCCGGAAAACAGATGTGTTATTCGTTCTACCAGATGGCCCCAAGAAGGGGCAGGCAGCTGCAAAATCCACCATCTCAAGATGGATTAGACAATTAATCATTCAAGCCTACGGGTTGAAGAGGTTGCCTCCTCCGTTGTCGGTAAAGGCCCATTCTACCAGGGCCATGGGCGCCTCTTGGGCAGCACACCATCAGATCTCTAGGGCTCAGATATGCAAGGCAGCAACGTGGTCATCAGTCCACACGTTTACAAGGTTTTATCAACTAGACGTGAGAAGGAATGCGGATTCTGCCTTTGGACAGGCAGTACTACAGGCTGCAGTTTGAAATCCTCGGGATCAGAAAACACCCTTGGATATAAAAAAAAAAAAAAAAAAGTTTTTTCTTGACTAAGTTGGAATTATTATGATTTGAGTTTATCTCTAAATTGAATCCTTCTTTGGAAGATGTCTCCCTCCCCTCATTAAAGCATTGCTTTCGGACATCCCACATAGTAATGAATATGCCGCTCTGTGTCCCGTGATGTACGAGAAAGAAAAAGGGATTTTTAAATACAGCTTACCTGTAAAATCCTTTTCTTGGAGTACATCACGGGACACAGAGCTCCCACCCCTCTTTTGGGTGACCATTTTGGGAGGCATACTGCTTGCTACAAAACTGAGGGACTCCCTCTAGGGGAGGGGGTTATATAGGGAGGGGACTTCCTGTTTGAAGATTGCCAGTGTCCACACCTGAAGGTACTCCATATAACCCACATAGTAATGAATATGCCGCTCTGTGTCCCGTGATGTACTCCAAGAAAAGGATTTTACAGGTAAGCTGTATTTAAAAATCCCTTTTTTTGCGCGCTGTGATTGGCCAAGCATGCGGGACATACAGCATGCTTGGCCAATCATCAGCGCGCAATGCCGCAGTGAATTATGGGCCGTTTTGCGTCACTCGAATTTGGCACGAACGACCGATTTTGTTCGAATTTCGTCGACCGTATGAACAGACAATGTTCGAGTCGAACATACGTTCGTATCGAACGCGAAGCTCATCCCTATTCAGCACCAATCGGTTTCGTTTTCCAAACCATCACTACCCTATATTGGCTCTGTGGCTCTGTACAGCAGAGAGGCAGAAAACGTGCAAAAACGAAACTAGAAACTACAGGTACATTATATAATTGATTTTTATCTATTTTTAATCGTTTTTAAAAGGAATCAGTTAACTATTATGTCTCTATACCCTGTAAACAGTCATTTCAGCATAACATTTTTTTTTATTTACAACTCCTTTAAGTTTATGTGTTCTAAAAAAAAAAATGAATACCATGTGCAAAATAAAATAATCAAATATGAATGCATTATTAACAAACATTCAAAATAAGGATTTATCAAGTTCATAATATGCAAGGCTTTTTTTCCTCAAACAATAGGTGCAGGAACTCCTCCTTTCCGAGTCACCCCTTTTCTCCGCCCCTACCCACCTCCCAGTACCACCCTTTTAGACAATATAGAACCAAGTATCATTTTGTGGTGCTAAGTAATTTGTATGGAATTTGGTAATGATATCAAGAAAAGCAGTAAAATAGATCCCCTGCAGCCGGCAACAATAGATCCCCCTAACAACAATGGACCACCCACAACAAAATTTCCCCACCAGCAACAATAGACTCCTGGGAAAATTCAAAAGATCTCTGCACAGCCAGCATTATTAGTCTCTCTAGCTTCCATCAACAATAGACACCTCCTCCAACAGTAGATCTCTTTCAGCAACAACTGGCCCCCCAGCAACAATAGACATCCCCAGCAACAAAAGACCCCCCTGCAAAAAATGATCCCCAGCAGTGAGCATCAATACCCTGCAGCACACCCCAGCACCACTTGCCGTTACATAGAGTCAGTCCAGGAGGTGCCAGAGCTGCATTCCCCTGCGTTTCTGCTGAAAAAAAGCCCTGATAATATGACATAAAGCTCAAAGAGTAACAGCGCTAACAGTGGCGTTTTAAAGCAATTGAAATGGTAAACCTTTTTTTTTTTTTTAAAGGCATCCTTTTCCCGGGTCCCCCACAGGTGCTCCTGTCCCTTCCTCTCTGTCCAGTGGCCCCATGGAAAGCCCCTTCCCATGGGGCACTGGTACATGCTCACTCCCTAGCCCAGCTGCTGTTTAGCCCAGCCCCCTCATCACTTGCTTTGATTGACAGCAATGGGGGCCAGTGGCTCCCTATGCCCCAGCAAAGCCAGTGAGACATGGAAGTTTGGGGAGGGAAGAGCTGCAGACATGCACAGCGTTTGATCAAATGAGGGCTCAGGGGTAAATAGGGGAGGTGAGTGGGGTTGCTGATGCCTAAACAATTTTTACCTTATTGCAAGAAATGCATTAAGGTAAAAAATGTGTAGGCTTTAGAAGCACTTTAACTTCCTCCCACCCACGCTATAGCCAACAAAAACGGCCACAGCGCGGGCCTTAATTGGCGGGAGGGCGTCTATAGATGTCCTTCCGAGCATGCGCTGTCTGCGCGGCCCTGCAGGAAATGCGTGGCGCGCTGTGATGAGACTCGGCTGATCACAGATCAGAGTAAGGGGCCGATACCGGCTCCTTCCACGTGATTAGCTGTCAGTCAATGACATCTGATCACATAATGTAAACAGAAGATCAGTGATCTGTATTTTTCTTTCTCTCACGCTTTTAGCGTGAGGGGAAAAAAAAGATGATCACCGGCTTCTGTCAGAGGGACATGGGTTTTTTTCACACAGAGTCGCGGCTGCCCTTATCTATGCCCACCAGTGTCACCTGCCAGTGCCCACTAGTGCCTCCTATCAGTACCCACCAGTGACACCTATCAATTATCAATGCCCATCAATGCCTCATCAGCAGTGCTACCAATCAGTGCTGCCTATCAGTGTCACCTACCAGTGCCCATCAGTGGCACCTATCGGTGCCCCTTGATAATGCCAACCATCAGTGCCACCTATCCGTGCTCATCAGCGCGCATCTATGAAGGAGAAAAATTACCTGTTTTCAAAATGTTATAACAAACTAGGAAACTTTTTTTTTTAAGTCTTTATGTCATATTATGCTCTTGATATTTTCTTATTTGTAGCGTTAGTTATTAATCTAGTCACATTTGATGATTTCATTTTATTTTGCATATAGTATTACTTAGAATCATAGCCTCCATGTTTTAGTTAGGGAAGGTTTACTCTAAAATGGAAACTATAATGTCTCCATTTAAGAGCAAAGTGACTAGTTCTCATAATAACCCCCCCCCCCCCCCCCCCCAACTCTAATAACACTCACCTTTGTTGCACTCCCCCTCCCCTGCTCCATTCTCCTGTACTATACCATCACCCCTTTCATTGAGTAGTAGTGAACACTGTCACAGAGCTTACAGGGGGATTAGACTCAGGGTTCTGACTGATGAAAAGCATGACTGGGGACCAGGGGGAAGAAAGATACGTTTTAGTGGATAGGCTGTCAAGAGAACATTTCACATTTCTCCGAATGGATGTAAACTATATTACCAAAAGTATTGGGACGCCTGCCTTTACACGCACATGAACTTTGACATGCCAGTCTTAGTCCGTAGGGTTCAATATTGAGTTGGCCCACCCTTGCAGCTATAACAGCTTCAGTGTCTATGGGAATGTTTGACTATTCTTCCAGAAGCGCATTTGAGAGGTCAGGCACTGATTTTGGACGTGAATGCCTGGTTCACTGTCTGCGCTATAGTTCATCCCAAAGGTGTTATATGGGGTTGAAGTTAGGACTCTGCGCAGGCCAGTCAAGTTCCTCCACCCCAAACTCGCTCATGCAAGTCATTATGAACCTTGCTTTGTGCTCTGGTGCGCAGTCATGTTGAAACAGGAAGGGGCCATCTCCAAACTGTTCTCTCAAAGTTGGGAGCATGAAATTGTCCAAAATGTCTTGGTATGCTGACGCCTTAAGAGTTCCCTTCACTGGAACTAAGGGGTCAAACCCAACCCCCATCACCTTTGGGATGAATTAGAGCGGAGACTGCGACGAGCCAGGCCTTCTCGTCCACATAAGTGCCTGACCTCACAAATGTGCTTCTGGAAGAATGGTCAAACATTCTCATAGACACACTTCTAAACCTTGTGGACGGCCTTCCCAGAAGAGGTGAAGCTGTTATAGCTGCAAAGGGGGGGGCAACTCAATATTGAACCCTACAGACTAAGACTGGGATGCCATTAAAGTTCATGTGCGTGTAAAGCCAGGCATCCCAATAGTTTTTACATTGTAGTGTAGCTGGTGCTTCATGTATCGAACACATTCAAGCAGTCAGCCAGGTTGGAATTCTTCAATCTCGCGTGCTTCTGATAATGCAGAGATAATTAGAAATGCCCTAGGGCTACCTAAAATACACTAATGGGGGGGGGGGGGGAGGTCAAGAAGCAGAGTAGTAAGTGAACATTAGATTATGTGTGGGTCCTTCTGCTTGGCTCTGAATGATGTCATACCTTTGTGCGTGACAAATTTAATCAGCAGAGAAGACCATCGTTTTCCAGCTAACATCCCAGCAGCCTGTGCTGACCGGGGTGATCACGTTGTCTTCACAAATGGTCAGATTGCTGTATAGTTGTATAAAGCCGCGTACACACGATCGGTTCAAACCGATGAAAACGGACTGAAGTTCGTTTTCATCGGTCCAAACCGATCGTGTGTAGGCCCCATCGGTCTGTTTTCCTTCGGTCCAAAAACAGAGGGCTTGCTTTAAAATCTAACCAATGAACGGCTAACCGATGGGTCAAAACCGATCATTAGTGCGCACGAGCATCGGTTAAAAATCCACGCATGCTCAGAATCAAGTCGACGCATGCTTGGAAGCATTCAACTTCGTTTTTTTTCATCACGTCGTTGTGTTTTACGTCGCCGCATTCTGACACGAGCGGTTCATAAAACCGATGGTGTGTAGGCACATCAGTCCATCAGTCAACTTCATCGGTGAACCAATGAAAACAGTCCGTCGGACCGTTCTCATCGGATGGACCGAACGTGTGTACAGGGCTTTAGAACTCTATGGGTTGTGCCACTATTTGTAAAGCATCATGTTACAATTCCATGTATTGCTATGCATGCAAAAACCTTGTTTTATTAGAATACTCTCCTATGCACAGTAACTAATAGGTCACCACAGCAAATTGAGTGGATTTCCATCGGAACAGACTCCAGTAGCAGATGTATTCTGTAAAGATTATGCCTTCAATGTGTTTATAAAGGATTTGGGGGGGGGGGGGGGGGATATCTCATCTTGGATCCTTTGTTTTATCTGTCTCCCTCTGACTTTCTCCACCATTTTTTAATTCACATGAATGCAATCTTTTGGGTATATTCTAAACACTGTGGCCCGGATTCACGTAGCACTTACGCCGACGTATCTCGATATATGCCGCATATGTATCAAGATGCGCCGTCGTATCTATGCGCCGTAATCACCTAACTAACATACTCCTAAAATCCGGCTTCAGTCGACCGACGTAACTTACCTACGCCAGCGTATCTTGGGCGCATAGTTACGCTGGACGCCCCATTGCAAATATGCAAATGAGGGAGATACGTCGATTCACGAACGTAGATGCGCCCGGCGGAAAAGATACGCTGTTTGCGTAAGGCTTACGTCCGGCGTAAAGTTATTCCACATATAGGAGGCGCAGCCCATGCAAAGGTATGGACCAGGGAACAGCCGTCGTATTTTACGTTGTTTACGTAGTACTACGTGAATAGGGCTGGGCGTAGGTTACGTTCACGTCGTAGGCAGTGATTCGACGTATCTTAGGCAGTTATTTAGACATGATTCTATGCATGCGCACGGGGATACGTCCAAGCTATGACGCATGCGCCGTTTGTTTTAAGTACTTGGATGACGCTCAGCCCATCATTTGCATGGCGTCACGATTCATTACCATGCATCACGCCCACTTCCAGCCCACTTCCACCTACTTTGACTTACGTCGGCTTACGCCGACGAATATACGCTACGCCAGCGCAACATTGGGCGCATTTTCTTTGTGAATTTCGTAGCGTAAAGAAGATATGCTACGGTGGCATAAAGATGCGCCGATGGCTGTGAATCCGGGCTGTGAAGCCCGTGTGTTTATGATGCCCATGCAATTTTCAATCCAGCCACTTATTTTTCTTTAGATTTCTGATATCCCAATAAGGTCTGTATTGTACAATAGAAAATGGGTTTTCTTGTTTCTTCTTTAGAACATGGAAAATTGATTACGTGAAAATATATAAATGCAATCTTTTGGAAAGCAGTCTTTTTTTTTTTTAGGTTTTCCAATGTATGTTCTGATTATATTGGAAAATATAGGCAATAAGTGTTCGGCACAATTGAAAGAAAATTACTCCAATAATTATTTAAATTTTATGTAAAATACTGTAAAATACTAATGTGAAGCCATTGCGTATGTGGCTTTCTTTTATGTTTCTATCAATAGTTTGTAAATATATATGTACATGGGGGCATCGTAGCAAGTCATTACATGTGCAGGTTCTGCTTCCTGCTGGTAGTGATGCATGGTGGTGGTGGAGGTTTGTATTCTCCTTTCGGTTCAGATCTGTCAG
This sequence comes from Rana kukunoris, assembly GCA_029574335.1. Lineage (NCBI taxonomy): Eukaryota > Metazoa > Chordata > Amphibia > Anura > Ranidae > Rana > Rana kukunoris. The sequence continues at coordinate 398,309,992 of CM056053.1, read as the reverse complement.
TTTTCTAAGACTGTCCTTGTGGATAATTGATATAATTTAGCAGATTGCTGATTGTACTGCTCCTATATACAGACTGCCTTTAAGGGCTCATTTCCACTGGCGTTTTTACAGCCACTTTTCTGAGCGTTTTTTGCAGCTTAAAAACGCCTGTCCATGTTAGTCTATGGCATCATGCCCACCATGACGTTTTTGAGCTGTAGATAACTAAGCTGCAAAAAAAACGCGGGGCCAGTGCGTTCTGAAGCTCCAGCAATAGAGCTGTAAAAACGCCAGACATAAAAAAACGCTCAAAAACGCGCACAAACGCTCAAAAACGCGACCGCGGCATTTTTAAAGCTCCAGCTCCAAAAAAAATATTTATTTTTTATTTTTTCTAAAATAAACATGGACAGGCGTTTTTAAGCTGTAAAAAACGTGGCTGTAAAAACGCCAGTGGAAATGAAGCCTTAAGAGTTGAAGCCATAAATCTATATAAAGAAATACAGTTAAGGATGAGACATCAGATTACTAACACTAAGGCCGCGTACACACGATCGAATTTATCTGCTGAAACCCGTCCGACGGACCGTTTCAGCAGACAAATCCGATCATGTGTACGGGCCAGCAGACAGGTTTGTCCATCGGACAAATTTCAAAGCATGCTTTGAAATTTGTCCGCTACAAACCTGTCCGTTGGATCTGTCCGCTGGTTAGTACACTAACCAGCGGACAGAACTGTCCAAGCATGCGCGGAAGCATATTATTTCCGGGTTTGGTGACGTGGCGGCGTCAACGTCATCGCCACTTCACCGCGTTCCCTGGCCGAGGGTATTTTCATCCGGAGGAGACATGTCCGCTGGAAACGGTCCGTCGGACATGTTTCAGCGGACATGTCCCTCCGTGTGTACACGGCCTGAGATAGTCACACCAAAACTTACAGACAAATATTAGGTTGGTCATCCTTGAACTGATATCTGCCCAAAAACAGCAAGCGTGAAGACATCTAATGCTTTTATAGAGAAATTAAGAGCCCAAGGGGCTCTATATCGGACTTTGTAGGTAAAATGGACGAGAGTAGAATAACATTTTTATTTTATTAACAGCCAGTCATTTACAATTGTTAACCACTTAAACCACTTAAGCCCCGGACCATTTGGCTGGCCAAAGATCAGGCCACTTTTTGCGATTTGGCACTGTGTCAATTTAACTGACAATTGTGCGACGTGGCTCCCAAATAAAATTGACGTCCTTTTTTTTCCCCACAAAGGCAAGAAGGCAACCAGCTGTCTCTGGGCCTTGTGTCAATACAGACGGTTCTGAGAGATCTTTTGGACTGCTGCCACCCCACTGGTGCTAGAGAGCGTCTACTGTGGGTCTGGGAAAGGGGACATCAGCTGGTTTTCATAAGAGCTTAGTCCACTCAATCCTCTATAAAGGGACTCTGTTCTTGTGGCTCTAAAGAAAGGAGTTTGGATTGTGTCTACTACTACCTCAAAGCTAAGTCCACTGTTGCAAGCACGGACTTTACTATTTTTTTTTGCAGAAAATACTTAGTCCTTCCTCAAGTTGTACATAGTTCCTATTTTTGGAGAATCCCACTCAAATTTCCTCAACCTTATCCAAGTTCTCCAAGAATAGAACAACAAAAACAACACCCCTAGACTGGTCATTGAAGAAATGTGTGACTGAGCTTGTGTGCCTGGCTGTGGGCCAAATCCTTTGGGGAAGACGTGGATAAAATTCCAGTGGCTCCTACAAGAGTAGCACTACAATTGTACGAGGTGAGTCTGGTTGGGGCTTACAATTGAGTGTCTAAAGTATCTCATGAAATAACTTTTATTGATGGAGCTTAATCTGCATGTGTATATACACATGTATGGAGAAAGATACATACGTGCATAGAATAGATAATGGACTTTAGAGGTGTAGTATATTTAAAAAAGTATGGATAATTTAATATAAAATACAAAATTAATATAAAACAAAAATTACATGAGAAAGTGCCATAAATAAGGCCTAAAATTGCAAACACATTAGCATGGCAAACCACCTACTACATATATAATTACAAAGGATCGACAAAAAGTGGGAGACTCGCAGCCACTTAATTATAGAAATTGAAGATCATTGAAGTTTTCAGGAGGTGGGGTGTCACGTGGTGTTAAGCCCAATGTTTCTATAATTAAGTGGCTGCGAGTCTCCTACTTTTTGTCGATCTTTTGTAATTATATATGTAGTAGGTGGTTTTCCATGCTAATGTGTTTGCAATTTTAGGCCTTATTTATGGCACGTTCTCATGTAATGTTCGCTGTGTATGCTCTCAAACTTTTCAACAACAAATGTCCAATGGAGGATCATCTGATCGTGTGTACACAAGTCCATTGGACTAAAACACGGTACAGTACAAACACGGATGCTCCGAACCAGTGCTAAACCTCAGACAACAATAGTAGAAGTTGCCACATGATTTGTTGAATGTTGCCGTGTATATGCATACCAAGTTCACGGCCAACGCCCCTTCAGACAAAAATCCATGGAAAAGTCAGATGAAAGTCCGCGTGTATGAGGCTTTCGAGGTCTATTGCAGATGTACCTTGTAGCTGAATCTGCATCTGTATTTTAGAGGTCTATGGCAAATGTACCTTGTAGCTGAAGCTGTGTCTGTCTCTTAGGTCGCGTACACACGATCGGTTCTGAAGTTCGGACTGAAGTTTGTTTTCATCAGTCCAAACCGATCGTGTGTAGGCCCCATCGGTCCGTTATCCTTCTGTCAAAAAACAGAGGGCTTGCTTTAAAATTGAACCGAAATACGGCTAACCGATAGGTCAAAACCGATCGTTAGTATGCAAAGGCATCGGTTAAAAGGCTGCGCATGCTCAGAATCAAGTCGACGCATGCTTGGAAGAATTGAACTTTTTTCCGCACGTCGTTGTGTTAAAACACGTAAACGTCACCGCGCATTGATACGATCGTTTTTTTAACTGATGGTTTGTAGGCACATTAGTCCATCGGTCAACTACATCGGTGAACCGATGAAAACGATCCGTCGGACCGTTCTCATTGGATGGACCGTTCGTGTGTACTTAGAGGTCAATAGCAAATGTACCTTGTTGCTAAAGCTGTGTCTGCTTCTTAGGGGTCTATGGCAGGTGTAACATGTAGCTGAAGCTGTATATCTCTCTTAGAGGTCTATGGCAGATGTACCATGTAGCTGAAGTTGTCTCCTAGTGTCTGAAGTTGTCTCCTAGTGTCTGAAGTTGTCTCCTAGTGTCTGAAGTTGTCTCTTAGTAGTCTATGGAAGATGCCTCAAGTAGAAGAACCCATGTCTGTCTCTTAGAAGGGTATAAAGCAAAATTCTCCTGCGCTCTGGTGTTTGGCCAAACCCGGGTGATGTAGTATAGTCTCAAGGCAAAGTCTATAATCTTGCAGCCCTCCTCAGAACAAAGGGTGTTAATAAAACTAGAGAAAAAGAAAAGAAAGGAGGGTGCACCGACCTAGTGCATTACCACTAAAAAATGTATTAAAAACAGAATAAAAACAATGGTCTTACTCACAAACAAAGCTTAATTAAGCGCTTTTCAGACAGCTAGGAACTTATCCTCAGGGCACCTGACAGTGGAACCTCAGACATATAGATGGCTTACGCGTTTTTGGGGTGTACCCCCTTCCTCAGAGCCTAAGTGATTATCTGAGGCTCTGAGGAAGGGGGTACGCCCCAGAAACGCGTAAGATGTCTATATGTTTGAGGTTCCACTGGCAGGTGTCGTGGGGTCCAGTTCCTAGCTGTCTGAAAAGCGCTAACTTAAGCTTTCTTTGTGAGTAAGACCATTGTTTTTATTCTGTTTTTAATTAAAAAAATTGTGGTAATGCACTAGGTTGGTGCGCCCTCCTTTCTTAGAAGGGTATGGAAGATTCACCAGGTAGAGGAAAGTGTGTAAGGCGGCGTACACACGACCGGTTTCCTCGGCAGAATTCAGCAAGAAACTCGATGGGAGACGTATTCTGCCGAGGAAACCGTCGAACTCGTCGAGCCAAAAAGAGAGCATGTTCTCTATTTCCTCGATGGGCAATGGGAAAATTTGGCTCGACTACTTTTTTGACTGCCGAACAAGGAACTCGACGGGGAAAACGATGTGTTTCGCCCGACGAGTTTCTCGGTCGTGTGTACGCCGCCTTGCGGTTCTATGGTAGAAATCACACACTGAGCTTTTACCAATATTACTTTAATGTCTATATATATTATTGATTCTTTTATTTCAAGTTTACTTGTGCTGGTAGTTAGCATGGTATGGTGGAGCAGTATTCCGATAACAGGTTTCCACATATTCCTTTTTCTACATTGCCAGAAATGTAGTGTAATGTTTGTACTGTACTGGTATAATTGATTTTCAGAAACTTGTGTTTAAAATAATCTGCTTTTTAATCAGGCTAAAATTTTATATGTTTTAACACATTATTTGTATGTTTAAAAAATGTGAGGGAATGAAAAAACATAGGTTTATCAAAAAAAAAAGTAAGTTTTGGGCAGTGCGTTAAATACTGTATGTAATAGTGACTTCAGCCAAAGCTGGACATAAAACTGTCACATTTTATGTGCTTCAAGATCACAAGTCACGCATCCATGCACAATTCTACAATGCTGCCATCCTCTCTGTGTCCATTAATAAACCACCCTACCCACATCACATAATGGTACAGCATGTTAGTAATTCTGTACATTAAACAACAAACGTCTTTATTCTTCCTAGATCGCAGAGAAAAACGATGAAATCCGCCGCATGCAGGGTCATGTGGACAGCTTGTGCTCCGATTTTAATAGCCTGAAGCTCCACAGAGATCTGGATGAATCTTCTGAGAAACAAGCCTGGCAGGAGCTTTCTAGTATCCTATATGGTGTTGCAGCTAGAGATGCGCAAACCTCCTAAAATCCATCCTGTCTGTAAGATCAACTCTTGTGTTCTGTTTCTCTGGGTTTGCACCTTGATTTTTTTGTTTTTAATTATAATGTTTTAAAACACTATGATGTACATGACATAAATGATTATATACCTACAGAAAGATGAGAGTTCCCATCCTTTTGTTATTCTGATACTAGCTCATGTGGCTTTTTTACAGCACTGGTGACAATAAGGAGCTGGTGCAGGATTGTGGGATGGATTGTGTGTATCCCACCTGCCCCCCTGGGTTTTGCTCACCGAGCTTGAACCCTGGATCATGCTTTCAGTAAATAACTCACTACTGAGGAGGGGAAGACAGAAGGGTCTTTGATTTAATAATTCTATGAATGAAGTAAAAATATATTTTTTTTTTTTAGATTTTTGTATTTAAAGCTGATATGTTAGTTTTAATTTCCAATATCTTCTAATGCCATTGCATAGTTATTGTATTTGTGCCATTTTATACAAAGCTAATCGTGTCTACTGGAAATATTCAGTAAAATGTAGAAATTCATTAAATATATTTTGATAACATGTGGATAAGATAACTTCCAGCGTGGTTTTGTTGATGGGCTAAAGAAGAGTTTAATCGGAAAGTTCAGACTTGGAGACTTTTGGTGGATATACTTTTCTTTAGAGACTGTTTATATTTGAATGATGATTCCCAATATTCTTTTTGAATGTGAATAATCAAATAAAAAAAATAATAACCCATCTCCAAGCAAATGTGCCTATTTTCAATTTATCTGAGTAATAATCTGTAGATTAACAAGTAGGTCCATTGTTATAACACTGTTTTATGCAATATGATAAATATGCAACATAATCATGATTATTGTTATTGCATGATGTTAAACAAGACATCAAACAAACGGGTCTACCAAAAATATGTAAAATCGGTATCATCAGACAATGGTTATTAACAGTTAATATCAATAATTGAATCATGGCAAAAAATACAGGGGGCTATGGATTCATTGGGGTCTATTTACAAAATCTGGAGCACTCAGAATCTAGTGCAGCTGTGCATGGTAGCCAATAGGCTTCTAAATTCAGCTTGGTAAGTTAAGCCTTGGCAAAAAAAAATGGAAGCTGTTTGGTTTCTATGCAGAGCTGTACCAGATTTTGCACCAGTTTTAGCATCGTCACCAGCACAATCAGGACGATAAACAATTTTAGGAAAAAACATTTTTACAGAGTAATCATTTGCATTTATCAAATGATCGTTCATAAAGGTTAAATCTTAAAAAAAATGCCCATCTATGGCTACCCTAAAGCTGACCACAGATAACTTAATTTTCTCTTTTTCAATGGCAATTGATTCCCCCTTCCAAGCTAAATCTGGCCATACGTGGTTCGAAATATGGCTAGTTCTGTAGGAAGCTGACAAATTTTGATCAATCTATGGCCACTCCCGCTTGAATGAAGTTGAACTAATGATCGGTTATGGACTAAGGACTCTGTTGAATGGGACTGCTGGAAGCCTTTCATTTGATCAGCAGCTTCAGTGCTGATCAATGTATTCTGACAGAACAGTAAAAAACAAAACCCAAAATAGACTGCTGCACACCCTTAAGAGTTAACTACAAAAATGTATTAGAATGAATATCAAAAACGAACACATGTATGTCAGGTATAAAAACTCAGGTCCACTATGATGTGGTGGACAAACCCAGGGATGGTCCCCCTGGATACCCACTCAAAAACGGCTATACCAGTAACTAATGCTCGATCATCCCAAAGGGAGATCAGAGTCTACAAAGCAGTGCCCCCACCCTCCACACAGCACACAGAACCCCCCCCCCCCCACACTAAAAAGCACACTAGAGACCCAACTGTTGGCAATAATTCCTGATGGTTCCCACAAATAGCAGTGGTTCCCTGTAATTCAGGTGAAAAAAATCCACTGGCTAGATGGTGGAATACCACATAAATGAATACCTGAGAAGGGACATGAAAAAAATCCACTGACTAGTGGTAATAGTAGCACTGATCCAATGGGAACTAATGATGGACAAAAAGATTACAGTGTCTCTGCTTGAATGTCTCCTTTACATCTACCTATCAATGAAATCATACTTATAAGGAAATAATATTAAGCCTGAGACGGCGAGTTCCACGGGAGAACTTTTCTCAGTGAGCTATTAGGCTCAAAGTCCTTCTTTTTCTTTCATTGACTTTTTGTCCATCATTAGTTCCCGTTGGATCAGTGCTACTATTACCACTAGTCAGTGGATTTTTTTCATGTCCCTTCTCAGGTATTCATTTATGTGGTATTCCACCATCTAGCCAGTGGATTTTTTCACCTGAATTACAGGGAACCACTGCTATTTGTGGGAACCATCAGGAATTATTGCCAACAGTTGGGGCTCTAGTGTGCTTTTTAGTGTGGGGGGTGGGGTTTCTGTGTGTTGTGTGGAGGGTGGGGGCGCTGCTTTGTAGACTCTGATCTCCCTTTGGGATGATCGAGCATTAGTTACTGGTATAGCCGTTTTTGAGTGGGTATCCAGGGGGACCATCCCTGGGTTTGTCCACCACATCATAGTGGACCTGAGTTTTTATACCTGACATATATGTGTTCTTTTTTGATATTCATTCTAATAAATTTTTGTAGTTAACTCTTAAGGGTGTGCAGCAGTCTATTTTCTTTTTTGTTTTTTACTGTTGTGTTATATTGTATTTTGGATTGCACCCCCCGATAATATCGGTGGGTACTACACTTTTTCAAAATTAGGTGGGCATCCCATATTTTCTCCCTTTGTTTATTGTATTCTGACAGCAGAGGAGTCCCCGCTGTCGGAATACAATAGCACAGCAAGGAGGATTCCTCCATCCACCTTGGTTGTATGGATGGGGGAATCCGTTCATACTGTTTCAGTCAGCTCTCTGGCTGAACCAAAAAAAACAACCATCTTTGGCCAGCCTTAAGCCCTACTACACAGTAGCCGGCACATGTCTATGGCAGCCGGCCTGAAAAAAGCCTGTGATTCGGCCGACTTCTGTCAGATGAACATGCTGGAAAACCAACAGCCGACCAGCTCCCGATCAGTGCTCTCAGCCAATTTCTAAGACTGCTGACTGGAGTGTTGTTGTTGTGGCGGGGGGTCCCCTGTCAGAACACAATGGAACAGCAGGGGAGATCGCTGTGCTAACATCGGATTGTTAGTACATCAGCTTAACCCATGGGGTTTGAACGAAAAAAAAAATGTGGTGTGTACTAGGCTTAAAGTGGAAGTAAACTTCCAATCTTTTGCTTTTACCTATAGGCAAGCTTATAATAAGGCTTACCTATAGGTAGTGCAAATATCTACTAAACATGCACCATTTAGGAGATATTTACATTACAGATACCCGGCCATCTAGTGACAGAAGAGAGAAGTGCAGCAATTCCAGAATTGGGGTGAAATCAATTGACCTCCTATCAATTGGCCAAGACAGCTATCACTTGGCAGATAAATTTTGTAGCCACCCTGACTAAACATCAGGGTGCCACATCTAAATTAGCAGTTTTCCTCCTTTGCTCCACATAATTTGTCCATCGGGTAACTTGAGATACTGTTAGAGCGTATACACCACCCATGTGTTTCCTGAGTCTGGTCACATTAAACTCTGTTCAGCTAGCATCATGATTTTCCATTCTTCCATGTGAAATCAAGATCCCAGGAAATTCCCTGTATTTATACGAAAGCAAGTGTTGCAGAATTGCATTTTCCATGCCAAATCCTCTGAACCATAGGCGTGCGCACAGGGTGTGCCAGATGTGTCCAGGCACACCCTAATCATTTTGTGCAGCACAGATTACAGCTACCGCCCTTGCTCCCCACCCCTTCTCTCTGCAGCACCTCTGGCTTCCCTCCTCTCATGCCAGCTGTTGCTGCGGAGATGTTTTAAGATGAGTGAGGGAAGGGGCCCGTAATTATGTATTTATTAGCCCCTTCCCTTTCTGAATGAACATAGTGAGTGATCGGTAGTGTGTGTATAAGCTTTGGGGTGCACAACCTAATGCAATAGGCTGCGCACACCTATGTTCTGCACATTCACCACTTGAAGAGGGCAAATCAGTTTTATCATAGATCTGATGATTGTTTTCTTTAGGGAACCTGCAATGCGTGTTGCTGCTCATTTCCACATTCTCCATAATACACAATGGCGGCACCTCACGTGTTCTGCATTTGAGAGTTTTAAGGCTGAACTGCTCATTTGCATTTGTGGCTGCTGGGGAATTTTATAACTCTATAGGCAAATGCCTGGCAATTCTAGATGTACATTTAGATTCTACTGTTAATGATAAAAATTCCCGATTATAACCATCGCAAGCCTGCTGGCGAACTAGATGAAACGCAGACAAGCATCTGCACTGCATATGTGTCTATTGTCAGTCTGGTGTGTGTTTGGGGGTGGGGGGGGGGGATGCAACTCTGCTCAGGGCCACCTGTTGCCTATCACTGTCTCAGATTATCTGTAGAATAGAATGGACAGCATAGGACTGACCAGTACAAGAGCCGTGGTCTCACCAGAGATAAAGATTTTGGATTTCAGTAATTAACTGCTTAGCAGTCCTCACTGGGGCATATTGATTGGCTGATTGCTAATCATTTAAATAGTGCGATTCAGGATTGTGACTGCTGTGTACATGGCTGGGTGTGAAGGTCACTCTGTGCGTCCATCTGTCACAAAGTTTTCCCTTCCTAGATAATACATGAATAACCCATTGGCATGAATGAGTCCTTATTACTATCCGCATTGTGATGGCAAGCATGCGTAATATATGAATTTTTTCACATTATCATGTATGCACAAAAAAAAGTGCGAGAAGTTGGGTATGTTTACATTACATTACATTACACATATATATATATATATATATATATATATATAATATATGCAGAATACCAAATCTCTTTTTCCCTGGACCATGTATATTATGTATTTTATACATATATTTTTTATTTATGTACTTATTATTGTACATTCATATCACCCCCTGCCCTCAAGAAGCTTACAATCTAAGGTCCCCAACTCACACGTATACATACTAGGGACAATTTAGACAGGAACCAATAAACCTAATATCAGAAAATATTTTTACAGATATTTGCCCTGCAAAAATCTTAGGTACAAAAATACAAAGTAGAAGATGATTACTCCAAAAATAAACTATTAAGTAGAATAGACCAAGTTATATACAATTTTAAGTTGCTGTGTAGCCCTCAGGAAATTAAAGCTGAAGTTTGGTTAATTTTTTATTTTTTATGCTATACAGCACCAGGGACATAACTGATGTATAAGTGTGTCCCATATTCGTCTGGATTCTGCATAGTGTAAAAATCTACTCCCCAGTCCTGCCAGATCCTCCCCACAGAGCTGCTCTTTCAGCACTGCTGGGGTTCACATCAACCCCTGCGAGCATGGAAGAATTGCTGTGCTTGCTCACCTCAGTATTCTGTGATTGGAGTAAGAGACTGCTGTCATTCACCTGCCCATTAATTTTTGTCTGTGACTTACCTAGAAGCACAGTGGCTAAGTGGTTAGCACTTCAGCCTGGCAGTACTAGGGTTGTCAGTTCAAATCTCAACCAGGACACTTCCTGTACAGAGTTTGCATGTTATGCCTGTGTGCGTTTCCTCCCACAATCCAAAGACATGCTGGTGGATTAATCCTATGTGTATGAATGTGAGTAGGGACCTTAGATTGTAAGCTCCTTGAAGCCAGGAACTGATGTGAATATCCAATATATATGTTTAGCGCTGTGTAAATTGACAGTGCTGTATAAGTACCTGCAATAAATTTAAATAACTTTAGCAGGACAATATTGCCCAAAAAGCCTAGTCTGTCCTTTTTAGGGTATTTTTTCTCAGAGATAAGGTGCAGGAACCCTTCCCCCCTTCCGTGTCACCCCTTGACTCCGCCCCCTACCACCTCCAAGCATACCCACCTCCAAGCACCGTTCCTTGGGTCCAACCCTTACCCGCCTCCCAATACTGCCCCTTTTAGAGAATACAGAACCAAGTACTTTGTTTGGAATCTGTTAATGATATCAAGAAAGGCAGTAAAATAGATCTAGCAACAAGAGACACCCCAGCGACAATAGATCCCCATCAGCAACAATGCATACCCAACAGCCAGCATCAATAGACCCTTCAGCAGCAAGCAAAATTGGACCCCTCCTCAACAATAGATCTCTCCCAGCAACAATTGACCCCAGCAACAATAGACACCCCCCCCCCCTGCAAAAAAATCCACTCAGCAACAATAGATTCCCCAGCATCCAGCATCAATAGACCCTCCAGCAGCCAGCTACAAAGACCCTTCCCTTAACAGTAAATCCCTCCCAGCAATGATTGACCCCTCCTGCAACATAAAACCCACACCCAGCAACAATAGATCCCCAAAGAGCAACAGAAGTCCTCCAAAGCAACAGTAGACCTCCTTCCTCCCCAAAAATAGATCCACTCCAGCAACAATAGATTCCTCAACAGCCAGCATCAATCGGCCCTCCAGCACACCCCAGCACCCCTTGCTATTCAGTTCTGGAGGTGCCGGAACTGCATTCCCCCACGTTCCTGCTGAAAAAAAGCCCTGGTCCTTTTTATGCTCCCCGAGTACTGGTACTCCCAAAATCTATTTTCTGATGACATGCTTAGTAATACACACTCACTTTTAAACACCACGGTGGGTTCAAAACAAGCCCTTTTACAGCAATGACATAAAAGATACCTCCATGGCTGTCTAGGAGAAGGAGAATGATCCATAAGGACCCATGCACACTGAAGATGAATCTCCCATTTTGACATATGTATTCTGACGGCTTTTGGAATACTAAGAACGATATGGATGCAGACATTGCTTAGCCAACAACTTTTTTATTTACATTGACGTAGTGCCAACATGGTCACGGTTGACTGAAGTTCATAATGAACCAGCTGAAATTCACTCAGCGTATGACCAGCTTAAGAAACCAAAGCTGCTTTCATCATCTCATTGCATGTTTACAATGGTGATGTAAGATGCCGAAATTCAAAGGGTACCATTGGACAGATATCAACAATGTTACCCGAAGCTGGAATACGTGACAGCGTTGGGCAGACATGATTTTGCAGCAGCATTATGCCGCGTACACACGGTCATTTTTTAAAACGTCATTTAAATTAATCGTGTGTGGGCAAAATGTCGTTTTTTGTCTTCAAAAAAACGACCAAAAAAAAATTCCAACATGCTTGAATTTTTTGTGCCGTTTTTCAAAACGTCGTTTTTTGTTTCACAAAAAGTCACTGTGTGTAGCAAAAACGTCGTTTATAAAGACGTTTTTCAACCTGCGCATGCCCAGAAACTAGTTATGAAGCGAGCTTCAATGGAAAAGAGTGGTGAACGTAACCTCGCTTTTTGTGAAAAAAACGATGGTGTGTATGCAACAATTGTCTTTGAAAAGTGACTTTTCAAAAGCGTCGTTTTTTACTTCACAGAAAACGTCGTTTTTTTTCATCACAAAAAATGATCGTGTGTACGCGGCATTAGCCACAGCAGGGGGAACACTGAAGACACTTTTGGTTGGGTAGACATGAACCTGCTGCAAAGGTGGCCAGCGGCAGAACCCCTTGGGACCTCTTCCAGCATTAGCCACAGCAGGAAGACCACTAAGGCCACCATTAGTTGGGTGAATCTAAGTCCCCTGCAACACTGCCTAGTGGCAGAACCCCTTGGGACCTCTCCCAGCATTAGCCATTGCAGGGAGACCACTAAGGCCACTATTCGTTGGGTGGATCTAAGTCCCCTGCAACACTGCCTAGTAGCAGAACCCCTTGGGACCTCTCCCAGCATTAGCCATTGTAGGGAGACCACTAAGGCCACTATTAGTTGGGTGGATCTAAGTCCCCTGCAACACTGGCTAGTGGCATAACCCCTGTGAACTGCTCGCAGCACTTTAGGGTTCCATTGAGCCCTATTTGGGAAACCCTTTCTTATATGATAAAAATAGAGCAAGGAGCCTCCCATACAAGATCAGACATTGGCAGTTTAGATCCAAATTTACCTTTTCTAGCCAATAATCAGTACATGTACAGTTAGTATTAATAAAAAAGCAAATGCACAAAAAAAATTCTCCTTCAGTATAAAAAAAAGAAAATCTTAGAGCTGGATCTGCCCTACTAAGCTGTGTTGGCTAAGCTGCTTCTTTCCCTCATCCTCTGTGGTGACCCCACATTTGTGGCTTCTTCTGTCAGAACAGCTACTATAGTCGCAATCACTATTACTAATCTTTCTTTTAGCTTGTCTGATAGAGATACAAGGAACATTTTCTATTTGCAGTCAAGCTCATGACCCATTTGTGTTCCACCCTAATCTACCCGATTGGGATATAATTACAATCACGCTGCTGTCTTTTTTCATCTTTCTACCAACATGAATTAAAAAAAATAAAAGAACCATTATGAACCATGACCAGTTCTGCCGCTAACTGTCTGAAGGCTTTATGATGGAACTGGGAGTCACATTCAATTTAAAACAACAAATTTCCTAATTTGGCCGGAGCTCAATATCCGTCTCCCTAAAACACAAAGACAATAATATGTACAATGAATTAGCAATTGTATATAACAGCTCTTGTAAGACTGCTACCACTCAGCCCTGCTATCTGCCATCTGTTCCATGTTTTATTCTCTGTCTCCTGGCAGCAGTTGGTAGAATTACACCCCCAAGCCCAAGGGCTGACTACCCCGGTTACCTCTGAATTATAGGCCATGATATAGAAGATTTTCCTTTCACTATATATGGTGCCCATGTGTTTTAGGTATATTTGCCAAGCACTTTAGCACTGGTTATGGCACCATTTCATCTAGATAAGCAGAGGACACAAAATCACAAATATGCATGTGTTTTTTTTTGGTGTTTTACTACTTTCAGGTCACATTGAGAAGCATGAAATAAACCGAATTGCCTGTTTACATATTAAAATAATTTTAAAGGAAAAATAAATTAAAGTGAAGTTCCACCCAAAAATGGAACTTCCGCTTATATGCTTCCTTGTTTTTGACAGGTACCCTTCCCCACTTCCAGGAGACAGCCCTGCAGGGCCGTCCCTCTGAGGTTCGACCCCCTTCTCCTTCCTCCGCCACCGGGCCAATTAGAAAGCGTGGCGCCCTTAACGCATGCGCAGTAGGCAACCTGGCAAAAAAGACTTAAATGGCGGTTTCCCTTACCTTGAATGGTGGCGGCAGCACCCAAGAGCCGATTTGAAAATCGGCTTTGGGTGTCGACATTGCGGGAACCCTGGACAGGTAAGTGTCCTAATATTGAAAGTCAGCAGCTACAATAGTTGTAGCTGTTGACTTTTCATTTTTTCGTGTGTGTGTGTG